>VWZF01004967.1:382267-1114770 GCA_013396755.1 Sclerurus mexicanus
TTTTTTAAAATAATAACGGGATCTCCAGAATCCTCACCGGTGAGGGGCGCCCTTTGCCGAAGATTTTTGATTCCCCGTTACACTATTTTTGTAGTTGTTTAGTCGAGAGCAGCCGGCGGTGCCGTTCCAGCCGCCGGGACGGGAGCGGGGCCGGGATCCCGGAGGCGACCCCGAGCGCTCCCCCCGGCTCGGCCGCCCTGGGGGAGGACAGCGAGGAGGCACCGCAGGTAAGAGGCGGCTCTGGGCGGGCGTCCCACCGCGGCTCCCTGGGCACCACGAACCAGGGCCCCAGTGTTTGTGCTGCCCTAGCGTTAGGGTGGGATGAGCAGCTGGGGGGATGGGCTCAGAAGTGCCAATTAAGAAACATTGCAAAGGCGTCACACGTTATTTGAGGTCCAAAGGGCAAGGAAAATACATTTTTGAAACCATTGCTTTGATGAAGTGATGTTGAAGAAAACACTATTTGATGAAGTGATGTTGAAGAAAATGCTATTTAAAGTATCTCATAAGGACACCTGTTTGTAGATCTCAGCCTTGGATTAGTGTCCTGTCTAGAAACAAATGTCTTACCCTCATTATGGGAAAATTTTTCTCTGACTGTTCATTCTCTGTACAGGAAATTACATCTGAGTGGTTCCTTAGCTGGTCTAGGAATTCTAGAACAAATTTGTGTTTATATACAAACTCAAATTTACAGCTGATGACTTATCACATATTTAAGTGAAAATATTGAAAATATGCCCAGAGGGATTGAAATAGGCTGGCTGGATGGGCTGAGACCAACAGTGTGAGGCTCAACAAGGCCAAGTGCTGGGTCCTGCTCTGGTGTCACAGCAAGCCCCTGCAGCACTGCAGGCTTGGGCAAGAGTGGCTGAAGAGCTGCCCAGAGGAAAATGACCTGAGAGTGTTGTTTGGCAGCAGCTGAACATGGGCCAGCATAGGACAAGAAAGCCAATGGCATCCTGGCTTACATCAGAAATAGCATGGCCCGCAGGACTTGGACAGTAATTGTCCCCCTGTGCTCAGCACTTGTGAGGCCACACCTCAAGCAGTGTCCAGTTCTTGGTCCTTCAATTCAGGAGGGACGTTGAGGTGCTGGAGTGAGTCCAGAGAAGGGCAGTGGAACTGGTGAAGGGGTCTAGAGGGTAAGTCCTATTAGGAGTGGCTGAGGGAGTTGTGGTTGTTTAGCCTGGAGAAGAGGCAGCTCAGAGGTGACCTTACCGTTCTCTCCAACTACCTGAAAGGAGGTCGTAGTCAGGTAGGCATTGGTCTCTTCTCCAGGAAACTAGTGATCGGATAAGAGGGCATAGCCTTAAGCTGTGCCAAGGGAGGTTCAGGTTGGACATTAGGAGGAATTTCTTCACAGAAAGGGTGATTAAACATTGGAATGGACTTCCAAGAGAGGTGGTGGATTCACTTTCCCTGGAGGTGTTTAAGAAAAGACTGGACATGGCACTTTGGTACCATGGTCTAGTTGACATGGTGATGTTTGGTTGTAGGTTGGACTTGATGGTCTCAGGGTTTTTTTCCAACCAAAGTGATTCTGTNTCAGGTAGGCATTGGTCTCTTCTCCAGGAAACTAGTGATCGGATAAGAGGGCATAGCCTTAAGCTGTGCCAAGGGAGGTTCAGGTTGGACATTAGGAGGAATTTCTTCACAGAAAGGGTGATTAAACATTGGAATGGACTTCCAAGAGAGGTGGTGGATTCACTTTCCCTGGAGGTGTTTAAGAAAAGACTGGACATGGCACTTTGGTACCATGGTCTAGTTGACATGGTGATGTTTGGTTGTAGGTTGGACTTGATGGTCTCAGGGTTTTTTTCCAACCAAAGTGATTCTGTGAAAAGACTGAATTGCACTAACAGTTATAACATCTAATTTAGGTGTTAGCAAGTGTAACTATTTGCAAGTTAGCTTTGCATGCATTGTTAAAACAGTTAACTTGAAGCTGAAAATGGGCATGTTTCCAGGAGGAAATAACTTGCTGTTAAATGGCATGCTTACTGGAAAATCTTTCACTCCAGCATTTGCTAAAAACATTTGTAATTTTTTCTGTATGTGGTAAAATTCCCATGTGTTAGTTGCTATTCTGCATCTGTGTTCTTTGTTCTCTGCTAGCTACCTCTGTGCAGTCCCTTATATTGTTGAAAACTATTGTTAACATAGAAGAGTCTTTGTTAGTGTGTAAATACCTGTAGCACTTTAGGACTCTTAAGGAAATGGGGGTAATTTTACCATTTACAAATATGGAATGAAAGATTCTGCTTGTGACTATCAAGACAGGTGCATCTTGGTGTTTTTTAACATATCCTTATTCCTTCTTTTAAAACAAAAGGGAACATTTTTGAAGTAAGGAGAACTCTTGATACTGAACTGGGTACTGCCCTCCTTTCACCACAGATGCTACAACTTATACTGTAAAATAGTGCAGTTAAAACTGCTGTGTATGGATCCCAGTGCCCTCTGAATGCGTCAACTGCTCTTAGCACCACGGATCCAAGTGGAGCCTGTACCTGGCTGAAATGGTGGCTGACATGGATGCCCAGAACCTACTCGGTAGGCCATGCTGGCTCAGGTGGCTGCACAGCCCTGCACCAGCCCCTGTCAGGGGTTATCAGCAGCATTATGAAAGGTAGAAGAGCATAGGGAAGTGACCCCTACCAGTGTCTCCTGCTGTGCTCTCACAAAACCACTGCTTAAAGCTACTGTCACACAGTTTTGCTGAGCACCATCATTACATTGTGCTGCTGTAGTGAGGTTTGGCAGCACAGACAGTAGACTCGCTGCAAAGCACTGGCTTTGAAGGCTGAGGGTGACAGTCATGAAGTAGATTGGAACCAGAAAGGGTATAAGAAATAAAGGGATCTGATGAGGAAAGACATTACCCTGGAGAAGGTTTCATATTAAAGGTTTTTCTTGTGCCCACCTTTGTGGAAATTATTTACTCTGTCACGGCAGAACAGTCTGTTTCATTTAACGCTATATGAGATTTTTAATTGAGTGGCATAGTGTCATCTGACTCTCTGTATCATCATACCCACTCAGTTGTTCCTGCCACAGTCACAATCCACTGTCTTTCTTGGAAGCTTCTGAGAAGGACATAGAGGACCTTACTTTCTAAATAGATGCTTTCAATTTCAGGATTAAAAAAAGGGTCATTCAATACCTGTATTGCAAACTTCTCTGTAGTGCACAGATTTCTTGATCTGACTCAGGTATTAGAAGCCCTCTGGTTGTCCTTGCACAAGAGGGATGGGATTAATTTACTCTGCAAAGAGAAATACAGCTCTGAGTGACACACAAGTGGACTCAGCAATCTGGCGCAAAAATAGACAAATATGAGAACTCAATATGTGTTTCCAGGAGTATGCACCTGTGCCCCGAGCAGCCCTTGTGTGCAAGCACCTCTCTGCTCAGTGCTGAATGGTCTCCAGCTCAAAACTGAAGTTGCTTCCTCACAGCTCTGACATTGCTTGCTCTGCCAGAGACTTGTGGATTGCATACAGCTGGAAGTTTCATTAGTTCTAGTGTTTGGTAAAATAACTGATATGCAATGTCCCTAACAAAGGCATTAAATTAGTCCAACAACCAAACACTGACAATGAGTAGTAGTGCAAACTGTCCTGTGCAGAGATCTCTACTTTTCTCTGGTAACTAATGAATTAAGGGGCACTGTGCAGTGTAGGCATACTTTTTGTAACTGACTATGTTGGTAAATAGTTGTCAGTTGCAATCTCAGAGATATGCCAGTGTTGGAAGAGTTGGACTGTCTTCCATCCCACCTACCCTTTTCTGTTCAGTCTATTAGGTGACTGTAGGTGTTCTGCTGAGTCCGGCCATTGGGCATAGAGCCTCTTCCCTCCCCGTGCAAGGGGTGTGCTCTTCATGGGAGTGAGGTGCTTTTTGAGTTGTGTAGGATTCAAGCCATCTGATTTCTTTTATTCTAATTCAGAGGATGAATAAAATAGCTGCATCAAAATGGCATAGTATGCTGGGGGGCAGTGACTTGTCACTTCAGTGACATTGTTGTTGATTGCTTTGGTGTTGAATACATTATGCAACTAGGAACAATTGAGAAAGCTTACTGATGTATAAAAAAACCCAGGTTCCTCTGGCACTTAAAATAATTTCTACCAGTATTGGTAAAATGGACCTGCCAGCACCTGCCCAATCTTTAATTTAGTTAAGCTGTGGGATGATTTGCAAGATTAATCAGCATGACTTCTTAAAGCTGTGTGTGGTTGGGTTATACTCATGTTGCACTAAGCTTGACTATGTTGCACACCAAGCACAGAGTTGGCACTTACCTTTATTTTCGTCTGCATTGATTTCAGTGTGTGTTCCTCTCCTGTCACCACACCCTCTGGTTTTGCTGTGAAACACAGGACATGAACCAGAGGTGGCTTGCAAACTTCCTTTAGCTGTGACGTGCCTTTTGACATGTGAGAAGCTAAATGTTTTCCTCCACTGGTGTGCCATGAGTATGACAGTACTGGTCACAGCTGGTGAATAATGGGCACAGAGGTAGCAAGGGAATTTTTTGGAAAAGCAGTGCACAGTGCAGCAGTTTTATACTTGCCATTTTACAAGCTGTTGGTATCTTCTCGCACACGTTGTTACAGCTGTCAGAGTAGCATGGCTGTTCACTGTGGTGAGGAGGGTGTTGCTAATGCAGACTGTTCTTTCTAAACTGTGATACTTTGCAGTTTTTCTTCCCTTGAGGAAACAGTAAGCTCTATATATTTTAGAACTTCAAAATGCTAACCAATCTGGGTTTGAGGAAAAAGCTTTAGTAGCAATATGAATCATCATCTGATGTGATCAGTGTTCAAACTATCCCAGTATACATTATTTTCTGTTTGAATACAACTCTTTTTATAGAAAACATATTTCAGTTGCCCCAATGGTATTCAATTATTATACTTTGTAACATCTCTGCCTGTTATATATTTTCTTTCAAGTACAACAATTCAGGTATTATTAATGATAATAGAAAACCTACTTAGGATTAGAACGCTGAAGTAATTGGATGTCTGATCTTACTTGAGAAACACCCATGTTGGGAAGAGGCTTGGCTCTCAGTTGAGACTTTGCAGTGATAGGATCTATTTCACAGTAATTTTTCTTCCTCCTGTATGGGCTGGCACAGCACAGTGAGGATAGCTTTACTGACTATTATAGTCAATTCAAGTAAGTAAAGTTGGTATATGTTTTTCTTTGAGTTGGCTGCCATATAACTTGTTCTGCAATTCTAGGAGAAGAATTGTATATATATATATATTTTGTATCAACAATAATAACATTCAGAAACTCTAATACACGTTGTCATGTCAGCATTTTTGTTGTTTAGGAATAAATAATCTTACCTGAGTTGTAGTTTAGCTTGCAGAGCCTCAGCAGGAAGTATAACACTGTACTGTAATTATTTAACTAACAATAAATTGTACTCTCCTGTGTTGTGCTAGTGTATTTTATTCTTTTTAAATAAAATGTTAAGTCTATCAGAAGCAACTTTGCTTTCATTGCACACCTACTAATAAACCATCACTTTTCAGTCTAGTCTAGTAATTGGAGTCTAGAAATGCTCCCTTCTTGTGTCTGTACACCTATAAAATTTAATATCAACTTCTGCTATTCTGTGGGGAGAAATGGTTTCACAGGTTGGTCATGTTGGTCTTAGACTAGTGAGCGTTGAGATTATTTCTGCTTCAGGGACCTTATGCAGAAATCTGAAAGCAATGGAGCCACACAACAAAGCACCAAGGCCCTGCAGATTGTGCGTTATCATCCTGTCAATGCAGTGTGTGTGTGTCACCTCCTGTCCTCAGCAGATGTAAGTAATGTCACCTGTTACATTGCACATGCAATCAGTGTTCCCAACAGCAAAGGTGCTGACAGCAGGGTCTGTGTCAGGCAGAGCTTGTCAGCTGCAGGAAATCCCCTTCCTCCCATTCCTCTAGTGCTGGGCTTTGCTTGTATTTTGGTTCTGTAAGTCTGCATGGGCAAGCTTATAAAAAGAAATTCTCCTTTCTGAGCAGGGAGGGCTGTTTCAGCCTGCAGGTTATGCTTGTTCAGAACACCAGTGAAATAATCCATTTCCAGCTGCCACCCCGTCAGCACAAAGGACGAAGTTTTTGTGGTGCCATGGCAGCAAAGGAATTACTCCAGCACTACCAACGATGATTTTTCTTACCTATTATTATTTTTACTATTTTCTTCAAAATTGATTGGGGAAATTTTTTTCCAACTTAACTCTTTGTTGTTGCCAAGGTCAAGTGAGAGAGCAGTCAAGGAATAATTACCTTGGCCTTTTTGTACTGGTAATTATCAGTTCTGGGAAATTTTTCTTCTGGAAGCTTTAATTCCTGTTGACACTCTTTAATCAACTAATGCAAATGTTCCTATCCCTACTTAACTGAGCAGCAATTCTTAAGATAGCAGTGGTTTCCCATAAATTAATGTCAAGTAAGTCTTGGTTTTCTTTTTTTTTAATTATTATATTGTTGGGTGGAATATAAGGGCCAGAAGCATTTGTGCAATCAGATATTGTCAGACAATAGTTTGAGTAGTATTTGTCTACAGCAAGTATGAGACAACTAGGCTTGCACCAAGCCCCTTCAGGGTTGGTGTCCTCTGCCCTCAGGTATAACCAAAGGCAAGCCCAGCCCTGCTCTGCAGCTCCTTTGTGGGAGCTCTTGGAGGCTGTGAGAGCTGTGGGCAGTCAAGCTGCTGAGAAGATGGGCTTGAGCAGCAGGGGTGAATGGGTTTAAGCTATCAGTCTTAGGCTGGCATGTTGCAAGGAAATCTGCCATGATGATTTCTGGAAACCAGCATCCTTTGAATTGAGTTCAGTCAGACTCCACTGGGTCGTGGTATTTCTCAGGCTGAGTAGTTGCTAATATGAAGGCTTCCTTTTGAAGCCTGGTGAATGAAACAGTAAAACATGCTTTCAGCATCAAACCTGTAATTATTACATAAAAAAATGCAAGTCAAAGGTGACCTCCTTAAGTTTTCTCTTTTTTAAAAGCAGTGTACTTTTCCTATGTTTTTTGAGTTGCATAGCATTACATGAAATCTACATTTTTAGTATCTCTTATCATGGAGCATAAAATGTTAGTGTTACTCAGGAGTCTGAAATGTAACTTACATGTAACTTGACTGAACTAAGTATGTCACAGATAATTTGGAGATGAATTTGCAAACCTATTTCAGTCTTAGTCATATGGGAAACTTGCAGTTGTTTGAAAGAGGAAAAAGTTTGGAAGAGGTATAGAAAAGCCAAGTATTTTCTAATTACTGCTCTATTTAAGGAAGAAAAACCCAAGCTCTTCTTTGGTTCCCCCAAAGGAGTTCTCTAGTTTAAACGAGTAATTGCAATTAAGAACATCAACTAAAAGAATTATTTAATGCTGCTCCACTTTGCTATTAAAAGCTTAAACCTATTCTCCATTAAAATTGAAAGGGGGGGGGAAAGCCCAGAAAGGATTTAATTAACCAGTAAACTTGAGTGTTTATCAACTGTAAAAATTATTTGCTTTCTGTGGCAATAGGATATAAATCAATGTGGAGATTTTAAAGATCAAAGTTAGAATAATTGTAAAAACACTGACTGGCTATTTATTTATTTATATTTATAATTGAATTTTTGAAGCTTAATATTTTAGGATATTTTTTCCCCACTTGCTATGTGTAATTGGGATTTGGTGTTTAACTCCGCATGTATTCTGTAAACTGTAAATTAAAAGGCAAAATAATCTGTGTGACCCTTAATAAAGCCTCAGTGCTTGGAAGTTGCTCTCAGATATACCAGTGCTGAGGGACTGTAACCAGCAAATTTCTGCCTTCTGTTCATGTTTGGGCTCAAGTGTAACTGCAGTCATTGCAGTTAAGGTCTTCTCAGATCAGCGACAGTGTCTGAACTGTGCAGGCTCAGGGATGGAACAGGCTGCACCTGCCAGCTGTGGAGAGCTCCAGCCTGGAGTGTACAGAGCCTTACTTTTCCCTTCCTCTTGGTTGATAGTTGCTGAACTTAAGAGAGCAGTGTGCCCAACTGGCCAAGAAGGCCAATGCCATCCTGGCCTGTATCACAAATAGTGTGGCCAGCAGGACTAGGGCAGTGGCTGTCCTCCTGTACTCAGCAGTGGTGAGACCACACCCCAAGTGTTGTGTCCAGTTCTGGGCCCCTCAATTCAGAAAGGACGTTGAGGTGCTGGAGTGAGTCCAGAGAAGGGCACAGGAGCTGGTGAAGGGTCTGGAGCACAAGTCTTGTGAGGTACAGCTGAGGGAGCCGGAGAAAAGGAGACTCGGGAGGGAATTTACTACTCTCTTCAATTACCTGAGACAACAGATAATTGGAGAGAGCAATAGGTCAGTGTCTTCTCCTGGGTTACAAGAGGAGACAGCCTCGAATTGTACTAGGGGATGTTTAGATTGGGTATTAGGAAAAATTTCCTCACTGAAAGGGTGGCCAAGCATTTTAACAGGCTGCCCAGAGAAGTGGTGGAATCAGCATCCCTGGAAGTATACAAAAATATGTAGGTGTGGCACTTAAAGGCTTGATTTAGTGGCAAACTTGGCAGTGCTGGGTTAGTGTTTGGACATGATCAGAGAGGTATTTTCCAGCCTTGATAATTCTATGATTTTACAATAATTCTGTTGCTTTTCATACTAGTTTCCATTATTACAGCTTATCTGATATCCTGTCCCCTGAATTACACTATTGTTTTGATTTTGGTATATGTTGCAAAGAAACACATTAGAGCAGTTAGTTAAAACAGCTACTACAATTTCTGCTCCAGAGGTGTGTTGTTGTTTATGAATTATTCAGTTTATGTTCTTACCATTCATGACTTTGGCAGAAACATTTGACTGAAGTATGGCTCCATTAATCTCATTCTTAACTATTTGTATGTAATAATTAGTTTAAAATTTCACTCATCGGGATATCTGAATTAAGTATAACTTCTAGTTACTTCTGGGGCAGCAGCTGTAGTGGGAATATCCATCAAATGTCATGGTCACAACAGTTCTCCTGCTATTACTCTGTTCTGTGTATGCAGCAATTCAGCTACACAAGTTCCCTTACGGATTCTTAGAGAAGTTTTAAAGAGGTTCAGAAACTCTCATCTGATTTAGCTCTCACTTCTGGGTGTAATTTCTTTGATTTACAGATTAGGTAGGTGCATCTGGATCAAGTGGGATAAACAGCTTTTTGAAATACATTAAAAGATAAGATTTTTCTAAAATATCACTAAGTCCTTCAGTAGCTACTTTTTTTTTAATGTTTTATAGTTATGCAAAATCCATGTGTTTCTTAATTTGTTGTTCACAGAAAAAGGAGGACAAAGCTTTCAAATGGTGGTAGCTAAAATGATATGCTACCACAGTTAATACATTTCAGTAAAAGAGCATTTAAAGATGCTGAGAATTTTGTTTTGAGCCATTGAAATCCAAGACAACCAATAAAGGTTCTCTTGTGTTAATAAAGAACAATTTTCACCTGTTTTTATTCACATAGGTTTGAAAGCTTTATTTTGGATGCTTTTTGTAGGAAGACTGTCCTTTGTTGATTAGACTTTTTCACAAAAATAAATGGAGCAAAGTATTTGCCCTCCTTTAGTACCTTAAGCTCATGTGTACCCTAAGGATTAATCTCTTTAATTTAGATTATTTGTCCCGAATGAGAAATAGCCTGAAGGTTACTGGGCCCTGTATAAGTAGCATGCAGAATTGGTTATAAACATTATTACTGCAGTTCTGTGCAGCCCAGGTGGAAAGGACAGGGCTTGCTATTAAACATTTTTATAGCACAACATATGTACAAGCAAACAGGGTAGCACAGATGAGAAAATAGGGCAACAGCTGAGGAAAACAAGGATATAGAGATATCACTGGTGAGAAGGTGTTGGGCAAGGAAGAATTTAAACCAGGAGGGTGGTGAGGGTGGGAAAACCACTGAGGGTGAGATGCAGGAGAGTATAGCAAATGGGAAGGGCTGTGTTATGATGGTGTGCTAGGTCTCTGCTTTACAAACAGGATGGGGTTCTCTCAGTAAGCATGAAGTGAATGAATCAATTTGCTTTAATTGTCATATCCTCTCTATTCTGCCACTACACACAAACAACTGTATTTACACTGAAATTTTCAGTGAATGCTTTACTGGTTGCTGGCCTTGGCTTTTCCTGCCTTAACCTCAGGAGTAGTAAAGTACAGCTGCCACTGTCATATGAAAGAATCAAACCAATTAATTATAATATTGTTTCCAAAATTATTCTTCCCTTTCAATATATATATATTTGATTTGTGCATGTAGATAAAGCATTGATCACTTCAATGAAGTAGCCTGTGGCATGTGAGACTATAAGCCTGATGAAGGAGCTAGGACAAAAGCCGCTAACTTTTTGGATCATTAGCACTTTATTAGATGTAATAATGATGAAAAAAGAATCAGCCTTTTAATAGTATGAAAATCCGAAGCTAAAGGTTATTTGTGAGGTCAGTTTTGGAATTAGAGTTGAAGAAATATTTTTAAGGGCTGGAAATGTTGCACAGAGAAATTTGTGTCAGTACAGCACATTCACCAAAAGAGAGCAACAAAGGCACACTGTACATGCTTAAGGCAAGAGGCCATTTTACACTGTAAGCAGGAACATATTGTCCTCTGTTTTAGAGTCTGTATTTTACCTGCCTCTGAATGTGATGGATGTGGTGCAATTATTATTTAGGTTTATAGTTATTGATGATGTATGTTTTATGGATCATACTTTTGTCTTTAAGATGTTTATGTACAATATGTTTCCTCATTCATTATGATTGCATTTAGGATGCATATTTATACATTTGCTGAAACATTGCTGCTTTTTATTTTTCCTGCTAGAAACTTTTTTCAGCAGCAGAATTTGTATTCATGAATTTTCTTTGGCTAAAGTTGTTAAAATGTACTTAACATTTTTTGTTTTATTAAATGCTTTGGCATGAGATCACTGTTTTTGATTGACTTGAAAAAAATCCTAATTGTAGGCCTAGAAATGAGCTTTTTTTTTTTTGTTTTAATGATTTTTCACCATCCTGAGTGTGTAGACTTGTATTTTATATTCAGATTCATTTTGCGGAGTAATCTTTTTAGCCCCAAAGCTAATAAATATATTCAGATATGTCAAAATACTTATTTGGGTAAGCGTGTGGAAGTTCCTTGAAGTATCTTTCCTAAAGTATTATGTCCATTGTAAGTTTGTAGCTGTGAATTTCTTTAAAGAAAAACTCAAGCAATCCTTGAAATACAGGAACAAGGAACTTGTAATGGACAAAGTTGTTTTGAGACAGTAAGTACTTATCTCCAGTGTCCAAAACCTACCTGCCTCATTTCTTGTAACTTGGACTCGGGATTGGTTAATAGTGAGTGGGTTGTTTACATTTTCTCTATATTAATGTATCCTGTGGTCCTTGACTGACATAAAAGTGTTCGGGGCATATCTTGTGACCTTGTTTAGAGCAGCACCTTGTTCCTGGGATCTTTGTAAGCTGAAACAAGGGTACATCTTACTGCAGCTGGGAAGGGAAAGGGGGAGATGAGCAACAGTCTGTCCAGGCTGAGAAGGGTAGTTTTGTCCTCCCACTTCGTTGTATGCAGGAGAGAATGAATGGTTTGATTCCTTTTTCTGTGTTAGTCTAGAGATTGAAATAAAACAGATCCAAGTTTGTTTCAGCTATATTCCTGTTAAGCCATTAGAAACTAAGGTCTGTAAACTTTCCAGTCACTTCCAGTGTCCCAATAATAGACATTTCTTCAATATAGTAGCACTGACTACACACAGAAGACCCATGTTTGGAAGGACATACTGTGAATTGAGGTCCTTGGGCGGTGTTGGGGCTGTGCAACTTGTGCCAGCGGCCACCCATGACTCAACAGCACGGATGCCCTCAGGCAAGTCCCAAACTCTGCAAAGACTCTTGAAAAGATCCTGTAGTCCAAATGGCTTTGCTAGGATTCACTTAAGGGAGTCCAGCAAAATGTCAGCTGAAGGACATCTTCAGGCCTGTGGCAGGCTGGAGGGGGTCAGAGTGCAGGAAAACAGGAAAAAACCCCCCTCTTAAAAAGTGGCTGTAGCAAAATGGTCATCCCATCATGTTTCTTAGGAATGTGGATAATGCATAGTAACAGAAATGAAACATGAGGTATATGTAAAATAGGAGTGAGTTTGAATCTAAATGTGGCCAGAGGCAAAGCAAATGATGGTATGTTTTTAATAGTTAGAAACCTCACATGAAGGGCTTGCTGGAGCCAGGAACTGCTAGATGTGGGTGTCACCAGAAAGAAAATTATATTCTTCTATAGCCTGGATTTTTGAATGTATGTGCCCTTATTTACTTCTGTTTAAAACTAAATAAATAGTTAATTTCAGAGTTCAGTATTCTGTGAAAGTTCCCTGTGAAGAACAAAGGGGTAGCCCGGATAGATGCTCAGTGTGGGGGTGAGAGTATGTTGGGCTCTGGAGAGCTAAGCAAAGATACAGCAAGATTTGGCTGTGCCGGAGGCTTTGAGCCCGTGTTTGTTTGTTGTGGCGTGCGTGTTGGAATAAGTAGCTCTTCATCTGAGACCTCTGTGCACAGAGTATGACCCTGTGTGTGCCAGGCAGAGTCTGCCCCTGAAGAGCCACTCTCACATCTCTTTGCCAGCTGTAGATCATCATTGAATTGAACCTGTTTTTCAATCCCTCTAGAAGAGAGGGCTGCATAAGCTGTCCAAAGTGTAAATCTAAGGACTGCATATAAATAAGACAAAATGTGTATATATTTACAGATCTACATGTATGTACACACATGAATTTTGTTCAAAATATTTATATACAGACTTCTGGAAAAATAGATTGTTTAATAAAAATATGTTTTTCTGACTACTTGCCAAGACATCATCCCTTTTCCAGACTAAATCATTTGAAAGAAGCATGAACTAATAGTTCTGGGGCTGCTGAAGCTTTCAAGCCTCAGGACTCTGGATATTTCATGTCTCAGGTTGAAACAGAGCACTTATGGACTCCTGCAACAAAATTTTGCCTGGTTTTATACAGTGGGAATACATTGATTCTGTCTGAATGAGAAGTGTTTAGCAGAGTTTAAAAAGCTGAATTCGGGAAGGCTGCTGTACAACCTTATGGATCATTTTGTTTTATAGACTGAACTCACTTTCCTAATTCTGACTTTCAATATGCAGTAAGAGTATTCCCTCTTCCTAGATTAATGAGATTCATCATGGATTATAAATTCAGGCTGGGGAACTCAGCTGAGGGAGGAGCATTTGCACAAGAGACATCTAAACAAGAGACCCTCATGGATTTCACAGTCTACATTTTCACGCATAGTTTCCTAGAGACCATTGTCTTCTGGAAAGTGCTGAATTGATGAACTGACTGTTCTTTTGACCCACTATAGTAGTTGCCTGTGTATGTACATGATCCACCATAAATGGTATTTTAACTATTAAACTGTGTAAAATTATCAGTGTGAATTAAATTGACTTCAGAATGAATGCCAGTGGTACACACAAAGAGAAAATATGACTCAATATTTCCAGACTAAGTTTGTACAATTTCAGCAAACAAAAGGTGCTTATCCTTTACTAAAAAGCTATCTGTTCATCAATATAATCTGTAATGCTGTGATTGAACTATTCTTCTTTAGACTGAGGTGTATATTTTGACTCTTGCTGCTCTGTTCTTTAATTGGTGTGAATGTTCTGCTCAGGATGCTCTGGTTTACAGAAATTAAGAGTGAAACTATCAGTCTTAAACTACATGTCCTGGGAGGTTTTGGTGGAATGAGTTTGTGTGGCTGAGAACACCTTGCCTTTAGGCTCTCACTCACAAAACGTGTAGGGAAACATTAAGAAATGAGTGTGACAGTGTAAGTAGGATGATGATTTTGAAATGGTAAGCAAATGAGTGTGTCTGCACTGAGAGTTTTGTGTGCCCAGGAAGTGCCCTACTATACACTATATCCTGTGCAGCTGCACAGCAGTTTCTTGCTTTAGCCTGCACCCTTTGTGAATAATGGGTTATTGCATGAGACTGGAACCCCATAGCTCCAAATTGTGATAATGTCAGTATATTAAAAAAAACCCAAACAGCTAGGATTGATCCTTGAGCAGGAATTACTTTTCATGGTCATACTTGCTTCTGTGAAGGTCAGGTTTGGGGTAAATTATATATACACAGACACACATATATATATGCATATGTCTCTTTAAAAAACCCATATCTGTTCCCCCATATTTTGGCCATATTTAATAGTGATCATAATCTATAGCTGATGATTTTTAGTTTGCCTTTTTCTGGCTTCTGTCTGTTGACAACTATTTTCTGTTCATCTGTCTGTGCAAAGCAGAGCCTAAAATGCTTTGTGCAGTTGATAATGGAATTCCTGGCAAAGGTAGATTTCAGGTGCTAGGAGAGAAAAATTATTGGAATGGGAGAAACATCCAATTCATCTCTTGCTGTGTTTGCTTCTGTGACTTGTTTGTCTAGCACAGTACTGTAGCTCTTACCACCTAAACAGCCCTGCATCATCTGGTCCCCTGCTGTAAGGGTGAGATGTCTAAAAGATCACAGCAGGGGCATGAGAATTGCAGAACTTGAAGATCAGAATTGACCAATACAGAACTTACAATAATTGTTTAAATCTGAAGTTTCCAACTGGTGGCAGATGATGACTTCAGGCTTCTGCTTCTCATAATAATTTTAATGAAGCTGCAGCTTTCCAGCCATGTGCGATGTGCATTTGGAGATTGGTCGTTGCTCTGCAGTGGCCTCAGCAGCAGGATGTGGACGCTGCTGCCACACCACTGACAAGGTGAAACTGTATTACCTAAACAAAGCATGTGAGCGGTAGGATGGTATTTGGTATCTTTCATAAAATTATTTTGGCTTTTGTTTTAGACAAAAGCTTCCTAAGTTCAGTAGTCATTTAAAATGCTGTTAAGCATGGAACTGGAATGTAACATGAATTATGGTTTCATATTTCATTGCTATTCTTTGCACGCTGTCGGTGATTCCTGGCTCTGTAAATTATAGCTAAGTTAGGCCAACCTACAAATCCTGATATTTTTGCATAATCTCTGTTGTGAACAATAAAAGCATGTGTATTCTGCTAATCCATATTCAGATAGAAGCATGCAGTCAGAGTACTAAATATAACTTGTTTTTAGGCCAGGAAAAATGTTATCTTTTTTTCCCCATGAAAACACACTTTGAAGCAAATGAAATATTGCCTATTTTGTGTGGTTTTGTTTTTAAAATTATTTTTAAATATTCCATAACAGACATTCTACCGACAGAAAGCAGCAGGAGAGTTTTCTTACATAATAATCTGACAGATGTGTCATGGTATCTAATCCCTTAAACCTCCAAAGCCCTCTGATAGTGGATGTTTTAAAAGGCCAGATTGAAAAGCATGCTGCTCTTTTATTGAGATTTTGCCTTCAGTGCCCATTCCACACTTGATCGCTTCATTTTGCTAAAGCAGAGTGTGATAACTTGAAGTCAAGAGAAAAAAAATTAAAAGCAGAATTAAAAATACCATAAAAATAATAAATGCCAAATGAAAATACTATTTAAAAACTGCATTTACATCTGGATCTTTTTGGTATTTTAGCTTTCTCTGAGATTGTCAAGAAGTAAATCAATAATAATTACACACACAAAATGACCAGCAGACTAGCAACTGAACCATCAAGATTTTCACATTCCTTAACTATGCAGCCGTGTAATCATATTACTGTAACTCTTGTACTCTTTCGTCTCAGGCCTTTCTGTGCCTTCAAGCATCGTGTCTGAGCACATTGTAGGCCGTTCAAACTGGGGGACTCTGTCTTCTACTTGCCTGGGTAAACACCTGGTGTTCTTTTTAAAATAACAAAGTCATTAGAAAAGTCTTTACCTCTTAGCTCATTTTAGCCTTTTCTTTTTCACAGCAGTTATAGCTTTAATAATCCAAATGTCAGAGGAAACGAATTCAGAGGATCAGGGTTTCAGTTAATCATGTTAAGTAAGTTCCCCTGATAGTGAGGAACAGCAGCATACAACCTTATTTCAGCCAGCAGGAATTTTAGATAACTGAGGTTTGGGTAATCAACATCAGGATACATGGGATTACTGCGTCATTTGCCGTAAATTTGTGTTCTACATAATTTAAAAAAATCATATAATGTACTATTGTGTGGGTGTTGTATCTGAATTTGTACCTAAACTTAAAGGAAGCAAACATTTGGAAAGCAAACATGACTTATTTGGGATTTTGATATTCGCAAAACTGCTATGTGTTAAATATGTGTTAATAATATGTGTTAACTATGCTATGTGAAAAATGATGCCTTGAAATACATAAGAACACCTAGAATTTCTTTCAAAAATCTTATTTGTTTTGATAAAATCACAGCTTTGTTTTTTATAATCCTCATTACTTTTAGTAAGGCAATTATTTAGGGCTTTATCTCTGAAATGTGAACTGACTTGAGTTATCTCACCTGATGAGGTTATCAAAGATTTGTGAAATGACACTCTGGGGCTGAGAAACTAATAATCTCCTGTTTGATGACACAAACTGGTCTGTCTTTTTCATGAATTCAGCAGCTAACCTTGACTTGACATGTGGTCAATTTCTACATTTTTTTGCAGCTTAAAGAAAATATTTTGCAACAGATTAATCCTATAATGCAGTGATTTCTTTTTACAGTGAGGATTTCTGAGTGATTTTTAGTTCTGTTCAGGCTAAGGTTCTTTATATACCAGCTGTATACACATAGCATGTAAGATAAAAACAAAAGAGGACAGACAAGAAATTAAGATTATACACAAAGACTTCTAGGTTAAAGTGGTTCTGCCAGTCTAGTAAAAGTGAAATACAAGGTTAAAAATGAGGTCTTTGTTATTTAAGTGGCACATGTTGCATTATGCACAAGAGTTTTTCTTTTTAATGTAGATTACAGTGCTGTCTAAGGATTGCCTCCAGTCACTGGACATCCCTTCTTAGAGTCAGGCCTCCTTTGCACTTCCTTTGCTTTTCTTGCAGAGAAGTGATGATTGTCAAATTGTCACCTCTCTATTTATTTATTTTTAATTACTGTGTGTGTATTGAGGGGAGTCTGATGCTTCAGATGAACGCTTTGACACTTGAATTTGGGCTTAGTATTACAGTATGTGTAGCTACAGGATGTGTACTTGTCCTATACTAATGAGACTGGATAGTGGATTTCAGACCCTTTTTCCAACAAGTTGACAGGCACTGTTTGGGACATCAGTGATATAGCATAAATATTGCAGCCTAGGCAAATCTGACAGCACCTTGCTTGATGTGACTGTTCAGGCCTATAAAGAAGGGGTAATATGAAAGAAGAGGAAAAAGTTTTCTTCCTTTCGGGCTGGCTGAAGCAAGGGAAACATCTGTTGGTTGGTGTGATGTTACTTTTACTGTCTGATGAATATAAGAATTTTCAGAAGCAAGGACTTATCTTTTCATGGAACCATTTCATTCCAGAATTGGTTGTTTATTCTGTACACCTGTCCTTTTGGTACTGTCCTAATCCTGCTGAAACAAAGTAGCTGTTACTGGAGAGTACAGTGCCTGCCTGGAGAACTGTAACAAAATTGCTGCTGTCTGTTCTTTGGCAGCTATTTTGGTCAGTTTACCTTAGCTGATGTGCCTTCAAGCCTAATACTTTTCCTATTGCTGTGAGCACTCTACCAGCTGACTTAACCAATTAAGGGAACACTGTAGGCTCTAGCCCTGCAGTAGATAACAAAGTGAGAGGTCTGCTCAATTCTGTTGTCTTTCTAAAATCAGACACACCTTCTGCTCATGTATGCAATATGCTAAAATAACAGGCTGCTTTGATTTTTGGAGGTTCAGACTTTTGAATGATAATTTGGGCTCAGATTCTCAAATGTACTTAAAAACTACGTAGGCCCTTAGGCATTTGATTTGCCTTCTAAGAGGCAATGACTTTTAAAATCATCCAGCCCTTGTTACCTCCCCCCATTATCAATACCTCATAGCCAACCGTTTTTCTGAAACTCAGCTCTGCAAGAAGCTCAGCAAAGTTGAATTGCAGAGGCACTTTTTGAGCTGACAGCAGCTGAACACTGCTCATGCATAAAGCAGCTGAAACCAAGAGCAGAGAAGCTATGGCGTGCTGAGATGTTGTGATCACAATGCTTGCTCAGAGTGAGAAAAATTCTGGGGCGGGTTTTCTTATTTTATTTATTATTTTTCTATTTTACTTTGCAGTACAAATTTAAGTTTGTGTCTCTAGTATCTTAGGATAATATCCTAGATATTGAACTGTAGATAAAGTATCTTTTCTTGTTATGAATGTTACTTATAGCAAGCAGAGGAGATTTAACAGAAAAGAAATGCTTCATACTTACCAATATTTTGGTGGAGTGGGATTTTTATTCCTGCTTCACCTTGACGGTTTGAAAGCTCACTCAAGGCTGTGAGGTGTTTTAGATTTGTTTGGTTTAGGAGGGTTTTTTGCTTTATATTAAGCAGCAGTGGGCTGTTGCAGGTGGAGAAAGAGTGCTTAGCTCTATATTTTTAGCAGGTAGTTATCAGGTAGCTGTGGACTGGATCAGTGAATTGAGCTCCTGGACCTGGCCTCTTTCACCCGTGTCTCATCTGCAGCTTCTGGGAGCTTCCCACAGGTGCTGGTGTTGCACTGAGTGCCCAGTGCCTGGTGTGTGGGAGTTGCACAGACCAGGATTAGCTATGCAAATTGCTCTTGTGGATCAAGCCCTTAATTTCCCTGCACCTCTCCTCTCCAGCTGCAAAACACAGAGCATCAAGAGCCTGCATCATGTCAGTGTGGCATGGTGGAGATTACAAGGTGTTCAGATGCTGCACTGTGCTGGTAGGGACCACACAGACATTTCAGCCAAGTGTGAAATGACTTTGCTAAGCCAGTTACAGAAGTGCACTAAAGTGTCAGATTTCCACATAACTTACTTTTGCTTTAATCTACTGTTTCTGTTTGGATCTTTATTCAAAACCAGTTGGTCTTGCTTGATGAATGCCCATCTTTTGCAGCTGGCCTGGGTTTCATGAAACATGACTGTGTTCAATATCTAATGTCAGATTGTTTCTGTCTAAAGTACATAGTTGCTTGGGAAAGATACTGTGAAATGAATAATTGTATTTTTTCCTGTGTAGTTACCAGACAACAGTTTCTAATATTCTGTCCTCTTAATTTTGGTATGCGTTTTGATTCAGTTTATACAACACATAAACCTTACCCCTATGACGGAGCTTCAATTGTGGGGGAAAAAAAAATCAAGACATTATTTTTTTATGGTCTTGGTTCCTGATTTTTTGACTCTGCTAGTGATATTTACACCACATGTATTCAGCTTGCAAATAGGAGAGAATTATTGTAAATGAGTACTGTTTATGTTTTTGTGAAGCGTTTGCTGCATTGTTGAATCTTTATATTTAAAAAACGAAAAACCAAATAATAAACCTGTTCCTGATTCTAGAATCATGTTACAGCACTTCTGGATGTTGTCATATGTAATGCTTTACAGCAAAGCTTAGCCTTGCTTCCTATTGCTTTGGATAGGGAAGGAGCTTTCAAGAATGAAATATAAACCAAAGAATCTAGAATAGATAAAAGCTGAAGGACTCAAGGATGTCTTCAGATGGTGTATCATCCTTTCCCCTTGAAAACAGGGCAAGAAACTTGCTGATCCTGCCTAAACATTTAGGGACATTACAGGCAAGAGGTACATAAACTGCTCTTCTTCCTCAAGTCTATATTCCACTGGATATATAACCATTTATATTTTAAATAACTTTCACAGGTTTACTGCATTTATTTATTAGCAAAAAGGTTACCATCACTGAGAAACTGTTGAAATGTCATGGCCTGTCTCCAATTATATTCACTGTTGTCTTTCTACATCCAAAATTCTGATGCCTGGAAATCATGAAGTCAGCTGGCTGGCTATGAAATGTTGCAGGATAGAGCACATAACATTTCTTGCCTTGAAACTTAACTTTTGTAAAGATGAACTAATTGTTCCTACAGTCAAAAAGGTACACTTGAGACAAGACATTAGAGAAGTTATCTAGAAGAGAAAGAGATATAGTCCTGCTCTAATTACTGTTTATTTAAAAGAGGTATTTTAATTTAACTTAATTAAAACAAAAATAGTGTCTCTAATTTAGAGCTATGGATTTCTCCAGGTACCTAGAGTTAGGTGGCTAGTTAATAGGAAGGATGTGCAGCAGGAAAGGCCTGGCTCAAGGGAAGAGGAGGTGTGACAGCCAGGCATACTCTTCTGAATTGGCAATTCTGCAGTTTCTGGTGGATGCTCTTTGTGTACCATCATGAGCAGTAAAGATGCATCAGGCCTATTTCTGATATTGTTTGCTTCTATGAAGAGCCCAGGGGCTTGTGCAGGTGTAATGGGTTGGAAATTAATGAAATTAGGCAATAATTCTCCTGGCAGCTCAGAAGGAAGAGTAAAATTCACAATCCTCTGCAGCTGGCTGCGGTGATTACCTGCACAGGGCTAGCAGGAGTAAAGAATAGGGGAGTTATCTATCTGAATAGACACTTTTGCAAATGAAACTATTGGTTGAAACTAGTATTTTTTCAAGATCCCTTCTAGTGAATTATTAATCAGGAAAACTGGAGTTACTAGGTTCAGTTTTGCTGTGTAACTCTTCTTTGTTACCTAATTGTCATGTGCTTTGTCCGCCGTTCACTGGAAGGCAGTGTATGACAGATGTTAGTGTCATCTACTTCTGTTCAAAAAAACCCAAATAAATTGAAAACCCCATGTCATCTTGTGTTGAATATGGGACTTATGATATTTTGTGGGGGTCTCTTTGAAGACACGTCTATGGTTTGAAATCAGAAGAGATAAGAAGTACCAGAAGATAGGTAGTAGGGAAACCTTCACACCATGGATGCAATACAGAGGTTTCTGATTTTGTGGAGGGAGGTGTTGTTGTTATTGTTATTCTGCTGGGTGACTGCGGCATGTTCACAAAGACCAGAAGCAGTGGGTACCATTATTATAACAGTTCTTGCAGAATCAGAGAGAGATTGGGGGAGACTGGAGATCCCCTGGTCTAACCTTAGTGCTTAGAACAGTCAGCTGGAACAGGCTGTTTGTTGTTGTGTCCCAGCTGGGTTTTGGACCTCTCCAAAGATGGAGACACTGCAGTCTGTCTGGGTAATGTGTTCCAGTGTTCAATTGCCCTTACAGGAAGAAAAAATCTTGTATTTGTTATGTACAAATCCTGTATATTCTGGGTAATTAAACTCCATGATAACAACACTGACAGTCTTTAACAACAGTCTTTAGTCTTTCCTCCTTTCTTCACTCTCCCAGCATTGGTCCACAGTAATGACTGCAAATAGTACAACCCACAAAGATTTAAAGATAGTGTGTGTTTTTTTGTTGTTGTTTTTTTTTTTTGTGAAAAATGCATCCCTAAGAACAACTGGACTTGATTCTAGTACTGAAAACCAATATTGACAAGTGTGTACTACTGAAGACAGTACTGCTGCTGCGCTTTTCTGGCAGTCTCCTATGTAGTGAAGGTCAGAAGAATGCGACTTTGTAACCAGGCAGAGCTGAAGTCTAAGACCGTTATTAATTTAATTGTGTAGGGATAAAATGGCTGAAGTACCCATTTTGGGATATTTAATGTGATAGATATAAATTGTAAATCACTTCAGCACAGTAACATAAAAGCTATAGCTTGTAATGTTTCCCGTCCTATCATTAGCAGTCAGAGTTGTTTTCAAATTTCAGATTGCAGTGAAGTTGCTTTCAGTGTTTGAATGCTCAACTTCCAGTAGTTTCTGAAAGTGGCTATGGATGTCTCTACATCTGTTTTCCACTGTGGTTCAGCTGGCATACTATTGCAGCTGCTGCTTTACAGTTTATTCCTAAAATTGTCTTTTTTTTTTTTTTGTCCCTTCTGTAGCTGTGTTCTGACAGCACTCCCTCTCTCACAGTTCACGTGGAGAAAACTTGTTGCAGGATCTGAACTGGGACCAGTGGTTTGTGCTTATTAACAAAAATGCTTAAGGAGTGCAGATAGGTTAATTGAAGTTAGTTGTGTGTGACCAGGTTGGTTTGTCTTTAATCTCTTATGTTTAAATTTCATATGCATGAAGACAATTAATCCTCTTAACTGCTGTAGACTTTGAATGCTTAGTAAATAAGTGGCCTCTTTAATTGATGCTATGGTGTTTGCCTGTTTAAACCAAAATAAAAGTAAAGAGCTACACTGGGCCTTGAGGGAATCTTCCTCAGTGCAGTGAGAGGTTCTATTATGTAAAGGGCTTAAGAGTCTTCCCAGCTCATTATTTTTATAGTACTGTCTGCTTTGCTCTTTTAAGACAATGCTCAGTTTTTTTAGCATCAACAATTTTGAGATCAGAGAACACTTCCTGAGTCAAAGCAAACTGAGCAAGATATTTCAGCACCTGGCAATCAAAGATGAACTTCTTATGCATGCAGGTTAACACTACTTTCTTTTTTTTTTACTGAAACCCAAAAAGGTTCCTCTCAAGTGAAAGGCTTGTTATCTTCGCAGTGTGTACTGTAAAATAATAGTTCAGAGCTTCTTTCTTTGCAGCGAATTGTGAAGTGCTTTACAGAGTGTATATCTAGAGATTAATCAGTGGCCAACCGACCAAATTACTGATATTCTGTGCCAATAAATCTGTATAATAGTTTTAATGAGATGTGAAGAACATGTTCTCCATTTTTAATTGAGTCTTGAATTTTCAGGTAGTATGTTAATGCTTATTCCACTGAATACCATGTTAGTGACACTTAGTGACACATCCTTTTTTAGACCAGATTTCAGATCATAGCTGTATTTGGACTGTGTGGTGAACAGATTAGGCATAATAAGGTAGAGGGGAAGGATCTGACACTTAGAGATAATTTTTCATACATGAGGTATGGTGGGGAAAGGGATTGTTGTCTCATTTGCAAAGGAATATAAATTCAGATGAGTTTCACAATAAATATTTTTCCAGGCTGCAAATGTCCTCAGTATTATGCCAGGCAGCAGCTGAGCACAGATGAGAGTTTGTTAGTGCCTCTGCGAGACTTTTTCTGTAGGTGTCACACTCACTCACTGCCTCAGCTTGATGCTGCATAGCTGTGCTCTGAAGTTCTCAGATCTGATCACATTTACTTATCCATGTAAGTGTGTTCATATGTAACTTGTTATTAAATTCAGTCATATTTAATAATTTTTTGGAACTAATAATCCATTTTAAGTATAGTCTGTATTTTTGAATATTTTTTCTTTGAGGTTCTTAATTTTTTAGCACAACTTTTAAGGTCAGTGGTCTGCTGTGTAAATTATTAAATACTTCTGAATTTTTTATAACTTCCCCAGCAATGCAGACTGGATTTTCCCTTCTCTTTATAATTCCTGGATGTTCAGCATGGAGGGGGATACTGTACATCCTTTCTTTTTGTTTAAGATCATAGTTGTTAATGTGAAATCTAAGCTCTTATTTTACTAGTTGTAGGAGTAACATAGAAAGTATTTTGCTTCCTCCAAATAGAACTGACCTATGACTTTAACCTATATGAAATTGAACAGCAAGTATCCTGTTCATCCCATTGTTTGGGCTTCCTCTGTACCGGGTCCAAGGTACCTGTGGATCAGTTCTCAAGGCAAAGCCCAGAGCTACCCTGGAACAGCACTGTTGCAGCAGAATTTGATGGTCTCTACTTCTGCTGAAGATTCTGACCTCAGTCAGACATTGTTGCTCTGTAGTTGTTGACAAACATGATACTTTTACCTTTAGCAGGGTAACAGTACAGGGAAAAATTCTGCAGGGCAGGAAGAAGTCAAGTTGCAGTCCATTTGAAAAATTATTCCAGATAAAGATGCAGCCATAGGCATATTTTGCTGCTGCCAAGTAAGGAGACCTATTTGTAGGGTACCTCTCAAATTGCTTTAGATTTCTGTGATGATCACATTTGGTTTTGTCTGTTGCATATTCCTGGTTGGAGATCCTTATTTTTCTGTACATGACCTTGACTGTTTTACTTCATCATCTATGGCTGTGCTCAGGCAAGCCTATGGAGTGGGTGCCCTCTCTACACTCTTGCTCTCTAAGCAAGAATCAACTCAAAACAATCATTTGGCAACTTGAAAGAAAAACCTTTGTGATTGGGTAGGCATGTTTATAAAGTAATACAGGGAATGAAAGGCTGCCAAATGCCTCTGGACTGTGAATTGCATGGACAAGTCATCCTGACCCTCCTTCCCAAGAATCCCATTCTTCTGTTAAGAAGTCACACCATGGCCACACCAGTGATGTGGAATGCCACTGAACTGAACTTCTTGGGCCGGTTGCACAATTTACAGTCTATGTGACTTTCCCCTTCATAATACTTGAGTGGGTGAGATTAACACCTGTGGGGGCTGGCAGCTTAGTTTTTCCTTTTTTTTTTTTAAAAAAAAATAAATTTATTTATCAGAGAATGCCATGCTTCTTATCCTTCCTGAGCTGCAGGGAATAAATGGGTTTACCTGGTAACAGCATACTGAGATGGGCACACAGGATTTTAATTATTCATGGAGTGTATAAACACACCGCCAGTCACTTGCTGTAGCAATGAAACTTGTAAGTCACAATGAGCTAAAATTGTCCCTGTGAAAAATTTTTAACTGGACTATTTTATGTTGAAAGAAATCAAGCGCTACTCCTTCTGGTACATATCCTTTCACAGATTGGAAATGTCTTTAAAGCAGTGCTAGATAAACTATAGCTTTAAAAACAGTTCTCTAAATTCTGAGGCTTGTTTCACTTTCCCACAAGCACATGTCTGGAACAGTTCAAATAGTTCTCAGTTGGAGATCACCATTAGAGGGTTTGGTGTCTGCTTCCCCCTCAGTGGGTCTGTTTTAACATTGTGCCTACAACACCCTGTAGCCAAAAAGTGAAGATGCAGTTCAGTAATTGAAAGCATTTAAATTCTAATGTGAATTCAAGTCTTTGCAACCATGACAGCATTTTTGTTTGGGTCAGCCTTTGCATGCTTGTTTCCCTTAACAAAAATAAGTGCAGTATCTTCCTATCAATGACAGTCACATCAGATGCGTAATCAGCAGCCGTAAAAAAGCTATAAAACAAAAATACTATTAATTAGATTTAAAAAAAAAACAAACAAACCTAAGGCCTCACCAGAAAAAAGTTGCTGCACTCTCTAAACTAAGAACTTTCTTCTCTGACTTGTCTAAATGTAGAAATTTTGGTGATATAAATATTCTATATGTGGCACTCCATGAGTAAATGAAGTGTGACCATTTTGGTTCTGTGCTCCATTTTAGCTATCTTAACATGTGACAAAAAAAATAGGGAAGAAGGAATATGTATTTCTTTTACTTTCAAAGTGCTGGAGGCATAGGGGACTATCTTCCCATATCCTTTTAATTCTAGCATTATTGAGGCATTTGGTAAACTTACCTAAATTTCTCGAGTTTCATTCTTGCTGTAAGAAATGCTTTCAAGTAGTTCCTGGATGTACCTTATAATTGCAAAATCACAATTTTGTATGAAATCTTAGGGAAAGAAATAGGAACAACTTGAAATGTAGAGAATACATAGCACGATAAATGAGTCTGCACGTGAGATGCTGCTCATGCTTAACTCTAAAACAGATACACACCAACAGATGTCAGTCTTCAAAGTAGCAATTCAAATACAGAACAGGGCTTTTTAATTTTGCTTGTCTGTTAACTAGAAGCTTAATTTTATGCTGATGGAATCAGGCCACATGTAATGTTTTCTATTGCTGCTGGGTGTGCATTCAGACTGAAGTGACCACCCATCCTGTGTCTTGTAATGTCTGGTCTTCTGAAGCATCTCTGCCCTTCAGGCTGAGCTACCTTGTACTGTTTCTGATTCAACACGAGCTATGAACATTCAGCATTTCTGGAAATCAGACACAGATTGGCTCAAGTTGAGTGCCCAAAATCTTCAGAAAATGCTGCTAATTAGGCATTTTGCTGGAGGGTGCTCTCTGAAACCACCATGAGATAGGGTTACTGTGATTGAAGTCCCTTCTACTTTGGCATCTAATTTCAATATGAGTGACAATAAACAGAGTGCCTGATCAAAAGACATGCAAAGCATGGGGTCCCCTCCTGCTGCATATTTATATGTTGCAATGTGTTATAAATACATTTAACTCAGTAGAAACCATTGTAGTTTATATAAATCAGCTGTTATTGAAGAGCTAGCCAGTTTGTTAATATGTGTGCTTTTGCATACAGCTGTGCTGCTGGAGGCAGAGAGTTTCTGGAGGGTCAGACCTGTGATGGTCCTGTTGTATCCCTTTCTATTCAAAGCATCAGCAGTTAATTACTGAAAACTATGTAATAGGTTTTGCAAGTAAAATACCTGAATCTCAAGTAAAATACCTGAATCTTTGTCTTCTAAAAATACCTTTAAAACAGTTACAACACAAGCAGACACACAGATATGAAACATGTTTGACTGGTGAAAAATACTTGTACCTTTTAGAAATAGAGTCCCTCCTTTTGTTGTCTGTTTGGAATATTTTGTGTCAAGGTTGAAAAAGGAAGCTTTGTCTTTGTAGCTTTACCTAAATCAACATGCTCAGTGGTTCATGTGTGGTTTTACGTCACAGCTAAATATTTTTGCATCATGAAATGAGGACCATGATGACCTCCCTCACATTAGGACCACCGCCACGATGTGGAACAGAGAAGCTTATCCATGGACTCAGTAAAATATCTATATATGGCACAGTTTTGAGCTGTGTAAGAGACAGAATTGTACCATTGGATCTACCTATGCATTTGAATTCTCTTGCATTCCTGTACATCTGTGAGAACAAAATTGGGAAAGTCAAGAAATACATAAACCAATGATAAATATAAAAGATAATTTCATTTGTTATCTACTTTATAATAATGTGTTACAGTCCAGTAGAAACACTGAGCAAACATGTCTCTAATATTTACAAGCTTCCTGGAAAGAGAAGGGAAAAAAGAAAGGCAAGAATACACGTGTAATTTTTCAAATATAGAAATATCCCTTTTATTTTCAGTGTGTTAGTTTCTCCTGTGTACAGTTGTTTATTTACCCAAGACACACCAACAGTTTTTTCTTTTTGTGAAGTTAAATGTTAATAATGGGAAAATACCTGTCAAAATGGAGAAGTTACTTCTTTGGGGGATGGTGGTAAGGGGAAGGAAGGCTCTTTCTCACCATCTGTTATCCCTAAGAGGTGGCGCATGTGGAAAATTGCATGTTTAACTGTAAAGTCAACTGCTAATGAGCCACTGGGGGCAGTCTTGGAGTAGTATTAGTAAGCCTTCTGAGTCTCCTGCTCATTGTGCTTTATGGATTTTCATGTTTGCAATATTCCAGGAGCTGGTGAAACGTCATTATGCAAGTATTAGTCTTTTATACATCAGCAACAGAGCCCAGAAAGAAAATAATTTTCTTACAGATAACTGCTGGAACTCGGCACAACTCTTAGGGAAACAAATTTGCCTGTCCTGCATTCACAGATGCATCAAGAACATCCTTCTGTTTTTGTGGCATATCTATAGTGGGACACCAGCTTACTGCGTGCGCAACACACGGCACCTCTGCGGTAAGCTGCTCTGTAGTCAGAGAACTACAAAAAGAAGCAACCACCAAGCAATGCTCTCAAGTGCATCTTTAACTTCAAGGCCCTGGGACCTTTGTTTTTTGTGGGACTGTTGTCCTGTGTAAAAACAGATCTAAGCACTTTGTTGAATCAAGCTATAGTCATAGGCAGGAAACTCTAAAAATCTGGCTTTAACAAAGCTGTCATGAAGCGTTTTGCACCTCCACAGAAGTATGGAGCCAGAGGGCAGCTGCTGCCTCTGTGCCTTGTTATCGAGTTGTCTCTTGGCTCAGGAGGTAGCACAGATCCACTAAACCAGAGAATCTGTAGACATACAGAATTAGAATCTTCCACTGAGTTCTGATTTGGACACCTGGTTCCCTTTCTAGTTGGGGAACCTGCTTGTTAATAATAGTTGCTGATTTTACAGAAAAGAAGCCAAGTCTGGAAGAGAAGAAATCATTCCTAATGGTAATGTTTGCCAAAATCTGATGGAATGTGGCTAAGAGTTGTGGTGGTCACAGACAACGTGGTAGGATATTATTTGTGGGGAAAATGTGAGCAGCTCGCATTTTTTGTTGTTTACTGGCTCAGATAAATTAGATTAGTCTGCTGGAATAATAGATTAGGGAAGTTCAAAGTACTTAAGTTTATGAAAGTGTTTACTCCCTGCTTATTTGGTTTAGTTATACTCACTAAAAGATAACCAGATTGACATAAACTATATGAATCTCATAAGTCTCAACTGGTTTAGACCATGGACCTTGTTTATTTAATATCTCTGCTGCAATGTTCTTAGTAATTTGATGTATGCTGTAATCTCAAAAAAGGATCAGTGGACTCTGTTCGAAATGGTAAAGAGAATATTTTTGTTCAGAAGTGTGACATAAGACACACTGTGTAGATAATATTTTCTCATGTTAGGCAGCTTCCTAGTGGATTAAATTCTGTAGCAGAGCTCTGGTCAGATGTTTTTGGTGTCAAGCTGAAAGGTTGGTGGCACTACTGCTCACTGGATAAGTCAATCCTAACTTGTTTAATGCAACCCTGGAGTAACAGTTTGGGGTAGTCATAGTTTAAATGTAGGTAGGATTGGGAAACAGACCCTGGACAGGAGCAAGTTTTGACAGCAAAGACTATGCCGGGGAGAAGTGTGCTTTGTTTATATATTCTCTTTTTGTTAGAGATTTCTCATCCTCAGCAGATGAAAGGAGGTTGTGTTTTCTCTGTTTTAAGCAGTGATACTATATGAAGAAACTTCTTACCCACACACTTATTTAATGAATCTGTAATTTTAGGCTAGTCTATTTGGAGATAAGGGATTTTCCTGTGTTTCCTGAGGAGACTTTCTGAAAGCAATAATTATAATATTCAAAACCTCTAAGTCACCTTTTTCTTGTCACAGGAAATAACACTGCTTTCCTTGCGTCACTAGCAGTATTTAATTATACCCAAATCCTTACAGAATGGCAAATGGCAGGTTATCTTAGCGGTGGAAGATTTGAATTTTCAGATGTCAAATGCATATTTTGTGGGTCCTGGATTATCTGGGCTTTGCCTATGTATTGAAGCTCTGACAGATTTTTCTACTTACCTTTGTACTGTAGAAGACACTGAAAGAAATGTTGCAAAGATATGTGAACTTGGTAGTGTCTATAATGTTTGCTATGTGCTCCTGACCACAACAACTCAGCCTGATTCAATTTCTGACACTGGACAACTCCAGTCTTCCATGGGGTGAGCATGCTGGCTGGAAAGTGGTGGTAAATACAGATTTATTTACAGGAAGCTTCCCTAGTCCTTCTGTGTGTTTTTCTGCCTTGCTGACTGCATGCAGAACCTTCTTTGTGATGGAAAGATTTTTGGACCTTGGTCTGAGTTTGTTTTTGGACGTTCCACAGTTAAGAGTCCTTTTGGCAAACAGCTATCAAAGAAAGGAGATTTACTGCCCAGAGTGTTCTTTGGCAGAAGGGTTAGAGGCAGACTATTGCCACAGGAGAAAGTTGTTTGCAACTTGGGTTCCCAATTCTGAACCTTTGCAAGTATCGTCCCAGCATGGCGGCAAAAAAATTGCCAGGTGTCACCTTGGAGAGTTAACGGTTTGGATCTGACAATCCATTTCACCTGCCACAGCAAGCGCTTGTGAGCAGCGCTGGAGCTCCAGCTCACGCCTTCTGTGCCGCAGCTCACCTGGTGGCTGCGGAAAGCGGTCCAGGAGCTCACTGTGTTGCTGGGGACAGCCGGTCACAGGGCTGACCCATCCTGCAGTGCGAGGCGAGCTGGGCCATTCTGCAGAAGAAAATGCCACCCGTGTTAGCTCCTTGGTTGGTTGGTTAGTGCTGCAGGACACGCATCAGGGTCTCAGAATCAGCTTTTAGCTTCTGCCCCTCTGCTTGGGCTGAGGAGGGAAAGGAGGATGGGCAAGGCAGAGGAGGGCTGCTGTCCCTTGCTTTCTGTGACGTGCCAGCTCCTCGCCAGAGCACCTCGCGGTGCTGCTGTCAGTGCTGCCCTCCCCAGATCGCGACTTTTCCTTGAGAAGTAATTCCAGACTGCAGTGCCGGGTGCTTTCCCTCCCCGCGGCAGGCGGGCTGGCGCCAGGTGGCGCCGCGAACCGCTCGCATCCCCCGGCCGGGCATCTGTCCGCTCATCATCGGCCGCGCTTCAGGAATTCAACCACCCTCTTTCCAAAGAGAAGCCTTTCAAGACCATCCAGCCCCACCTTAGCTGAAAGTGGCCGTGCCTCACTGCTTGGCAGACGCCAGACTAGCTCTGTGAGTGATTTTTATAGTCAAAAGTTGAAAAAAAAAATAGAGGAAAAAAATCACCACCCCATTAAAGCATTTCTTTTTGTTGTAACTGCTGAGAAATGTGAATGCCTGCACAGATTGGGGCTGACTGAAACTCTAATCATTAGAGTGCAAGAATATTTTTGATGGATTTTCAACAGCTTCAGAGTTCCTGTCAGCATCATTGTGTGCCTTTTTAAAGTTCTTTCCTTTAATGGGTCCCAGGACCCGTGAAAACATCAGGTCAGTTTAGTACCTGAGTCTTCCCAAGTAATTAGCAGGTAGAATTACCTGGTAGCAGTCAGTGTTTTCTGCTGTAATCCGTCCATAGAAGCTGCAGCAGAGTAATTGCTGTCTCTGGTGGCCCTGCAAACATGTCTAATTTAATGTGTCAATAGGGATTTTTCTTTCAGTTTTTTTTCATTCCCAGTGCTAGGTTGTGAATTTTCCTTTCAGAAGGCCAGACTCAAAGTGAGATGGATATATTGAACATGTGGATTTAAAGGAAATGCTTTTCCCAGCAACTGTAAATGTGTAAAAGCATTCAGAGCTCATTCTCCTCTCCACATGACTTTTCAACAGGTTAAATAAATGTATATAGCAGACATACTCAACTACGTGATCCACAGTTACTGGAGCAGATAAATGCTAAACTGACCGTGGTGTCTCCTTGCCAGCAGTGCAGTGTTTCAGTCCTCCTGACTTCTTTGGGGATGTTCTGGGTTCTCTGATACTGACTCAGTGATATCAACTACTGGTGAGACACATGTAGCTGTTTAGTCTTCCCTTGGTAAACATTTGCCAGTAGTGAAGGAGCAGATGGGCTCGGATCTGCTCTGAGCTCAGATGTGGAGTGAGGGTATTTACAAGGTATTCCACAGGCAGGTTTTCCACCAGGCAATTCTCTCTCATGGCTGCCTCCCTGGTACTTCTGCAGCTGTACTGAGGAGCAGTGCTGGGTCTGAGGGCTGCAGTTACCTGAACTGTTGCATTTGTCTACATATTGCTTTCTTATGTGTCCCGTTGCATGGGCTGTGAGGTTTTGTTTTGTATTGAAAAAACCCAGGGTCTTATTCTGCACAAGGGAAAGCACATATTCTAGTCATAAAAAAGGTCAGTCCCAAAAGAGAGATCTATGCTATGTATTCTCTACAGATCTATAAACAGTCCTTAGTAAACATTCACATTGAGCTTCAAGTCACTGATGTTTTCAGTGAAGACCCCAACATCTGAGTTGTAAAGGAAAAATAAAAATAAAATAAACTCATCTTGAACAAACCCATTGGGCATGTTTCTGAACAGTCCTGGATACGCAACACACAATATTCTTAGATATTACAGGAGAATCAGAGCCGCACTGTGTCAGGGACTGCAGGCATACGGAGTAAAACTATCCTTCCTGAGAGCATGAGCAAGACCTCATCCTTGGGTGACCTAATTGGCACTGCTAAGCTGGAGGCAGGAGACCCATATTACATTAGTAACTTGATAGTATGGTCCTCTTTTTCTTTTTGTTTAAAAAATTCCTTTTTGAAAGAGTAATTAGCATAGATTTGAAACATTAGAGGACTGTGATGTGCTACTCAAGGTCTTGTTGCTTTGCTTCTCTTAATTTGAATTTCCCAGCTTTAAAATTGACCCTTTGAAATTTAAAATACTCATTCCAGTGGCTAGCACTCATGTATGTAAATACTGCTATTATGGTGTAAATGGATATCAAGATTAAATAACTGTGGCAGAATCTCTAGTAAACATGAGCAGCACAACTTTATTAATGAAGTAAGACTGTAATTTCATACAAAGCAAAACTAGACATTGTGTCAATTGAAAGATTCTGCTGCTTAAATAAAACCAAAATTGCTTGACATCAATAGTGAAATTTTTAATATAAAAAATATTTGTATCTTGAGGCCTTAAATCTATGCAATATAGAAATCCTTCAATGTAGGCCTTTTCAGAAGGAAGACCTTGAAGTTTTATAGAGAACTCACTCCAAACTGCCTTCCTCTTCAGCAGAGTAAAAACTGAGGTCCTTCTCTGGTTTAAATGGCAGTCAGAAAATCCACAGGTAATCCTTGTAACTTTTCATATAAATTTGACAACAAAAGAAAGGTGTGCTACCAGTATCTCTATAACACAAGTAAGCTTCATTGCATAACTCAAACCATGATGGAGATATTGACATGCTTACTGGCAACCTGACAGATGTGTCATAGTGTCTAATCCCCCAAAGCCCCAAAGCTCTTTGAAAATGGGTGTTTCTGAAAGTCTGGATTGGAAAACATGCTGCTTTTTTATTAAGCTTTTTCTCTCAGTGCCTGCATTACTTTCCGCGTCATCTTGTTACCAGGCTGACTGTGCAGGTCCGCACTGACTATGCTGGTAACTGCTTTGTTAGTAAAGAGGTAAAATATGTATAATTATGTATATTTAAACTACACATTTTATATAAATAATGTAAAAATGGGGGTTTTATTTTTTGCTTACAGATTGAAAATATGTTTGGAATTTAAATCCCATGTTTACCTGTTCTTTGGAGGTGTACCATTTTTGTGTCCCAGCCTCAGTATTTCTGGTATCTTAAAAAAAAAAGTCAGCATTAATATGGATTTGTGATAAGTTCAGAAAGTATTCTTGAGCAATATTTGAAATGTCAGTTGTAAGGAGGAGAATAAACTATGTACTTGAAAGTGTGTTTGACAAAACAACCCCCTAGTCTAAATACAGACAATGTCTCTGTTTGTGGGATTTGTCAGCATATATCTAGGCCAGACTCATGGGAGACTGAAAGGAGGTTTCATTGCAACATCACCATGTCCTATAGATTGTGCTTAGTGGCATCTCTGTTATTTGGATGACATCCACAGTTGGTAAAAAGAGAAAATTGGATCAGTTTGCATTCTGTTACAGAACAGCTTCCTGGTTGACAGAATAATTTCCAATAAAAGTACCCTGGATTACTCCCTGCTGTGAACTAATAGGGTGCTAATTAGCATATTTCATTTATTTACTTAACTGGGATAAAAACAATTGGGCACAGGTCCTGTTTAAAATGCTTTCCTGGGGAAGCTGCAAACGGCTGTAAGTGTAACCGTTCTGCATTAAAAAGATGTAAGCTCACATAAACATAACGTGCAGATTGAACACAAACTGGCATGGCTGTCCAATCTCCTCATACACTAAGGGCAGTTTAGAACATTAAATAAAGCTCTATTTCTGTTTCCTTCAAGTCTTTAAGTGGACCAAATGAAATTAGAGCAGTATTTTTCCAGTCTTTGCAGGTCTGCTGGTGATGATACGGAACAAGTGCTGTGCTGTGGACAGCATCATACTTTGCCTTCTGCTCTCTCTTGTGCTCACTGTTGCATTAATCTCTCTTGACTATTAACAGTACTGAAGCCTTTTGCAGGTATTGGGTTACCCACGAAATATGGGTTGGGAATTGCCTTGCAGCTTTTTTCCAACTTTCTCCCATCCATCCCCAGGTTAGGACTCGCCCAGCTCTCTGTGCTACTCTTTAAGGTCTTTGTAGTTGCAGAAATGTTGAAAGTACCCATCTATTTGTCCCTCACCACCCAGATTTCCCATGCTTCCAGTTTCCTGCATCTTGCATAATTTATAAAATTTCAGGTACCCAAATTAATGGCTCGTCTGGGGAAACCTTGAATGTACATTCTGAGTTTGTAGATGGTGAGGCAGGAAGGAAAACCCTTCTCCTTCTTTGTTGAACAAAGGTCTTTTTTCAAACTGTTTGACATTTTAAAGCACAGTTTTGCGTTTTTATATCTTAAGTAAGAGTTTTACTTAGGATGCAATTCCTTATCCATTTTGATTCGCATTCTGCTTAGTTATGAAAATCTGGATTTGCCCTAAGGCATTGTAATATCTGTCTGCATCTGGGAGGCAAGTTCATTAAATGAAATGGAGATTTTGTGATCAAGAGACCTGGGGTCTGTGTCTGCCCTCTTTACATCTTATTGTGTGATATTGAGTAATCTGCCCTTCCGCTCTTCAGTTTCTGTATTCATAAACTGGAGACTATACTGCTATATTGCCCTTCTTAAAATGCTTTAAAATTCTCAATTAGAAGATGCTATTTTTGGGCAAAGATGCGTTAACACCCAGCATGCTCCCCCATCCCAATTCTAACTCACCATTTCAGTCCATGTTAATCTCCACTATGAGTATTTGTGTCATGGTCTACTTTTTAACAGTTTTCTTGTTTCCAAAATTCAGCGAGTACTAGGGTTATCAGTCTTGTTGCAATCATTCTGATTTGTACAATTGCCTTCCCTCCTCTCCAGCTTGCTGGAGGCTTCTCTTATTCTTTTCTGTGGGAGAATTTTGCTCTTCTTTTCCTGTTACTCAAAAAGCCCCTGAGCTTGTAAAACACATTTTGAGCATCCAAGGATAACAATTTATAAGCCGTTTAGAATAGAGATCTAAGCATTGGAGGAGACAGAACCTTATTTCAGGTTAGTAAGTCCTGTTCCCCAGGAGGTGTGTTTTGTGTGTTGTTGTTGTTAAAGTTATCACATATTCTATTAAAGCACCCTTTCAACCATTTGGTACCTGTCCTCTCCTTGGATGAGATACTATTCATCTCTTCTGATGCAGTGATACATCCTGCAGAAACAAATATGGTTCCATTTTGAGGTTCTATGAATAGACCTAATTGCTATGAGCTACACTCTGCATGAAATGGAACATTCTTTGTTGGGTTTTTTCCCCCAGACCCACCTGAACATTGAGACAAGTTGAGTGGAACCACCTATTAAGGACTTAGTCCCACAATTTGAGCACAGTAACTAGCCAGTTTCATTGCTACAGTATACTGCTAAAAATTTAGGAAAAAGTAAAACTAAAAGAAAAAATTCCCCAAAGCTTGTGAATTCATGATGACAGGGCCAGAAATGTGGCTGTTGATTTGTGTGCAGACGAAACTACTGATCATGTTTCTAGGGCCATTTGAATTCCATCAGGGGCCAAGAAATCTGGATGGTGTTTCTGTATAATTTTAGTGTGCACAATGTTGGACAGCTCATCGTTGGTGAGTGAACCAATTTTTCAGTAATCTTTGTCACAGCAGGCAAGATAGAAATTGTTCTGTAATTTGTAATCATTACTGCTTTGCTTGAGATTAATCCTGGATCACCCACAGTGAAAAAAGTTGCCTTCTAACCTCGGGAAGGATCATTCTCCATTCAGAAGGCCACTGAGGCTTGCTGTTCACAAAGCACACTTTGTCTTGACCATCCTTCTTTTTTATATCAGATGAACTTTTATTGATGTTCTGCTTTTCTCAACAACACTGAATACTCCAGACTTTTTACATAAAGCAATTTTCTCAATTCTTAACACTGTGAAAAAGATTGGAGGGTGGGGGGTGAGCTTTGGAGTTTTCCTATTGATATATTTTTCAGAAGAGACAAAATCCCCTGCTATAATGCACGCAAGTAGATGTGGGCAGTGAATAGAAGTAACTTTTATTAATACAGAAAGGCTCTACTTGAAGGGCTTAAAAATAAGAGATAACAGAAGGGGGAAAAAAAAGAAAGTGACACATACGTGAGTCAGTTGCAGTGGTGGCTGGGATAAACCAACATTGTAAAGAGTAACTGTGGTCATAGTAGGCATCAGGTGTTTCTAGTAGGAAAGGTAAATATTTAAACTATTGTACATTCTTGATGAGGCCTATTCAAGAATGGTAAATTCAGTGTAGGATGGGTGAGAGAAGTCTTCTGGAATGCTTAGGATAATGGAGAACTGATTTTATGACAAAAGACAAAAGAAAGAAATTATGGAAGCTGAAGGGTAAATTTTGATTTTTCTAATATACACATTTAACCCATTACTTATCAATTGTTGGAGTGTCACTGGAGGCCTGTAGCTTGATTTTAAATTTACACTGATACTTGTATTTGATGTGGAATGTGTATACTTAACTGAACTGAGGTCCATAGGGAATCAGGGAAAACCTGGCAACTTTCTTACCTGTGTTGGAGTGGTTCTTTGTCTAACTGGGATTTCTCTGGTTTGGAGGCTTTTCAGGATGACTTTCATTTATCATTTGTGGTATGGTATTCTCTTCCAGATTTCTCACAGTCCTTCCTGATAGATCTGTTTATTTCCTAATGCACCAAGGCAAGAGAGAAAAATGTCTTGGATATTTAGGAAGAAGGTCTGTGACTCTGATAAGAGCTGAGCATTGTCCTTATCTGTGTTCTGCTTCTGGCTCTGAATGAAGTGGTGTCTCTCATGAAGGAGAGGGTAGAATCGTGCTGAGGCAACTAATGCTGGTGGCTGTTTGGAGCATGGATTGACTGTGTGAGTACCCTCTGTCTCTGCTTCTTCTCTCTTCATACTCCAGGAACACATGCATCCAGCAGAAATAAAGGGAGGTTGAGCAAAAAGTGTCTATTTCTGTCTAGTTTCTTCAAATATTTCTGAAATATAATGGTTTTGTATGCCAGTCCTTGTTGCCAGCTATATCTGCACATCCTGATTCAGGGATGTGTAGTTGAGAGGAACTGAACAGCTCCTCCTGGCTTTAGATAATTTATAATGTGAATAGTTATCTAGAAGATTTGGGGAAAGGGGGGTATTATGGAAGCAGAATGACTGCTCAGAGGAGATAGCTGGACATTCATGAATTAATGAAGTTTGTCTGTTTCTGCTTCCATGCACACAAGAGATGTACTCAGGTACATTTACTTAATTAATTTTGGCTATTGTCTCATTTTCTATATTCCTTTGTTGCCTGATCAATTTTCTTGTTGTCTGAGCTTGCTCTTTTTCTTCTGCTGAAACCGATAGGTGCATAAGCTGTAGCAATGATAGCTGAATATTGGAGATTTTGCATCTGTGACTCATTCTACTGTGAACTGAATGTATTATTTTCTTAGGCTCTTTACCCTTTAGAAAGGCACTGGTATCTATCTTATCTGTCCATCCATCCATCCATGTTTCTTTGCATGAACAAAACCTACCTCTGTTAGGGGAAAAAAAAAAGTTCTGTGACTTATTTTTTACATTCCAGAATTCAGTAATTGCAAGGAATTAGTGGAGGATACTTTTCTGCATACATTCTCATAAAAATAAAATTCAGAACCCCACTTGATCTACTCTATAGCAACTTAATTCCTTTAAATTTCAATAGAGAAAGAACAACCAAGGAAAAAAGCACCCTGATAAGTCAGCCAAATTTAAGTTTTGGTTTGGAAAGAGTATTTTCAGTCTGTACAGATTTGCATTTTGCATTGCTTGCTGGGCTGTGTTTCTTTTCCTCCATCAGATAAGTTCTGCATTATCTTTTGTGGACTCAAGAGGAGGCTGCATAACCTACTGGGGAATCAGGAATCCCCTTCCCTGTCACTGAGCTTGAGCAAATCCATGTTACTCTGCTTTCCATTCCTTGCTTTCTCCTTCTAATTGCACACTGATGTGCTCAAAACAGGGACTGTACCCTACCCTTTGTTCTGGAGAGGGCCTCTCCCAGAGCAGCCCAGTTCTCTATCAAACTCCGCTTTGCTGCTGCCAAACCAACTTTAACTATTTTGTTTTGCTTGTGAATATTATTAACTAGAAATGCTTCATGAATAAAATGAAATGTCAGTATTGGCAGCACGTGAGTTGTGTAGCAGGTACTACTTGTAAGCAGTTCACACCAGAGACTCATTCAGCATTGTGGATGCCAGCATTTACTTTCACAGTATTAGTTTGAGAGCTAAGTGCTTACTTTCTTAATGCAAAATAAGGCTCATATTTTTCCTTGGAGCAATAAATGACCATGACTTATAAAATACTAGCAGCTGAAATTGTCATGACTTTAATAGGCAAAGAGTTTTTTATAATTCATTCTTCCTATTAATACTGTTTCCCTCATAACATGATGATTCTTGATTGTATACAAGCATGTGTAGTAAAGCTAGTTTTTTATACTTTATCAGAAGTCTTCATGCTTCTATCCTTTTGTAAATATATGAGGCTGTAGACAGAAAGCAAAGCCACAAAGAGAATTGTTAAATCAGACTTGATGTGCTTTGCCAAACGAAGGAAAAGTTCAAACTGCATTGTAGATATAGAACAAATGAATTTCTTTGCAGCTATGGACACTGAGCCATGGTCTAATAAAGACCATTCTAATTCTGTTCTCTCATCGAGGCTTTACAGCCCTGTCTATCTGGGAATTCTTATCAGAATTCTAGCAGATGGGGTGAGAACCTGGATCGCCCTGGGAGGTTGGTCAGGATCTGAATGGGGGCCAAAACCAGCACAGATCACAGGGCATTTCAAATATTCTACCAAAAAATAAAAAAAAAAAAGTACCAAATTAAAGAAGTACTTTAAATAAAAGCTCAAATGTTCCTCTTTATGTGAACTCTTCTTTAGAAAATCATAAAAAAATTGAGACAGTTACAATATGTTTGAAAGTGCTGGGGGAGGAAGAAAAAAAGACAGTGTTCACAAAGACTAATTGAAGCAGAAAGATAGGTATCTTTTGTATGTTCCATTTATTATTTTTCATTGCTTGTTTTATTAACATGCATCTAGGGTTACATGTTGCTTTAATCTCCTTGATTAAGACTTGCTGAAAGGATCTGTCATTATTTATTGTCTGAGCGCCTCAGGTCCCACTTTTTGTTTTACATTAACTCTGCCAACTACTTCTGACTTGAAAAGGAAATACTGTAGTTTAGTGTACCTGAGTTTATTTAAAAAACCAAAAAAAAACGGAATAAAACCCTCCAAAATCAGTTGTATGAGTAAATATTAAGGCAGAAGGTGTCACTTTCTTACGACTGATACACAGTAAATATTCTTTTGAAAAGATTTCCAGAGCTAATTTCCAAGATATTTTCTTACCACAAATATGCTCTGATAATTTTTTTGCTGATGAAATGCTTGGGTTTTTTGTTTGTCTAGTAAATACATGTCTTCAAAGTTGAGGTAAATTCTTTTTAGACAAAGGGTTAACTCAGCTTGCCAGTGCTTTACTGCTTAGCCACGTTTAAGTAGTTCACTGGGGCATTGGGGCAAGTTTCTAAAAAGAAATTCACAAGCATTTGCAATGATTTCAGCTCAAGAGGGGGAAATATGTTTTTAATATAGGATTTTTTTTTCCCTCTGTTAGTGAGTTCAGGAAGATAATTAACAGGAGAATGACATAAAGGCCCATTGTAAAAGTACCTAACTCATCATTACCACATGCAAGCTGTACATTTCTGCTGCACTGTTGTCTTTGATATTATAAACTTGTTGTTGATTTTTTTCTTTCTAAATTGGCTTTTATGTTCAGGAATACATATGAAATGATATAATTTAAAGAATATTTCAAACATATGGTAGAATGAATTTGTATGCATACAAAACTACCCTGGCTCCCAAAACTAGACATAGGTACTGTATTTTGATTTTTCTTTGTGTGTGTGTGTTTGTGTGTCTAAGAGGGAGAGGTTCCAGTTATTATAGCTACTGGTTAGGGAACATGAGATCTGCTTGGAGAATTGGCAGCTAAAAATGCCATTTAAATACTCTGCTTTCTTAATACTTCAGGTTAATAATAACTGCTGTAAGAAAATATTTTCGGATATAGATATTTAGAACAGTTGGATTACTTTTGACAACAGTGCAAGGAATCCATTCAAAGCTGATTTCCCTCTTTTGTTCACTGAGGACCTGCAGAATCTAAGATAAAAATGGCAGTTGTCCTGAGGGCACCCTGAGGCATGTCATTAAAATTGGAATTTGATCCTCTTTTCATGGTTACTTGGGACAATCAACCACAGCAAACCTGAAAACTCATCAGTTTTCAAAAATATGACATGCCCTTGACTTTGTCAGTTTGGATTCAGTGTGCAAGATTTGAGTATTTCAGAATCCCTTTAGATGTCACTCTGTCTTCAAGAATACAAACACTGTGCCTTGAACTATATAATGAATACAGTACTTCTAAGCATTTCTGAGCACTTACCCTATTTGTGACAAGGGACAAACTAAATTATAGTCATCAAAGTGAAATGCTTTTTTAATTGAGATTTTTTTTATGCTGGTAATTGTAATAAATAGAAATGTATTGAGTGCAGCAGTTATTTTTAACTATTAAAATATTTTTAAATGAAAAATTCAACTGTCTGAAGTGATGTGGACCTTTCTAAAACTGAAAGAAACTATCCATTCTACCTGGCTGTCTATTTTTATTTGATAACTGCAATTTTCAAAAAAATATGGAAAATGGATGGAGAACAACACTTTGCTGTTTATTCCACTGTACCTGGTCCCTTACTGCTTTGAAGCATCTTGCCTTCCCCACTTCCAGGCTGCCAGGTTTTAAGAATTTACATGTTTTCTTGTGTTTTTTTTTTGTTTGTTTTGTTTTGTTTTTTTGTGTCAGTAGCAAAATAATCACTTTTCTGTTCCCAGCAATTGTGTTGCCAGAAAATTGCATTTTGTCTCTGTGGCAGAGAAACCCTGAGCTGGCCACTTTGCCATCCCTGCAGCTTGCCATCGGGAGCTCATTGGTGCTCGAAGTGCTGGGCACCATATGGCCACCTCTCACTGCTCTTCCTCTTGCTGCTCCCCTGAAAGTTGCAAGTGGAGAAGAACCAGCTGCTGACACCAAGGGCAAACGGGGACTTTGTTCATGAGAGGAGCAGGGATGGAGAGAGACCTTCAGCTGTACCTCAGCTTCCACCCAAGACATATTCCTTCCAGCTACCTTTTGTCCTTAGATTTTCTGTAATATGCATACATTCCTCCCTTTTGTTTTTTCTTTTTTTTTGGTACATCTCTTTTTACTTAGTCTGTAAAGTTCCTAGTTAATATGCAGATCATTTATAACTGAGAATCAGTTCATTTGATAATTGGCATAAAAGTGTTACACGTGGAGCAGCACAAAACTTGGCAGCACCAGGAGGAGGTTTCCATGCCTAATCCCCACCAGGCACATGGGTTAAGGTGTTTTACTTGTGCCATTTGTGTGGGAAGGAGAAACATTGCCTGTTCATGTGGAAATGCCTAATTGCTTTCTTCGTTTTGACAGATTTATGGGTTACAACAAAACATAATTGCAAGTAACACAACAAAGTAACACTCTCATGAGCACCTGTAGTGTTGCTGTTATAAACAGAACTACTAATGTACAGTGTTGGTTATTGTAAAAGTACATTCTGCTGAAGTTCTCAATTTTTCTTGCTATATACATTACGCTCTTGTCTTCTGCTTCAGTTTGCAGGAGAATGCCTTCAGCCCAGATAGGCAACATCTGTTGCCTCACTTTTCTCATCTGGTGTTCAACTCTGAAATGGTTAATAATGTGCTAGAGGCAAGTGAGCACTTGGTAACCTGTTACTTGTCCTGAATTCCCACTCTCATGGTTGAAATTCACGCCTGGGTTTTTGGAGAATTTTCTGTTTTGTGAAGTTGTCTTCTGCAGAAAGCTGTTGCGCTGTAAGACAGAACAGAGTAGAATTGTTCCTGTGGCAGCTGAGGCAGTTACATGTCTATAGGCTCTGCAACACTCACAAAGAAATCTTTGGATTTGCTATGGTGTTCACTTAGCTGGTGTGACTGGGCATCAGGAACCATGACCTAAGGGTAGAAGAGGTCATGGAGGTTGGTATTTAGGACACCTCTGCTGTCTGCCCACTTCATGTACTGACTTTTCTTTTGCAACAGTTGACAATTTATCTTATTTCTTTGAGCCTTGGTGTCCTCCTCTATAAACTGAAAGTGTCTCTGCATTTAAAAAAAAATGGCAGAATGTTGTAGGAAAAAAAAGTTTTGCAGGCTCTGTAAAGCTCCTTGTATCAGTCATGATGATGACTTAGCAAATATATTACGTTTGTTCTAAAACCACATAAGAGTGTAGCACTGCAGGTAATTGATGAATAGCTTTGCTCATTGAAAAATAAAGAAAATGAGCCTGCTAAGACAGCGAGTGGTTCTCTGATTTAGAACTATCCAGCTGTCTGTCTTCACTGTACACACTGCTCCAGGAAAGCTTTGCAGCCCTGACTTCCACTTGGTCCATTCTCCATCCCTGAGATACGGAGTGGTCTGTGCATTCACAGGTCTCATCCTCTTAGTCCCTGTGGTTGAGGGACAGGTAGAGGGGATGTGAAACCAGGGTTCAAGCTTTCTTAGAGGAAGTATTCCTCTGAAAAGAACTGAATAATTTCCACACTTGTATTTACAGAACATTACAGGATTATTTTCCAGAGATCTGATGTTACGACTGTGATGTTTATGGGAGATAAGTGAGAAATTTTGATAACTTTGAGGCTGCATGTGGTGCTCCCCCCTTATACTGTTGTACAGAACTTTTTTCCTTTTTTTCAACATGTAGATTTTTTAAATTCTCATAGCTCTGTGGCATTGTGCTTAATATCTCATAAGAGCTAGCAAATATATGTACGTGTTAGTATGCTGAGAGTTGTGTATTTTATACCTGTGTTAAAAACTGAATTATGCTGGTATTGAAAGTACGACACAAACTCTGAATAAATTCTGGGTTGCAAATCATATATTGGGATTGCTGTTGCTGTGAGACTGAGCTCTTACAGATTCTTAAACTTTTCTTGGGATAATTTTAAAGCTTCACTCAGCCTAGGATTTTAGCTTAAATCTGTTAAACAGAAAGGTCTTAAGATTGTCTGTCAGAGTTTTCTGTAGACAGTAACACAAATACCAGGCTTACTTAAATGCTCTCCTCTCTGGAATCTGAGTACCTTGAGCAAGGTGCTTCAGAGCAAGATCTGAATCTAATATTAAAGATAAAATATTGATTGTTTTGATTTCTTGCTGAGCAAACTCATTAGCATTTTACCATTAGCGCATGTGTACTTTCATGTGATGTTCCTTTATGTTTGGTCAATATGAAAACCTTCTTCTGAGCCTCAGAAATTCCTATCCTTAAGACATAGTTTTAGTTCTGTGACCTTTATCATAGCAACAGTGAAGAGTAAATCTTATTCAAAGCATTTAAATGACATCAAACATAACCTGCAGAGTAGGTAGAATGGATATTCAGCTCTTCTTGTAATGCTTCTGGTAACAAAATCATGCCTTTAGCCCTTTGTTGTTAAAGCATATGACGTAAATGTGTTCCGATACCAGGCTAAATCAGTATTAATGCAGAAGGATGTGCTCTGAAGTCACTGCAAATGAAATCCAAATCCAATGTGAAAAAATGAGTGCTCCCTTTAAATTTTAGTGGAAGCATTTCCTTCACATCCTAATGGTGGAAACATTTCACTGTTGGAGTGACAGGAGTAGGCACTAAAGACAGTGTTGGTAATATGTGTGTAATGCTAGTTACATATGGAATTCTTTTGGTGTTTTTATCATGCTAAGCCTCTCTGTGAGGCATCTCAACAAATAGCACCGATTAATCATTGCTGGTGCCTTAGTTTTGGTCCATTTAATTTTCTGACACCAAAAATGTAGACTTGAAGACATTTAATTATGAATGTATACTGAGAGATGTTTTATTATTAACATTGAAAGAGGCCTTTTTTCTTTTTTTATACCATAGAACATCTGTGATTTTAGAAGTCTTAGGTGGTGTTTGTTTTATCTGTTGTATTTCCACCTTAGTTAGGGTTTTTATGATGAAAGGGAAATAACTCAGTATCTTAGTTAAAACTGGTGTAGAACCCGTTATGTGAATGTGGCAATTGGGTAATGAGGGTTTTGTAAACTTCATAAAGTATATAATTCCTCTCCTAGGTTTTATCTGTCCAGATTTTTTATGTCTTGAAGTACTTCATGATCAGTAAATAATAAATTCAATTTAACGAATAGAGGTTTTATCACTCAGAAGTATTCACTTGGAATATATATTTTTAATTGGCATCAATGGCACATTTCCCAGGGAGCATAACAAAATGGATCATTTAATAGTTGCCCAATCTTTCCATCCATCTATCTATCAGCACAGCACATGATGTTTTGACTTTAACATGGTAATTATCTCAGGCTGACTTCAGAGGAAGAAGCTGCCACCCACACAGCAGTGCTTAATTACTTTAGACTTCAGTTTGCCAAGAGAAAAATTGACTTTTTTTTGCGCATTGCATGGAATTGAAATGATTTCATTGTCATTTTATTTGAAATGCAGCCTGACATCACCATGGCATCATGGGAAAGAGAATGCAAAATTTCTCTGAAATTCTTAAAATAGGCTGAAAGCTGCCTTATATTTTAATGGTTTTCTATGAAGCCTGTGTTCACATACCTTGAATGTTAATGATGAGCTGCTTCAGCTTACGGGAGGATTTTTTCCCTGTGAATACATTTCATTTGCAAGCCAATGAGTGCAGTGTTTTTTTAAAGTTGCCAAAGCTAATACAAACTTTGGCACTTTAAGGGCAGGTTACTGTTCAAATTAATGTTTGCGCGCTGTAGAGTCTGAGAACATAACTAAGAAGATGAAAGAGATAATGAATTAATGGTAGTGTACAGGTAGTTTAGGAATCAAATAACTAATTTTTTTTGTCATTGGCAATCACAGCTATTATTCTGAAATAAGAAAGTTGCATATGCGTGTTTTCATCATCTGAAAGCTAAATTTAATATCTATGAAAATTAGTACAAGGTTTTATGTGTACATTGTTAAACATGCTGCTAACTGATTTGCCACACAAATACTGGAGGCAACCTTTTTGAATTAAACACTGTAGACAGATTTTTGTGCTCAAAAGAGGTAAGAACTTGGTTCTTAGATGTCTTACCCTGTGTTCAGTGAGGACAAAGAGCCATGTTGGAATCGATTTCAAAGGCTTTATTGGGTCTCTTTTAGCCACTGATGCCAGTGGTGTTAAGACTGTAGAAGCCTATGGGCCAGGACAGGAGACTGAGCAGACCAGTAGCCTGGGTCCCATAGGAAAAAGCTCACTGCTGCCAGGGTGGAGAACGAAAGCTTGGGCCTGGGCTCTGATGCCTCCCGGTGCTCTCTGTGAGTGGAAGTGCTTTGTAGGGCTGTGAATGATGCAGGTGAGGACTGAAAAAATATATAAAGCAATTGTTCTCGAACTACCTGGCACTCTACTGGCTGAGAGTAATTGTGGGTTCTGGCCAGTCTTTGGACACCATATTCTATGCACATTTCTCCTGGCTGTGCATGCAGCACTAAGGCAGGAAAAAGCATGTGTTTATCTGTATCAAAATCTGTAATAAATCTTCACACAGTGAACGCTGCCAGTCTTGCTGTTAAAATTTTACCCTCAACAAGAAAATTCAATATACTGTCTTCCCAGATGGCAAATAAGTAATATTGAAAGTGTCCTTTTTTAAGGTAAGATGTATCTTCTTTTTCAGTTTAGATATCTATATAGTAAAGACTCACTGAAATTATTTCAGTCACACATACTTTTCACAAAAGAAGAATGCAGAGAAGCCTTTTGAAATAAATCTGGTGACACTAGAGAGTTTACAAATACTAGCATATTAATATACAGCTAAAATAATAATAAAAAACAGCATGCTGCTAAGGATGTTTAGTATTATCCGCTCGCTGCGGGAGTTTATTAGAAACTCCAGCTTTCTTTTATTAAAATTTCAATTGGATTGGTGAATGAGATCCTATGTTAGTGTCATAAAGTGAGAAGCCAGAAGGAGAGGATATTGGCATTTAAGTGCAGATTTCATTTTGAAATAGTGTATATTATAATACCAGAATATTACATATCGCAAATATTACATATTAGTGGTGTTAGAAATAGTTGCACTGGTTTCTGTATTCATCAAATTGTCATTGTTTTCTGTGCCATCTGGTAGTTTAGACATGTAATTTTTAAATATATCCTAAGAAGTTTTTAATATAAGTAGAAAGCAAATATTCCATAGTTCTGTGGAGATTTTAAAAGATGCTTGGCACAGATTATCTTCCAGAATTTCCTTCAGTGCCAAAGGATGAACTTAAATGAAAAGACCAAACACTTTCTGAATTGTTACAGGGAGGTCATGAATTTAATTTTGACAATTGTATCTTTTTAGGCTTGTGGTTTAATAATGATTAAGACTGCTTGGGTTTTTTTTTCAACTGTTTTCTCACTTGTGTGTAACACCCATGTGCCTGTGGTACCTTAACTCTACTGGAAGTTAACTGTTAATTTGTAATTCTTCCTACTTCACTGAGCTTTGGTGGGTAGTACTGTACAATGATGCTGTAAGCATTGACAAAGGTTTTTGCTGCAAATGGATCTCTATTTCCTGGCATCTTCAAAGAGGATGAGCTGGAAAACATGACCAGGTAGCACGCACTAAAATGGGTGGGGTGTGCTTGTCACTCCTCTCTGCTTTTCCCAGAATTATTCTCTTTTGTGTATTCTTGCATCAACTCATTGTGTTGGTCCTCTCAAAGGTGCCAGGGGAGGCAGCGGGTGAATAGAGTTACAGTGTCAAGCAGCTGAGACCACAGGGTTAGTAAGGGAGGAACAAGATCTCATTCTCCCACTTCTCTTCAGTGATGAAATGACTTGGGTGAAGAGGTGCTCAATCTCTTGTTCCATCTAAAATTCCATAGAATGACTGTAAGGTAAATGTGATTTTGAGACTGAGTGTATCTATATTCTCATACACAATATAAATACTCATAGTTCAAATATCAGTTTTGTACCTTTGATTTTCAGGAGCATGTCTAAGTGGCTATTTAATTCTGAACTGATGTTTTTCCTTTTTGTTTTGTTTTTTGCTTTTGGTTTCATGCAATGTAACTTTGGTGGTCTCGGCACAGTGACATCTGGACATGTTGCAAAATGGTCATAAATTAGCCCACAGTCTTTCACATACTGGTGTAATTAACTTCAGATTTTTTTTCTATTTTATTTTTAAAGAGATTACTCTGTTCTGTTGTTTGTGATTGGATAATCAGTGTTTCATTATTTGGTGAAGTGTTGCTTTAAAAGTTAATGGCACCAACAACTCAATCCAGCTGGAACCCTCCACAATGGCGGGGGGAAAGAATCTCTCTCACATCCCCCCATCTGGATTCTTCAAGATGCAGCGAGAAGTTTGCACTTCTGCAGCTGCAGTTCTTTCATGACAGGTTCTGTAAATTTTACACGTGGTTGCCTGCTTGGAAAATATTTTCCAGATTTACATGTTTAGAGCATTGACATGTGAAGCTGAAGAGCCTTCCTTCTCCATTATGGCACAAGTACTCACAGATTGCACACTAACTTTATAAAATCTGGAAATGGATCATTTACAACTTTCAAACAAATCAAAGTGCCCTTTGATCCTGACTCCAAGTTCCCTTAAAAGCAACAAATAAAAATAACTTTTTTGGTGGTTTTTTTCCCCCCTAAATATGGTCAGTATTAATGTAACTGTTATATCTCTCCAAAAACTCAAGCAACACATTTAATACATTTTTGTTTGAAAGTGTATATCTGAGAAGAGAAATATAATTCAGCAAATGTAGGCACCGTTATTGCTGGTAAGTGCATCTGTATAGGCTGTATGAGCTCAGCAAGAGATATCTTAGTCTGTCCTTTATTCCCTCCTACTTGTGTGGTTTTGTTTTCACCAATGTTATCACAAATTTGAAATAGTCTTGTTGGAGGAAAAACACCGACACTGCAAAAATCTATGGAAATCTGTAGTTACTTTGATGCAAATTAACTTATTCCATAACCTTCAACTACATTTTTCTGATTCCTACAGAACCGCTAAACACATTAAAAATGTATGCCGTTGGAAGTGTGAAAAATCTGCAACAATTACAGAACACTTAAATTTTAAAAATATTGCATTTAGGCAGTCATCATCCATGATAAGCTTCAAGTCACCATATTGCCTATAGTCACTATCTCCTTGGCCCATCATTTATTCTAACTTGCTTTATGTTTTAGATATATTTTTTGAATGTTATAAAAGTTTAAAAGGAAAAAATACAGCTTGCTGACGGATGAAATACGCATCATTTATTAACTCTGGTGGAAAAGATATTTTTATTTTTGTTAGACATTGCTGATTTTTGCAAACATGTACTTCTGTCTCTTGCAAGCTGGCCTGGCCTGGAATCCATGGTGTAGTATGCTCAGTATTTTCTTCGTATCAGTCATGGTGCTGCCTGAAGTATTTTACCTTTGTAGCAGATAAATTCTGGCACAAAGGACATTATAAAGCGATCTTTACCAAAGATAGACCTTAGGAGGAAAATGCTGGGCATCTCAAAACTAATACCAGCTTCGGAAAAATGTAGAGTCATGCAGGTTGGTAGGACAGGTGTCAAATACCACATCTGCAAGGGAGGAGTGAGGCATCTGTTGGCAGTTGGATCATTTTATGACCTGCTTTCAGAGATCTCAGATTGGATAAGGTTTGAGCTTCATGGCTGGAAGCAGCTTTTGATTCAGTAACATTTGTTAAGATATATATGGGCTTCAAAAGGGTTTGTTTTGTTTGGTATGGGAAGCTCTGAGGGGAAGATGATGGCTTGACTGTGGCTACCTGAGAGGTGAAGCTGCGCTCTCTAACCTGACTGTGCTGGCAGTGGACCCTCAAGATGTTTGGAGGACTCCAGTGACCAGTGACTCCAGTGACCTTTTCCCAGGTAAGGTAGGCCACAGAGATAAGTTTCAGATGGAACTACAACATCTATCACTTTAGATCAGCTCCTTGTTAGTTTTCTAACACGTGCACAAGCCACTTGCAAACAAGAAAATATGTTAAATATCTGGTCCTTCCCTTACAGGCTAAGGAGAGTGAAAGATTTAAATAGAACTAGAAGACCCCTCCCCTTCTGCTCGCTTAATAGTTAAAAGAATACCCCCCCATGTTCTGTGGCTGAAGCTGTACAAGTATGACAAGATAGAAAATCAGATGACTTTAGGACTATTTTTGCATGTAATTCAGTGTGATGGATGGCTAGGGTAACCTAGAGGAGCCAGATGAGCTAATGATAGGGTGATGTAAAGCACAAGTCAACTGTTTTTAAAAAGTGGCATCATCACTGTAAACAAGATAAATGAGAACTATCACTTCATATTTTGTTATACAGTACTCTCATGATGACCTGCAAGGCTGTATAAAAAATGAACAAAGCAACAGGCTCAGAAGGAAAATGCATGTCTGCTTCAAGAGAAAAAGCAGCTTTTTAAGAGAGCTGTGATGCTTATAAAACACTTAATGATGATCTCTAAGTACAAAAACCCACATGGTATACATGCACTGTACTAGACTGTACACAAGAAAGATTTCTGTGACTTGGTTCTAGATTGAATTTCTACCCAGCACTATTTTATCTCTACATAGCTTTCTGATACATGGAAAATTTTATTTGTAAATGAGCCTTATCACCTTCTGCATATCTGAACTAAAAATTTTAACTGTAATGCGTTAATCCCAAATTCAACAATGCACAGTTCATAAAGATTTGGGTTACTTTATCAAGGTAAAACAAAAAATCTGTTGTGTAGCTGCAAATGGTGGCTATTTGAAACAAGTGCCATACATAGAATTTCTTTATAATTTTTCTGGAAAATAATTTTTTAAAACTAAATATTCTCTATCATTGTACTCTTGTCCTGTAAAGTCTGAGAAAATAGCTGTTAATAAAACGCATGGTCCGTGGACTTGTTTATTCCTAATTGATTTTTCTTTTGAGAAAAGAGAATGGACTTGGTTGAACTGATAGGCATTAATATGTTCAAGTTGCTTTTTGAGATTATGACTACTTGTTTGTTCCTAATTAGGATTAAACATAAGTATAGCAGGTTGTGATTATGTGAATGGCAGTGCTGGGTGGAGAGAAAGAGAACAGGGTATTTAATTTTTATCTCTGTATTCCATACTCCAGCAGTCACAGAGAGCGAAAGTTTACAGCTCAAGTACTCAGGGTTATCCCTGGCTTGGGATGGTGTCGGGGATATTGGCAACACTGTCGCTGCAGAGTTCTCCTCATCTTTCTGTTCGTCTGAGGCCTGGGAACAAAAAGGGAAGTTATTTTTTAAAATCTAAAATTTAAAATATATTCTGCACTTCTGTATCATTTCAAACACCTACAATGTTCCTAACTTCTGCATTTGTGCTCTACTGTAGAGAAGTGGAGGAAATGCTGAACTTTGTAAAATACTCATTACTGGTGAAAATTAAATTAGTGTCACAGTGGATGCTATTGAACTCTTTTGCTTTCTTCTGCTCCTTCCCAAGGTGGAGGAACCAGTTTTCCAGCGTGACAGGGATAGTGAAGGAAAGGCAGTGTCAGCTGTAGGATTTGGCGTTCCTGGGCAGCCACTATGGCTCCCAGCTTCTGATCAGTACATGCACATTGATTCCCTTTTTTCCACTTGCTGAAGCAATGACCAGTATTTGATCTATTCACTGGTTGTAAGAGTACATATGTGCTTTCCTAAGTTTTCCTGCCTGATGTGAACACATTTTATTAGCTTGTTTTCATTTAATTATTAGCTATGTGACACATTTTATCAAAAAGAGGTTGGAAATCTTTGTGTGCATATATTGAAAATTTTCTATAAATAGAACTTCTTGCGTATTGTTGTTTGTGTTCCCTGAGAATTAAATCTTCAGACTTTAGAAACAGTTCCAAAGTTCTTCAGTGGTTTACTAATATAATAACAAAATAAGAAAATTTATTTCTTTTTGTAGAGCTTATAGTGTAACTTAGCTTTGTGCATGTGGGTACTTCTCTTTTACATAAGAGAAGTATTCGTGTGTGCTGTTACCTGTAGGTGGTTACAGATCTGAAAGTATAATGTCTTTCTTTGGTAGTACTTATTAAAAAAAGAAAAATTAAAAAAAAAAAAGATTACTGTAATTTGGAAGGACTTTCCCAGCAGAAAGATCTTCTGGTTGTTGAAACCAGTACGGATCATGCAGTCTTTATATACTTATTGGTGGCAGGTTCAGTACTTGTATGACTGGGAAGAAAGAACGAGGGATGGCAGGGAAATCCCAGTTTACCTCTCAGCAAAACAATTGCTACAATGCTTACTGTCCAGGGATGAACTTTATAGTACATTTCAAAAGGCCTGAGTTTAATGGATAAAAGCCTGTTAATAAATAAATATGTCATCTAGATGTTTTCCCTAACTGCTACTTCATCTCACTATAAAATTTTTAATGAGATTTTTTGATGCAACTTGTTTTTGTTGTTTCATCATTCGCAAAATTAATTTTTTCCTTGCTAAATGTCTTGCCTCAGAGTGGTGAAGAATGTAAGCCATGTAATCTGATAACAAATATTTGTGTTTTCAGTAAACTGTTTGTGAAATATAGGCAATGTTTTGAGTTCCAAGGTATATGTTAGAGAGAAACTGATTTTTAGAAGATAATTTAAAATTACCTCTGCGTCGCATGGGTTGTAGAATCAGTCTAGCCCCAAAAAGAGCCAAAGTACTTTGGTTTTGTCACAAGGAACATATTTTCACTGTTCACAAGCATTTTAAGGGTGACTTTTGACTTCCCTTTCCCTCTTAGTGTGGAACCAGCTACGGTAAGTGTGATGGTCTAACCTTAGTCCTGTACACTACAGAACAGGGAGTGGGCTAATGGGAAGGTAGTTTTTTTCCTTACTAGATCATGTTATGCTTCCATGTGGTATCTTCTGCCATAAGCTTCTGCAAAGAGGTCTTCTTCCATATGTAGCAGTTTCTAAACATGAATCAGAGCCCTACCATGTTCCTTAGTTTCTGGTCTTCCTTTCCCTTTTCATCTCTTCATAGCTGTCTGGATCTTGGCGTCCTGAATTAAACTTGCGCCAGGGTTTTCGTTAGAGGCAGTGCATCTAGACAAAAAGCTTTGACTCATGGTTCTGCTGGAAATCCACCTTGTTCTACTTTTCTAAATATTTCAGTGGAAAAAAATTGTTAACTGTCACTATAAGGTACAAATAAGAACAGATTTTCCCGCCAACTCCACCCTGAATTACATTCTCCATACTGGGTGACAGATTATTTCTAGGCATTTCTCAGAAGATTTTAACTCGATGCTACTGGCGATCTATCCTTTGTGTGCTTGGGAAAGTACTTGAAGAGAATGGGAAACAGAGCACTGAGGTATCAATAAGAAATTATTTCATGGAAAACAGTCGGAGGTCTTCCAAATCTTGTGAAGGATGGTATCTATTTAATACCATTTTGATGAAATAACAAAATAGGTGTTCAGAATTTCCCCCTGCCTTTTTAGTTTTCTCCAAGCAGGAAAATCTCTAGCCTAGTGTGCCCCAACTGGGAAATGCTGGAAAAGCAAAGGGTTGAGAGGTTCGACTTCATGAGGTAGAAGGTGACCTAGCTCGACTCAGACTCGATATAGTATTTGCGTGTTGGCAAGCAGAAAAGTAAACAACATTAAACTTGTAAACTTAGAACTTAATTAATGGTATTAAAATAATTGAAAGAATGTGAATATAAAATGCCAAGATGCTGTTTTTATTGCACCCTATACAAAGCAGAACTGTAGTAAAAATAAGTTATTCTGTAGCATAGAGGAGTATGCATTATTAGTACATTAATATTTGTTTTTATTGGAGCTTTTAATGGTTTATATGGCAATTGAAACATTAAAAAAAATTAAATCTTGGAGACTGCCAAGAATCACAAAGGACAACAAATATGTTAGGCTATAAATTTTAATGTATTATAGTGTTTCTAGAGTATCCCGAGAAAAAGGTAAAAGCCATATTGGTCTGGATGTGACATTCTACCAGTGTTGCCTGTATGATGCACATAGTTGCTGTGAAAAAAACTGCCCAAACCCACAAGGCAAACTGAGCCACAACTGTCCATGCAAGCTTTTACTTTTTACTGGTGTAGAGTTGGCATGAAACCTTAGTGGTGGGTGCCAGACATGTTGTCCTCTGGCACCCATCAAGAGCTGTTCTTAAAGGCATTGCCATGGCAGGAGCACCAGTTTGTTGCAGGTGAGTATCTCAGACCTGTGTGTAGGGTGGTTGTGACACCATTCGCAGTAGCTGAACTCGGAGAGATCAGGATCAGTTTGATTCAAGGAGCCAGACATTCAGTTTTGCAGCATGGGTGTTTGTGATCAAGGGCCAGGGAAAAGAGAGAATTAAATCTCCTATGTTTTTTTATGTAGGTATAGGGGTGCACAGAAATATAAATTTCATGGGAATGAATGGTTAATGCAGTGTAATTAAATAACCTCCAACACTTAACAATGTAATGTTTCTGATAGTCATAATGCAATGGCAGTGCTATTAATTAAGTAGGTATGTAGATAAGTATGGACAGATTATCCTGGAGGGTAATTGACTCAGGTAAAGATGAAATGAGAAATTTGAATATGAAACTGAAGGAGATGGAGAGAAAAGAGCAAAATGAAACATCTGGATAGAAGACTTCTGTAACCACAAGTCACATAGTTGTAATGATATTTATTAGGTAACTGAATTTGTGTGCAACTATTACATATTCTTGGACATAAGTTAGCAAGTGATCCCTAAGAAAACTGAAACAAAACTCCCCTGAACTGATTGATTCAGAAAATAAGTTAGGGTTTACAATATGATCTGTATAATGTGTTTTTTAATCAACATAAATTCCTTAGGTGTTTTGCAGAAGACATTTAAAATGAAGTAGAAGAATTCTGCAGAAGCTGAATACACTTTTCTAGAAAAAAACATGGTATACTTTCTGAGCAGTTTTAAAAGCTAGTCTGTAGGAATTTGTGAAGAATGTATCCAGGGAATATTCCTTGGGATTAGTAATCCAGTAAGTATTTATATGAGTGTGTGTGCACATATGCAAAAAGATCTTTGGTTTACAGATGGAACTGAAAACATTGTGGTTGTGCATATGACTTTACTGCACTACAAATAATGATAAGAGCTTTGCCAGGTTTTTAGTATCTTGGCTTTTATATATGTATATTTTTCAACATTGTATGACATAGAAGAACATCTTGTGGAAAAAGTAGTTTAACTTTTTCTAATTAGTGATGTTACTAGAAAATCTTCTCGAAATTAAACTGTATGTCACCTTCAAGCATACTCTTTTCTTTTTGTAGTGTACAACAGCATTTGACCCTGACTAATGTTTTTCTCCAATTGTAGTGCCTGAGAAAGAGAAAATATATTTGCTAGCTTTCTACCCTATAACTAAATTAATAGAGTCAGGGACCAATTCATTAAAATTTTATATCTGATTTGTTTGGGTCATAGCTCTATTATAACTTGTTATAAATATATTATATTCCTTAATATTGCATACTCTATTAACATAACAGACATTAACAACTGTAGCCCATCTGGAGCTAGAGGGAAAAAGCCATAATCATTTACCTTGCCAGCTGAAAAATGACATAAAAAATCGTGTGTTACAAAAGTGATTTGACCCCTCTCACATGTAATCAAGGAGATTATAAATAATTAAATGGCCTAGGGAGGTTCAATAGAAACGGTCCACATTCCTCCCCTGATGTTCTAATCCTTTTATTTACTCACTCAGGAATTCACTAAATGAGAGACTAGGTTAAGGCCTCTTTTTCTTGTGTTCTTTTGTAGGAGATATTGAACAATATGTCCTGCTTTATGACAGGATTAAGGTAACACTGAGTCTCCAGCTTTTCTACAGAAATTATTTTGTGCATTCTTCTCTATAAGTATGGACTCTGACTCGGGACCTGTGAAAATGCTGAGCTGGGGAAGCTCTGCTCTATTCCCTCAATTTCATTTGACAAGGAAGGAGGGCAGGAATAGAATCCAAAAACTAGCTATCATGTTGATTACTGTACATCTTGTACTTTCTAATGCTTTTTTTCGTTTGTTCCAAGCTGATATCTTCTCCCTGGCAGAGGATCTCTTCTCTCTGGTATCCAGTGATAGGGTACGTGGGAATGATTCAGAGCTGCCCAAGGAAAAGTTTAGACTGGACATTAGGATGCAATTTTTTTTACTGAAGAGTGGACAAACTCTGGAGCAAGTTTCCTAAAGAGGTGGCTGATGGTCCAAGCCTGTCAGTGTTTAAAAGGCATTTGAACAATGCCCTTACCTACCACGCTTTAACTTTTGGTCAGCCTTGAATTGGTCAGGTAGTTGGACTAGATCATAACTGCAGATCCCTTCCAACTGAAATACTGTCTTCTAACATCTCCCTTAAAGAGAGGAAAAGCAGTCACTCTGGCAGTAGAGAGGCAATGTTGGCATAAAGCAAAAAAAATAAAAAAAGTCCTTGTGAAAAAAAGGATTGGAGTTGAACTGACATTAGAAAAGCTATGAAACGCTGATCTTGAAGATAACTCTGTACAGATTTCAGTGGATATCTCCCCTGAACCAGAAGGGACCATTGTTATGGAAGGTTTATAAATTACAGGCAAGTAAAGAAGTCTTGTCTTTGTAGTAAAGTAGTTCCTCGTGGCCACATCTGAATTTCTAGGTTTTAAATGTGTATGCTAAGTTACATTAGAGGATGACACTGCTTATCTCTTTCTCTCTGATCCAAGTGAGCTCCCCTGTACATGCTTGGGGCACAAGTCTTTTTCTACCTGACTGCTGGGTCCAGATATGCTTGCCTCCATATGCTTAGCAATCTGTGAAAATCATTTTATAGCCAGAGTAGCAATTAAATAAAGGCCAAAGTGAAGTAAGAAACAAACACTGGAAAATCTTATGTTGATTGTGGTTCTTTGAAATTTTGCAGTATGTAATTTGTTGCTTATGCCACAACTTGTGGCTAACTGTGGTGGAAAGGGTGGAAATGACACTCTACTAATTTTCTCTCTCCTGTTCTCTGAATCTAATTTAGATCTCATATTCCCAGGGGGAAAACCAGAAATGGGTTGTATATAGTTGTTGACTAAGACAGCGCGTGTGTGTTCGTAAAAAGGGCTGCTTTTGGTCTTTGCATTTGCATACTAAACTAGGCATTGTAGCCCTCACATTTTGGACTTTGATCAGCAAGCCAAACACAGGAGAGAAGGGTTGAACAGAAGTGAAGAACAAAGACTGGTGAAGGTTGCCAAAACACTAAACTTCACTCATCTGCTGCTAAATATTTTATTCGGTTTTTAGGTTCTTCTTGATGGTTGTGAATGAGAGAAATAAGATTCTGCCCATCTCAGGCAGCCCCCAGTTAAGAGTGTCAATAATTGTCAAAATGTCAGAAATCCATTCAAAGATTTATAGCTTCATGAGTGAAAGGGCAGAAAAAAAGATAAGTGTCTCTTTTGTTCCTTAAGTAAATTGAGAAAACTGGGGGTGGGAAAGTTGTCTGTATTAGCTAGAAAAAAATATTTTTTCAGTATCCAGGACTCCAGATTGTCATTGCCTGTACATGGTGACAACCTATCAACAGATACTTATGACTGTTTAAAGAATACCAACTTGCAGATTCCTACTTCCATTAACTATTTTTGTGTCAGCACTGTGGAAAAGTTAACCTTGGCTCATCAAGTGACTGAACTGCACTGAATAAAGTTTTGTGCATTACAGTAAGTTTGGATAAAGCATTATTAGCAATGGCATTAGGAAAATGCAAGAACCTTTTGAAAGTGTTAACAGATTTGTGTCATCAGAAGTTTCTAGATTTTGAGTAGTTTAACTCAGTGAAACAATAGGTGAGTGTTTCTTTTCCTTCAGAGAAAACTAGATGGAAGAGGCCTGTTTAATTTATGTATAGGTGGGTAGTTTGGTGGCACAGTGCCTTTCGTTCTCCCCCTCCCTTAAATAAGATTTAAATTTTCTTTCCTCTAAAAGTATGGTGAAATTCGTCAGTCACAGCAAGTGGGAAGTAACCTTCGTTCTGACTAGTGGATTGTAACATTAAACAAATGAGAAGGAAAACCTGTTAAATGTGAGACACAGAGGTTTTGGAACATTGCAATACAATAAAAAGATTGCAAAAGTTTCCATGCAATGTAATACTTGCAGGATGGGTTTTCTGATGTTTTTTAAAAGACTTCTCAAGCCTTTGTGAAATGCATTTAGGAACTAGTGAAATATTTCTCTAGAATAATATGTTTCTTGTTTGAAGTTACAAGGTTTTGTCACTTTTATTATTAATCACAGTCACAATCTTTTGTCTTTAGGCCAAGGGCAAGAGTTCTTTGTTGTTAATCTAGTCAGAAAGTACTCAAAGTTTGTAGTGGCATGTCATTAATATTTACACTGCACAGGTAATAGAGTAAATATTAGGGCTATAAATTATTGAAAGTGAAAGAAAAGTGATGAAATACTGTTTGTTAGTTTGGTTATGTACTTTTGCATGTTTTTGAGAAATGAGGACCTGTGGAAGAGAACATCACTTTCAGCAGTGCTTACAATTTCTTCGTTAATGGAAATTTTCATTGTCAAATGATATGAATGTTTAAAAAGAATTCTAGATGCAATTTTTATGATGAATTGTAGAACAAGAAAACATGACAATAATTTAATACAACTTTAGAGAGGGTACAGGAGTGACCTCCAGACATTAAAATTACTAACCTCCCAAGGAAGTGTGATTCCCAGAGTACTCTGAGTCTTTACCACAGTTTCTGCATGACATAGAACAAGTGCTTCAACCCTGCTTTTCCCCACTGTTCCAAAGTGAATTATATGTTTGCAACAGGCTTTCTGTGTCATCATCCCTGAACTTCTATTGATGGACCTGATCAGTGGGCATAGGTGTTTGATAAGCTATATGTAGGTTTTCCTCTTAACTGTGTGGCAAGAGTGTAAGAAATTTATGTACAAGCAAACTGGGGCAGTAGGGGAGCAGGGGTTGATGTCTGCTGGAGTGTAAAGGAGGGAAATGAGGAAGGGGCTTCTTTGGATGGGAGGGGGAGTTCTACAGTTTGTAGCAGTTCACAGCTAGTACTGTGTGTAGCAGAGCAAGCAAGGAAAGTCAGCAAGGTCAATGTATAAATAGGAAGTGAATAAGACAAAGGCTTGCACTAGCTGTGGGACTTCTGACCCGTACATGCACCCAAAAAGTAACAGTTATTATTAACTAAGTGATGAAGGATTGCAGAGCAGTCTGGCCCTAATGCCATAAAGGATCTTGTAATCCTTGGTCACTCAAGGACAGGCAACTTTTCCAGCTAATGGTACTGTAGTTTGAGTTGGCTGACAGTGAATTGATTTCTTGTTCATAAAATACGGTCTGTGCCTTATCATTTTTTCACAAATTGTTTCAAAGTTTCTTGATTTGTATGGTGTGCTGATCTTTCCATAGTAGTGGGTATTCAACCCACATCTGGCTGTGATCTTTTTATTTTGCTTTGTCAGATCCCTCTCTGCTTAAGCCTAGCAGCTCTGTGGACTGATGGGTGAGGTACTATCTGATGACTGTCCCTGCCTCAGAGAGCTGAAATATGTTTCCAACAAGTCTGTGCCCTACTGCTGTCACAGAGCCAGCTTGGAGGAGATCTGTGCTCCTGTGGGAGCTAGAGAGGGCTTCTCACTTGAGCTTCTGACTTTGCTGCCCTAGGTAGTTTTCATGCTTGTGCTAAACTAACTTGGTGTGTTTGTTATTGTTTTTCACTCTCTACTTAGGCAGATCGCATAGAACTTCATTATGACTACAGAGAGCTGGGTTAATATAATCCACTTCAGCATCCACTAATTACTATTGCTAGATCAGCCAGGGAATTACTTAATGGTAAGGACAAGCACTTCTGTAGTGATCCATGCAAAAAGTCTCCTAATGGTATCTCAAAATTCCTGCTAAAGCCATAACTCTTGCCAACACTTACCAGGGTGTACTATCAAAGTGATCTGAGCTGCTTTCTGTGCTATGCATATCTGTTTTTATCACATTTCTTTTTATCACGTTGGTTCACCTTCTGTGGTACTTATTAGTTACATCTGACCATGTGAGACTGAGCACTGTACAAAAGACTGAGTTACACTTAATAAAGCTATCTTCTTTTCTAAAGCTCGTAAACAGTATAGAAGAGACCTCTATGGTGTGGAGTTCAAAGAAATTCTGACCTGAAGAACCAGGTCCTGCCTCACCTGGATAGGATGGCTGTGCTGCTGAGGTAGACCAGGCTGATGACAGACTAGCAAATCAGCTCTGGGGTCATGATTAAGGATCCACAGTAATTAAGTAACACATCAATTCAGTGTTGAGGGAATTATTGAGGTCTGAGACAGACTGCCAAGGACAAGCAGCAAGGGAGCGGCCAGCGAGCAATGCTGAATTTGGTCGAGCAGATCGACCAGGGACAAGCTGTAGCACGAGGAGGACAGAATTAAAAAATATAAAAGGAATCGGGGCTCAGCAGGTAGGAGGCAGGATCAAGAACCGGAGCCAGGAATCAAGGTGTGAAGCAAGATATTGAGGCAGTCTGTGAATTCCCAGAAGGTTGCTTGTACAGATGCTTTTTGATGTCTCCTGTTATTAAGAAGAGTCATTGAATATGGTCTTTGTTTTTTGTTACCTCTATCACTGCTGACCAATGACCAGAGGTGCCTCCCTCCAGCTGGGCAGCGAGTTCATTGTAATGTTTTTATTTTTAATATTCGCTTTAGCGTGGCAGGATCTGCAGTCCCCCTTGTTCCAGCCGTTTTGTACTGCCTACTGAGTTTGCAGTTCTTTATCAGAGAGGCAGAGAAATTGTTTACCAGAAATTTACATTCTGACCAACCAGGCTGCCTGGACTGAGGAGATCTAGGGGCATATTCCTCCTTGGCCTATTAGTATGGTGTCTGTCTCACCTTTGCTCCTTTGCATCGAGTCTCTCTGATTGCTTGCGAATGGAGAGGCTGTGATTTTGCTGACTGTGCTGCTTTGGTTCAGCTGTGAAGCAGTTACTTATAATTGGTGCCAAGGAGTAGCAATCAACTCGGAAAAAAAAAAGCACTGGGAAAAGTTGATTTTTTCCCCCCCCTCCCCCCTCACTCCTGCAAAATGTTTCTGTGAGCTGATGCTTGAAATGAAAATGTGTGTAGAAGGAAAGAAAGAATCACGGAATCTGGTTTTCAGTGATTTACAGTAAAAATCTGCATCTGGATGGTGAAGGGAAAGAAATAAATTATGATTAGCACAGAGGTTGCTCATGCCCAGTTCTCAGCATTGTTATTTTGATGTCTCAGGGGGAGTTTGGCTATACAAAGGAACAAAATCCAGTTTCAGAAAGTGACCATGAGCAGTTTCTCAGGTTGAAGGAATACTTCGTTAAAAAAAAAAAAAGTACTGGCAATGACAAAAAATAAGTTAGTTCAGTGTTTTGGATTTCTGTGGGGAACAAGTACTTTCCAAATGCTAACAAAGATGAGATTTTAATTACTCTCCATAATTATGTATTCCTCATGTGGATCTCAGGGTCATTTTCACAGTACAGTATGGTTGGGTTTTTTTGACAAACTGTTTACTAGTACAGTTGTGTGCTTTTAAACAGATGCTGAACGTTCTACTCTTAAAATGAACAAAGTAAATTCTGATGCCAACTACTTCCAAATATTCAGGAGGCAAGAGAGAATGCTGTATATCTAATGCTAGGCTGTGATCAATAAAGGTCATTATTTGTATTTGCCAACAAATTCCTTTTTTGTTTGTGTGTTTGTTTTGTTTAAAAGCAACCCTTACTCTAATACATGAATATTGGAAGTACATCACACCACAGCTTTGCAGCACCATGCGTTTGCTTGACTTCACCATGGGTCATCTAGTGGTTATGGTCATTTTTAATTATTATTTTTAAAGCTTTTAGTTTAATAACATCTGATTATCCAATTTAACCTCTCTCTTAATACTTGAGTTATTAGGGTCATGCAGTCTATTTTAATTTTAATGTCTATTTTTTCTTTCAGATCCTGCATATTTTTGCTCTGGCCCCATCAAATTCAGTGATATCTTACTTTGTAATCACTAAAATCAATACCGGCATTTTCAGATATTTGATCCTATTTTGTCTAAAAGGCTCAATTATTATCAAGATTTTTACAACTTACATTGTAATAAAACTAGTCTTGCAATTTCAGCTACAACAACTTAAATATGACAGTGTTGAGAATATGCCAAGCTCACCCCCTGACTTTCACACTTTATCTGGTCTGCTTACTGTTTCTGTGAAAGTTCTTTCCTTCCTAAGGAGAAATTTCCACTTTTATTTATTTTTAATGTATAAGCAGTTGCCTCTGCTACTGCTGTTATTTTATACATCTATTCCTTTAAGTGCTTTAAGTGCTATGAAAACCAATAAGATTGATTGATTGATTGATTGCAGATTGATGAAGCTCTAGTTCCCCCAAATAAATGGTGTATCCAAATTTTTTCCTTCAGTATGTGTGAATCTGGAAGTTGCATACCTGTAAAGAGGTTTTGGTTGTTAAATTGCTCCTACTGCATGTGTAATCAGGAGAGTGGAGAGTATATATTATATTTAAACACTTTTAGGTATAATTATTAACAAAAGACTTGCTGGAAGCAAGCATTTCCTAGCTCTCTGCCATTGGATTTATTGTAGTCTTGAGGACTACATGAAGAAGTGGCACAGTCATCTAAGAAATACTTTGTTTCACATTTGAATCCCTATTCTTTTTAGGAAAGTTAGGTAAAGGGTTAACACTGATTCACTTCCTTCTCTCTGGTTACGCAAATAGGTAGTGAAACTTTGTGTGGAAACTAGTAGAGATTTGTAACGACATAATTGCTTTGCCAGAGGGACTGAACTGGAGACCTCTCCCTCGGAAGCACAGATCTGTGCTGCTGAGCTGAAGGACTGATCTGCTCACTCAGCAGTGATAGGCGGCTGTTTTCTTTGGGGTCAGTCGCAGCAGGAGGCAGCAACACAATGTGTTAGTGTCTAAAAGACTTTCTTTTAGAATTTTTACTGTTTGGAAATAGGAATTTTGCAAGTCAGGTATAGAGAGGCTCTCTGCTTAGCTGCAGCAGGCTTCGTGTTTGTCTCATGGAGCCAATTAGCCTTCCAGAAGTCTAACTATGAAACTTATACTGGTGGCTTTGTGCAACAGGCACAGCATTCAACCTGAAAGGCGGAGAAGGTCAGGAAGAAGTGAAATCATTAGCATCCAGAAACGTGCACAAGTACAGATAGTACTCAAAATTACATTTCTGATTTTAATGAAAGGTTCTCTGCCTCAATAAAATTTAGAGCAAAGCCCTGCTGGTTCAAATTATTAGTGCACTCCTTAGACCTGGTGAGTTTTATATGGTTTCATGTGGCTCTCTGTACATTTTGCACAGCTTTAGTTCAACTCTATTGCCCTCCATGTAAGAACCCTTTTATAGACTTACGTAGAGATGAAATTAACTCCTAAGGAACTGTATTAATGGATTGATATTTCTCATAACCTTCCTTGGGATGTTTTCCAAAACAGCAGTTTGCTTTTGAGTGGGAGAAAAATTATAGATATGGCTTAATTTAGAAACAATGATATTTTATTTTAATAAAATGAAATGCTACCAGGTCTGGACTGTAACTGTTGCATGTCGGTTACAGTGGAGGATATCAAGGAAGGTAGTTATGGCTGTCCAGGTAGCAGTTGGCTTCTCCCCAGTTTTAGTGTTCTCTTTTTTTTTAGTTTCACTCAGTATTGCTGTTGTCTTAGCATTATGTTCTGTGATTCTGCATTCCACTATAGCATGCTGAATACAGCTGCAGTAATCATGTGGAGTAGTTTGAGCTGCCAGATAGGGTTGCAAGTGGCTTTTAAGCTTCTAGGCCACAGGATTCAGCAGGTGGGAAAAGGTAGCATGGCCAAATTTCACTTTGTTTAAGCGTCTCATTTTAAAGCCCGTTCAGGACTGCTTTGATGGCACATCAGAAGAGAGAGTTTCAAAGCAGTGCTGAAGTGGGATGAGTTTATTTCATTTCTGTCATTAGAGAAGAAGGTGCAAGACTTATTATCTGCAAGATTAATGGCAATAGATTAGGTAAGCACCAGATAAAGGAATAAAACTTCCTTCAATTCCATTAAAAAAAAGAAAAAAGTCAGTGTTTAGTTTTCTGAATGCCACTGCAAAGACCTGCATTGGACACACTCTGTGTGTTTTTTCCTGCAGACAATCCAGTCGTGGATTTCAGGAGAAAATATTTTTTCAATACTTTCTAAGTATGAAATAAAGGAATATTCACCATTCAGCTATCACATTTCTGATGAGCAAAACACAGAATTTACAAGTGATCTTCACCACTTATAGCATTTTATAGGCAAAGTTCTTCTGCTCTACTAGTTCCACTACAAAAAGGTTTTTTTATTGATAATTTTGCAGTGATTGTATGTTGTAGGATGGTCCTGCCAATGTACTCTGTGTAGTCTAAATAAGTAATGTTTGAAAAGAGGAGACACCTTGGTCATCCTAGAGACCAGTCATGGGATAATGCAGAGTTTGGATTGCTGTCTCCAGAAGTCTTGACACTTTCAAAGGCAAAGGCTAGCAATCCCTTTCAAAGGCACAGAGTAAACTGTAGAAGCTTCAGGAAGGGGTCAAGACCTCTATCAAAATAGTAACCTCTCTCATCTTGAGCTAGTTCTTAACCACCATTTATATTAAGTCTTGCATTTCACAGAGTGTTTATAACTACTCATCTCTTGGTAGCAGTAACTTACACACAGTGGACAAATACATCTAGGTGACAAGATTCATTTCACCCAGTATGGGGGAGTAGTGGGTGGGATGTTCCCATCTTTTATGTGTACCAGCTGTCTGGCCTTGAGCCACTGTAACTTCTCGTGGCCGTGGCAGGGACATTACCAAGCGACTCCAGTTCTTGCTGTGTGTGCACTCATTGCACTGTGTCCTTTGCATCTGCTTGAACTGTGGCACATTGTTGATGGCTTAAAGAAACAAGGAAGCACAGCTGAGTCAACTGAAATGTTCTGTTCAGCTCTGTCAAAATTGGCAAAACTGGCAGGTGAAGTTAGGTGTCTCCTTACTTCTGGAAATGACAACAATACACTTTTCTGCCTGATTTTCCACGTGTGCAGCATGCTAGTGTTAGTCACAAGTGTTTCCATTATATACTGCTCAACAGAGTCAGTACATAAAAACATTACAGAAGACAGAAGGAAAATTTGTATTTCCAGCATTTGTCTTTCATGAATGTGACACATAACTCCTGGCTGACAGTAATTTTGGAACCTTATGAAATACACAGTCACTTCTATGTCCATCTGACTGATAGCACTATTAAAATTGTAAGCTTGTGTTGATTGAGAAATGTGACTTCTGAGAAGTTATTCCTTCTCTGTGTCTGGTTGTCATGTGGCACAGTGTAAAGATGGCATTTCAGCAAAGAAACACATATAACAATAATTCTGGAGATGTTTAATTATTGCAGCAATGGTGATTGAGAAACAAAAAATAATTTCCTATCTACAGGTGGATAGAGGCTGTTATATTTTCAAAGTAAATGAGGTATTGATGAAAATATAATAACAATTATATGTCTATGGAACTGAAGTAGGATGACAAGACTAAATTGAATATAGTCATCACATAGCTGCAGTAATCAAAAAAGGTGTCACCTAACATTAACACTCATACATATATTTATCTTGTGAAAGAAAGGCTTGCATGTACTTTTATATGTATTTTTTTCTTTTTGAAACAAAGACCTGTTATTCCACTATAGAAAGCTTAGTTTGAAGTTCCAGTTTGTAGAAGTGATGATGTGAGATGATTAATGAAATTATTCCTGTCCCTGGTATTATTCTGCCAATGTCTTGTATTTACATTTAATTCTGGTTATCACACCCTTCTTGAAGAGTGTTAGCAGTGAGCATCGTTATGTCTTTTTGTTCTTTGAAAGAGGGGAGACAGAAAAAGAGGGAAGTGTGTTTCTAAATGAGACACATGAGAGATTAAACAATTTTTCTGTGTTTAGGGCATTCGATTAAAATCAGCATACTTGAGTGCATCTTAACTGTAAAACTGTTCTTGTTCTTTTATTCTGTTTGCCTAATATAGACCTTTGACTTCTAAATCTTAGCTCAAAAAGGGAATGTTTTGCTGTTTTTCAAATCAGAATACATGGAGAGGTAAACTTGTTAAGTTTTTGGGGAGCAAGGGGTTGACTGTTCATCACTAGACATGAGTAGTGGTCAACAGTGTATTACTGAGTTTAGATATGATTTTTTAAATGTTTTTTTTTTCCTTCATGCTTTCAGTTTTTAATGGATGGGAAGCCCTGTCTCTCGTGTGCAGAGAACTGTCCAGTTCTTTAAGAGGTGTAGTAGCATTCTGGTGCCTCCCTTATTGGTCAGTCAGATGAAATGCAGTTGGCTTGACACATAGATATTAGCGTGACCTTTGAGTTATCAGTTTGTGCTGAAAACCAGCAGGTGTACAAGAAGAATAAAGAGGCAACAGCAAATTTGAAGGAGAGAGGTTAGCAGCAGGCATAGTGTCCTTAGTCATGGTATTTCGCTCTGAAGAAATTACATGAAAAGATAGCCTTTTGTGAAAAACAGATCTCTAGTTGATATTTCACTTGTAGAAATGAGGTGGTTTTAGTGTTGCTTGAAATTTCTATATGAGTTTGGGAATCTGGAAGATGACGTGGTATTGTTGTCTCATTGGAACAAACTTTTTTTCATAGGCGTGCACTAGGAATTGTCAAATTAAGTTCTACAGGTGTGCTCATATCTCAATTTCTGCTTCCAGGAAAGTTAGATGTTTAAAACACAAGTTGCTCATCTAAAGAGAACATGTGCCTTTATCAGACCTCTTGAGCTCCTCAGTTTAGAGATTCAGCCAAGTTCAGGAGATTTCAATGTTTACATCCTTGTCCTTGCCTCAGCTGGATATTCTTTTCCTTTCTGTGTTCTTCTCCAGAGTCTGCACCATTCCCATGGAATCCTGTCCCCTGTGCTCTTGGCTACTCTGTGTTAGCAGACAACTACTTCTCTGCTCTCTGCAGTCCAGTAGCATGCTCCCTTGTTCCTTTGGATATCACATTGTGGGACTCACACTTCTAAATATTTTACATTTTAAAATATAATCATTCTATCACTTGCACTGTCCCCATGTACTGGTTTGGTTCAGACTCTTTAACAGATTCAAAGATAATCAGGTGGAGATATTTCCTATTAAGCTTTTGTATCTGCTTTAATTTGCTTAAGGCAAAATATTTTTACTGTATGACTTGGAAGTAGAATTTAATAATTGTAATACTGTGGCTGCAGTCATTCATAGAATCTAGGAGAAATTGGCATCTATATGTGAACCCACATATACCAGCATGCACATGCACACATATTTATGCATTTTAACACCCGTCATCCTTGCAATCTGCTAAAATATACACCCCATTATGCACACACAGGCTGTTCTGCTGCATAGTAAGAGGGAGAGATACACTAATGTGCCAGTAAAGAAGCTGATGAGAAATCTTGCTTTGTCTTCACAAAACATCTTAGAGAAATTTTGCAGCAGGTGAGAGAACAGGTATTGTGGCTGAAGCATAAGGATGGCAAAAGACCTAAATTCCTAAATGTGTCATGTTGAATGTGAGTGATGGAGATGTAAAGACTATTAGGAATATTAGGAATAAAAAGCAGAGAAGAGGCAAGGAGGTAGAAGAGAGGGTGAAGAAGAGCCTTAAACCATGAAATAGTTTGAAAAGAAGACCTGCTGGTAGGAGAAACTGAGAGTATAAGTTAATTAGAAGTATGAAAGTGGCTGGGTGGGAAGGGGTTTGCAGTCTTGTGACTGAGCAGAAAATGATAATGAAGGAGTGAAAAGCATGAATACAAAATAAAAAGGTATAACCAAAGAGGAAAAAAACTTGGGCAGTTTTGCTTTACTGTATTATAGTACATATGTTTCATAGTCTGAAACAAGAACTGATAATAGTGAGAATAATAGGGTAAGTTGAACAAAAGAAATGAAAAATTTGATGAAAGAAGTGCTATAGAACTGACTGAAATCTGTGGGACCATTTGCTCACTCTTCTCAACAAAGATGATTAAATGTGGGAAGCCCTACAAGTTGCATCAATGTCTTTGATGCTAAGCATAGTTTTCTGACTCCTTTCTTTAAAAAAGAAAAAGAAGAGAATTAGAATAATAATTTTTGGTTTGATTTACATATTTTTTGAAATGTCTTTGTCCATTTCATGTTTGTTTGTAAAGTGTCACTACGAATTATTTACAAATAATAAATCAATTCTACTTATTTTCATAAGTGTCTGTACTAATATCATTCTTACTTATTAAACTGAATTAAGCATGACCTGCATAATAGCTAAATGTTTGTCATGGTAATGTTTTTTGTGAGACATGAATTATTCTGAGGCACTCAAATCTTCCAAAATAAGTCTCAGACTGTGTTATTAGAAGGTAAAATAAAAAGAATTGATAGGACTGGTATTTTTATGCAGAGGCACCATAAGAAAACTAGAATGTTTTCCATCCTAATTACATATAGTCTTCTCTTAAAATACTCCTACATAATCGTGTGAACAAGAAAGCTGATGGGCTGACAGCTTCTGAACACTTACTAGAACAGACCAGCACATTCAGAAGTGAAAGCTCTCAGCCAGGTGATACAGTTTGGCTTTGCTTGTGTGCTGAAGTCTGGGTTCAGTTCCATTAATAAATGCATACAGATTTTGAAAACTAGGTCATCAGTGGTGCAGCATCTTTTTCTTATGATGTATAGGCTGCATGTGTGAACAACCAAAATAATTTTCATGTGTACCATGAATCATAGCCCTATTTTATCCTTAGTTTTCACTTTTGCCTTATGTAAGCAAACTCCTAGTGATTTTGAGCAGATTTTTCTTGAATGAGAGCTGAGGAGGGACTGTGGTATTTGGCCCGAAGGATTGTATAAGCTAGTATGAATCATAAGAATTTGGAGACAATATATTTTAAAATTATTTCCTCTCAAGTACATTACTACATCTTGCATGTTACTAGGAGCTGTCTGAATGTTGTTACCATATGGATAAATAAACTCTTTCTCCAATTCTCTGTTCACTCATTTTTCAAAGCCTTCCTAGTTTTCTTGGCAGGTTGTTCTTGCAGATATACTATTGATGGGACTCCTCAGCCCATGCACCCTGATTCTAAAGCTCTGTCTGAAGAGCCTGTTATCTGGATTTTTATTTATCCACAGCTTTCTTTTGAAGACAACCCCCCTTGGTATAAATCTTGACAGTCTACATCAAGGTCTCTATCTTCTTTCTCCTTGCAATGGAGTTTGTGATCAGTGGTAAGAAGTCAGCTCTGTCTCCCTTATGTCTCTAGAGTTTTTAGAGCTCTGAAAAGACCAAGAGCATGACCCTCAGATATATATATATATATACCTTCNAGTCTTTTTGAAAGCAAATTGTCAGGAAAGCTAGAGTTTGCATCTGTCATTGGGATAAGGGTATAAATGTGGCCCAGACGTGAGGCACAGTGTAAAGCAGAGCTTAAATTAATGCAATAATTTGGTCAAAAATTTTCTGACCTTGTGCAGTGACTCCTGTGAATCAGGACGTAAATCTCCTGTCAGTTATGGTGTGCTGCCCACAAGCCTTTCCACCAGAGACTGCACAACTTGGGATTTTTGGGGACTTATGCTATCATAGTGTATGTGGGAAAACTAGGTATTTTTGTCTCAGAAATGGAGGCTAATGTATCTGAGCAGCTTTGCACTGATTTGGGGGAAGTCAAATGAGAGAAACAAGCTTCATTTTAAATTATCAGAAAGATGTTTCTCATGCATATATATTTACTTTTTCTCAAACAGATTGAAATGATGATTCAGATTGGCTCAAAAATTCCTGTATATTGCTTGTGGATTTTTTTTTTTTTGGTGAGATTTTTGAACCCAGGTAAATTATAGGTATGGATTTGTGGCAACAAATGAATTGTTTTACATTTCAATATAACGTTGGAAATATATGCTACATGTTCAGTAAGAAGAGATTGAGAAGCAAACTGAACTTTTTTAGTCTTATGGCTTGGGGGTCAATGTGAGAGTACAGTGAATATTTGTAAGCTGAAAATACAGATGGAGAAGGGGATGTTACTCTGGAAAAATGATGTGCTTTTGAAAAAAGTAATTACCACTCAAGAAATGAGTAGGGAATCTTGTGTACAGGTTGCCAATCAAGTACTGTGTATTTGTACATCACTCAAATTATTTTCTTTACATGAAATACAGCTTCTCAGATGTTGTCTAATATGCAAAACAATATATTTAAAAAAAGTGCCTCAAACCTTTTGCATAATTATTTCTCATAGCAGATGTAGATCTGTAGAAGCATAAATTAGAGCATTGTTCCAGAATGCTGCTGAATTTAAGGTTATGTCAGTCAAGGGCAATATTAGAGGGTGCTTAGCTCCGGGTCCCTTTGGGCAGGGTTATTTCCAGTGATATATTCTTTTTTGATATAGCTAAATAGTTTTCTAAGTGGTTGTTTTTTAGCTATAATTAATTCTTTGTACATCTATAGCTGTTCCATTAAGACACTCATAACTAATGAATTGAATCTGACAAAATCCCATTGAAGATGCACTTAATAAATTAGCTTTAAAATTCTAGTGGAAATAGTTATGGACATCCAGAAGATTAAGAATTACTTAACTAGGAGGTCAGTAAGTATTGCATCCATTTTACAGATGAATAAACTGAGGTGGTGGGAGATTAAATGATAAATGGTGTAAAGAAAAGTTAGACAGGAATGGAAGCCAAAGCTTCAGCCAAGGCAGTTACACTACATGGAAAAAAACCTATAGGTTTTCACTGCCCTTGAAAGAGTCAAGATGTGTAGTTCATTGATTTTTGCCTTTAATTGCCAGAATGGCATCTCTTCCAAAAGCACAGACATTGCATCTGAACTGTCCTCTCACAAAGTTTCTTTCCTTCTTCCTTGTCCCCTCTTTGTATGTCATTTTGGAGCAGATGTGTTTTCCTTCTTTATACAAAATGAAACTATTAATTCGAACTATAACTTCAGAGATGGAAAGGACTTAATAGAAACATTAATAAGTACAACCTTAATAGGATTTGAACTCACAACCTTTGAAATATGAATTAGAAATTTATCTGGTAGTCTACACAGTCTTTCATTAGCAGCCATGGGAATTTACAGGTGTTAAATTAGTTAGAGAAATGCTCCACTATTCCATGAATGCAATAAAAACATAATGAGAACTACAAGGAAATAAATTAATTCTAAAAAAGAAATCTAATATAAGGGCAGCAAAGTTCAAATAAAGCCTGCTCCCTAGTTTTTAACAAGATCTCTGAAATGTCACCAATATTAGACTTAATATTGCATTGTTATGCTTCACTTGTTGAAATATTTTCATTGTATGCAAACTTTAGTGAATTTTTTCCTCCTTCTTTATAAAAAACCATTTCCTACATTTAAAATATTTCCATGTAATAGTTTGCCTGTTGAAATGATACTGTAATTTAATAGCTAGAATTACAAGCCTCTGGTCTGAAGCCATAGCCAGTAGGGCACTGGCTGTTCCCAGGTGGTGATGAGGCAGGAGAGGAGCAGCACAGCCCTGCTGGAGGCAGACAGAGCACGAAGCTCTGCCCCTGAATTCGGTGGGGATGAAGGGAAAATGGATCGACCAAGGCTCATTTATGTTTCAGATATGTGACAGCTTTAAAAATCTTGAGTTAAAAATATATTTTCACTTCAAGGACATTAAAATACTGTTATCCCAGTTGGCTAATGCACAAATTAAAAAACATGACCAAATGTACAAAAGCTTTGAGTGCATGGTGTGAATGTTTTGCAGTGTGTTAGGGGACTTAATTTCATTAATGCAATTTTAGGTCTTGCATTGCTTTTCTTCCTTCTGGTTTTAAAAAAACAAAAACTCAGGTGTAAAACATTTTCAGTCAACAAATGCAAGAATTAGCTGCATCTCAGTGAAGGGAGAATGAAGAAACTTGTTACAGGGGCTTATAGATGATAGCTCAGAGACCAGCTCAGTGGGTTCAGCGAATCCATACTAGCCACATCCATGTAAGATGTTTTGCTACATTGCTCCCTGCAGTGCCATCAGCAGTGTGTTACTGCTGGTGTACATCGCTAGCAATAGCTGCAATGAAGGAAACAAATTATACTTGCTTAGTGGAGAGAGTAGTTCATTGGCACACAGGGCTGAGAAGTCCACACAGATCACCCCAAATCTGATCAATACAGATGTGCTAGCAATGACTGTGGGCGCTCTGTGTCTTTTGACATAGGAACAAAGACTGAGCAGTGACCTGGGGTGTAGCCCAATGCTGAGCCTTACCTGAAGGAAAAGGATGAAAAAAGTGATACTTATGTAATTATGGGACAGTTATATTGAGGGCATGTGGACTGATTGTCAAGTTAATGTCTATTGTTGTCTATGGATTTTCCTTAATTTTATGGGAGCTGTCTTGTTTTCAAGCTTTTGCTATATTTTGCCATGTGTTTTATATTGTGATATATCTTCAGTGTGACGTCCTGTAGTGAATAGAGACAAAGTAAGACTTGTTGGCAGCAAACACTATTTAGGATAGAATCGCTGTTAACCTTCAGTTCAGTTGTGTTGTATGACTTAAAATGGATTAGAAGTCTGCTCCGGTCCTTTAGAATTGCATTATTTATATGAAAGTATATTAGTTTTATATATTTAAATATATATTATTTATATTGGACATACATACTGTATTCAATTTTATAAATTTTGAGAAAATACTTGGGATTCAATGACATTTTGTGACTTCTCAAATTTAAGGCTGAAACATGTATCACTGTTTCTTCCATTATTTAAGAAAATATAACTTTTTCATTTGTTATACTGGTGAGATAATGGCATTCAAATAACTCAAAATTATTAGACTTTGCATATGGAGTATTCCTAATCTGAAGATTTAAGACCCTATTTTTTCATTAGTTTAAAGTGGAGCTATAGACACATATGTCACTATATGAGGAACATGTCTTAATATTATAATTCTTAGAAAAAATAAGTGAAGATTATAAAATACACAGTAATCTTAACAGTTTTAGAAATCCTGTTTGATCATATGTTAATTAAGATTATTTTCTTTAAAATTCCTAATATTCACTCAAAACCTTTAGGATTGCTCACACTTTGTAGAAATAAAATAGGTAGCTTGAGAAGTCAACAAAAAAATTTGAGGTCAAGCGCTTCAGTTATTTTGGAATGCATTTTATACTCTGCACTTTGAGTTAGTCTCTGTTACTCTGCTCTGCTGCATTTCATGTTTTGGAAGTATATCTTTCTGTCCTTTAAAAGGATTTTCTGTCTTCTTGCAGAGTTGTGTTGCTGGATATTACTGTTAGTTAAGTGAACTTTTGGATTTTGTGTTTTTTTAAGGGTAGTGATGGAGAAGACTTGAAAAGGACGCAGGTGGCTCAAGGTTCTGCACTGCCACCAGAAGGCAGGTTAATTTTCCCTTCTCAGCACTGTCAGACTGAAGGCTGTTGATTTTGTCTCCAAGCAGTATAATTTCAGTTGTGCAACTTTTGTTGGGTCCAGATGGATCTGAGTGCTTGCTGTCCAATATGGTCTTTGCTCCTGCATGTCTCATTTCTGACTGGAGACCTGAGGACACTGTCCTGGCTTCTCAGTGTAAAGCATGACCTGCACACGTCCTTCTGCTATAGTAAATACTAGTGGGGGTTTTTTTCCTCAGGCTTTTGGAATGAATGACAAAAACTGTTTCAGGTGACCTTCTGTCCACTGTTAGGTCATTGCTTTAAAAAGCAATTTCACTATAATGTTTTGCTTGGCATGGAGTTTCTAAGTATTCCACTAAATAATCTCTAAGACTCAAGTCCTTGGATGCAAATTATCCCCTCCATTACAGGAGTGCAGGCTCAATGCTTCCTGTTCATTTCTGTGCTTAGCTGAGGGGGACATGCAGCTATTCACTGCACTCTCTTTTGCCTGCTCACACTCTTTAACTGAGCTGGGCCCTTTCCCACATGCAGGTATTTAATTCAATTCATATAAGGCAAGCTTTTCTTCCTCTGTCTTTAAGATGAGCTCAGCATTACCTTGTGAATTCAACCCATTACTCAGATCCTTCTTATACCTTGAAATTTCCAGATTTCTGTCTCATGTATTCATTTTACTTTTCTGTTTCTTGATTTTAATGGGATTTTTGTTTACAGCTAGTATTCTTGCCCTTCACATACACAACTTTTGATTTATAAAAACTCAAACATTTTTTATTCTCACATTTTTATACCTCTTTCTTTATTTCAAGGCCCTCTCACCTCTTATATTTATATGAGAAAACATTAACTGTTTCAGTACTAGCATGCCACTGTATTTTGATCAACTGGTAATTTTGTGTATCTTCGTTTACATTCCTGAGATGAACATAGGAGAGCTGGTAGGTCCTGGTTGTGCCTAAACCTGGAGACTGCCCTTCCCATCTAGCAACTCTGGCACTACATCCAGCCTTGTATCCTTTTCTAAATATGAACTCGCTATTCTACAGAAAAGTACTTTGACAGAGCTGAATTGTCTTTAAACAACAATCTATTGTAGGAAGTACTGGGAACACTCCCCAGAATTTCTGAGGTACTGTCACAGGTGAGCTAGGCATTTCTGGAAGCATGTCTGATTGTCATTCAAAATTGTCTTGAAAAAAAGTCAGATGCTTGGTGTGTCCCTACCTCATGTCTCCCAGTCCTTGTCATGGGGAAACTGCTTTAGAGACCCTTCCTGCTCTAATAAATACAGACGTGCATTACTCACAGCACTAGTAGACAATCAGACTCCTGCTTGCAGGAAAAATAAAGAAACATAGTTCTGGATTTTAACATGCATGCCTTCTTTCTTTTTAAAGAACAGGAGAGTTCTAGAAAGGAGTCATTATGCAGAAAGCTTGGTATGCCTGATGACATTACTGCAAGGGTCAACCCCCCCAAAATAGCTGTTCTTCAGGCAAAACATGCATAGCAACACCAAGACTATTACTGGAGTGAGAACAACGGATTTTGATTCATGATTGGATGAATTTATCCTATAATCTAAAAGGTACTTTTGACCTGCAGTTTAACAGACTCTTACATTGTTCTGTAACTGGTGTAAAGTGTTATTGGGCTGATTTGGACTGAAGAGTGTGGATAAAATTAAGACAGGTTTATATTTGCTTCCTGTAGTGTTCAAAGGCTGGTGTAACGTAATAATGTAAATGAAAAAATATTAAATAGATTATTAGATAAATAATAGATAGTACAACATATATAGCCAGGTGTAGGTAATGGGAAATTCCATGAGAGTTTTGGCCTGCAATTTGTATGCATTGAAAACCACCCTCGATAGCTGTCTGGAAATCTCAGCTTTCAGATAGTCTGCTGTCCTGCTGCTTTGTTCAGTTGCTTTCAGAATAACAACTGAGGGTTCCAGTGGTGGTATGGCGTGCCGTACCTCAGGCTAGTGTAGGGATCTTGTTTAAATAAAGCAGTGTTTTCAACACAAAAAAAGTTAATAGTGACATGCAAAACTGATGAATGACATTCCGTAAGTCAAATACTTTTTTTTTTCCCCCGGCAAATATACCACTCCTTTTGTAAAGGCCAAGAAATTAATGAATGATTTTATTCTTCCCCTTTGCAGCCTGCACTGGGTAATTATGTATTATTAATAATGCAGCAGTACAAATGATATTAAATGAACTACATTTTTTAACGTAGATCTTATCCAACTGCTTTTTTCTGTCGGTGGACTGTTTCTCATCAAGGGATACTAATTAGCTCTAATATGTAGAAAGATGGGACAGAAATCCAATCACATAAATAGGATAGATTTGGAAAAATCTGGGAAGGAAGAATACCATTTAAGACTGTGAAGGTATTATTAAGAGGAGAGATGACAATTTATGCTATTTTGCCTTTTCGTATATTTTGTGGTCATTTGAAAACTAGAAGGTATCAACCTTTGTTCTACCACGTCTGTAAAGACTTACAGAATATTTCATTTGTTAAAGCTGTAATGCTGTTTTCTTTTTCAGTGATAGAAGTGCATGTAAAAGCTTTCAAAATCTTTGCTATACTTGCTCTTGTATTTGTTCAAGCTACTGCGTTGATGAAAATTAGTGACTGTCTGTTGCTGCTGGAATTTTTTTTTAATCCCTAACCTGATAGTTTTCTCTGTGTGTGTGTGTTTGAATAATAATCTGGTAATTTTTACCACTATATTGCCATACATACAAGTGTGGTTATGCAACAAATACACATGCTTAATGCATAAATGTAAAGGATTTGATCTGACTGCCTATAAATCAATGGAAAGGCTGTTGTACACTTCAGAGGGTGTAGTATGAGACCAAGTAATCATTCTTACAGTTACTGTACTGCTGAGACCCAGTCCATATAAAAATGAAACCAACAAAATTTCATTTGAAAGTAAGTGTTTGCACCTGTGTTCACAGGACAGAAATTAAATTAATCTCATACATTATTAGTTTTACCACACATTTGCATTGTGTTTCTAATTAGCAGCGTTTAGTGGTTCTTGTATGCTGTGGGATGGACCATTATCATCCAGCTACACAGTTTTCATTTCCTGTCCATCTATAGCACAGTGAAACTGGAAACTTGTTTGAAAACCTGTGGTAGCAAACTTGATGCTCTGGCATGAAGTGGTTTGTAAACGGTCACAGCAGGCACTGTTTAAATTCCTCTAGCAAGCTGGATTGCCTCATACATTTTTAAAGATAATAAATTATAAGGCTTTATATTCTCTCTGCAGTGAAGGAATTTGCTCCTTTTCCTTAAAGACTCCTCCCTTCCCCACCCAATCATCAGTCACCCCATAACAACACTGGCATGTCCCTTTGCCGTGAGCTGATGCAGAGCAAGGGGTGGCTGTAGGGGTGAGCCCCAAGGCCTGGGGTGCACCCCCAGCAGCCCTGCGGGGTCGGGGACATTGGTGGGAATGTGCTGTTACAGGCAGCAGCCTCAGGAAACAGAAAACTGTGCTTCTTAAAACTGCACAGAAATATATAGAGAGATTCAGAACTATTTACAATTTAATGCAACTATTTCATGTAATTAAAGTAAACAGATAAACAGATCAATATGTTGAAACAGATGTATAAATATATAGATAGACATATTGCATGGAAACCTTAATATTTCATCCAAATGAAATACTCTATTCCAAATATGCCCTGTAGGAGTTTTGCTCAAGGCTATGCTTAGGTATAGTCAAAAACTCCCGATAGCTAGTCACGAGGGAAAATATGTTCTCTTACAGATAATTGCTACTGGCAGCTAGAGACCTAGAGAATTTGATGTGCAATAATGTGACCTGACTACGGATTAAACTTTTTTGAAGGACATGCGTAGAGAAATTTTATATGCTTCTCACACACTGTAGTTTTTTGGGATTTCACTTGTGTTAGCACATTTTTAACAACTATCCTATGTTTAATATCTGTTACATTTCATCCTAATAGTTCTCAGCCATAAAAGATCCTAATGTTATGTGTTGGGTTTTTTTTTTTCCAAAACAAATGAGCTTAGAAATGTAGAGTGGATAGGAGACAGGAAGGAGAATAAAGCCCAGGTGACTTGTAAGAAATATGTAAACAAAGCAGAGTTACATTATTGATGATAGAACTGGAGAAAACAAAACCAGTAAATATTTTTTCTTTAAAAATATATGAGATTAACCATTCAAGTGCTTCTTTGTATCCCTGGGTTCAGTTTGAATATTATCTTGTAAGATCCACTTTGTATCTATACATATGCTATTTATCACTCTGTTGTCTCAGAAAAGATTAAAAGATGACTGTCTTTCTATGCTAAAAAAGGTTATATGTTGTATGTTGCCCTTTTTCCTATTGGAAAATACATAGCAATTACACAAGAAAAATCCAGTTAAAATAGAATGTCAGAATTGCTTGCTGTTAGACTTAGCTTTTCCTTTAGCACTGGTTTTTAATATTTGTTTCCCAGTATTTGGGGTTATCACTAAGCAGTCATGTATAGTTTGAATTTTCATAAACTGCCAGGAACTGAAAATGAACTTCCAAAAGATACAAAATGACAGAGCTTCAATAAATATCTTTATATACATTATAAAAATTCTTGATATAATCTTGTTTTGTTGTTGGTAGATGTTAATAGGCAATAAATACATATTTTGTTGTTCACCATCCAAAGATAAAAGATTGAAGTAACTATTTTCCTGCATTATAAACTCCTTTTATTCCTCTTATTTATTTAAACTCCATCCTAGATTCCAAATTCAGATCTACGGTTGATACAAGTCACTGAAATTTTCATTTTATCTTTATAATTTCCATTATTATTTTTTAACACTATATATGAATATAGGGAGCAACACAGGATTTCCATGTAAGTCAGCATAATATTTTAATGTAACATAGATGTTTAAATAAAACATCATTTGACATTAATATGAAAGAATTTTCACTTATTCTTGTAAAAAAATGGTTTTGCAATAATTTAAATTATAATATGTGGTATTTGTGGAAAATAGTAGAATGTAGATTATAAGAACTAATTAGAAAAGTGAATTGCACTATTGTTCCTTTGGACTCTGAGCTGGGCAGTTTAACAGGGTGGCCTTAACCTTCCTTTGGTGCATCACAGTTTTAATGGAGATGAGTTCAGTACAGATAGTTTGCTTGGATTCAGCAAGTCTTTAGTCTTGATCCCACCTTCTGAAGATTCTGCTTTGAATTCCTGCCATGCAACATTTGATAAATAAGGTTATAATGAGGAATTAAAAAACTGTCACATAGTTTTGTCAGGAAAGAAATCCTATGGCTCAATTGTCCATGGGGTATATGTAACTTAGCTGTTTAACTTCTAATATGCTGCAAACATGATCTCTCTACATTTCCAGAGATATTTGAATTAAAAGCTTTTCCATTTTAGCTGTGATAAAGTGTTTTTGTGCTCCTCCATTTCCACCAGAAAGTGTATTCCTTCTTTATCAGTGCAGTTATACACACACTGGGAGGGCCATATATTTCCAGTTTTCTGTGTGGTGGAGATGGTCTGGTCCCAGTTGCTGTATGATGTGAGGTAGACAGGTGGCATCAGGCAGTTATCAAATAAAAGATGAAGGCAGCAGCAGTAGGTTATGGCCTCGGGCTCAGCAAATACTCAGTTCTCCTGCAGCAGGTTGAGGCCTGAGGCAGGACAGTAGAGCTGACTCCTGCAGAAATAAAGTCAGACCTGTCACCAGTGCGGTTTATGCACGGGGATGCCACAGAAACTATGCGGAGCTGTGCAGTTACAGGTCAGTCAGGCAATTTGCACCATCTGGCTTGCTCCTTCAACCCAGAATTGCCCCAGAAATGGGAATTGGGTAATACCTGCTGCAAAAAACCTATTTAGTGAAAGGTGCATTAGGAAACCAAGCATTTTGTTAGTTAGAGGGCTTTGAAAGTTGTTTTTATGGAATGTGTAAAGAAAGACAGGTCTAAGCAAGGAAAGAACCCAGACATACAAGATGCCCCAGTCCTGGCCACAGACAGCTGCTGAGCGGTCCCGTTGGATCCGTGAGAGAATCCTGAGGACATGGGGAAATGAGAACACACAGGATTAGGAGAATTCATTGTCCAGGAAGGAAATGAGATAATCCTTTGCATAGGTCTGTAAGGGAATCTGTATTCAAGCAAATGTATATTTCTTTCTTTTAGGTATTTGCCTTGATGAAAGTTTTTGATCTTTGAACACTAATGAGGAAAAAGCTTTTACTCTCTTTAAAAGTATCCTGTTTTACAGAATTCAGATAGATGAAAAATCAGAAGAAAAGGTCTCTCTCCAGTATATTGTGTCTTCTTTACACATGAAGCTCTCTTGAACTCTGTGACACTACAGCTTGGGAAACTGCTAACTTAAGAATTACACCCAGAGAAACACTGGGTCAATGTACTAAGAATTTTTATCTTTTGACAAGTATACTTGCTTTGGTTTGAAATGGAAAAAAATTGATTATCTGAGAACAAGATTGTTCTTTTCATAGAAAAGAGAAATGAGAAATTTTCTGGGCTTATCAATTACTTTAAAATACTTGGGCAGAGAAAATGTATAAACTTACTGTGGAATTCTATAATGATTTAGATCAGTGACAGCTTGTCTGTCTGAATTCATCCATGGTTATGCTTTACTGTGATTTCTAAAGCAAATGCTGAAGTCTAATTCAGGGTGTCTGTTATGAAATATTAAAACAATCCACAGGGGATAAAAATCCTTACTACTTAACACCAGTTAAAAAATATATAATTACTGAATAAGCATTTTTTTAATGAAAAGTATCTTGAATTTTTTACATAATGCACATTTAACATAGAGTGGTATCTCTGAAGCAGATGTCTCCTTGACATGTGCATTCAAGCTGTTGGCGGTGACCTTGTAGGGCAAAGCAGTTTTGAAAATTAGCTTTTGCCTCCCAATCTGTGAAAATAATGCTGTAGTGAAGATTTAATAAAAGTCATAGCTTCTCACAGAAGCTTATTTCAGCAAAGTAAACAATTAAAATAATAAATGTCAGCTATTTCTCAGCTTGACAGTTAACACAACACAGCTTTTGCTTAGCATGATGTACAGAACGTATGGGAGGTGTGCCTATAATTCATTTTATCTATGTATGGTTCACTTATTATATTTTAGTACAGTGATAAATTAACAAAAATCGCTGCAGTTTTCTTAGTGGTGTGAGAGCTTGGGGAAAACCCATCTGGCATGCAAACAGCGTATGGCTGAAATAGGGGAGAAAAATGAAATTAGGGAATTTCTGACGGATTTTAAGCTTTGCAAAGTAAAGGAGAAAATTTGTAACACTGTTGCTTGACTTTCATGTTCAGGTACCTATTGAGATGAAGCAGACACAGAAGGATGGGAGAATAAGATTTGCATTTTTATTGTAATGTGGTTTATGCCTGATATGGAAAAAAGCCGGAGGGTGGAGTTACGGTTTTGAGTTTTATGCCCCTAAGAAGTTAAATGTCACTCAGGTATAGAGCCAGAAGGAAGCTGTGATCACTTACTCTAGAAAGGTTTAGTCTGGCAAAAGGGCATGCTGGATCTCAGCCCAGGTTAAAGCAGCTCAGGGGTTTTGCCCAGTATTGCCACCTCTCCTGCCAGGCAGTATCACCAGGCAGCATAGGAGGAGGCAGCACAGCCATGTGTCTCACATTGCCTGTGTCCAGCAGCTTTGCAAAGGAACCAAAATAGATTATTTATGTAAGTCTTACATTCTGCTGTGGGCATTTCTGTGGATGCTTTCTGCCTTTGTTGGCCTGATGGTTTGGTGTAAAAAAGACACAGAAATGAACATCTGAGATTCTGGTTTCCATTCTGGACTTGCATCAGAGTGACCTTGTTAAGTCTATGAGAAAAAGTAAAGTGTATAATATTTATAACCTTTCAGCTCTGTTTTTGTGAACTCAATGCGAGGTGACTGAAAATTGTACTTTCAGCTACAGGCATCACTCATTTGAATGGGCAGAACTGCTCGCTCTTGTCTCTTGGAATCCCAGAACTAGGAGAGCACACTTTGAAAAGTTTGTCCTTAACCTCTGCCACAGGTTTCCTAACTACAAGGTATATATAATGCTTTTTTCTTTCTGAATGGTTTGTGAAATAGAGATAACTCAGCATTTGATATTCTTGTAGAGTTAACTGCCCCTCATAGCTGAGAAAGCAAATTGCAGAGACAGGTGAAAAGCCAATGGCCAATGTAAATAAGGTGACGGATTCAGAAAAGTCTAAGCACAGGTCCAAATGCAGTCAACAAGGTTATGAGCCCTCACCTCAGAAGTCAGCGTTTTAAAAATTTGATGGTCAGTGACTAGGAAGCTTAAAAGTCAAAAGTAACGTACTTGATATGTTTCTGCAGGAGCAAAGGGAATTATTTTCTACAGAACTGCAACCTAAAATGTATTTGTTTGGGGGTCTGCTTTCTTTCTTGGATACAGTTAGGAAAATCACTTCTATTTAAATAGTAAAACAAATGAATGGATTATGTTGTCTGTGGTTTTTATTTTAAATTTTTTTTCTAATCCTCCATTGCACAATGCTTGTCATAGTCAAGAAAAGGGACATCATATATGAGAACACTGTCAGAATACTGATAGTGCAGATCTGAAAGTTCTGAGAATGTACCGGACAAAAAGGGAGAAAAACCATTCCAGTCTGCTTTTCTTTTTCATGGAGTAAATCTGAACCTGTACAATAATTCTGAATGATTTGCAGCAACACTGCACTCAAAACTGACTGTGTAAAGCATAAAGATTTTTTTAAAGTGGTTTAAAAGATTAAATTTATCCCTGTTTCTAAGTCAATGGTTCAATGAGTCACGGAGAACCCAAATCAGAATCTAGATGTTAATTATAAGGCTGCCCATAGCAAAAAAAATTCCAGCCTTCAAAAAGACATTGAATGAATTGAAACTTCTGTGTTACAGTTTCACATACATGTGGTATCACTATTTAGCATTTAAATTTTGGCAGGCTTTGACCTTGATGCTGTACTGTACATTGCACTAAGTAGAGTCACTAGCAAAGAGTGATGCTACAGCCCTTTCACATCAGCCTTCTTGCACTCTTCCTCCTCTCCTTGATCGTGAGATTTTGTGTAAAGTGCTGGTTATTTGCCATTATAGAAATAAATCATGCAGGGAGGAAAAACATTTTTTTCCTTTTTTTTTTCCTTTTTTTTAATAATTAAAAATGGCTTTTATTGCTCTAAAACCTTGCTTAGACTCATTAGCAAGGATGAGTAAAGAGATGAATCTTTTTATCCCTGCAACCAACGTAGCTGTAATCTACAGAGTTTTTATGGCCCCATTGATTCAATGAAGCAGTGGAAAGGAGTCACTGTTGGCTGGACTATTCTGTCTGCAGAGTAGTTCAGCGAGAAGAAGCCAGGAATATTGTGTAGTAGAGGAAAGACTGTTTTGGCAAAAGTTATTGAAGCTTTCACTGCCAACTTTTGCCTTGTGAGTCTGCAGTCTGTCAGTCTCTGGGAAAGGAGTCACTCAAGGTACTGAAAATAAATGCAGATGTTAAAGGCCAACTTGTGAACTCATTATCAAGTGATGTGTCTGCTGAGGGAGCTGGATCCTGATACTTGTATTTCTGTTGGTAGAAATGAGTGTTTTTTCAGCTCTGTTCTGGAGGGAAGGCCCTCATTAGGTGTGTGTTTGGTTGTCCACTGCAGACTTTTTGGATTTGAGAGGGGAGCATTTCTTGAAAGCTGAACAACCTGTGGAACTTGCACTTAGAAAGTGACTCATTATTTTAAAAGGGAATTTATTTAAAATTAAATCACAGACTGAAATTTATCAAAGTTGAGATCTGATAACATTTAGCAAGCAAGTGTGCTTCTAGAGAAAAGTTTTAGTGTGTGAAGAATCCTAAGATACATCTTCACAAATTTCTTCATGGCAGATAAGCAGTAGGAGCTATGTGTGTTCTCCTAACAGCTGCAACGTAAAACTTGTTGGTTTTCAGTGTGGTCACTTTTTGAGATGCTATCTGGAAAATAAGAGATAATGCTACATATTATTTCATATTTTCAAAGTGCTTGCGGCTGGCTACTTAGGAGGGCTCAGCTGTATGTTCACAGCAGGACAAAGTAAACCTAACATGTGTAGGTCCCCCATGTAATCAACAATATTAAAATCATACTATTAGGCAAAAAAGCCACACACAAAACATTTGCAAGAAGATAATGTGATGAATTTATAAGTGTATTATGTTAAAACATTGTAACTTACTGAATGAGCGCATACAAATTATTTGCTGTTGCTGTTGAATTATAAAGCACCTGATATTAGTCACAGCTGGTATATGAAATACTGAACAAATTTTTTTATTGTAGCTTTTTGTTCAGATTTACCTTAATTATTCTCAGGACCACATCAGTCCAAATATTACAGAACTTTGGCTTATAATGTGATTGTGTTTCTACAGTGAATGTAAACAAAAATCAGTATCTGGGGAAGGACTGGGGCAGAGATGCTGCTGGAGCCAGAATGAGGGTTGAGTAGGACCTATGACAGCTCTTCCAGCCCTGTGTCACCTGGCAGATTTGAGCCAACACTACCATGTGTTGTTTGTACCAGCCACCACCAGCACCACCGGGACTCTTCAGTGGGTTGTCCTCAAGGTAGCTTAAAAAAAAGTACAAGTTGGAGTTTTTCAAGCCTAAACTCTTATTTGATGCACGTGTACAGCTTAAACATGATAGGCCGTTGTGCTTCAAGGGTATGTTTCACTTCATGATACTTTTGGCGTTTTCAGTATTTATGCAGTTATGGTTCACAAAATAAGCATAACGCTCCCTGGAATTAATGGGAAAGAGCCATCTTTCTCTTTGCAATTTTGTATAAAACAGGTTCATTCTATTTGTGCAATGCTTTTTATAAAGAGAGAATTTTGGCTACATCAAAGATGGTTATAAGCAGCAAATAGAGAGCTCTAATATCCACAGGCCTAATACAGATTTTGCTATGATTTGTATCAATATATGCTTGTCAGAGTGGGTCAAACAATATGAACTAGCTCAAACATTTGTCTTTGACGTAAATAGAAAAAGGCTGTTGTGTTATTTTTTGCAGGTTTTAAAATGTAGAGTTAATAATCGCTATTACAGTGCCTCTTTTCACATAATATGTTCAATTATCTGCAGTGAGAGAGTGAGATCACATCCCATTTTCCTTTCAAGGCGTTTGTCATACACTTTCAGCACTGGAATTTTAGGTGCTTCTGAGGAGTGACTTTTTTTGGGTTGTGCTTTTCTCCTTCTTGCATGTTAGTAAGAGCTGAATTGAATGGGTCTCATCAGTTTTTATCTGCATTCTATTCATATAGACAAACAGTTCTAGTGCAGTGGGAACTCCAAATATTCCTTTTAAATGTTTTGATTGATGAAGTTTGACATTTCTTGTAAACAATCTTAGTATTTAGTTCCTCTGCATGAGGGTCATGTTACACATAAAGCTGTTACTGTAGGAGAATAATAACAGGAAAGTGTCCTTGTATTTAGTTGATTTTTGAGGAAAAATGGAACTTTTTCATTAAGTCATGATTTCTCAGTACTTTGTGGCATCTCATCAACTAAAATCTGTATAAATAACCATTTTTGAGATAAATATTTATTGCTATCTGCTGAGACCAGATCCGTAGTACAAACCAAAGCAGCACAAGTTATTCAAATCTTTTGGAAAGAAACTGTGAATACACAGTTTGATTAAACTCAGGAACTAAAGTTTAGTCACCTTGAACATTGTATGCAGTTTTGGTTACCGTAGTATAAAAAAAGATATTAAGCTATTGGACAGTGTCCAAAGGAGGATGACGAAGAAGGTGAAGGGCCTTGAGGGGAAGCCACATGAGTTGTGACTGAGAGCACTTGGTCTGTTCATCCTGGAGGAGACTGAGAGGAGACCTCATTGCAGTTACAGTTTTCAGTTGAGGGGAAGAGGAGGGGCAGGCACTGATCTCTTCAGAGTTGCTGGGCACTGGAACAGGCTCCTCAAGGAGCACCAAGTCTGACAAAGTTCAAGAAGCATTTGGATCATAATTTCAGGCACATGGTGCGATTCTTGGGGATGGTCCTGTGCAGGGCCAAGAGTTGCACTTGGTGATCCTTGAGGGTCCCTTCTAACTCAGCGTGTTCTGTCGTTCTGTCATTCTGTGAAATAGGAAAGTTGTTCTTCCTAAAGGTGGGACATCATGAAATGTATAGTATTTGTAAAGCTGTTGTATAGTATATGTGCAACCTGAGCCTTGTTCTGTTCAGTCCAAACCCCAAGGTGACAAGTAGTGATTGGTTTTCCCCTCTTTTTATCTCTATGAGTATGTTTATTTTGAACTCTAACCTATGGTGGTTCTTAGGTCCAGGTGTGAAGACAAGACTATTTATTTAGAAGCTGGTATCAGGCATTCACTTACTTAAGATATTAGCCACTTATTTCCTGCGATGATTTCTAGCAACCAGTCATAGTGTTCTTTGTGTGATTTGTGAAGGAGACTTCTGGAAAGGACTGCTCAAAGTAAACTAAACTAAAATGGTCTTTATCATTATCATCATTATAATAGCGAATTCAAAAGACATGATCTTGTCACTGATTCCAGCTTTCAATATGAAATATCTGTGGTCTTTGGAGATTTTAGTACAGTATTGCAAGTTTGGGCTGTAGCATTTCCTTAGTGTCTATGAAAATCAGGCTATGACTGAAGCATGAGTGCATGCTGCATATTTAGGTGCACCTGAGGAGGGACGGGATATGTCCTTTTCCATTTTTTAACTTGTGATTTTATGCTTTCTTAAGGGTGTTCCTAGTAAAACTAACAGGAACTTCAGGTACTCTGCATTTGTTAAATGCAGGCTAGATGTTTATTTTCCAGGGTGCTAAGAACCTTTTGTGCTCAGTGACTCAAAGGCACCTGTGCTTGCTCAGCAACTCAAAAATTTGAGTCCTTACTGCAGGTAGGAGCAATTGTAAGTACTGGCTGTGTTCCCAGAATGAATTTGGTTTAGCACTGTGCAGAAGAGGAGAGTTTGTCTTACCCACCCTTTGTCCTGATGCTCACAGATGACTTATATTTAGCTGTTATTGCTAGTGCAGAATAACTCATTATGATGCAAAAGCCTAGTCTTCATGCTTCAGTCACTCTGAAGGCTTCTCTAGTAAGCAGCATTGCAGCTCTTTTATGGTGAAGAGAGCTCTAAAACTACTTAAAGCTGTGAGCATATATGAAATGTCTTCCTTGAGAACCACGTTTTATAATGCTGAGTAAGTGCTGCTCAGTTGCATTTGGTGTAGCAATATCAGTAGCACTTGAGAGATGATTACTTACGGAAACTAAAAGAAAAATCTCATTCCTTTCTCTCTCTTCACTGTTGATAAAAATTATTTGTAATGTACTCCACTAAACTGAAGAAAGGAGAAAAGTCCTACTGTAGAGAGGCTTCTACACTGGCTCGTAGATTTAAGACGATATTGTTGAGAGGGTGAATAACAACAGCTGTAGCTCCTGGCTTGGGTTCTCTCTCTGCTACTGTCACCAGCACTATTGTCATCAGCCCAACATTTTTGTCACAAAACACTTGGAAAAGCAAGACTAATGATCCAAAATTAGGGGATGTCACCCCCCCCCCNCACACACTGGCCTTTTCAAAACTAAGGGTCATTATTTTTTGTAGCTTGTTACTTTATCTCCCATACATAAACATCTCAAGTTCAACTTAATTAGTAAATAAAATAAACTAGGATGCTTGTGTGGAGGTTGCTTAGTTTTTGGAATAGCTGTCTCCCTAAAAATAACGAATTTCTCTGGACAGCATATATTGTTGACTTTGCAGCTTTTATAGATTTCTCATGCTCTAAAGATTAAATCTCTCCAGCTACTAGTCATTCACTTAATGGATTGCTTATATTGACAATGAATATTCCTATTTCATGAATATAAAAGAAAAATTAATTTGATAATTGGCTCTATTTACTGGCATTTTTCAAATGAAAGTTAATATATCTTCTATAGATATTGATTTCAAATGGTGCATGTGTATTGACTGAAATTAAAATTCTCTGTCCTCTGCAGAGGACTCATCTAGCTAGAAATATTAATAGTGAATCTAAGAAAAATATACTATTTTAAATGAAACTGCCATTACATAGTTTCAGTCAAATGTACTTAAAACTTTGCTTACCTCAGGATGGTATTTATAAACAGACTGAAAAAAACCAAAAAGCATTCTCCTGTCAGGGTAGTATCAGAACAATTTTGTTCATTTTCCTGTAAATGCACTGAAGTCAGCTATTAATGGATTTATAAATTGGAATATATATGGAATATATGGACTTATAAAGGGAATTATCTAAGGTGCTGTTGGTTTGTGTTTAGCATTATGCAGCAGCAGTAAGAACATGGTATTTTGATCATCCAGAAGCAGTTCAGAGTCTGCGTGATACTGTAACAGCATGATGAAGCAGAACTCAGTTTATTTTTTATGCTAAAGTAAAACTGTATAACATAAATGTATCTTGGACATCTTGTCAATATTTATCATAGTCTCTATTGAGAAATGAATTACCAATTTTTGCTGAATGATTAAGCATGACACATGTAGCTTGGCTGGGTTTAGGTCTGTTGCTTGCTATGGGGGCATAGTCTGTGGTTTCTGAGTTGGCTACTGTAAATCAGAATTACCTGTAATTTGCTTTTTCAGTATGTGCGATTGTACGCTGTCTTTGAAAATGAAATGCATTTGCCTCTGTTGGACCATTCACATCATCCACATTAAGGATGCTTCTCTTCTTCCTTTGACAATTAGTAGACAAGATTTTGTGTTTAGCTTGAGCTGTGGAGTATGGCCAGACAAGCTGAGCTTGCTAATGTATCTGTGCCATGTCCCTGTTTAGACACAGGTTTCTGGAGAAGGCAGCTGCTGGTCGCATTGCTGCCCATCTGCTAAAACATGATCGTTTTGAGGGTGCCTTTTGAGGGGTGCATGTGTAACAGTAGCTGCTTCAGTGTGCCTCCTCTCTTTGCTCCTGGCAGGTATTCCCAGCAGCAAAGGGCTGTTACCATTTGCCACCTTCTGGAAGCATGGACAGCACGCACACCAGCAGGTAGTTCTGGGCTCAGTAGGGATTTCTGTGGCTCTTAGTATCTCAGAGGCATTATAAAGAGCTCCATGAGCTGCCCTTATGCTTTGATTTGGCATTCACTGAAACATGCTAGAGAACTTGATCAGTGGGCTATTACATGCCTGCTTTGATACAGATTGAAAGGCTTAGCACAACATATAGTGTGTAATTTTTACCAATAAAGTGTTGGTGAGGATTACATAAAGACGTCTTTGACTTTGTTTAGCATTCTGTTTAGAGATACTGCCTCATTACTGAAAGCCTGTTGTCCTTGAAGAACAGACTCCATTTACTATTTGAATATTAGTTCTAACTTGAGTTTGATCTAGCATGAAACTTTGATGTTGAATGTTCTAATAATTTTCATTTGAGTTGGTTAACTTAAAGGGAGTACACAGCAGCTATAGTTAGCAGAATTTAGCAGCTCATAAAATAATAATTTTTTCTTCTGGTACATTAGTTCCTCTAATAGTGGAATAATCTAATCCAATTCTGCATCTTTTGATTATAAAATTTATTTTTAATAAAGTTTTATAAAGTTTGCCATGTTGTGTATCTTGAGTAAGATTAACTATTTTAAGAAGAGCTAACTCAGGTGTGGTTAGCTTACTGTGAATATGGAATCTGATTTGAAGCGCAGAATCACGGTAACGCTTCTGAAACTTTTGCACTCTTTTGGAGGTGTTTGATTCAAACACTGACCTAAGCTAACCTGGCTTAGTTACACGACCCGATGGGATCATAGTTGCAGACTGTATGGCTGTGGGCATACTGACCATTATTATTTCACTAATATTTTGTCCACCAGTTTATAAAGTTAGCACTTATCATGTAGAGGCTATTGCCCTTCAAAAGATTATATGGCTCAGCTTTGTCCTACCTCAGCCAAGAATGCTCCTTGTTGCAGTGTAGTTTTACCAATGGACCATAAGTCTGGAGTTATGTTTTATGTCAGCTGAATAACTACATGCTTGAACCACAGATCACACAATGGGTGCTGACTATTTTCCTTTGTTGGATACCTCCACTTGCACTAGATATCTTAGATACAAAGTTTTTACTAAGTTTTAAAAAAATAAAATTGTGGCCTGATTTTTTTTTTGGTCGTAATACAATCTCTCACGTTGTGGTACAGAAGAGCTTCTCTTGAAGAATGTCAATATTCACCCTGCTATTGAAGGTGTTGTTACTATTCTGGACTTTAACGGGGCATAGATCTTTCCCAGAATATGAGTAATGAAAGACTGCAGATACCCTTGACTGCTTTCTTTTTTGGAGGTGGACAAGACATCAAATTAGGTAGGTCAGCACGTCAGTAGGTATTGAACTAACCATAAAGAAGCCTTGGAATAGCGGTTAAAGAAGCATTGATTTTTTTAATGCTAGAAATATTTGTGCATAGAACGGATTTCCACATTTGCCCTTTACTATTGCATTGACAAAAATATAAATATCCACACCTGTTTGTTTTTCATCAGGTGGAAATGTGTAATACACACAGATATTTGCCACCTTGTTTGACCTTGTCCCAAGATATTTACATCTTGGAAACCATTTAAATTTTCTTATTGTGTTGGACTTTGAAGTATTTGGCAGTGAAAGAGATGTTGTTGACATACCAAATATTATGTTCAGTTTTAACTGCTTATCATACTGTATATGTTGCATGGAAATGAGAAACATTTAAACAACTTGACTTCATCTGCTCTTTTCAAGGCAGAAGTGTATTTATTTAAGGGAGGGAATTAACAGCCAAGGTTCAAAATACTGTGCCTAGTATACATGAGCAAAATAATAACAAACCCTTTCTTAGGTATATTTGAAAAAAATCTGTGTTTGTGCCTTAATGCTCCTTGCTTTAAGAAAAAAAAGATAAGAACCACGAAAACCAAACCAGAAAACTGCATAACCAAACTGCCCTGTATTTCTCTCAAGACATGGCTGCTCTGAAAGATGAGGACACATTGATATAGCTGGTCCTACCCCTACCAGCCATGAAAAATACCAGAGGAACAGGTGTGGAATTTAATAATGGATGTCTTCTCTTATGGTAAATGAGAAAAAGAGCACCTCCCTTTCCTGATTTTTACAAGTAACAGGATCAGTTCTGCTTCCTCTTGGTCTCACCTAGAAGTTTTCTCTCTTTCTCCTGAGATGGAAAATAAGCTCCCATTTAAAACACTGGTTAAAAGTGAGTCTCATGGGGTTCACCTCCCTCACTGTGGCTGCTTGTTTCTTCAAGGGGAGCCAGATGCTTTTCTGGGTCTCCAGAGGCCCTTATGCCCCATTTTGAATGGGTATGATAATAAAATAAACCAGTATGAATAAATGTACAAAAGTGAAATGAAATTTCAGGGTAAAGGGACAGCATAAAACAAGCCAACTGAAAGTAAAGGCCACAGATGAAAACTGGGTAAACAGGGGGAGAGGTTAAGCTGGAAGACAATAATAATTGCAATAATAAATATCCCAGAGAAGTACAACCCAAATTTACTATAATCCTCTTGAACTCACAACTGACCAATTCGTTATTGCTTACATGAATTACAACGTCTGCTGGGGACCCTACATGAGGCTGGGACTCTGCTGTGCTGGGCACGGAGCATGCATATAGTTAGGGACAGCTCCTATCTTCAACAAGTCATTTTCTGAATGGACCAATCTAAATGGGCTTTAGCATCTATAAAAATGTTATCACAGCAGCTTAGGATTCCTTTCTGTAACTTGAATCTCTGTGATATCAGAGGCGCTTACTGAAGAAGAGGTGAAGGCTCCATTACTGAAGGCTCTTCAAGGCAAATTAAAGGGCCTAGAAGACTGCAGGGAGCAATCTTGCATAGGCAAAGGAGCACACAGTTGATGACCTAATAGGTCTATGTCATGTCCAACCTTGGTTGTACATTATATGATTTGATTCATAACAGGCTGGAAAGGAGACATTTATTTGTCATACAAAAAATAATCTTTTAGGCAACAAATGAGAAGTTTATTACTCAAAGTCTGAAATGGCTCCTTTGAGAGAGAGGACAGAGCTGCTTCCTCCTGGGCTGACATAATATTTATAGGCAAAAAGTAGATCCTCCTTCCTCTTTGCATCCTGTTACCTTCTCACATATATTAATTTCTTCTATATAATTGTAGTACAGACCTTGGCCCTGTATGTTGAAAAGAATGTGCTAAGTTTGTCAGCTGATAGCAGACAGGATTTAGGAAAAACTGCTATTCCTTTATCAACAGCTGGCAGCTACTGAATTTGAAATCTTATGTATAGTTTAACACAATTCTTGTTGAGTGTTGGTCAGTCTTCATTTGTGACCCATGACCGTGTAGTCTTTTGGAGATAAATCTGAGCAAGTTCTCAGAGAGCTACAGCTTTGCAATCTTCTGCTATAGAAGTTCAAATGGAACATGTAGAGACACTACCTCCCCCTCCTACCCTCTTCTTTTTTCCCCTGTGGTGTACTACAGAATTTGATCATGAGGGAAAGGACTCTCATCAGTATTTATATGATCATGACCAAATGAGAAGTAGAAGTCATACTAGTTGTGGTTTAAATGCCTGGGGAACTGTCTGTGTAACAGAGAATGCAGTAGCACCAAGAAGGAAAATTTAGCAGAGAAAAATTTAGAAGTATGAATTAATTATTTAGATATCTGTGTAGACATTCATTGCCTTCCATTTCAATTTTTAATTATTAGCCTTTGTAGTTAATAAAAAAGGTAAAAAATTAATCTGCAGAACTGTTGGACCCTATAAATATCATGTAAGTTGGAGGAATGGATAATTAAAATGTTTCAATCAAGCAATAAAATTTATATAAAATAGCTACAACATGATACCCTATACAATAATACTAGAAAAATATTTACTCTGTGTTTGAAAACCAGTATGCAGAACTTCTGAATACTTTGATTTAGTGTCTTTTCAATCAGAGTTTTTAAAAATGTCAAATTATTCATATTTGTTTTCTTCCAAAGGAATTTAGAAAGTCAGATTTTCTTTAGATCGGGTGCAGTAAGAAGTATGTGTTTCCTCACCTGCAATACAAAATGAGTGCAGTGTGACTGTTGGTATACTTGCGTAAGCACATTATTTATACCGTTGTGAATTTTCCCAATTTTTACTGTGCATGAGTAATGTGCATACTTGTGTTGTGCAGATCTATTTGATCCAATTCAATAAATTCTCTAGCATGTTGTGGAGTGAGAGAGCAGATTATACAACCTTAAAAGCTTATAACTTTTGACTTGTTTTTTGGCTTCTATTCCTGAATGAGCTGAGTCATAAGTAGTGGGGTGGTCCACACATTGTCCCATACAGGACTTCATTCTGTGGTTAGTCCTCCAAAGCAATAAATGCTGTGCTTAAATTTGGTGTTATGTTACTTTACATCCTTTCCATTATACTTTTAATGGGTTCTAGTAAACATTTTTTCATAGCTGTTAGTTTATTCTGTGGGGTTAAGAAAGCTCTTTGCAGGTTATCCTTGACTACACAGCCTAATGCTGTTTGCTTTTTGGAATGAGCAGTGCTGGTGTAGAGAGACAGACATTGGCTATGGTTTTAAAACCATGAGCTTTAGGGTGATGTCTCCAAATGCTCTTCACTGCCATTGAAACTAATGCACACTTGCTGAAATTTGAATTTCCTGGAATCTTTTAATGAAACAGAGATGGTAACACATATATTGAATGTTATGGAGGGAATAAAAGACTTTAGCTGACTTCAAGAGGGCCCAAATGGAACTGGGCCCAAGGGTGACTCCTGCTTCAGCTAAGGTCAAACCACAGCCTCTGCGAGGAGAGACAGTTTTGCTAATGAGGTCTGTCCTTTCATAGGTGCTTTATACAAACAAAAATGAATTTCTTAAAAAATACCTTACTTAGCAGACGGCAAAGCACCTGTTGCCTAAAAATAAGTAAAGAAGGGATTTGAAACATTTCCACTGGATGGCTTTAATGATCAACTATATTTAATATGACCATATAACCACACAGTGTTCCCCACATACTGGTTTTGTCCTCAACTTGATAGGATACTTAAAATTGTTTCTATATGTTTTATATATATATGTATTTAATACGTTTCCTATTTATTTACTTTTTTTTGTGAAATTAAATGTGTTTCTCCTTCCTAACACTGTGAATTTCTCTTAAACAACTATTCTGAGTTTACTTCCTTCAGCATCCACTCTTCCTGTCACAAGTACTAACTCTGAACTTGAACTTGTAAGATGAATGAATCGATGCCAAATCCTTCTGATGCCTGTGTGTAGAAGGATGATAATTTGTCTTGGCTTCTGGGCTCTTTGGGGTTGTTACTTTATATGAGTTTATGTATATATGTGTGTGTTCCCTGTGCTTCCAAAGTACAGTTTAAATTAAAAGAGAAAATTGGAGCAGTTTAATGTTCCTCGTACAATTTTTTTTTAAGCAAAATGGTTCTGGCCATGCCTCCGCTATCCTGGCTTATGCTGTTTTGATCCATCTTTTGGCCTCTTGCCTCGGCATGTGATGTGTTAACAGTTGTATAAAATATGTCCCGCAAAAGGCTGTAAGAGTCCTCCTGTTACTCAGGAATATGTGATTCAGATTTTTCTGGTATGAGATTGGATACTCAAAATTATACTTATGACTTTTTCATAAGCACTGGTATTTTTGGTGTATAGCACTTTTTCAAAACAGCAATCATATTGTGATATCAAAATATGAATCTCATGTATATCCAGTAAATAATGGATAGCAAAGTCTGTGATAAGTATGAGAGTGAAACATTTAATGAGAAATCAAGCATTTTAGAACCCTGTGGAAACGTACCACCAATCTCATACGGCTTATTTCTATTTTAAAGGCCCAGCAGTACTGACAGGAATTTGTGCATTAATGTGTTGATATATATAAGTCATCAGTTTAGGACACCAGAGAAATACCTGCAAAATTGAGTATTACTTAATGTGGGCAAAGGTACTAGACTGAATTACAGAGGAAGCTGAACAATATTATTTATTTCAGTAAGTGTTTGAGTGCTCCATACAGCCTAAATGGCATTGCAACTGTGTGAGTTCCACCAAATCACTCAAAATTAGTATGGAAATCGAGATGTCTTCTGAAATTGCATTGTGTGCACCTCTATTTAAAAAAAATGTGTGCAACTTTTCTTTTGAACATCTGTATTTAAATTGTACTGTATCAATAGAATTGATGCTTATTCTCTGTATTTGAAAGGTATTGAGGTAGTTTTAGTTCTATTTATTGTTTGAATGATGTACTTCAATGGTGCGTGCTGCTCGCTTTGTAATTTATTGCTGCAGGTGGCTATGACTTTGAATAGCATCAGTCTTTTTATCTGAAGATAATATTTTTGAACAATCTGAAACAACATTTCAGCCATTCCAACTATGCCCTCTGTATTGAAAACAACAGATTCCTGATCCGCTTTGTCTTTTCTTCAGTGTAAGCCTCATCATATGTATTTATAAAGTTTCTCTTACAGTTGCTCTGGTACTTTGTATAATGTCTACAGGTAGCTGATCCATGCAATTCTAGCTATGGTTTCAAGTTTATAACACATTTGTGTTAAGAAATCCAGAATCTCAGCTGGTGCAAGTTAGTATAGCTCTCCTGAAATCAATAGTGCTTTGCCAGTTTCTACTCTTTGATGATCTGGCCATAATAATGTAATATTACTAAAGAGATAACACAGTGAAAAGGAAGCATTATACTGATTCAGCTGGGGCAGCTATTAGGTTGGAGTACTGCTGAGCACATATTGTCTAATATTCACCTAATGGCTGATATCCATTTCATGAGAGCCAATTTTTAAATCTCCACTAAGTGGAGTTAATAAAGTTGGATTTTCTAGTGTTGAGGAGGCGATTTAAAAAAAAACCCCACAAACAACAAACTTCAAATCTTTACCAAAATGCATGATCTTCTCTTGGAATGAGATTAGCTGATAAGATTAGTACATAAAAATGAGGTTTGCCCACTAGTCTGCAACGATCTGGCACCAAGGCTTTTGGTTTTAGTAGTGCAATTGGAATTGAAAAGCTAATTGTATGAATGCCCTTTCAAAAATCCTGAGATGCTTCCATTGAAAGTTTCAGTCTGAATAGCCATTCTCAGGGTGACTCAGAGTAAAATGCAGCTGGTTTACATTGTGAAGAAAACATATGCAGTGTTTCTTGGCAGATTTCTTCAATAACACATACATTTGTTTCCATTTCTAAATGTGAATATGCACTCACATGTAGGGTAAATTGGAATTGCTTTAAAGAAAAGGTTTTTAGGGATAAAATGGATATGAAAGCAGAATAACAAGTTTCATTTCAGAATGTACAATGATCCATAATATACTATTCTAATTGTACCATATCATATTTTTCTCCTATTAACTAAAATTAACTAAAGTGGCTCCTCTTTCAGGTAACCTCTTGTAGCACTGCAGTAGCAAAGGCAGATAATGTTATTGTCTCTTCTTTTGTATGGTTTTAAATAATTTTTAATCTTCATTTATTCTTCAAGTCAGTTACTAATTGCAAGCAAGCTTTTTTGTTCAGTTAACTTGTAATTTAATATCAGTCAAAAAATTTAATTTCCATACTTTTATCTTCTGGCACGTGCTAGTGTTGAAGCTGGTGTTTCTATTTATGATTTATTGTCTTAATATGGCTACACTATACCTACAGTGCTATGCATAAGCACTTGGGCAAATTGCTGCCAGCAGAAGAAGACATAATGTCTGGGCTGATTTGCAGGGTACAACATGGAAATCTTTGGAATACACCTGTGATTGCTCAATCTGTCTTATTTTTAGAGTTTATTCCATGTCTTTTCCTGAAGTTATAGTTAAATGTGAAGTGTCGAATCTCGGTTTACTGCATGCCAACACACTGGTTTTTTCCCCTTTTAAATCTGAGATAGAAAGACCAGTTTTTGAATCACTTTGGGAAGTAATATGACATTTCCACTGCCTTTTTCTCACTGTTGAAAATGGCACTGCCTTCTGGCCAAATATGCTTTGCAATGCTTAAAGAAATATTTCACAGTGTTTCAACCGCTTTGGAATTGTTAATTTTTTTATTTTTCCTTTTTGTAGCTAATTAAAAAATTAGAGTTGCACTTTTTGATTACAATTTTATCTTTTATATTGAAAGAGAATTACTCTCCATTCACTTTTTTTAAGAAAAGCATACATGGCTGAATGAGCACCTTGCAGTGTTCTCATGAAGTAGAATTACAGGTCACCCCTATTTTCCCTTGCTCTGTAGAGAAATAAGCTCGATTAGCCTCCCCTTGTCTCATCTAACTTCTGCTAATTCTTCCTTGCTCAGCTTACATACAGAGACAGTGGCCACAAATTCACCCTTCTTACTGCATACCTGCTCAGAAGGCTGAATAGCAGTGGAGCACCTACTTGCCCTTCAGTGTCCCTGGCCAGCAATAAGTAAGGCCAGCTGCAGTAAGTTTTTGAGCAGTATTTCATGCCTAACTTCTTTTGATAGACTTACAGCCTTGTAAAACAGTTGAGACCAAAGGTCAAAAGTTCCTCTGTGTGGTTTCTTTACCTGTTAAGGTCATTGTCTGCAGTAATGCGAGAAAAAGATAGCTAGTAATTTTTGTTCATTATCCTTGATCTTTTCGTACGTAGCATGCCTTTCCTGATAGTTACTCTAATAATAATGAAACTTGGATGGACATATGGATGAAATCACAGTGGAATAGGCAAGAAAACTCAGCTGAATGCTTTATTGGCTCCTGACAATCACTTTTGCTTCATCTGCAAAGAGTGTACTGATGCATATGACCGTGAAGTTTCCCCTTCTACTAGCTGTTTTAGACCTAACATCGTCTAGTTGCTGAACTTCAATCTGTCAGAAGTATTCAGATGTATTTTTTGTGTGTCTCAGAAATAGTAAAGTATAAATCAGAGTCATCCACACAAAGACAAAACCATGCAAAGACATTTGTAGTATAAATACTACCTGTTAATATGTATCATTTTGATAAAAACAGGATGATTTTCTTTTCCAGCACCCTAGGTAGGAGAGTGGTAACTACAAAAGAGGCTTCACACTTTATAATACTTCCAAACCATTGTGTATAACAACTGGTGTTATGGCATATCAAACCAAGACAGGGTGATTCCCCTTTCCTTGGTTTGATTTACTTTCAGCTTCTTTAAAGGCTCTTGAGATCAGGACCCCTACAGAGTCTTTGAAGCTTATGTTTTTCTTTCACTAGAAAGTGAAGCCTTGGCTTTTAATGGCAGCTCAGCAAATATCTCATCAATATTTAAAGTGTCAAGTGTACTTCTGTTAGAGGTACCAATCACAGATCAAAGATACCAGCACTGAGGTGCAGCATTTCCTTCAAAGGTCTTCATAGTTGAGCTTTCCCTTTTGTTGGAAAAAAAGCCCCTTCTCTTTTTAGCATTTGTTTCTTGCATGAGTCTTAAACACATTGTTTGACAACTGTGGGGAATTAAATGTTTTGTTACCATGGCCAGTGAGGATGGTACAGTAGTTACAAACAGTCCTTTGTGCCTGTTTAAGAAAGTAAAATGCTTGAAAAAGCCTTTTCCTGGCTGGTTCCACCTTTCTTCCGTTAAAGTCTATCGCAGTTACTGGTACCAATGTCATACTTTTTGAAGGGGTCAAGAAGGATTCAAGATGGATGGAACTTCAGTGACATGTACAAATAAGCTGTAGTAGGATTGTTCTTTATTGGCCTTTTCTCTTTCAGTGAGGATTGAGGATTTTTTTTCTAATTTTTTTATATCTGTTGCCTTCCTTCCATGCACTACGCAAAGCTTGTGACTATGACTACGAAACCTAATCCCTTTATTACTCTTCCAGCTCTTATTATGGGTTTGTTTGTTTTTTGTTTGGGTGTTTTTAAACATCTTTACCATCTGCTAGAACAATGACAACAATAATTACAGTAATAAGGATTCTGAGTATTTTGTACTTGTGGTTTAGCTGTTCCCACGTTGTACTTCTGTTTGGCACGTGCCCATGTCACAGTCTAAGGTCAAGGTGCTAAACAGAGTTTGAATGGTGAATGGCTGAAGTGGTAGCTCTTTAAAAAAAAAAAAAGAAAAAAGAAAAAAAAAGAAGGAAATTTGCATTAGGCATGCTTCACAATTATGTGAGAAAGAGAAAATTGGAATTAAGAAGCTTATCTGATGACTCTTGTCAAACACAGAATATTTTGATTTCATGAGCTGCTATGATTGTCTTCAGAGTGCACTGGAAGCAACAGGTCTGAAATGTGTGTAGCTAGAGAATGTTTTTAACCTGAAGGCTGACTTTTGCTGAATAATATCTCCCCGTAAAACAAAAATAAATTTGTGTTCCTCAATCAGCTTATAAACTTTCCACTTGTGAACCTCAGAATATATTTAAGCATTACATTAGTGAGGTAGATGCCAATGTATACTTTTCACAGCTGTTTGCAGTGCAAAGAGCCCAATATTGCTGTCATACAGTGGAAGAGAACAGCTACTGTCCATCCCTGTACAAGCTTGTTCATTTGCTACTCCTCACTAAAAAATGAATGTGCTATGCTTTGATATGTTTGGATATTTAGGTGTTTACTACTGAATAGCTTGTAAGACATATGGATTGCAGATAGTGAGAGATCTGACCAAGGAACAAATTTTCTTTGAAGAAACCCTGTAAGGATTAAGGCAATAGTGGGTTTTCATGGGCGGGTCCTGTATCTGCAGCAATCCTCATTCACATCTGTCTGCACTGCCAGTGGACTGGTGGGGCTTGAGTCAGTTGTGTTTTGGGGAACTGTGCATAAACTACAGGCTCTCTTTTGTCTCCAAAGACATTTTATCTGGGACTCCTGTTTCAGCAAAGAGCAAATATAGGGGGCAGGAATTTGCTCTGGACTAACGACATTGCAACTGTTTGTAAAGAAACTTTCAGAATTACACCATTCAATTATTCTCTCCTTTTTCCTTGTGCCAGAGATGTTGTGTGACTTTGTTTAATGAATGTGGCAAGGCTATAAATAAAACTGGCAGTGGAAATGCTGGCCCAGTGCTGTGAGCTACACACCATTTATATCCTATCAAGACCATTGAATTGGCTGTATGCCCAGGAATATCAAGGAGTCTTCCTGCTCATGGCTGCACCTTGTATTTGGAAGAGGAGTGTATGTAAGTTGACAGCACAGCATAAATGTTCCCTAAGTTGATTTTCATTGTGAATAAACTCTGTGCCTTAAAGTGTCCAGCTGTGATTTGGCTAGTTCTAGCTATGGAGAATACACCACCACTGGTGGAAGACTGCTACCCTCTTTCCTTTTACCTGGCAGTAGAAATCTGCAATTTATTTAAAATTGGAATCTACCTCTCAGCTTCCAGCTGTGGACTGTGTTGTACCTCTGCTGGCTCAACAGAAGTAGGCAGGGATATCCTATAATTATTTGTTCCTAGATTTATTACCTTCTATTTGGTCATGGTGAAATTAATGTAATTATTTTGTGCCTCATTCCCTACAGTGATCTGATCTGTATCAATAAACTCTTCTCTTCATTACTAACTTGTGTCAGAATCCTCTTTGCATGTCAGCTTGGTAGGTAAAGAGTCTGTGTTTTCCTACAGGGACTGATAAAAATGCTAAATAATTCTAATACAACCAAAATTTGGTCTCTGTAGGAGCTCAGAGCTTACATACAATGAAGATTCTCCACTGGCATTAGTATTTTGAGTTCTTGAATCTTCCACCAACCTTTTCTAAATCTTTAAAGTTGCACACAGCATGCCTAGCGCTACTTATGCCTGAGGTTGTATCCACTCACTCATTCAGGTCATACGTTGACTTCTAAAGATACAAGTATTCCATTAGTTTTCATAATTTTCTCTGTGAAGTTCCCTGAATTTCAGGAGCCACCAGTAACAAAATAAGCTTTTCTCCAGCTCGTGGATCAGAGTTTTCTATTTGGGCTGATCTGGAAAATGTCTTAGTGTGGTAACTACTCAGTGCTTCCTTAAATTACTTTTGGATGGTAGTATATTTTCTTGACAGTATTGACTCATATTGGAATTCTCCCAAATTCCGAATGAAACTAGTTTGTGAGCCTTTCTGTGTTGTTCGCTTCTTAATGGCGATTCTACTATATTAACCTATTACTGTACTAATACTGCTCTTAGAATGCATTTTTTTTGCTAATGTACCTTGAAAAATCCTTATTGTCCTTAATTGTGTTGGCCATTGATTTCTCATTGACATTAGCCTCAAGCATTCTAACAATCTCCTGACTCTTAATTTATATTAATTGCTATGTTCTCTTTTTTATTTTAATTATTTATTTTTACACATACTTTTACTTTCCCTGTTAAGTATTTTTCCACTAAGTTTGATTAATTTTTCCTTGATTATGGATTTTGTGGCATTTAATGCAATATTCTTCACTCTTAGCAGTTATAATAGAAATGATTGCATAGATCTTCAGATTCAAAAAGTGGTTTCAACCACAATATGTGACTCTCCGCTGCACTTGATCCAACAGGTAGATGTCCTTCCTGTGCTGAGGATCCCAGAGCTGGAGGCATTCCTCCAGGTGGGGTCTCACCAGAGCAGAGTGGAGAGGCAGAATCATCCCCCTCAAAGATGCTAGATGTGAATTTTAAAAGTGAGATAAGCAATGAAAGATTCTTATTCTGGGGCAATATTTTAGGCAAGACATTGAAAAGAAAAACAAAATGTAAACCCAATGCCTTCATAAATTTCATTGGGACACTTTGTTTTCCTGTAGATTTTTTTTATATTAAAAATTTGTACACATTTTTAAATTAAAAACTCATTTTTATTTAAAAAATATTTAGTTCAAAATGCAAAGTTCTCAACTGAAGAATCCAACAACTTTTCATTGTGAAAAAGTTGAAATGGGACAGCTTGTCCAAAAATTTTTATAGTAGTAAATTTCTCAGAACTAACTGTGTATGCCTTCAGGGTCAATTAATTGATATTCCATGATGGGAAAACTCCCAACATTCAATGAGAAAATTCCAAGCCAATGCAGTCGTGAAGTTTTTTGAATAACAGGGCTCTACCAAAGACTTATTTGCCAGCTATTTATTCATCAATTTCCTGTATGCCATTCTTATATGGTTTTACCTTTCATGGGCTTTTGCAGAGTGAAGTCAGAAATGCCACTGTAGTTGTGCTGAGTTGTTTTTTCTATCTAAGCAATAAAATGTCCTTAGCTCCTGGTCCTTTTTGTTCATCGCTCTACATATTAAATATCCATAAGAAGAACATTTTATTAATACCAAGGTCACTGCCTATTTTAACTTAAAAAGGATAAAATAGAACTATTGAGAAGTCTGCACTGATGTCATCTTACTACTAATCTATAGGAGGACATGTTTATCTCAGAAAATTAAAAAATGTTTTTGCATCTACCATTTTGTTTTGATACCTACTAAAAAGAACTTTTGTTCCCAATGAAGCACTAGTGATTTTTTTTTTTTTACCAATTAAGAGGAAGTAAGGAACATACAGATGTGAGAACCATTATTAAGGAAGATGCATTTGAGTGAGGGAAGCTGTCCTCCCTCCACGAAAGCTATTCATCATGTTAGTTCTGTTATTTTTACACCAGAATAAAAGTTGCATTACCTTAAGAACCAGTAACTCAGCAGGAGGTCCTAATAGGTAAAAGCCTCTTGGAGCTGGCCTTCAGCGGCAGTGGCAGAACAGCACCGATGGCCTGTGGACTGTAATTAGAGTACGGTAAAACTGGAAGGTAAAGTGTTACAGACTGTATTAGCAGTAAAATGCTATACTTGTAAGTAGTAAGTCTGGATGTTACAGGAGCGTCCCTTATTCAGGAACAAGTAAACTGTTATGTTAAAAATTAAATTTACACGTAGAATCCCTAAAGCTGAAGGAGGAGGGAAGGTTAGCATGGTGATAGAAAAACAAAAGCACACAAATCTGCACAGCATTTAAAATAATTTTCTTCTCCCTCCCCTTCCTATTTTTTTGCCATTCATCCTTCTCCCAGTATGCCTTTAGAGAAAAATATAAGCGAATTTAAACACAGGGAACTAATATAAAAACCCTTTCAAGCAAAGAAACAGTGCATCTGTCTTTACATTGTTTCTATTCATGGCTGGCTAATTTTATATTTTCTGATCAGCAACTGGCACTGCGACCAGTAAACCAGTTACTTCTAAGCAGCAGTGGTCTGTCTGGAGGTCCTGCATTATTGATTTTCTGCTTGTACATTCCAGTTGCTCTGTCAATCAGTGGGCTGAAATGCAAGATGGCAGCCAATAAGCAAAAGGAATGAACTCCCACAGATACATTAAAATAATTCAAAAGCCTCAGGTGCATCCAGAAAACACTACAATCCTTAAAAAGCAGGAAATCTAAATCTTTCTAAAGGAACAACACAAACTTGTGTTCTTCTTAACCCCTGTTACCATTATTAAGACTGCTGGTTACAAGATCCTTATGAAAATCTGCCAATTCCTATATGGAAAGCAGATGTGAGCGAGCAAAAAAACCTTGAATTATTAAGAGAAAGTTGTCTGGGAGTGAGATGTCGGGGTACATTGTCAAAGCTAGATTCCATACAAAGCAGTTGCGTAGCTGAATTTTCCTCCAGCATCTCCCTCCATCACTGGCTTTCATTCCAGTGAATCATTACCCAAGCTGGGCTACTGCAGGGTGTTTCTTCTTCTGTTGTATCATCTTCTCCTTTCATAGGTAACAAGATACACTGGTAAAGGTATCTGCTGCCTATGGATTACATTAATGCAGAGCAAAATTAATTCCTACTGTTACAAAATGAAATTAAGAAACGGTGACTATTATTAATTAGGTTCTTGAGAACCTGTGATGTAAAAGCTTAATATCTCATTACATTGATAACAGTTGAACTATATTACCTGTTCATCTTGCTACACAGCACAATTTAGTATACAGATACCCAAGTTAATTTTAAACAAGCCAGGCTGGATACCATAAGCGGTCTGTCTGTGACAGCACTCATCTTAGCATAGTCTAATTGAATTTTCTAAGAAATAGAATACATTAGCTTATATGGAACACTGTCATGTTTAGACTACTTTTGATGCCCTGGCTAATTCCCACAGATATCCATTACTGGGTCAGGTGTCCTTCTATTATACTGAAGTGTACTATGTGTGTAGCCCAGTTGGTTAACCTCATTCCTGCAGGGTTTGAATATAGATGATGGTTGCTCAGGGAAAACTGAGGTGAAATAGTAGTGATGTTCAGGATTAGGTAGTTTCTACCCTTCTCTCTCAGTCAGTTACTAATCCAATGCTTGGTTAAAAGCTGCTTGCAGAGCATATGGAGTTTCTCTTTGTTATTTGTTAATGAGAATCCCACTTGATGCGCTTAAGGGCATTCTTTAACAATTTCCCTATTAATTTTTAAGGATTTGTGAAAAACCACAGAGAATCTTCACTAGGAGGGTCTTGAGCTGCTTGCTGGTACAGAGAGGAACAGCCATAAGGGTAGAATTGGCAGTCGCTATCACTTAACTTTATGATCAGTAGTAATATTTATACTTCACACGATAAATGCAGGGGCAGTCAAGTAACTTGCTTTGTTACTTGTGTGCTGATCACCCCAGTGACTAAGAGAAGATCTTTTCCCCCAACGTAAACACTGCTTATTTGGGTTCTCTTTCTCCTTTTAGTCAGTCAACTCTCTTATTCAGGTTAGTGGGGTCTAGGATACACTGAATAATGGGAGAATCTAGAGAGAAACAGTGCTGGAAAATAAATCCAAAGAGTCTTTGTATAAACCAAGTCTCCTTCTGGCATACCTGTCACAAATTTGACCTGATACCTACAGAGCCATTCAGAAATTTCTTTATATAGAAATTAGTTAGCTGACCTTAGCTGAACCTGAGCTGAATCAGGGAATTTGGGTTGGCAATTCCCCCCCCCTCCCCAAAACAACTAAACCAAACTGAACCGAAAAACTGCAGACTTCTGGGCAGCTCTACTTGTGTCACAGTGAATTGGGGCTATTTAATTGCAGGTCAGTTTTGGTTGCGGTTCTGGTTCTTCACACTACTGCTGACTTGGTTCAGTGTGGGTAGACACTGTAATTTCTGAACAAATTTGATGGCAAGAAGACAGTGGTTGAGCTATATTTAAAAATAAGTGTTTGCAGTCTGCCACAGGTGTACATATATAGAGTGTCTGAGTTAATCCAAGCAGAGATGTCAAGATTTTTATTGACAGATTTCCTAAATTTGTGACATGAGAATATCAATTAATTAGCAGGGATTTTCAACAATGGATTGCAACTCCTACGTAAAACAGAGAAACTAATAGAATCAGAATTCTAATGTCTACATTTCCTTGCATTTTTATGTGCAACTATTTTTCACTACCTATTTAAAAATTGTCAAGAGAATTGGAGAACCTGAACTTTAGGAGGCCAAGAGTGTTTCAGTTCAGTCCACTACTGAAAAGAGAATGTAAAGGACAGGTTACTTGTTCAAACCGATAAAACCTTGTACTTTTTCTCTTCCATTCAGTTCTCTCCTACTGACAGTTGAGATTTTCATTAGACTGTTGAAGCAGAAGTCAGTGTTGAGGTTTGAACAGCTTGCCAAGAGCATGATTTTCTTTGGGTTAGAATAATTTTAATGTTAAAAATATAGAAATATAGAAACTGATTCTCATTCATTCCTTTCAATGCCTTCATTTTGAGGCTCCAGATGAGTAAGATGAGCATGTCTGGAGCTGGAGAATCACAGTAAATCTAGTGTGTGATAAATCTTGTTTCCCAGCAACTTCTGTGTGGTCACAGAAGGTGCAACATAGTTTGTGGACTTCTACTGTTACATGCACAACTGCTTCTAAATCTCTTACAGTAAAGCTTAGCATCTGTTTTGTGATTTGATGAATGGCTTTGATCTGTTATTTTAATTGCTTCCTAGTAAGACACTAATGACCTTTTTTTTGTTCCAATAAACACTGTTTTGCTTAGTTGTAAATTAAATTTAACTAAACACTTGGAGCTTTATTACTTGTTTCTATTTGATGAGTCGTCAGGCAATGTGTTAACTCCACATGCAAAACTTCTGGAGTCATTGTATCTTTGGCTGCATTAAGGGAAAAAATATTCTAATACTATACTAAATACCTAGTTAAAAATATGGATAAACTTCACTTTCAAGTAATTAGCAGTTAGATAACTGTGATTTAGTTACTGAATAAAGCAGACATATGTACTCTATCATTTATTCATTCTTTTGAAAATAGACAATGTGAACATTTCTTATAAACTTGAAGAGGATTTTAAGGAAGAACTAATTCAAAGAATTTCACAGTTTTTGTCTGACTAGATCCCAAGTAGCAAATAGACTGAATATTTTTACTGTATTGACTGTGTTTCATGGTAATACAAGAGAAATGTTTTATGAAGTAAAAAAAAGATGGTATGTCCAAATGAATAAAGATACGTATAGAACAGATTCTGAATAGCTGAACTGTTGGTTACTATTTGCTGTGTTTTGTAGTGTGAATGTGCACTGTGGGGAGACATTCTCTCAGGGCTGTCACGGAAGAGAGATTCTTAAAATGTTTTGCATACTGGTCTAAGAAGCATATAATGAAAGTTCTGCACTGTCAGCTCATAATACTACCGTTTTGCTCAAAGCTTCTATAAAATCATTAAGGATCCTTTGGGGATGAAGATGCACAGATTTTAGTGTTTATGTTTTGTTCCATCTCATATTAATAATCCACCCAGATGCCCAGTTTAGGGTGCTGTTTGATGGGAAGTTCAAGCAGATCCAAGTCTGGGCTGCATGTGCTGACCTTATTGCCAGCTGTACAGTTTTGCCTCTTCTCTAGTGCCATTCTCTTTGTTGTCATGCCATGGCTTGGACTGGGAAACAATCTCACTTAAAACTGTCCCAGCAAACAAGAAATGCTCAGCTATACTAACTCATTGCATAGCCTGATAGGCACAGATATAGGATTGTTTGTCTGGCTGTGGTCCACAGTTAGATCAATTTAAATTGATCCCCAAACCACACCTTAAAGCCTGAAAGGCCAAAAGTAACGTGAGCTACTCAGGGAGAAGGTCTGCTATTTGAGATTTCAAGCTGTAATAGGTCTCTTGAAAGAGTGCATTAGCAGAGTTTGTTGCCCTTGAGGTACAAGTGCTGACTGCAGTTTTGCTCAAAGAAGATTAATCAGAAGTTCAAAAGGCATTAGCAGCAGGTATGAAATGCAGTTCATCCAGGAACAGTTTCAAAGCTTTGTCTTTGGCCTACCGGCTTTTTGTGGCATGAAACAGGATTCCCACCAAAGCATTTGGGAGCATTACAGACTGTTCTGCTTACAGAGAAATATGGGCCAAGCTGCAAGACTGCAAACAGTGCTATGTGAACAGGCATAAGGATATCTTATGTTTTCCTCAGTGATGCTGGCGTGAAAGTGATCTTGAGTAGTAACTTTAGCATTCACCTGCCACGGCTGCTTTTCATAATAAATACTATGTGAAACTGCCCAGTTTTGCTATTTGCATTAGTCTCGGGAGAGGAGATTTATTCAGTAGATTAACTGCTGTTGCAATATTTCTCCAACAGGACTGGCTGTACTGTAGCTTATTTACTTTAAAATTTTCTTCTTTGTTATAACCCCTGGTACCAGTTTGTTGCTGCTCTTGAATCTTCGAGTATTCATATACCCTCTTGCTTCCACCAAATGGTAGGAACTCATTTAATTGAAGAAATAATGGTTAACATTTCTCCTTGCACAATGAGTCATATTTATCCTTCTGTTGGTCTTTTGGTTCATAATGTGTACCACAATGTCCTAATGTTTCTCTGTGATAGCTGTGAAAATACTCATAGAGGACTATGAATTTGTCAGTCTCAACTCAGCTGAATTCTCATTGCTTATTCTTCAGCTGTGTGAACCAAACAAGCTAAAGTACATATCTCTGTAGCAACTGAAAAAAAACACCAAAAACCCACCAAAATGTTTCCTCTGGGCTGCTTATTTTGGGATTTCATGAGAGTTTTCCTGTGGACTGAAAAGTGAATGGTCTGGATTTCTCTGAGACTTGCAGGTCCATGATTTCAGTGACTTCTTCAACATACCTAATTAGGAACCTCAGGAAGTCATTCACAGAGCAAATTTCTGAATCAGCGTACCACAGAGAGCTCAGCGTTTCTTTTGCCAAGGAGGAAAAATAGGTTAATGCTGCAGTGTTGCAGAAGGCAACAATGTGAGCAGTTGCCTGAGAAGGAGGTGTTGAGAATTCAAGATTGGGCTGGTTAGGGAATGGAAACAATGCTAATGTTGCTTCAGGGAGAAAATAAGAGTGAAGAACAAATCTGTAAAAGCTGAAAGTGAGAAAACATTCAGGTCTGCTCAACAGCACGCTCATACACACATGTAATAGACATTCTGACTACATTACAATTTAGGGGAAGGAGGGGTCTTTTTAAGTGAAGAAAGGGGAGTTAAAGAAACACATGGCTAAATTTTTCAGCTATAATGGTCTGTTTCAAGATCTCTCCCAGCTTGTAATGATGAGCAGGAAGAGTAAAGGCTTGAAGCACAGTTGAGATCTATTGATATTCTTGCAGTTTATTATTGCACGGCTGGTAAAGTTTAAAGAGCAAGTTACTTTGTGATACTATGAATCCATTTTAATTAAAAAGAAATTTTATCTTCTCTCTTTTTGCTGTTTTTCAGATTTACTATCCCTTTGCCTATTGTTACCTTTGTTGCCATTTAATTATAGTTGACATGATGCCTTTTTTTTTTTTTAATATTCTGGCTGTAACTAATCTGTGTATTTTATGTTGATGGCAGATGTGAAATATTTCTGCAGCATTTTTTCTTCCACCTTACTGCTAATTTGGATTTTTTTTCCCTATTTTTAATTTATTCATTTATTTGTAGTTCCTATTCCACCCATAGATTGCATTCAGGCTTACCATCTGATCTCTTGCTTTGGTCTCACTCAACCTTCTTGCTTTACCTTGGATTATTCCCTGTCATAAAGTAGGCACAGCCTGCTTTCTTGTACCCATTAGGTAAAACTCCTTGTATCTCCTAACTGTGCTGTTTCTCTCTTATGCTACACATCCAAACTCACTGAGCATGATGGTCACAACTCTTCTCACAAGCTCCTCTCTGGTAATCCAACCTTGATCCATTTTGGATCACCTTCATCTTGGTAGCAGCTTTTTTGTTTGGCTAAAATTGTTTCTGCTAAAATCTCAGTTGAGTTTTCTACTGGTGTCTTAGGGTTTGTTTGTTTGTTTTTTTTTTCAATCACCTCAGTCTAACAGCTGTTTATGATATTTAGAGTAATTCAACTTAAAATCTTGTATTGGATTTGCTCTCAGATGCTCTCCTCCCTGGTAACTTCTTCAGTGTAAGTGTAGGTGGATTGTCTCTTTCCCCTGAATCTGTAGGATTTTCATCAGATGGAAGTTTTGGACAGTTGAAGTTTTGCAGTGAGTGTAGAATGGGAATGGGAACAGCTTCAGGATCTGCTGTGACATGCATATGAAGTTACTCTCTAAATAGTGCCCTGATACACCTCTCTTCCCTTTTTTTCCAGGTCATATGGATCTGGTCTGTCACTTGGACATCAGTGACTTTACAGATTTAATACCCTGTTGGTGGTGCATGCTCTGCTGTGCCCTGCCAGCCTGGCATTTCATCTCATTCCACTGACAGTCTCATATGTGGTGCTGGTTTTCTGAAACTTTATGTGTGGAAGTCAAAATAGGAGGTGCATTGTTGGTGTGGGAGAAGTAGGACTGGAGCCTAGTTAACAGCACATGAGGACTCCGGTGAAATAATTACCAGAAAAAAAGGAGCCAAGTATACCCAGATGTGGCTGACTCACAACCAGCTCAGGTGCCTCATTATTTCAAGCACCTTTTGTCTCACATCTGCACTCCTGTTCAGAGGGAGGAGGCAGCACACTTGGCAGCTGGCGATGCAGAAGTTGAGGTAAATCCCATTCATTGCCGCATGGAGGAGCTTTCTCAAGTAGGTACACAGATAGGCAGAGCTCCCTGGGGCTGCTGGTGCTCCTCCACGGACAGTGTTTCCTCAGCTTGTCCTAACTTTTTCTTTTCTGGTCAGGGAGTCTAAAACCCCAAGTAAAAGCCACTCTTCCTCTCTTGTTTGCAAGAAGTGAAGGAGTCACGATCATCCTAATTGATACTGAGTCTGCCTGTGCCAAGCACTGCTGGTGCTGGGCTGGGGCACAGGTTGTGGGAAGAAGCCCAGTTGTAGCCCAGTGCTGGTGTTATTGAGCCACCTGAGGGATCTGGGCGGGCTCGTGCAGGAAGAGGGACTCTCCTCATCCTGCGGGAAGCAGGATGGTTTTGGTGGCATTGTTCAGGTGGGCTGGAGGAAGAATAGCACCAAAGTAGAGCAAAGAGAGTAATTTGTTCCTCTCTGCTTATTCTTAAGGACATGGGAAACATGCTGGCCAATGAAATTAATGAATGTGATGAAAAGTTGGCAAATATGGATGCATAGAGAGGAATGGTTTAGGGAATTTTTTCCAGTCTTTGAAAAAAATTAATCATGTCTTTGTTTAGAAAATCAGGCTCTGTGCCCCTCATTCCCACCTCTAATACTTTAGTCTTAATTATTTGCTGTAACAAGTACTACTTTCTGTCCTGCTATGAATTACATGAATTTCTTTTCTAAGCCCACATATTTACTTAATGTGTGAGGAATGGGAACATGAAATGCCTTTGATCACATATTGCTCAAATGACAAAAGGATTAAAGAAACCCCTCCAGCTCAAAACTTTTTAATGAACATTTATTTTTGAAAGTTTTACTTGTGATTTGTCAGCTTTTGCTATGAATATATTTAGCTATTTTGTAAATAAAGTAAAATAGAGCTTTTCTTACGTACTGGGCTACCCTCTTCTCTCCCACCTTTTTTTCTCAAATTCTAAACAATGAACAGAGAACCCAGGTTATGGTGTTTTGACCTCTGAGAAGCTTTATTATGTTATTGGTTTCTAAATGCCAATAATGTGGTTTCCTCTATTTAGCAATTAAATGACTTCTGTTCATCTTTTGTGATGGAGGAAATTTTCCTTTCTTGTCACTCTCTCTGCTTTTATTTCTAACGTGATGTTACATTCTCTAAAAGTGAAGTTAATTCTTTGCTAAATTGCTGCAGTACAGGAGGACATTAAAGAAGTATTTTGAAAAAGATTGGTAGAAATTTGTAGCTGTTGAGAAGTTTTCACTGAAAACCATGTCAATGCTTAATGGGGCTTTTCTGACCATTGGAAGAGGTTGTGGAACTTATTTTCAAATTGCAAATAGAACAGCTGAATGTCAATATGCTTCTCAGGTGCTTTCATGTTGTTCTTCGTATTCACAAAGGTCTCTAAATAGATGGGTGTGTAGGCAGATATACTCCACGAGTTATTTTCTAGACATGGGATAAATCATAGTAAAACAGCATCAAAAGGAACACTGCATTCTCTGTATTTTTCCTGTCCTATTTTTGTCCTGAGTACAAGGTAATATTTACCCAAAGCACTTAAATCCAATTAGCTGTGAATTTCTCTTGCAGGATAAGAGGAAGTGTCTCAAGAACAGAGCTGAGTCAAGTTATTTTCAGTGTTATACAATATAAGAAAAATCCTAGCATTGTCCTTCTGAACAACTGCATATTATATATCACTTTATTCCTTGAATTATCCTCATGTTAATTGGTCAATTGTGTAGTCAGCTGTACTGTAATGGCCACGTGTTAATGAATCTTGTGATTTTTAAGGAAGAGATTACTGACTTTTCATGCCTTTTAGCATCTGCAGTGCTCTGATGATCATAGCACTAGTGAAAACAACAAGGTTATGAACATCCTAAAAGGGCCAAGAAAACTAAAAGTCTAAGTTCTAGGAATATAGATTTTTTTTTTTGTTTATTGTTATTAAATGTAAGAGATGAAAGACAGGGATCCGGATTACAGAGTTACAGAGGAATAATGTTAACTATGTTTAAAGACAGTGTTGATCAGTTGTCAAATGAAGCCCTCATTTCTTGGTATGGATCTTATTACATGATTGTTATTACATTGACATGGTACTGATTCCTCAAGAAGAACAAAAGAACTAGAGAAACCACCAAAAATCTGGTTTTGTTTGTCTTCCTTAGCCAGCCCCTCCGAATCTCCAAAAAGACAGCTGAACTGATTTTTCTCTAATTAAAATATAAATCCCTTTTGGAACAAACTTGCTTGCTACATTTTTGCCAAGAAGGCATTATTATAATGGAGTTTTAATTGTAAATCTCTGAAAACAGGGCTTTATAATAAGGTTGCTGCCAGTATGCTTGCAACAGAGTAGCCAGTGTGGTACTGTGATAGGTGCTGTATGATCCAGTCTGCTCTCCCTTCTCCCTGTTTCCCTCCAAGTCTGGCAGGCCAAAACAGAAACAGCCCTTCATTGCATTTTGCTTTAGGGCTGACTATATTAAGGAAACTGCCTTATGCAAAGCCTTGAGACTTTGCAGACCTATTGGACTATAGCATGGAATATTGTTTGAAAAAAAGAGGGTTTACTGTGTCTGGATACTAAGCTAATCAATCCAGTATGGCTGTTTCATATGCTTAAGCCCATTACAACTTGGTTTGACCTCTTTCATCTTTGTTGAGGATATAGGGTATCATTAATGTTACCAGCTGCATTGTTTTTTCCTAATATCAACAACAGAGGGAAAAAACCCAAAGAGGTTCTCTTGTTTTCCACTTAGATAGCTCTAGTATTGCCAAACAAATGCAAAACAGGCTTTTACAATAATAATATTTTCCCAAATGCCCTGTTAATTTTCAGTAAATCAAAATAAAACGTGTTATTGTTTATTAAGACATTGTGACCCATATGGATTCCAGATGATAAAAGTTTCAATAAAATGCTGCAATTAGATGCAACTTTTCTATGTTTATATGTATTTCAGGACAGGAATAATCATTTGGTTGTGTCAGCAATTGGATTTTGCTTACAATGATGGTAGTTCTTTAGACTTGCATCCCACTTTTCACTTGAAACTACCCAAGGAGTCTTGAGCCATTTGGGAATAACTTTAATGCAAGAATGTTGTAGGCACATTGATCTAATTGTACGTTGCAACCTTCACATTCTGGCTTTGAATGAGGATTTACAGGCTTTATAGGCTGTAGCTTCTGGGGAAATTGCATGTGAAAGGTGGCCCCTAGCGCCCATTTTGTATTGGTCATGCCACAATATATTGATGATTTTGACCTCAATAACTATATTATTCTGGTAAAATGTGCATGAAAAATCAACACAACTTGCTCTAAACAACAGCTAAATAAATGTCTCCTTTTACTATATTTCCTGTGTTACATCACACTGTTGTGTGAGGTTTTTCCCAAGAATTCTAATTTACAGGAGTGATGGAAGGGATTCAGGTATTTATGTCTAGGAGGAGGGTGTCTCAGATCTATAACTGAGCTTTGAATATGTGATTTTGTCCAGCAGTAATAATAACATAATCTGTAGTCTGTGATTTGTATTAACTCTCTGAAAAAATCAAAGTTTTTTAATATTGTGAAAAGTTGCATCTTAGGGACAAAACAGGAGCTGAAGAAATATCTTCTTTTTCCCCGACAGTATTGTTACTAATACTTGTGAATATCTGTAAGATTTTTTTTCAATTCACATGTATTACAGAAAGGTTATTCGTGGATATTTACATGCCTGCACAGTAATTGCAAAAAAAAAAAAAATTAACTTTCACTATATGCATTTGAACTGAACTATATGGTCTTTGTAATGCAAATCTGGGAGAACATATATCATCTGATGGTCTTTCAGTGTAACGAATAATAATGCTCTTCTGGACAGTATACATCTGAAGATGTTATCCTAGGAAAAATTATTTCTGTTTTTAAAGTGGCAGTTTGGGCAAATTTAGCACCAGATCTTGTTACATATCATATAAACTTGCAAATATCAGCTAATGCTATTAAAGACCTTAGCTGCCTGCTGAAATTATTACTGTGCCATATTTCATTAACTGGTGTGCTTTGTACAAACCTTTCCTAACATTTTTCTCAGATCTTTGCTTTCTCCTTTCTTTTTTCTTTTTCTTTTATTTTTTCTTCTAGTGCAGTGATAATTTGAGTAATTTTGGAGTTAATCACTCAGTTGTAAGATGCCACACTGCACTCACTCTTAGCTGTTTTCCTTTTTCATGTCACCAAGGCCAGAGATATGAAGACGTTCTAATATATTATGTTCTTTGCAGTCTTACCAAGGAAGTCTTAGCCAAGGAAGAATTGTATGGTCAAGACCTAGCTTGACTTTATCACGAACCTGTTTGCCATTTATATTGTAGTATTATCTCCTAGCTGTTTCTTCATAGTATCTGATATTCATAAATGATATCTTTCACATTCAGTGACTTTCAGATATTGTCCCCTGCACATTTCTTTAGCAGTGCTTTCCTGTAGGCCTTTAAAACATATGAATGAACTATTTGATGGGACTCAACTAAATTTGATGAAAACATGACAAAAACACCAAGAGGCAAAAGTATCTTGACAGTTGGTCATCTTTTGGATGAAAGAAAACATTGTAATGAAGAAAATAATTTCTTACAGATTTTTTTGCTTTAAAAAATTATCATGACTGAGGTGTTGGTACATAAGGGATGATTAATCAGCTCTGCCATGTCACTCGCTGACTATGCTGATTTCTTGTAATGTCAACCCACTGTAGTTAATAAAGTTGCCTATTAAAAATAAGTAGATATTTTATATTTCTCTATTATTGCAGCTCAGTTTGCTTTAGCAGTGACACAACCTGCATTGTGATTCTTGTGTTGCTTACTCTTTGCATAGCATAGACTCATTCTGCAGCAAGGGTATTGTGTAGGCTGTTTACAAAAAGAATTAATAAAATTAGCCATGTAAACTTGAGCAGGACATGGTTTGTGCGTGTTGACAATATGGTAGGACTATGCTTGACATGTTTTGGTTGCATCAGAGACAGTTTCATGCTGGATTTCCAACCCATGGATTTTACAGCAAGATCTGAAATGTGCAAGCTTGCCTTTCTTTGCACCAGTATTCACCTTTTGCTAAAGTAATTGTAATTTCCAGCATTAGCATTAAAAATAAAAGTAAATGAAGTTTTGCTCAAGGAAGTTAGAGTCTCTCAGGTTCAGAATACATCATGTTAGAATTTCTGTATTTCACTTATGCATTTGTTGAGTTCCTCACAGACCTGCTGAGATTCTATGTTTGCCCGAGACACACTTTCTTATTCTCTGCTTTGGTTCCCTAGTTTGTTTGTTTATCCATTTCAGATGCTTTTTGGCAAGTTACTGTATAGAGGTAAGTAGAGTCTAGGGAAGATTGATTTCAAAGTGTGGTCTCTATGCAGTTCTTACATATTTCATAGTTTTCTTTTGAAATTTCAGTATCTTTTGTGACAACCAGGTGTTTTAAATCAGTGAGGGATAGTTTTACTGCAGAGAGGCCACATGCCACCTTTGGACTGATGAACATGTTGTAACTGGTATTTTTTTAGGCAAGATGTGTCCTTTGAGCACTTGCTAAGTATCATGTTTTGTTTGGTTGGTTTTTCTCACTTCTTGTTTGAAGAAATGAGTTAGACTGTGATATGAGCTATTCTGATGGAGGAGACTGAACACCAGTTAGTAATTTGTGATAGAGATTAGTGAGGGAGTCTTTATTTTAGTCCTAACGATAAAGATGCTATCAACATGTCATAGATACAAGAGATTGTTTGGGGCAATTGTCTAGATTTTTTCTTTTTTCCTACCAGACTCAAGGATAGAATGGAGTTTTGATGCTTATACTTGTTTGTAGGGTTTAGAAGAAACAAGCAGATGAAAGAGATGTTTTGGGTGAAGGTAAAGCATATGGTTTTGATAATGCATTGGGGCTAGAAGTCAGTATTGACTTTGTCTTGCAGGCACTTAAGGCTGGCTGTCATGTGGGATGATACTGCAGAATGGTGACCATGGAGACAGGGACAGTGTTGCTCAAAGGTAGATTATGTTGTTTAGTTTGTAAAGTGAGTACATCTTTCTTCATATCTTGCTTATACAGTGCATTGCTTGGAGGAAATTCTTCATGGTGGAATGTATTTGTTTTTAAAGCCACTTTCATTTGAAGTCCACAGGGGGTTTAAAGAAAATGAATCTTTCTTCTTGAAACTCACCTGCATTTTCATTATGCTGGAGATAGCTTTGCTGTACTCTTTAAAAAATAGATAATTTTTTACTTCCTTATAAATGCAATGTCACAGTAAACTTTTCCTTACCTATTGACCTGAGACCACACTGCCAAGGGGTGATCACTCATTTTCCAAGCTAGATGCTCCTGCTGCTCCTCTGCACTTGCTGCATTGGTCATGTTGCTGCTGAGTGAGCTACATCACAACCCTCTGATCCATCAGAGAAATTACTGAGCCAAAGAGAAGGGAAAATTATTGTCAGATGATTCCACTGATGGCCATATGCAGTGGAGCTTATAAAAGGCAAGGGACAGGAAAAGGGAGCCCATATATAGATTGATTTACACATCTTATGAAATTGCAGAGTTGGCTTACACTATTTCTAGCCACTGAACAATATATTTTGTACTAATTTATGTGCTAACAATCACATATTTTGCATAAATATAAATGGTGTAAATTTCTGTATTTCTTTATTTGCCCTTTATTTAAATGAGTTTTAAAATGATTGTGGCCTTGACATTCCCCATTTTTTCTTTTAGTTTAACTACTTCAAAAAGGAATTTCACAATTAAGTTATTGTTACGGGTTATTTAAATGCATATTGTATTTCAAATATTTAGGTTAAATACGCAAATAATCTGCATACAGCAGAAGCTCAGGGCATGAACAGAAATGTTGCTTTTTTCTTGTATGTGCCTAAAGAAATTTACTGAGGAAAATTTGTCTTTCAGTCAAGCAAAACTGCTTTTTCTGCTGTATTTACAAAAGCAGAACTTAGAAAAGGAAGTGATTACTATGTGCTCAGAAGCAAATGTGAAACTAATACACTGTCAAAATGAGCAATGTACACCAGATACTGAAGGATAGACCTAGTGGACTCCCAAATTAAACAATTTTATTAATGTGACTGTGCCCAAGAACCACAAAAAAGGTGTTTGTGTTCCTCACCTGGTAATTAAGAGTTAAAAATGAGAGTTATTGCTACTTTATTTCCAATCTTAAGGTCATATGACTTTCCTAAGATTTAACTAGTGAGTGCATCTGAGTATGCATTTAGACAGGGTTTCATTTATATTGTCTGGGCAGTCTGACAATGGTGAAACAAATGCGCTGTGGAACAAATCACAAGCCATGTCTGTACCTCAGTGCTATAGAACTGACAGAAAGACTGACAAATTGGGAAATAAGCAAGATGAGGACAATCGCTTGGACTCTCTTGTAGAATTTGCTAGAGTAATCCTCTAAAACAAAATGTGCTGTTTATAGCTGGGAACAAGGTGAGAGAATAGAGAATGGTGGTCTGAAAACTGGGGCTTCTGGTGGAGGAGATGGTTACTGTGGGCAAGCATCTGATTGTGAGCATCTAGATCAGAGTTGTGGTAAGGACACTTATGGCATCCATAAAAATACAAGCTGGAAATGGAGAAGCTTATTTAATCTCTGTAAAATGGCATTGGCTGACTACACTATACCATTTTGATATGGCTTATTTAAAAGATATATAAAGGCAAGAGATGGTACAGAACTACCAAGATTATATTAGTAAAGAAGAAAATGCTTATGATAAGAGCTGTAGAAAGTCTAATGTGTATAATTTTATTTTTTTTTAAAGAAACGTAGATGGGACTGGCTTTGCAGAAGGAAGTAGAAAGGTTTAGCTAGAATGATGGACTGCAAGCTGAAGTGAGACAAATGTTAAATGGCACTTACTGTACCATGAAACAAGTTACTAAGTGGAGTGGTTTCTCTGTACGCTTCATGTGTTTAAATCATGATCAGATGCTTTCTTGGGAAAATGTTGTTTAGCAAAACATAAAATATTCTGTTCAATATAGAAGTTACTGGACAAAATTGAAATGCCTATTATAATAATACAACTCAAAGTGGTGTAAATAGAAAATAGGTAATCCTTCTGGATGTTTACTCTGTGACTTTCAGATCCTGGATCACAAACTCCCTCGCCTTGCCTCACACACAGCTATTTTCACCACTGCAAAGTGGAATTAATTCACTGTTCTTATTTCTTCTCTAAGTAATCTGTAGAGCTTTCCTGCTAGTGGCCAGCTGATGCATTAACTGAGGGGCAGAATTGACATCTTGCTGATGGATCCCAGTCGCAAAGATACATGAAGATTAAATTTAGTTAAATTTCACCAGTTGTCCTATAATGTAGAGTGAGAATGTTTAGAAATAGTAACCTGTCTTGGAAAGGAAGAGGGTTATCTCCACAGAGACCATGAACAGTGATTTCACAGGACGTTCTGACCTCGTTTTTCTGTCTGACAAGGGTAGATGGATAATGTTTCCAGAGGAGGGCACAGAACTAAATTTCCTTTGCATCTGTGTTATTTGGACAGTTGTATATGGAACTGTTTCTTGGGCTGGGATGAATTTTTGTTTGCATGTCACTTCTATTTATTATGGTTCATTTTGTTTTTCTATAGCCCATGGATTCCCAAAGAGTTTGTTAATACATCTTGCAAATAGGTGTTTATAACAATATTAATAATGAAGAATTTACTGATTATATGTCATGTATATCATCTATACACTGAAAAGTGATACATGGAGAGAAAGAACGTTATAGAGAAAATACTTCACTTTGTAAAATAAGCAAATCAACATTCAGAGGTTTGGTAGCATTTCCGGTGAAAGTCCCTTGACTATTTCCAGGGATTCTATCAGTGGTTGAAAGAGTCACTTGGAGATTTAGTAAAAGGAAGGTTTGCAGTGTATAAAATTCATAAATTGATTTCATCTGAATTCACATTTTGACTTCTTTAGAACTTGTGAGTTTTCAGAATGAAATAAAAATAAAGTTCCCTTTCATCCTGCATAACTCCAATTGTTGAGGTTTTTATTTTTAAAGATTTGTAGTTTGTAAGCTCTGAAATTTGTGATTAGTATTGTTATTTAACCAAATTCTGTGGGAAGAAGAGAATCCACCAACATAAGATGGATATTCGCTTGGTTAATAAGACAATCTTTCTAATGTTACAGGAGTGTGACTTGACTTTATTTTTTATATATGAGACTCTGCTTATTTAAATAGAAATAGAGAGTTGATAATAATGTTGCTGAATTTTTGATACAGAGATCTTTTGAAATCCAGTGGAGGTGTTTACAGTTACCAAGTTATTGTTCTATTTATAAAAATCTTTAGCTATGTTTTGAGAAAACAGATGGGGTCTGAAAACCAATTATATTCTTTAAGATGAATAAGACATAGAGTTGGTTGGTTGAGTGGCATGGTTAGAAGTGAAGGAGCTATTATATTTTATTGTATTATTGATTTTAGAGCCTAAGAGCTTGTGTAGGAGAGAGTCTTACTAGGCTAACTCTTTGTGAAAGTCTCTAACTGCTGCTTTAGTTTTATTTCCTAACTGTGGGCCTGGCTGTGCCCATTCCAGTGTTTGGAACAACTTTGGGGAGGATATGCATGGCACAAAACCTCTTGGAAGCTTTTCCAGTATTTTGGTCGGTTTCATATTTCAGCTGCCCGCAAAAGCACCTGCATACTCAAATTCTTTCAATTTCTACTTTTCTTTTTTTCCTAATTATTATTTTTATGTTTGTTTTTCAGAGAATAATAAAAATACAGTCATCTTCTTAGCACAGCTGACTTTTGTGCACCAGGGCTGAGCACATCCAGGAGCGATGAATGAGCCTCACTGTGACAAAATTACCCTTTGGATCAGGGTATCTCCCTGTTGCATGCAGCTTAGGAGGTAACTTGTTGTCTAGAAGCTTTAACTATAATTTATAGTTTTATCTATCCCTTTTTTGACCATAACTGGTTACCACATGACATACCCCACCCCCTTTTTTTTTTTTTGTTTGGTAGTGTTGTTTGGTTGTGTCCTGCTTGGGACCAAAATGATGTGCAGCCCATATTCTGCTGTCCCTGAAGTTACTGTTTTGTTAAAACTTTGATATGTTAAACTTTTTCTTAAATTTATCATAAAAGAAAACATTTTCCAAGATTAAAACTGTTTCCCAGTTATGGAAATAGCACGTGTGTAACTGTTTGCACTACACATACCAGTTGAACTGCTTGCTTTAGTTGTACTATTCAGTGTCAAAGGTTTGCTGGTTTGCTGTTGAAAGGGCTTCAGGAAGTTGTTGTTGTTATTCTGTATCACCAAGTTGGTATAAAATATTAGACCACCTGGCAAGACACTTCGGATGTTTGATGCCTACCTTGTTGCACTGGCTATCTGGTTTTCCGTTTTCCTTCCCAAACTGTGCTGCTAATTACTGCCAACAGCAACTGATGATAAATTTCAGCTTTATATTAGATTTAAATGTAGGGGTTAAGGGCTTCATGGAAGATTTTTGTTGTGTCCTATATAATGTTTTTCATTCTATATTGAGTGAAAATATTTTCTTTGTGTGCCACCTTTGAACAGTACAATTTTTAGAATTTGATACGACAATTGATTCATCACTGAAGATTGCTTCTCATATAAACTTGCACCAAAAAAATGCAGGTAGCAAAGGACACCTTTCGTGGCTTTGGCTTGTTTATATAACTCTTAGGTATTTTTTATTTTGCTGAATAGAAATTATGATTTAAAAAAATCAAAAGGAGGTAATATTATTTTATAATAAAACTGGGAGTTACAGATTAAAAATAATTTACATATTCTGTTTCTGTTCATTCATAGATTTGGCCTAAATAGTCACTCTCTCTATCTTAAAGTGCAAGTGGGTGTGAAAGTGATTCCATAACATTAAATTTCAGAAACATTGTAATTGTTGAAAGAGGACAGAAAACATAATTTTAAAAAATATTCTTTTTGCTTTTCATTATTTTTATCATTACAATGTCAGAGTTCATGAAAAAACCGCAACTAATTTCACAAACTCTCATAATACTGAAAATATAGAGAGGGAACAAATTGGAAACTATCTAAATATTCCTTTTTCTTTCAGATTTACTCAGAATTTTAAAAGTAATGTTAACTTTTGCCTTTCTTACTCACCTTAAAGGAAATGTTCTTCAAGTAAATATCAATTTCACTGGTGCTATTTATAAAGACTAGAGGCAGCAAAGTTGATGTATGTTGCTATTCTTTTACCCTCCTCCAAAACTAACCTGGTATTACATGATGTTTCCAAAATAAATTAAATAATTTTTAGAAACGAAGGAGATAATGTTGCCTTATCCCATACCTTCTGATGCACTTACTAGAGCTTTGATGCATGGTTCCATGCTTAGACAAATGTGAAATATATTAAAACATAGTACTTTTCTCTACAGCCTTTGATGAAATCTCCTTATTATTGCTTAAATACATTGCTAGCATAAACCTATGCATTTCATAGAATTCTTTTTCAAATTCCTCTAGGTTTTTTATCCAAAAATAGGTTATTTTCTTTTATGAAGTGTTCTGTCCTATGAGTTTTCTTGTACACTTCAGTGAGAGATGTTCTGATCTGCTTTGTGGATTCAGATGTAACTTAATTATTTAAACATAAATGCATATGCTGAGGTTTAGGAAGGACTCCCTTCAGAACTCAGTATTATCATTATGTGCCAATTTAAAAGTATCAATGATCAACTGGAGATCTTTGTTGCCCTTCTGTTAAAACATGCAAGATGTGTGGGATACACACAGTAAGCCAGATGTGACAATTAAGAGAATAGTTTAACTGCTCATAGTGTGTGCTGTTTGTCTCTGCATGGCTATTGAAAAAGTAGTCAACTAGAGTTATATAGTCTCAAAAAATTCTAGTTGAATTGAAAATACAGAACCATTCACATTAATGTTAAACACTTCAATGAGAAAATTACATAGGCATGGGTTAAATGCATCAACAATTAAGCACAGGAAACAGATTCAAACAATTTAATAGAGGAAATGGAATAGGGTCATAGAAAAGATTTTTCACCCTAATGAAAAAAGGTGAAAATACACCCTTCACTCTGGTTTTGTTTGGAATCTCTAATTAATAAGAGTTACAGGAAGGATGAGAAGAAAAAGATTTTTTAATGAATATAGTACATTATGGCAAGAAAAAAATCTTTGAATTATAAATATTTGATGTGTAGACTGGTTTAACAATAACGTACAATCAGTTAAAATATTTTGTCATATTCTTGGATACCACATCGTGGACTTTCAGCTGCTTAGGAAAGCAGTTGCAAGAATTTTCCCTCAAAAGATGCAGGTGAGTCTTTCTGAACACTGAGCTGAATTCTGATGGTATTACGAAGTTCCGTAGGTATATCCTGCTTGCATGCAGGACACGCAGAGTGTCTACAGTTCAATTCAGTGTTGTTCTTGTGAAGATAAAAAATCTATGGGTAATGCCTGCTGCTCTCTAAGATTTCTATAGTCTGTTTTGGCTACAGCACATAGGAGCTTGTGGTTGATTCTGCTTCTGATGTTTAGCCAAACTCTACAGAACATTCAGTCTTACTCTCATTCTGGATTAAGAACAAATGCCTGGCTGCAAAGGGCCTTTTGCCCCTGAGCCCGCAAGGCACTGGGGAATACGGTTGTTTATTTCCTGCCCTGTATGACATCTAGAGGGTTGCCATGTTCGGCAGTGGAAGTTCATCTGGAGTGTGGTTGGAGAGTGGTCACATTTATTCTTGACTGCGTTATAGTCTGCCACGTCTTCAGGAGAGTATATTGTCTGACTAATGCAGTTTTCTATATGTTCAGACTAAAAATGTACATGTGTGCCTAAAAGAACAGGTGGCTAGAAGAACAGTGGGGTGCTATGAAAGGGTAATAGTAATAGTTTTTATTAAACAATTAGAATTTACTTTTAAAAGGATGCTTGTCAGGTTACAAGCTTGCTTTTCTCGGGTGGTACCTTTGTACTCTGAAGTGCTTACATTCAGGATATGTGCTTAGCAAATGCTTGGTATTTTGAATTTCTAGAATTTCTAGATTTCTTTCCTGTGACGTAACTGTCCAACATGAGTTACACTTGGACAGATTTGAAATTCAGTCCTCTGTTTTTCACTCACATTGTGTATGGCTGTCTGTGTAAGTCCCTTTAGCTGGAGTCATGTACTTGAGCAATGAAGTCAGAAATTACTTGTGTGCTTAGAACTTCACAATTAGCCATTTAGCAAAGTTATTTGAAAGAACTAATGGAATATAGAGTGAAGACCACACAAGTGGCCTCTATTCTTAGACAACTTTTGCATCAGTTCTGAGAATAAAGTCAGAGGTTCCCTGGGAAATAATTATCTGATCACATCTGTACTGGAATGGAACTCTGCAACAATTACCGAAGGTGTTAGTGACATTTACGCTGCAGTTCATGAAATGTTTGTTGGTGGTCTCTCAGAAGCTTAATATTGATGGGATGTTGCTATGAGCTAAGTGCTAATTCAAAGCAAAAGAAAATAATTTGTGTTTTTGATATTGCTTTTCTTCATATGCATTTCATTTAAGATATCATGGAAGAAAAGGCAGAACTAGGGGAACACAAAAAAGTCTTTTTTAAGTGGTAAACATGCAAAGATTTGAGAATGCTTTTGGCCTTAAGGGTTGGTACAATCAGTAATTTAATGATCTGCTAATACTGGATGAGATTTCTGTAGTCAGCTTCCAAGTAGGCAGTATCTGAGTTTTTCTGCTCTAGTTTATCTGATTCTTCCAGGGATCTTTGTGAAGTATTCCTACCAAACAGGTGGCCTCTATTTTCTTACTGGATCCATTAAGAGATCCTCAAAAATAGGCTTTTTGGACTTTTGAAAAATGATTATGGAAAAAAAAAGGAAGTATTAGTGATTGTTAAAGTTGTCATAGATTCTGGATAGGGGAATTTTGGCCTGATTCAATATGTTATTAATTGTTGTCTTTGTTAATGATGCAGATAATTTATTTTCATTCAATTTTTGTTACAGTAGAACTCATTATAAAAAAATAACATATCAATGGTTAATCAAAGCCATCTGTTCTAACAGAGCAAATTGTGTGTCCTCATGCACATGCATGTGTGTGCATACTCATGCCCTGTGTAAGTAGAGGGCTTATGGTGCAGGGAGATTCTGTCCCCAAGCAGTGGATTCTACCTGTGGATGCAGGCAAATAGCTGGAAAACAAACTTTGTGTAGAAGTACAACTTGTAGTGGGTCTCCTGTCCTTTTGTTGTTTCTTTTCATCCTGCTCTAAAGCTGCAGATATATTGTTTCCTGACTTTCTGCCAGAGCCCGGCATAAAGTCTCTGGCTACAAAGTGTGAGAGATTAAAAAGAGAATGACTTTTGAATGAGGAGGCTGCTTTAAATTATTCAGAGATCCTCCCTCTTCCTCTGCTTCTTTTCTTGATGTTTTGGATCAGCAGCACATTTCTAGCTGTAAATGTCTTTAGAAAATATGTTTTAAAGGAACAACTTCAGTGTGTAGGCTCTTTGAAACTAAAGCATAGAGGAGTAATTTTGCATGGAATATAACAGACAAATGTCTTATGTGGAAATATGAAGAATCACTAAATGTACAAGTTCTGCATAATCTCTTAAAATCCTTGTAAAGAAAAAAAAATCCTTTTTGAGGAACAAACATGGGAATGAGACTTGCCACAGTAACTGGTTTAACTTCTGTCTTTGGCATCAGGGTTCATTTGCTGATCCTTTTGTCAGTGAAAAAATATGGTTTTCTAAGAGCTCTTTAGGAAGAGAATACTCCCTGAGGGTGCTCAGGCATTTTGAAGAAAATAAAAACTGAGTTAAATCTTCACCCAAAACTTGAACTGGACCCAAACTTAACATTTCTTGAAGCTTGACAAGTTTGGAATGTTTCCTTCCTCTCCACCCTCATTACTTTTCATTTTCACGCTGCTCTGCGTTGCCAGGATCTGTCCAAGATGTGAGCTATGTGTTGCCGGAGTTCTGTACCAAAAAGGAGCAATATTTCTGTGGTATACTTTGGCCTGCTTATAAGAAAAAAATTCACACAAAACTTAAGGGAGAACTTGTCCTTTTCAGAATGCTGCACAACTCTTTGCAAAAATCAAAATGTTTGGGTAATACTTTAGTAATAATAGCAATTGTTTATAATTTAAGAAAATGATTAACAACAATTTTCTCCTTTCCTGTGCCAGCTCTAATGCTGTTAATGTTAGTGTAATTAGCTAATAGTAAGATTATTGTGCATATTAGAATTTATGTATATAATTGCAGTGGACTATAACAAGGAATGAAGATTTAAAACAAAACAGGATGAGAAAAAAAAAATGTACTGAAAAAAAGTTACTTTCTCAAACCTTTTACATTTGGTCATTCCTAATGCTAGCCTGAGTGGAAAGTTAAGAATGCTGCATACTTGACTGAGATGTCTAAGTGCTATTCGTGTAACCTTAAATGAACTGAGAATCTGCCAACACACTCTCCACTTGCCTCTTGCACATTTTTCTCAGTATGTACTCTGCCAGTTTCTCAATGCAATAAAATCTTCAACATGTCAGACTCTGAGTGTAAACCTAAATAGCTCTGGCTTGCAGATATAAAACCAGTGAACTAAGCTCTTGAGAAATTCACCCTGTAAAACTTGCCTTGATACCTGGAGGTTTTTGCTTCTGAATTCAGTAATATGAATTACTACTACTAAGGACTTGCAGTTATGTTGAGATGATACATTGCTGTTTTAATGAAAGATAAAAAGTAATACTAGAAAAGGATTTCTTTCTCAAATATAAATACTTTTGGAATCATGGCTTCCTTAGGGACTAGCAATCTTCACAGCCAGAAGGTACATTTACTCTATGGCAGCCTGTCTGGCTCTTCTTGACAAGCAGCTACCCTGAAATTGCTGTGGGCCTTTGGAAAAATTAACTGGTTTTGGTTTATTTGTTTTTAAATATTATTTCAAATAGCTACCTCATTTTTTTCTATTCTGATTAGAGATAGTTGCCAACATTTTTGTCACTTATCGGTAATATACCTCTTGAAATTGTTTTTTCTTAGGTATGGAAATATACTTCTCAAAGGCATGAATTTAACATGAGAAAAAAATGGAAATTAGAGGTGGGAAATAACCTTCTAGGGTACTTGGGTTGATCTGATGCCATTGCATTGTTGTGGGGAGCAGATGAGAATTTGGGAGAGGGGAGAAAGTGCGTTGTGTTAACTAGTTATACCTGACCAATAGATTTTACTTATAGGCATTTTTTATCTTCTCTGATGAAGTTTGATTGAGCAGAAACTTTTTATCTTTGCATTTTAATGTACATTTAAAGTACAGTACTTAAAGAAAGTCTGCGAAAATAAAGGTATGGATGTATTGCCATTTTCCTTATTTACTGGTTCTGATGCTTTGCTGTGGAGGTGACAGAGCCTATAAAAATGTTTCTTTTGCAGCTTTATTTGCTTAGGCAAAGATGTAGAATGGCAGCCCATGAACTACGTCAGCCAAACACCCCTCTTGTGACTGAACATGCATTTTGAACATATCTAGGAAAGTGATATGGAAGGACAGCCCCAAAAACACTGCCCTGTCCTCAGTGCCAGAAATGTTGAACTCATTTATCTTAAAGATGATCAATTTAAAATTGACCTTAAATGGATCTGCCATCTCTACAGGCACTTCCTCTTCCAGATAGCTATCTTCCCAGATTAACTGCTAATCATAGTTTTCCCTAGCTGTGTATACAGACAGATTCTTAGCTTTCACAAGTCTGCAGAGCTCTCTGAAAGAATAAGTGCTATGTTGGTTTAGATGAGCTGACAATTTTGCCCACAGCATCAAATTTGCTTTCCCCAAGCCACTGGCATTAACCACGTCTCTTGCCATTCACCAGATTTCTAAAAAAAAATAGGCATCTGCTTTTTAAATTAAAATCCATACATTTTTATATAGAGAGGGAAAATTCACACAATTCTGTATGAACCATCTTATTAAGCTGGTTAACCCGTGCCACAGGTTCCTTTTACCATCAGCTGAGAGCCACGGACAGTCTCCAAGGGGCAGGCCACAGGCTCTGTACTGACTGTGAAAAACCAAGGAGTCTTTTTTTGCTAAAGAAGGTACCTAATTATTAATGATGTGGAGTAAACTTTGTCATAATTCCTGATTAAAATGTGATGTTTCTGTCACTTGCATTTAAAAAATGGCACTTGATTTGAGGGTTTGTACTGAATCATCTCAGAGCCCTTACATGAAGCCTCAAAGTTATTTGGAATTCTGTCAGTTTGACTAGAGACTCCTTGAAGAGAAGTAATGGTACACATTTTTTAATAAAAAACAACTTGGACTTGCTGGTTTATGAATAGGTGACCAGACAGGTTTTTACTTTGTTATTTTTGCAGTGTATTTTCGACCATGGGATGTTGCTTTGGTACCCTTTGGCCACTTGGATCTTTACCCCAGCAAGGCTCATTATTCTTGGGCCAGGTCCTGTGACAGGTGATGAACTCAGAAAAGAGGAAGTGGCACAAAGCAGAGCTAGTGGGGAACTCTTGTGCATATCATGCATGGAAGACACAGTGTTTCACTGAAATATTTCAGGACTGGAAACCAAAATTATTATTTTTCCTGCTTTAAAATTTAATAAGAAGTTAAGATTTTATAATACACTTTATTTTTAACAAATCACAAATGCAGTTGCTACAAGTGACTCCAGCGATGGTTAAACCTGTGCAATTTGGCAAACCAGAACACAGAGAATGGCCTCTTGCTGTATGTATGAACAAAGCTGGATATATGTTCTATATAATTTAATAAATGATAAGTAGAAATAGAAGAATACTAAAAAATTATGCCATATGCTCAAAATAATGATCAAGCATTTTCCCTCACTCATGAGAAAATGTAGTTCCAAGCTTGTCATACCATATGGGCATGGATGAGAAAAGAAAACAATTGTGGGTGTTTCACTGGAGTGTAGAATTTTCACTTCATTATGGACAGGGAAAAAGAAAAAAATAATCAAATAAACAAGCTTTTAAAAAAATATTTCTCAAAATGAAAAGTCTCATTGGATTTATTACAATGCAAATTTTTCACCTTTGACATCGATACCTTGCCAGTAATAATGTGTCTCAGATGCAGTTACTGGTAAATAGATATAATTTATCACATTCCTTTAAAATTATTTGGATAGAAGACTTTTTTGAGGTTTCATTATTTAGGGAGAAAGAATTTGAAATTTATTTCTTTCTAATTTTGTAATGTAAGTTTAAGGTCCAAACTGTCAGCCAGTGTGGAAATTGGCAGAACTCCACTGGAGTCAGAGGAGCTCTGCCAGTTCACATCATCTGAGATGTCACCATTTATTTTACTTTTTGCTAATGATGCTGTATAAAAACATCACGATTGAATGCAGATAAATTATTTGTAATATAAGCCCAAAGTTTCGTGCAGAAAATGTTTCTTTTATGTCACATGAAGTCTGTCTTATATTGCTTAAGTTAAGCTGAAAATGAAAAAACATGAAATGGAAAACCCTAGAAACAGAATTATTCTGTTTTATTATCTGAGTGCTTAGCACTTTGCCTGAATGATAATGTTTTTCTTAATATATAAGGCATAGTTTCTGCATGATTTCAGTTGTCTTTTTCTTCTTAAAAGAGAAATGAATATTTGGATAAGGTAGTGAAGCAATAAGGGGAACAAAAGAGGTATGTTTTTTCCTCTTCAGAGATAATGAGGGAAAGCAAGTGCCCAGAACCAAGTGTCTCTGTCAAGCAGTCACTCTTTTAGGGTCTAGGAAATAATAAAGTGGGAAAACAAACAAAACAACTCAATGAAACAGAACCAACCCCCAAACCTTACCTGCCTAAAATAATAAAATAATCTTAAATCCCAGGCAGTATTATAGCGCTCCCAACTTTCCAATCTGAACAAGATGTCAAGTTTTATATTGCCATAGTGATTCAAATATATGATTTTTGGAAAACATACAGAAGTAGCATGGGCCAATTAGGAAATTCTGTTTGATACTATGCCACAAAATTAGTTTTCCAAAAATGAATTAATGGAATTTTTTTGGAATTTCTCTATGCCTGTTTGTTGTCTCACTGGTAAAGATTAATTTCAAGTTCTATGCAAGACGTGTAAATTGGTCTACTAGGAAACCAGAAAGGACTTAAGGCATTAGTGTTGGTTCCACAGTACAGAGTCATGAGACTATCAGTTCTCCTTTACAATAAATAACTTGGTAGGCTTGGCAGAGGTATCTTTAAAGATTCATTTTAAGTTTAAATTTAACCAAACCTTACAGCAACTGGGGATTTCCTTATGAATTTAACAGATACTATAATAGGCACTCCTTTAACTGCAAATTACTTAGTACTGTGAATATGTATATTCTTTTATACATGCAGGCATGCATTTTTCACACTTCACCATGTGTTGACACATCATATATATATTTTCTCTGCACTAAATAGTGCAGCTACCATTCATTTCTCCTTCCACCTGTCTGTAAATTAATTTTTTTTCCTGTGTGTATTTTTATTCTGACAAGGAAAAAAAAAATAACCACACCTTTACACATGAAGGTTTTGCCTTTACTCGATAGTATGATGTGTTCTTGGTTTAGCTACCCTGAGTTAATTAGCACTACAGAAAGTCCGGTCCAGAAGAAGCAGTTAGCTGGTCAAATCAGTGTTAGAACAGTGAACTACTTCATGCTTTTGCAGCAGACTCAATTGCATCTGGGAAGATGGTAGTTAACTGCATGGTCAGCTGGTGGTATCAGAGCTATAATGCTTAGCAGTTCCTGAGCTGGGTAGTTTAAACCTAGTACAAATACACTTTAGACCATGCTACAGAGTCATGACATATTCACAGACATGACTTGTGTTTTTAAACATAACTCAAAAAATGGCATGCCTGTTGCAAAGAAATTTCCCAGTGAATTTCTGTGTCTGTGCAGCCAGAGTTTCAAGCACAGCTGGAAAGCCAAGGCTTCCAGTATTGGCATGTGAAATCTGAAAGTTCTGACAGCAGTGAATTCAACTGAGGCTCTTGGGGCCACACTCTGCAGTGCTTCAGGTGCATGACTCCACAATATTGAGTCTGGAGTCTCTGATAGCTTCAGCTTAGCTCCAGGTCAGGGTTTTGACACTTTGCTATAGGGCTGTGAGGTCTTTCAATCCCCTGATTCTTAGAAAACCCCACTCAGTATGGCTGGCCAGAGCTGCAAAAACCTGCGTCCCAGCGAGGAACCAGCCAGGCACTCGTGGGTACTCTGCCAGTGCACTGATAACTGTTTGTTCAATCAGTGACATTTCTGAAAACACTTTAAATTTTGACAAATTTTCATTTTCAGCTTAGTCAGAAAGTCCCTCAGTTATATTTATGAATGTCTTGTGAGTATATTTATGTTTCTTTTGGTACGTAATTCAAATGAAGTTGTTTGAATAATTTTCCGTATTGAAAGATGAGCAATGCTTTTGACTTTTGCTTCATTACCACAGTCCTGAATTTGCACATCTACTGAAGGAATGCCTAACATTAAATTTTTAGCTCTCCTTATTAACACCAAGTTGTATCAATTGCTGTCTGAAGAGGAATGTTTACTTAATACATTGGAAGAAATCAAATTGCTGATTCTTTCTGATTGAAATAACCTTATTTGATTTTTTTCCTTTAATCCTTGGTTTAGAGACTCACTAAACAAAGAATATGTACAAGAGAAACAGCAGGAACGCTAGGGATGTTTTTAACTCAAGAGATATCAAGCCTGTAGCTTTTGATTACTCAGAAATACACAGAAAGAAATCCAGATAAGATTAAAGAAAACCCAGAGGAAGTGAGAGAATATTGTCTGCACTAATATGCTGGCTGAGTAATGAATAACTTAGCTTTGAATAACAATAAACATATTTTTAAACTTAGATCTAAACCCTTAGTTTCTATACTCTCTTACTGTGTGCTCTGCAAACACATTCATGAGAGTAGCTCACTGTGAATGTGTGTGATCTGTAAATCACTCTCAAGTACCCTCTGTGCAAGTTTGTTCTCTTTTATCTTGGTTTCTAAATGGAAGCACTTTACATTATTTGAACATTCATATCTCCGTACAGATTTTAAAATTTCAATTGCTTTTAAATTCTTTAGTCTGATGTCCGTGTCGTACTTCAAGGTGATTAGATTTAATTGTATCTACATTTTACTGTTATCAGCAATTTCTCAGTTTTCTCATTAGTACTTCCTTGGGTATTTTTAGTTGCCCAGATTCTGCTCAGTGGTCACTGTTTCAGCTTTCAAATGTGGTTTATTCTTCATAGATCGTTTCAGGATATAGTATAATTTTGGGGTATATTTTTGCAGACAAAGTTTCCAAAATTCCAATATTTCTTGTAGGTTCAAATGGACTGCTGGTGTGGATGGTTTTTTTGCTTGATAGCAGCCAGTGGCCCACGTCCATCTCTGTTTTATCCAGTGAATCTCTCACTGTAGTTTTATAATGACTTTCTGTTCTCTTCATATGCTGTTATCATAAACATTCAGGTTATGCAGTCATTGGGGATCCAAAAGCACGATGATCTCAAAGTTACCTTGCCATATGTGTATGTTGCCTTCCTCTTGTCCATATCTGTTGTGTTTATGTCTGTTTCTGGAAAGAAAACATAATATAGATCAGCATCTTTACTGAAAGATACATTGGACAAGAAAAAGGTACCTGCATCTGTCCTTCCTGTGCCTGCAGGGAGCTCTATTATTTCAGAGAAATACATTGTGCAAGTCACTGCTGCCTTTTCCCATTGTACATTACTGTTTCGTATGGTTTTTGATGTTTCTTTTCTTAGGTTTGAATTTGCTCTCACATCTTAATCTTTCTGGACTGTATCTGTGCATTTCATATTCTGTATTCTGTATAAAGAGTTTTTTTCTGCACAAAGAGTTCTTAGTATTTTGTGACCTATTCCTTCAGAATATTGTAGTTTATAGAAGAGCCTGATGCTCGTTACTCTTACACCACCTCAATCATAATTATTGTAAAAGGCAGATTAGTGCAACTCTTTCAGTTTAATAATTTCCATGCTATTTTTCTGGCTCTGAATCTTCAGTGAATTCTCCCAAAACAGAAAAAAGTTTCAGAATTCTGTTTCATTTAAAGAATCTCTGAATAGATAAGATTTTCACTTTTGAAAATAAACTCAGTGTCTGTATAGTTCTGGCATGAGCTTTGCTTTTTAAGACGAACACGAGAGTATGCCATGCAAATTACCCCATCTTCCTCAGTTTCTCCACTCGTAACTGTGTGGTCTGTTTATCCTGGCCTGAAGAACTGCACTGTTTTAAGTCTTTCCTGGTCTTTATAGGTAAACTTCTTTATTTCACTAAGCTGCTGTTTCTTCTCCTGTCTTTTCTGTCACCCTTTCCAATCACATATGGTCTCATGGAATGGTGGTAGATATCAAGCACTTAGATTTTCCTCTAGCCACATTTACTTGTAGAAAACCAGCATGGTGACCACCCATACTATGTAGGTCCTTGGAAACAGCATTTAAGAGGCATGAGTTGAAGTTATTCTTTACTGGTTATGAAATTGCCATGGATCAGCAAATTATCTGCTGAAATTGGAAAGAATTCATGGTATGGTAGATCATGCATAGCTTAGAGTTTTTGGAAGTCTTAATTTTGAAGAGGCTTGTATATTAATTGAATTTGAAATAGACTAATCTCTTGTTAAGCAGTTTTAAGGACTACATCATAATAGCTTAAATACCCATAACCTGCTGGTTTTCTTCTTGTTCGTGGAGTCCTCAGACACTCAAGCTTTGGCATTGTGAAGGAATGGAGGAAAAGTTCCTGCTTCTTCCTATTGTATGTTCTAGTTTGGGAACACTAGGAAGTGTAAGACCAAAGGCATGGTCTTAAAGAGGAGTCATACTGAAAATAAGCTGGCTTTATGTGTATCTGGAAGCATATCTGGATTTACAGTACAAGTCATAGTGATCGCTGTAAGAATTTCACACTTCATAGAATTAATGGCATTTTGATGGTTTTTTTGGCTGGTTTTTTCTTTAATTTTGTTTGATTGATTTTTTTTTAAATAATGACTTATCTTAAAAACACATTATGCACTGACAGTAAAATTTGTCTTAAAAAAGGGCTAGTACCTTCTGAAGAAATTACATCTACTTTAAAAAAAAGCAGTGGTAAAATGTTATTAATTTTGTGGCTATCCTGTTTGAAAATAAGTACATACATTTCCATGCTGATGAATGATTCTATTGATTCTGCTTGCCTGAGAGAGCATTTTGTTTGTGTGTATGTAATGAGCTGTTGGAGCCAAGTTCTGAGACTTGCTGGGAGTGACAGGTGTACTGTAAATATAACACAGGTTTTAGGATTTTGTTTGAAGTCTCAAAATATGCCTAAGACCATGATAACAACAGAATTGTTATGAAAATGCATGTATGGAAAGATATGTAAAGAAATGTGCTATATATTTGTCAAAGAACGCGAAGTCATCATACTATAGTAACTACTATAATGAAAGCTGTGCAGAAACCATGAATTAGTATTTGTACACAGAATTAAACCATTTTCTGATTTAGACATTTCCAGACTTTTGGGTTCAGTTCTTCGGAATGGGCATGCAGGCAACACTGTTTACTTTCCTGGAGGCTAAATCGTGGGCTTGGGGTCAAGACTTGTCAAATTACAGAACAAACTTTATTGTATTTCCTTAGTTTTGCGTACTTAACAATGCTCTCTAAGTTTGTCTTAGCATGTTTTAGCATGGAGTCAGTCATAACTAGAGATATTGCCATTTTACTTTTCAGTAAATCCTATTTCCTCTCTGTTTGTCTGTGTGGATGTCAAAAAGTGCATTCTGTGGGTGTTGATAGTTGCAAAAAGATTATTACTGTGATTCTGAAAATCCTTCCTTATGCTAGATACATTATCCTGGCAACTGGAGCTGTCAGATGTGATAGCAGATGCAGAAAGGGTCACTTCTAGCACGGAAACAATTTGGATGATTTTGCAGAGATTTTGTCCTCTTTTTAAAATTGTGATTCGTTTGTATCCTTCTTGACATATAGTTACAGCATGCATTTCAGCATGTTTATTTTCTCGTATAGATTGCTTGTCACCATTAGTTTTTTGTTATGACAGCAGAGATTATACATCATCTGACCAAGCTCTCTCCCTGGTTTTCAGTTCTGATAGAAACATCTCTTTTTGTCTTACTGTATACATTTTTACTTCAAATTCTGTGACCTTTATGCTCCTTTTGCCTTAGAAACAGTAATCAAACAATGAGATTAAGTTTAGTATTTCTTAATGTCTACTATTGCATTTTTTGTCTGTAATTTCTATTTTCTATTTGGTAGTACCATGCATTCCATGATAGTGCCACATATACAATGTATCAAAATAGAAAGGAATTTATAATACTGAAAGTCTTTCAAATTTTTCATATTTTCTATGCAACATTTAAACATCCTTCTCCATAATCCTTATTTTACTGCATCATAAACATCAATTCCGTAGATGTGCTTCCTGATCTTTTAAACATGTCAACGCCATTGATGTCAAAATAAAGGTGTGTTGTATTTCCTTGCCATTTGATGAAATGTAGATTTCAGTTTCCATTTTCATTATAGTTAACAAGCACCCAGGAGGCAGGTCGGTCTGCTGGGCCAGAGCTGGCGTGTGCCATGTGTTCTGCTTGGTGTAGAGGCATGTGTTATTTACAGTCCCAGCCTGCAGAGCTGCATCTTCCCAGTCAAGCTTTAGAGTTGGCTGCCTTTAGTGCTCTGTAAGGCTCTATCTAGGTCCTAGATGTGTCTCCAAAGCCATAATGTCAACTAACTTCCTGATTTGCCAGCTCATGAGACCTTTATGGCCATGGAAAACACAGCACACAGAGCTCAGAGATTTAACATGGTTGTTAAAACAGTTGTTTTTGTATTAGCACATTAGCACAATGTCATCAGCATGGACACTCCCGTTTGTAACAGATTTCTTAAAACTGCTGCTGCCAAAACCTGCTGTGTTATCTAAGTGACTACAGATCCATTCTCTTGAGAATTATCAGCAATTCAAGAAGCCGGAAGACTGAAGATGCGATTTTACATATGTCATTCTCAAAGCTGAAAGAGAAAGTACTTTTCCAACATCCGTGGGTTGTTACCATATTTAAGAAAACCAGATACATTTTATTTTGAAATTTATTTTTAATTTGAAAATTTGAAAACTTTTAGTAGTTAACAAAGACTAATCAACATGGAAGTGTTGAATATTTCACATGTTGTAGGTGATCCTTCTTGTAATCTTGTACATTAGAAAAGACATCTATCAGTCTGTTAAAATCAGTGTTATTATCCACATGGATAAATCATTAAATAAATCTTCCCATAAAACATAAATAATGTAGCTTAGTTTTGGCTTTCCTGAAAGTCCATGTGAAAGTGAAGAATGTTAATTTATAGTATTTTTGGTTGGCTTCTACATATATCCTGAAGATTTTAAACAAGGTTACTTTCTGTTTGCAAGATTATGGATTCTCACCAAACACTGTTGTTTTGCCATTGTCTGAGTTTCTAAATTTAGAAACTCTGTACCCAAAGGGGTGAGACCCACCTGTCAAGTGAGAGCAGCTCTCCCAGTTGGGATGTGGTGCTCAGTGTGTGGCGTGAAAGCCCAGTGTGGTGATGATCTGGAGAGACTCTCTGGGTAGCTGTGTGAATCTGGTGGTAGAGAAGGTGGCAGTCTACTTCCCAACAAATTGGAAGAAATAACTTGGTGGAGAGATTGTGGAAATATCCAGTGTAAGAGATGATCTGTTCTCTGCCAAGCCATTTGTCGTTCCTTGGAAAATGCTTCCAGCTTCTCTGTGTATGCTAATGGCACACAGAAAAAAAATGAGAAGAGAAAAACTTGTCATTTTTGAAAGATTGTTCCACTTAAGAAAAGGAGCACAAAAGGAGTATTCTAAATGTACTCTCCTTTGTAGAACAAAAAATATAAAGACAATATACTAATGTTCAGCAGAGAATTAAATGGTGGGGTGGTATTGTTATGGTTGTGTTAGGGACAGGAAGAAACATTGGTGCAGCTGCTAAATGTAACAGCCACCTTCTATTCAAGCTGAATAAGGGAACAGTTAAATGCATCTGTGTTTAGAGATAGTTGAAAATATTGAAACAACCCCTAAAAATTCTGTTAATGCATAATGCTATTCATTTTTCTGGTGGAGCAATTTCTTAGCAAGCTGCAAGATACAGAGATAAATGCAGTCAAATACAGAGTTTGGGGAAAGACTGTGGCTGCAGCTGGGTGTCAGTACATGTGAGGAGAAAGGCAAACATGCTCCAGGAGCACACAGGAAAGGAACAAGAAAGATCCAGGTTCAACCAAAGAAGCAGTTATACCACAAGCAAAGAGAGTTTTACGTAAACTACTTGCTAAAAAGTGAAGCTCTGAGCAAGGAAGTTATCTCCTGCTGCTCAATTCCTGTTGTGTTTAAGAAAATTGGGCTTTAACATACAATTTACTGTAGATTGCACTGAAGAAATTCTGGACTCCATCATCATTTCCTCCTCTTGAGAGAAACAGGGACTTAGAGCCTGAATTTTGCATAGATGCTTAGGTCAAAAGGCTGACAGCATCTTGTTTTAATCTTGATGTTTGCTTATTGGATATTGATAAAGCAATAGGCAGGCCACAAAGTTTCATTAAGCCCTCTGTCAAGAGATGGGCCCTATTCCAAAACACTGTTTTATGTGGGCAAGACAAATAGAAGGTGTAAGGAGGTGTGTGTTGTATGAGAAGAGTGAGCACTGAAGTTTTTACTGAGCATTTCTGACTCTCCAGTGTCTCTGCCACCATTCTTCTTCCTTGCAACCTCTCCTCTGTCCACACTATATTTTTTTCTCTAAGATCATTTGTTGACTGAGGTGTCACTAAATGGCTCCTGATTTCCAGAAAGAAATCATCAACTGTGCTTCTTGTGTTTCCAGTTTGAATTTATGAAAATAATTGAACTGCTAACAGTATTATAGTGCTGTATCTTCCCACTGGTACTGTACTTATTTAATATAACCCAAGCTGATTTATTACCTATTCTCAATATAATTAAAAATGAAGCAGACCCCTTTTTTAATAGAAATATGATTTAGATACTGTGAAGCTTGTAAACCACAAGGTGGAAGTGGCTCAGCCTCTCCTTATAAGTAATTTAAAATGCACAAAAATGTGCAGCTTACTTGTTGCCAGTGTAGGAAGTGAGCATAATTATGACTTTGCAGCTGTTTCTCCTAAAGAAAGCAAACAAACAATAAGACTCACACTTTTTATTGCAACTAAAAAGGGATGTGCTCAAAGGGAATGTATTTATGCCAGAAAGAAGAAGCCATCAGAAAGGTGTTGCTGTCCTATCAAATGTGCCAAACACATTCACAACTGTGGGATGAAACTGCAAGGAAAAAAGGCCACTTTCTCAGCATCCATTGCTAATATTGATTAAGCTGGGAAAAAAAAAATCCAGCAGTGGAAAGAGTTTCAGCTATTACAAATCTGTGTAGGTATTTATGTATCTGGATACATAGAATAGTGGCCTTTGTACTATACTAGGCCAGAGGTAGAATGCTTACCTCAAAAAACCCCAGCCCCAAAACATCCAACCCCCAAATCCCACAACATGTCTTTCCACTCATTAAAAAGAATCCTTTGTTTTGTTTTGTTTAGTTTTGGTTTGTTTTTTTATTGTTGTTGTTTTGTTTTTCTAAATACTCAGCAGTTTATCATTTGTCTCTCTTCTTTTGTCCTCTACCATAATTTGTTTTTATTGTGTAACCTCTGGATCATTAAGAACACATGTTGATCTTATTGCTTCTCAAAGAAAATTCCTTGGAGTGGAGATTAATACCTTGCTGATACAAAACTGTCATTATGTTACTTTTTTATGTGCCTATGTGATGTACAGTAGAAAACTATTATCACAAGTCAAAATAGTTGTGACAAATACTAAGCCACGATATAGTTTGTGTTGAGTTTCATGCAGAAAGTGCATCTGGTGAATAAAGGCTTGCCAGATTGTTTTCAAATTACCTGCATTAATCTTTAGACTAGAATAACTCTCTACTTTAAATTGAAGAATGCAATGTACATGAAGTCCTTATTCTTCCTTTTTTATACACTGCTTGTTTAGCATAAATGTAGTCAAAATATCTGGCCAGTGTCTATATAATTTGACATCCAGAGGTACATAGAACTCAGAAAAAAATATTAAGAATATTAATTTGCTTGACTCATTCATAGAATACGTATTTTGTTATGCTTTTACTGAAGCACTTACCAGAGGAGTAGTAGGAACAAATATTTATGTCTCCCAATGAAGATCTTTTTTCCCCTTATTAGAGTCACCTGCAGTTCATACACTGTTATCATTAAGTACCCAGAAACAAAACATGTACAGTACAACAACAATACACTCTTTATTTGTAAAATGAGTCACATTGCTTCTATCCTGCTTCCCACAGATCAGAGCTTTAATAGGGATATAAATAAGAAACTTAACATATGTGACCTTCTGACCGCAGAGTGTTAAATTCCAGGGACTATATTGCTCCACCACTTACTTCTTTTATTCAAACGTGTATTCATCATAGTTCTGTCGGAAATTGCATGATTTACAATTTATATTAGGTTCTGATATGAATTACATTCAGATACAGCGAGAGTAAAATTGTGGAGGAGCAATTCTTGCTAAGGATGTTGAAAACAATTTCCACTTAACCTTCAAATGTGGTGGAAATGACACAATTGTATCTTGGTAAAGTTTTATCTTTGGGAAACATCTGCTTCTGTAGAAAAACTTTATTTTTCTTCTGTCTAATGTAAGAGTTTGTGTTAACATTTGGATCCTGAAATGTACAATTCCACAAATACATTGTCTCTGTGACTTGACTAATGAACTCTGCCAATACAAGTATTGTTTATTCTGTGCAATAAGTCTTGAAATAGACCCACAGAAGTGCTACTGTGATGCAGATCCAAATAAGGTTTTCTAGCTTGGAAATGTTCTGATATTTATTATAAAATTTTATTATTATCTTGATAATATATGCATTTTAAATACAGGCAAGCACTGTCATGAGTATAGTTTGTTCTCCTTCATTATTTTTAAATAGTGATTTTATCTCATTTTAATGAAAACATTTCAAAGAAAATGAACCACGAGTATAGATTTCTGTTTCAAACCTACAGTCAAGATGTACTAAGAATCCTTTAGGAGAAAGAGTCGTCTGAGGCCTCCAGTTCAATTCCACCCTGCTATGAGTCCCAGCTGTTCAAAGAGAAGTTTATTGTGCTTTTTGAACTAATTCTTCAGCCTATAGATTTTTGATATTTTATCCAGTTTCTCCATACACAAAAAACCCTTTTGAATTTAACAAGCTTTTTCTATTTTGATGCAACTATTCTGATTATCACAAAAAATGGTGGCTATAAGACTTTTCAGAATATACTTCAGCATCCCTATTCAGTAATTACTAATAAAAAAGCCTAGGACCAGCAGAAAAATTGATTTAATGCAGGAAATATCTTTCTACTCTTAGCTAGTCATGAAATCGTATTTGGGATGTACTTGTTTACAGTGTCTTAAATACTGCTTCAAAAAAACCTAAAAACATGAACCACGTCCATGAACTTTATGACTGTTCTCTGTGAGTGGGAAAGAAGACCTAAGGAAAGTTAACAGAATTATATAAATTAACTGAAAAGGGAGCATAAGGTGCTGCAGTCAGCTAGGAGAGACTTCAAGTGCAGAGGATGAAGGATTTGCTATTATGTCTGCTTGCAAAATGAAAGCTTACATTAGGGCCTGTGGTTTGGAATCAAAATCATGAGGCTCAAAGTCTGCTTACCAGATGACTTTTAATTCTTTTAATAATTGTGCCTGAGGTATATAAAATGTATTCAGGAAGACAAAAGTCCAAGAACAATTAGCATTATGTAAATTGGCTTATCAACAGATATTTTAAGTGTTTGTAGAACTTTTGGGAAAGGAGGTATTGAGGGTTTTTTAATTTCTGAAAAACCTTTTGGACAAACTATATGATAATGTTCTCTGAAAAAAAAAAAGCATAGCAAGAGACAGCAATTTTTATAACATTTATTGTAGTGTTGGGAAGAAAGCCCCACTGGAAGTAAGTCAGCTTAGAGAGGTTGGGAAAATACAGCATGCTATGTATTCTGCCTGGAGAAATCCATTACCCTTATTAAACTTAGTATTTAAAAGAGGGTTAAAACACTCAGAGGATTGTCCTTTGTGCCAAAATTTACTTTTGGGTGAAACTAAATCACTGTTCTGTTGCTGCATAGTAAGGTGCTTCAGGAGCACCCCTGGTTTCTGGTGTGTTGTGGGAGCAGTAGAACCGAAAAGTGAAATCAAGTTGTGCTGGTCTCTGGTCTCCTATAAAGCAGAATGATGGGGCAAATCCTTGTCATGTACCATGGCCATTAGAAAGTGGTCTCTGTGGAGAGAGGGAAAAAATTATCAATGCACTCTGGGCTTCAATTTTTGCAGTCAGGGGACTGGCTCAGTCTTACGCAGGTTCCCACGCATCCATAATATTTCTGTCCTGTAAGGATCCCAAACTTTCATTGGGTATTCTGTGGTTCAGTCCATAGTCTTAAAACTGCCTTTTGCTCCTCACCTATCCTGATATCAATTGGAAGGACTAAGAAGTAACCCCAATGACTCTGCTTAAAGCAATATAATAACACTTTCATTTAAACAAAGAAAGGTCTTTGACATTATTCAGGAGTACCTGTCTTTGGAACATTGTGTAGGCATATCTTTCTGTGCAGTAGCAATGTTTTTTTAATGCCCCTTGTCTAAATATGCAGATTAATAGCTCAAATGGGTCTGACTTTGCTTTTCCCAAAGATCAAGAACTTGTCCTTCAATGTTGCCAATGATATTTGCATATGTGCTTTCTATTTATTAGAGGTCATTTGCGTGTTCCGTTTGCATGCGTGAACTTTGCTCATTTGGCATTCCCATTTTTTTCTGGATGCGGTCTGTCCAATTAAGGTAAGCAGTTCCGAGTGAGTTCCTCCTCTACCTGCGGCAAACCTGGCTCTCCTCATGTGGACCACACAGTTCATGTTGTTGCAGTAATTTCCTTCAGTCTTTTTTCGGATATCTGACTAGCCTACCACCATCAAATGATACCCTAATATAAGCCCTTCTGTAGGTATTGGCACGGCATTGAAGCTTAAATCATGGCTTGTCAGCATTTGGATCTTGACCTTTCCTAATGAAATTTCACACCCATTCGTCCTTCTGAGTCTGTCCTATCCTGTAAAAGGTCTGAGGGCATAGGAGTTGCTTTCCCTAACAGATTAATTTTTGGGAGGAGGAGAAAATGGGAGAAGTGACTGAAGTTCACCCTAAAGTTTACCTTAGTTAAAATGAAAAAGAATTTGGAGGGAAAGGTGCTCTTGAAAAATGGGCTAAATGCTGAATTTTTGAAAAGAATCTTTCACATTGCTAAATTGAACAGATGTAAAAATTATTTTTTTGATTTCATTACTTTGAACAATCATTTTCTTGAACTTCCCTTGCTTATCTCCAGTATATGTATGCAGTTAAAGCTGCCCACACCACCTTTTTTGAGGAAGGTGACTCTTGTCTGCTGAAGGTTTTGTCACTGATCGTTCTCTTGGCTATCTATACCCCTTTTCTATCTGTGTCTGCCTCCAGTTATTCCCATTTCCTTAAGTTCTTTATCAGTTTTCCTTATCTCTTGAACAGCTGTTACATAAATAATTCATGAAAGCATTCAGTTTTTGAGGGTACATTCAATTATACATGTATAAATTAAATGTTGCTATATTCAATTAATGATTAGTGGGTTTATATAGTTATATATTTGCATAGGTATGTCAGTATTTTCTGGATGTTATAACTTTTAAATCAGATTTGGAAAGACCTTTAAAACGGAAAATTATTTTTACAGTAATCTTTTATAAATACATGATGGAAAACTTTCTAATGCTGTTTCACATACTGTTTTACATATGGTTTGGCTGCTATTGGTTACGAGATGTTCATGAGCAGTTGACAGAAAAAAATGGATAGAAGTACACTTGAGCAGATTTTAATCCTTCCCTTTTGAGAGATTATAACAGATCATTAAAAGTGATTGCTTGTTTTCTCCCATCTCTTTTCTGTCCTACAGAAATCATTGGTGCAACCTGGCACTAATGCACTACATCTATACTCGATGATCTATATTGGTCTTTTGTATTGGAGTAATTAACAGGTGTTAATTTTGGCAAAGAAACTTTAATTGATTTTTTATCAACCTTTTTTTTTTTCTTCCACCAAAAGGCTCAGGCAGTGAGCCTTCTATCACAGATAGGTAGCAACTAATGACAAAGATGAATTCAGCAGGAGCTGCTGACTTGAAAATACATAGTTTATCAAAACCCTAAGGCAGTGTATTTCCAGACCTGCTGTGGAGCTCAACATGGTAGATAGAAAGAGGGTGAAGATTCAGAACTGATTGTGGCTTTGACAGGCTAGGGTGAGGGACAATCATAATTAGCCACTGTTGTAATTCAAAAATTGCAATGAACAACTGAGAACAGGCAGAACTGTAAAAACATCAATAATTTAAATGATAGTGAATCATTAACCTGAGAAGTTTAAAGACAGCAGGCTGTTTTTGAAAAAGAGACATGATGAATTTAAATGGCACCTAGCTCAGATCTGAGCAGAAGCAAAGACATGCTTCGAAGGTAATTGAAGGCACCCTTTGAAATGGGCTGAGAGGAGATGACTCTTGACCTTGAATCGTTTGGAACTCACAGCAATGCACAGGGACTCCACTGTCATGACAAATGATTTGAGTTTTCTCTAAGTGAGTGTCTGAGCATCGTTTATGCTGACTCCCTGATATTTCACTGCCAAGAGGTCAACTGCTGTATTTGAGCACAGATGAGAGTCACTTGAAGATGAATCCAGGTCTGGACACCTTGCAGAGAGCAGCACTTAAAGATTGTGTTAGTAGCAGGACCGGTTTTTTCTTTTTTCTTTTTTTTTTTTTTTTTGTCTGGATATTAGATGGATCACTGTGATTGAAACTGCCACAGAATTGGACATCATTGACGTCTGAGTAGAACTAATCCTGCCTGAAAATCAGAGCATGAATCAGTGATTTCTTGGCTCTTGACAAAGGATGTGATAATGACCAGACTGGATAGCAACTATCAGCTACTTGTTAGGATTCCAATCCACAAATGTTACCCAGGGGCTGATGACTGAATAAAATAGATACTTTTAAGTCTGAGAGAGGCTGAAATTCAGCAGTGCCTAGTACTGCAAAGACACAGCATCCTGAAAACCCAGAAACTGTTTGGTTAGCAGAGAACAAAATCATGAACTTTTGTAATGCAGAGGGTATTCTAAATGGCTATAAAATACTTAGATGTCTAATTCTGGCAACAAATTAATGGACTGTGAAAGATGGTGTGTGAGGAGAACACAGGAAACCAGCCCGTTTTTGTCAGCTGCTGCTTAACCCAGTAACATAGAATTCTGAAGTGTAGGAATGCCAAGGGTTCCCAAAATTTGCGCACATTGTGTTTCAACCAGTTGCCACTGAATTGTTCACTGAAATTAGAGATTAAACCAAAGCCCTGTGTTTCGTTGCAAAGTTAGATCCTTTCCCCAGGAGTTGGATGTTTTAGCTATGAATACAAGTCTGGGCCAAATTTCAATGTGAGAATAAATTTGAGATAAATCAATACGCATGGAGTTAGGGTTTGGCTCTGTTCCTGTGCATTTGCATTGTTACTGAGATCCCCCAAACCTTTTACTCCAGTTTCTCAACTAAAAGTGGACATGATAATGATTCTTTCTTTTCTCAACGTTCTGCTCTTTGATTGTTTGTTTGGTTTGTTGGTTTTGGTTTCTTGCTCTTTTTTTTTTTTTTTTTTGGAGGAGGAGGTATATTTACTCAAAACACATCTAAGTAACCTAAGGGAGTAAATAGTAAAGTACTTGCTGTCAAAACCTGAAAATCTTGCATGAACTGTGAACAGGAACTGTTAAAATTTTCTTCTGACTTCTCCTTTTTGTTTCTACCACAGAGGAGTTCTTAGGGAGGTATGTTTCCTGCACATGATAATTAAGATTCATATGAGTAACTTGACTTAAAATTCAATAGAATGCTCATATAACCCTCTGGCGTCCCCCAAATTCTGGGTTATTAGTCTGAAACTGGCAAGTAGAAAATAGAAGAGAGAAAACTGGGACAGTTATGTTTAATATTAATGCAAAAAGATACAGAAGAACTATAGTGAAAAATAAAAATAAACTCTTTTTTTTCCTCTGCAGTGGCAGTACCTCAGGCAAAAAAAAGTTATCATAATACACATTTAACTTAACTGAAATACAGATAGAAACCTTTAAACGTATTCCCCTTTTTTAATGGTATAAGATATTCACTGTAGTCAGTAAATTAGGCAATGATTGAAGAAACAGTGGGTTGTGAAATTTATTTTATAGTATTTCTATGTAACTGCAGAAAAAGTGTTCTCTGTCTTTTTCTTTCTTCAATTAGGGTAAAATACTTAATAAAGGTCCACCAGGAATAATTTATATTTAAAATTGAATGATAAGACAGATGTCTTCAACAAATTACCTTGTACTAAAAGTAATGCTAATATTTTAATTATCTTGCCCTTTTTTGGTGTTACTTCTGAATAGAAAAATATAAATCAGTGCCTCCAGTCCAAAATCAGCTGCAATTGAGCATAATAGTTATCTTAATTCCTTCCTTACAGATATTATACAGCAAAACTAAAACAAAATAAAAGAAAAAAATACTAAAATTAAAAAATGTATCTATCTGGATTTTATTTACACATAAAGGCAGTTGTTTCTTTCTTTCTTCTTTTACTTCCAACTTTCAGACTTTTGTGACCTTTTTTTTTTTACTGATCATTCCATTCATCTATGGAAAGTCAGTTCTTCAATCTTTGAGAAAATAAATACTTCTGTCAGAAAAAGAATTTCAGTGCTTTTACCAGTGAACTGGAGATTCTCTTTGGTTGGTTGGTTTTCTCTTAGATCTCCCATGTTTTTGAAAATCTTTCCAGCTAGCATATGGTCCATGTAAGAAACAGAGCCTTTAGCATTTTTAGAATTTGTGCTACATAATTATCATAAAATCATGCAAAATAGAACAAATATTTCTGTGGAAGAAGCAGAAGTGTTTGGTGGAAGCCATAAAGTATTTTCATGCTTAGTTGAAATTATTCTCTGAATTCAATTTAGGATTTTCGAGTTCATGAATTGTGATATGAGCTAGTTTGAGGAATTCTGAAAAAAGTAATCTCTAGTTTTAATGCTGAGAAAGGAATCAGCATGCCTGGATATTACCCACAGTATTTCTCCTCATTCTGTTTCTAAATCCTGCCTTGGTAATATTCTGTGTTTTGTGTTCTCCCCCCTCGTGCACCTTTGGAGTTGTATACAGATCAAAGGTGGTTGGAAAATTCTGTTAAGCATTTCATGTGTATTTTGATGAGCAGGACTCTGAACCTTTTGGTAAAAGCTGGGGACAGGGTGTTCAGTGCTGAATAGATGCATATGGCAAGTGCTTTGAATCAAGTCAGAACTAAGAGGAAATGATCTGCAGCCCTCTGCTTGAGCACATGTTTAGGTGAGATTAAAAAAAAAAAAAAAAAGAAAAGCAAATTGAAAGACTTTATTAGACCTGAAAGTGGGAAGCAGATGTAAAGTTTAAGGTAGTAAGGCTGAAATTCTCATGTAACTCCTCAGAAATAGACCAATAGTAAGACAAACAGTCATCTTTGAAATTAAAATTAGCTAGTAGTACAGGATATAAAAAGGAAAAGTTAGCTTTGGGATAATCACAAAGATAGCTTTCCCAAATCAAGACAGGGAACTTGGTGATTTGTGGCACTCAGTGCATTAGAAAAATAAGTGGATGAATAGAAATCTACTTCAGAACAAGAATAGAAATTCCCGTGTGCTATCACTTCTTGGAAACACCTATTTTCTGAGTAAATGTAAGGCAAGAAGGAGGAGTGTATCTTGTATTCTTTATTTCTGATTGTGCGTATGTCTCAGGGTGGAGAAGCAGTTGTGCTGTTGGCATACATGATTTAGTCTGACTGAGATACACATACTCCATTGTCTTCTTATGAAGCACATGAATGGCAGAGGGTACAGGCACCAGAATGTTACAGAAGTGGTTTCACATAATCCCTGACAAAAGTGAAAAACACACCTAGTCACTCTCTATGATCTAAGAAGGAACAGAAAGAGCTTTAAAAAGGCAACAATAATGGAGAGGTGATTTGACAAGTGGCAGTTAGAACCACGAAGATCATTCCTCTAGCTTTTGAGAAAATGAAACCTACTTGGTACTCTTTCATCACCATGCAGGCACCCTCAATTAAAGCAGTGCCCCTGATAGCAGGCAGTATAATCTGCATTTTATTTCACTCATGAGCAAAATAACAAGTTACTCAGGCCTGCGGCACTCGTGAGTGATATGGGCCGTGTAATATCCTCTCCATTGAGTTTCCTATTATTAAGTTTGAAATAAAGAGTTCAAAATTAACTGTGACAATGATTTTATCTAGTCTTGGCATCACCATTAGCTTCTGCAGTTTACTGCTAATAAAACTTTAAATTTGCTATTACTTGTAATAACCTTTTTGCCACCTTAGCTGTAGAAATTAGACAAGGAACCCAGCCAAAACATGGCTAATGACATTTTCTAGTTGAATGGAAGAACTGACTAGAAGCAGTGGCAGCTATTTGTAAGGTGTTAATACAATAAAATACAATATTTAGGATTTTAGCTGATTAATTTGAAGCACATGTTTTTTTCACAGGCATCAGTGTTTCATGGTTCACATTTTTAGCTGGCCAACTTAACATACAGTATGTCAAATAGATAAGCATTCTCTCTGCAGGTGTTAAGCAGTTTTGAAAAGCAGACACACAAGTGAGTACAGGTAATTTCCTATTTATGATGTATTGCCAAGATCTTCTGTTTAGAATGGATGTTAATGAGGTAAAATCCTGAAATACTTTCAGATCCTAAAAGTACCACCCTGAAAGAATTTTATAAGGTGGTGTCTTGATCTTTCCTATACTGTTATAAATCAAGAACAACTGTAGTCGAGTCATTGTATTTGTACCATAGCGTTAAGTTGTGAAACTGAAATCTGCAACTCAAGTTTATTTTTCTTATAATCTTTGTTTACCCTTTTGACATATTTTCCCAGCTAATGGTTTTCAACCTTCCTAGGTGCAAATTGCAATTATTTCACTGAGGCAAGGATTTCAGCATTTATAATATCATACAGCGACATCCAGAAATATAGATTGTTAAATACCATAAAACCACAAATTAATTAAGGAACTTGTCATACTAATGAAGAGACAGAAAAGCTCAAGCTGAAATACAATAAACCACTTATTTCCCCTTAGCTAGAGTCTTCTAAGAAAGCACACAAATTCTGTATTACTGTGGAGTCGCACATGTCCTGCATGTCAGGATGCAGAGGAAACAAGAACTCATGCAAAGTAACCAGTAAAAGAATTGATAAATGGTGAATATATATCAAACAACTATTTGCACAGAATTTTCACAGCTTGGAACACTGGCTTTAAGATACATGCCTATACTTTTAAGATGCATTTTCCTTTTTAGAAGGTGATGGTCACTTATTCCCTTTTAAATAATATATCGTTGGTTAATGCATATATGCAGGGTGTGAATCTGGGTTTCCATTCAAGTCTTTTTACATACATATAACTTGACCTGACTTTTAGACTGCACATTGTTCTAGAGACAGGTATCTTGTAAGGGTATTACAGTAACTTAACCCCCCCCAAATAATGCAAAATCCAACAAACCCACAAAAAGAGAGGTTAAAAGACTCACTGATCAAAAGGGAACCTAGGAGATCATATCTCTGTAACCTAGAGATTTGGATGTTGCCAGGAAGAGAGGAAGCTCTTGGTTTCAGTCACTGCTCCATGGAAGTTCTATGTGACAGTTGTTAAATACATGTAATTTTTGGAGCATAGACTGCTAGCTGGTGTCTCAGCTCTTAGATTTGAGAGTATTAAATGAATATCATAAACGGAAGAAGGCCATGCTCTTTCTTGTGGTCTTGCTCTAGCATAAGTGATCTTTAATTCCTTGTTTTTCATGTGGAACAACTGCAGAAGAAATAGAGATTGTTTTTTATCTTTTCTCTCTTCATCACAGTGTGACGGTTGGGAAACTCTGTAGGGAGATTGATGAAATAAATATGAATTCTATGAAGGACTGAAATTAATGGGCCCAGGTTTTTCCAGGACTACAGTGGCCCGAGTGCTAGCTAGATATGTGTGGTCTTGATCATCCAATGGAATTAGAACATGAGAAAGTATCAGAGTTGCCAGGAGAGCAAGAGGAAGAAGTGAGCCCTTGCTGATGCTCGTCATATGCCCGTAGTTCTAATTTTGATTGCTTATTTCCTCTTTCCCTACTGACTCAACGTTACTTCATAGGAACCAGGCAGAAAGTAAAAGACCATGGAAACAGCAAAAAGAAGTTAATTTAATGAAAACTGACACATGATCATATGAATCATGAAGAAGAATTCAGATGACTGTGTGAAGGTTGGTGAAGAGAGAGGAGTAAAAGGACTGAAGGAGGAAGAGACAGTACAGGGCTGAGATATTCTTTACTAATTTGTTCTGTTGTCCTTTAGTCTGTAATCTGACTACCAGAGCTGTTCAGGAGACAAAAATTATATCTATATGATCAAGTCAGTTTTATTTTGAAGAAAAAAATATTTTGTATAGTATTTTTTTTCTGGTTTTATCTGTCTGTTTCCTGCTTCCCCCATGTCAATATCCCAGCTTGGATTTTGTATATCGTGTAAAGCTTCTTTCATTAATAGCAGTTCGAGTGATCTCAATTATAGTATTTAGAGTGCTCAGCCAGCAAAGAAATTATTTTAATAATGATGCACTACACATCATACAAATATGCAGGTTCAGTTCTTTGAGCAACATTCATAGTTATTACTGTTTCTTTCTCCTACATTTTAAATTAGTTTTTATTTTAAATAATTTAACTAACTCACTTGAAAACACGGCTATGTGGACACACAGGCTAATTGCTTTGATGCATCATTTGAGAGAAATCTGAGCAGTGAGGATGATGAGGAAGGGAGTAATATATTAGCTTACAAAAGGAAGATCTTCTGATGTTGCTCTTCTCAATGTTGCTGTCAAGAAGTCAGTGCCCCCAGCAATAATGTGAAAGCATGTTGGGTACAGGTGTTGATAGGTAGGACTAGATGCTTCTTGAGAATTTTAGAGCAGCAAAGAAATATTTTTAAGCAGAGTGGCACCAACTCTAGCCTTGAAGCTCATAGTAATTCTCATAGTAATAATATGTTGAATATGTTGTGAATAATTTCTAACTGGTGTTAGGCAATGCACTTCCAAAACTTCCAAGTTCAAAGAACTGTTCAGAATTTCCATTTGAAAATGTTCTAGGTATGCTTGCATGTGATGCCTGAGGAAGTACTGGACAGAGGATAAAATGCTCTGTCCCTAAGTAGCTTTAACGTGCAAAATGTTTTATTCTATGGTCTCTGCTTCCTTCCTAGAGGAGAAGAATATTGGGAGGTATTTTATCAGCAAAATGATGGACTTCAAATAGCTTGCTTTTTTGCATATCTTGCTACTTTACTACTCTATTTTTTGTAAGTGTACAAAAATTAAACAATCTTTTAGTCCCTCTTCTTGAAAAGATTGTTATTAGCTCTCTTAATGTGCTGAACTCACAAGTCAGTAGTACCTCTGTCATGAATAAAATGCTAAAAATTAAATGTTTGTGTAATTATTCACAGAAGTAAGAATAGACAACACCAACAATTTCCTTAGTTGTTCTGCAACCACAGTGAAGTCATTATATATATATCAGTCAAATATTTTCTGGGTGAGATTTTTTTTTTTGGACCTAGTAAGAAAAGCAATGAAAATTATATCTATGCCGCCTTTGATCTTTCAGGGTTTATTAGATGTTTTCCAGCAATTTTTTGCAAAATACATCTTGACCTTTGAAAGCTTTATTTGAATGTTACAGATCAGGTAGTGGTCCTGCCTATGTGATTAGATACAGATGTTGTTAATATATTATGATCTGATATGCCTTGGCCATGATTTCATCACCTTTAGGGCTATGCCTTCAGAAGTGATACTTTCAGCCAATCACCTTTGAATTAAAAAAGTAACTGAAATTCTCTTATTTCTTTGCACAACTGAAATTCCTATCCTAAAGTTACACTCCCTCCCCCTGCCCCCTTCTGCCCCCTTTTTAAAATGTTTTGTGTGTGTTTTAACCATGTCAGTATGTGTTACCTTAAAAACTGTATATGATCCTCTCATGACAGCTGTTAAAAAAAAGGATTCTGGGTTTTAACTTGAAAGATCATGGCCAGCTTAGCTTCATGGCAAATGTACTGGAGAGTTAATGCCATAATCCAGACATTTTTTTGATTGAGATGCACTGTAGAGAGAGAGCTGGATCTTGAAATTCAAACTGTAAAAGAAATGTAAAGATATGTAAAAGAAAGTTTAGTTGAAGTCTGTGAAAGTCTGTCTTTTAGAGAGTATAAAAGTAACTATCAGAGTCTGTCAAACACTTTCTCAGTGGGCCCTTGTGTCATTTATTTTGGAGTCAGCATGGTGGGGGAAGCAGCAGAGGAGAGCAGTGTGGGTTGTGCATGTCCTCAGCATTCCAAGTGGCTGCAGTGCTGCTGCGGCCACCGCTTCGGCTGATTGGAACTTTGTTTCCCTTCCCTGCCTTAGGGTGCTCCAAAGCTCGTCTGACCAGCTGTCTGGTTTTTACATGTTTTTCCCAGGCCAAATGAGGCTATTGTGAACTGTCTCTTCTCATGTAGCTCTTATCCAGAACAACTGAATTTTCTTATATAAGTGGAAAGAGAAGGAATCGTAGAGGAGGAGGAAAAATATGAAAAATCTCCTTTCAATACAGTGTTCCTTTTGGCTAAGTTAAAGTAGCTGAGGAAATATGGTTGTAGAAGCAGTAAACTCCCAGCTAAAGACAGAAACAATTGTTTTTTAGTGTAACTTAATTATGTTAATTGATTTGACAACTTGAGAGAAAGGGGTTTTTGTATGGATGAGTGTTAACTGAAGAGAATTCCTGTGGAGTGGAGACAGAAACTGCGATTTAGCACCAGTGCATGGAGAGAGATCTGTAGGATGTACAGTAAGAGGACTGTAATGGGCCATAAAACTAATGTCTTTATTGAGTCCATAATTTTTAGTATCCATTAGTTATTGAGTTCCTGGGTTAGCTCTGGAAGGTATTCTGTAAATCTTGATATGGGGGTAAAGGCTGCAGGATCATTGGGGAGGGGTCATTTGTGAAAATGTTTTCCTTCTAATAGCTGTATTCTTTCTTTTTATTGATCATATGAATTTAATTTAATTTAGTACAAAATATGTGAATTGTTTTTTTTAAATGGTTGTTATGAGGACACTGTCCTTGTTAGTATAGACTTGACTAAATGGTAAAATAACATATCATACAGCTTGCCATAAAAGTCTATAATCCCTAAAACTCCTTCAAGAGGCTTTTGGCATGGGCTTAGTCTTCCTCATCCTGCTCTCAGATGCTGAATTTTCTCTAATAGCAAAATCTCCAGAAATCCAAAAATCACATACTACTAGAAAAGAGTTTTGATACTCCAGAGAAATTAAAGTTCTAAGGAAAAGTTAATAGGTTTTATTTGAACTTTTTATCAAGTCTGAAAAAGAAGAAATAAACTCCCCAGTGAAGTATCATTAGACACGACTGTTGGCAGAGGCAGTGTAACAGTTCTGGCACTGACAGGTCCCACTCTCCTCCGCTGGCTTGTGCCCCTGCCTCTTTTCCCAGCTTCTCTGAATCCCTTAGTGAAGTGAGGCAGCTTACTGTAATGTCAGAAAACTATTTAGATAGTTTACTGAATTAGTTTTCTTCTGTCTTGTTGAGCTGCTTGGCTCCATGTCTGATTGGGTGAACACTGCAGGCAGTGAGAGGAAGAGAAAGGATGACAGGAGGGGACAGTGAGGCAGGACCAGGGCACCAGCAGAGCAGAGCAACTTCAGTAGTGGCCAGAAGTCAGGTCAGCTCGGGCATTTCATCAGGATCTGTGACTGTGTGGGTTAGTCCATGGCATCAATACCTTGATATGGGGATTGCTGGACAGATTGAGAGAGAATGGGAAGGGGAGAGGAGGAGCAGGGGAGTGAGAGGCTGTCAGCAGGAGAAGGTGTGTGAGAAGAGCGTGATGGGCCATAACCAGTGTCTCACCTGGATCGTGATAATTTTTTCCAGTTTGATAAGGTTGTGAGTTTCAATTTTTTGAACACCTTCTCAAGGTATCGTGTAGATCTTTGTGGTGAGCAGAAGTGAGAGTGATGGGTTGGACTATTTCTGAGTGCTGAAGACTGCTTAAGCCATCAGAAAAAGAAAGGCTGTAAAAATGTTAGTTTGCAAAGACTACAAGGAGCTTAACAATAGTCTTCTGCCATTGCAAGCAGGAACTGAGGGAAAGTTCCACACTTTTTTGCCTTAAACCACAGTTTTTCATTGACTCTGTTCCTTAGCAGCTTCAAGAGAAATTGTACTTTCACTCTTCTGGAGCTTTTAGTTTGTTCTTTAAGGTCCACATGGCAAAAACTGCTGGCAGACCAACACACTGAACAGTCCTTTGAGCACTGCTAGGAGAAATTGTCCTCAAATGTTTCATATTTTGAAAAGTCATCTTTCTGCTCAGAGATGAAGCCAATTAGCTGTAAAATATAACTGGCTCCATTATTGCAACAAATCAGGCGTCTGGTGGTAGGTACAGGAAACAAAAGCTTGTATATATGCTCTCAGCTCCTGGAGTAATTCGTGTTCTTGTAAGTGTTTAGGGGAGACTGGATTGCTATCATGACAAGAAATGTTGTTCTTCTGACTGGTGACATCCACAGATGGTCTTATCTTTTTATTAAAAAAACCCCCAAACCAAAAACAAACCCCCCAAACCCCGTAAGTACAATTAAATACAAAGAAAGTAAGTGTCATGAGAATGAAGGAATGTTTGAAACTGTAAAGCAGCTGTAGAAAATTGTTATATTTGCCTGCCTCTTGAGATACCCTGAAATAATAATCCTGAGTAAGAGTGTGTTTACCAGGCAGCTCAGATTTAATTTCCAAGTCCCGTTACTTGATTGCCTCTGTCCAAGACAGAGCTTCAGTGACTTCCCAGCGGAGAGGCAGAGGCAGACAAGACCTTTTGACACATGTAGGCATTTCACAGTGAGTAACTGCTGTGCCCCTTCTGTTATAATTTCCATTTTTAAAGAGAGCAGGAAAACTATGTGTTCGAACTAGATGGATGGTCCTGGAAGGGTAATGCTACAGTAGAAGTGTATTAGCATTTATATCACTTAGGCAAGCCGCTTGACCATAACCATGAAGAATCTTAAAATCAAGGTTTTATTATACAGAGCAAAACTATTTTAGGCAGGCTCAGGAGCTTGTTGATTACTAGGAACGTAGACCACAAGAAGCCAATGTTACCATGTTGTAATAAGAGGATCTTCACAATGTATTTTCCTCTTCATATTGCTCCTAGATTTATAGTATTATAAGCTACCAGAACAACCAGTGCGTCTGTGTTTAAAATACAAACTTTGCCGTGTAATGACTTACCACTAAATCCTAATGCATTTTTGTTTTGTTTCATTTCATTTTGTGGCTCATTTCTTGCCCTGCACTCCCGAAGATCTTCAACTCTGTGCTTTCTTTCTGAGTCACGAATGAATTTTTAAAATAAACACTTGTACTGTGAACCATAAAGCAAAATACAGAGACGGAATCAAAAGAAGAACATAAATTACTTTTAGTATTCTGCAAAGAAACTTTCACTTGGATTTTCCTGTTGTTCTGGAACTATGAAAATCAATACAGAAACATATATTCTGAAGGCAGGTCATCTGTGTACCGGGTGTTTGCAGCAGTGAGCTTTGAAGGGGGTACTTATGCCCTGCCTGACATGAATCTACAGTTCTTTGCGCTAAGTGTCCCAAAGAAACTACATTTTGGCTGCAGCTATCCATCTCAGTGGCTGCTACTTTTTACTGTTTCAGACTGCTATCTTTTATTATGGATTCAGTGATAGATCAATATGACACAAGCAAGATAAAGGTCAGTTAGCTGTACATGTCTGTTACAAGCTTGAGATGTCAGAAAGCATTTTTGGGGGGAATAGAAAGGATGTGCCATCCACCAGAAACCTCATAAATGCTACTTTCCTGTTACGTAAACCAGTTTCCTTTTAGTTTCTCTCCAACCAGTCCATGCCTGAACATCTTTATTTTAAGATCCTCTTGGTCACTGAATTGAGGAAAATAAATTTGAAAAGTGAGAGCAGAAGCTGCTGTGAGGAAGAGGCAGTAGATGGAAGTGCTGACATGTCCATACCCTAACAAGAGAAAATTGCACTATGCGTGCTCTATGATAAACTTTATTATAAGCCAGGGTGAAAGTTGACAGTTTTAAACTGACAACATGAAAATAAAGAAGAGAAGTACGGGTTCTTTGAGGAGACTTCAAAACTTCTGAGAAGAGGTGGAAATTGCCATAATAAAATCTCTGCTATGAAGCTGTCCAGCAGAGTAAAGAAATACGCTGGGGCCACTTTCTTATCTGGATAGGAGAGAAAGCTCCTGGGTCTGTGAGACCTGGTGCTGACAGGAAGATTACTGGGTGCCCCACAGACCACACATGCCCAGGGCTGCACAGCCCATGAAGCCTGCTCTCCTACAGCTTTTTGGTGGTCTTCAGGGTCAGAAAAGTGTAGGACCAATTTTGAAGCTTTTCCTGAAGTTAGGATGTATATGAAGGTTTCCTTTAATATTGGTTCCTTCACAGGACTGCTTTTCCTTGCTTAGCAACACGGCTTCATGAAATATTTAGAAAATCTCTTGGAAATTCTCTGTCAATTTCTTGAAATTGGCAACTGTTAGAAAAATGATTGACAGGGAACACAGATACACACCTACGATGATAAAATTCTGTTGCTGATATGTATAATATTGGCCCTTACTGAACCAACTTTCCATTTTTTCACAAGTTTGTCACCAATTTTTAACTTGGACTTCTCCCCCTAGGTTTTACCTCTCAATATGAGATTAACCCCATCAAACTGGGGACTCGCAGCCTAAGAACGGCTGAGGAACTGGATGTTTATGTATTTTCACTTATAGCTGTGCTTTCCTGGAATTGTAACCTTCTTCAGTGAGTCACAGTGCCAATACTGTACATGTTCACAAGGGTGAGCATCACTCTGAGTGGAGCTATCATCTTTTTATATTCAGCCCTTCATATTAATGGTAATTGGTGCTGCATTTTTTCTTTTTAAAGAAAAATAGAATATCTTTATCTGAATATTTTTAACATGGCACAAGAAAAGTGGCATTGTTTGAAAATCTCAGTGGTGTAATAATGAGACTTCACATAAACATTAGATCAAGCAACCACAAGCAGCCTGTGAATTATTCTGGGAAGTTTTTAAATGTGGGATATATGACATTATTTAAGTATTTATAAATGTCATCTTGTTTGCTATAAGGAAAGCTAATAGACTGTTTTGCAGACATTTCAGCTCCAAAAAGCAATTGCTTCTGTAATCTATTTCTATAAAATTGGCAAAAGTAGAAGCAGGCGTACAATGGGTCAATACCAGTGAAAGGCCTCTCTGCAGACAAAAGATTCACAGTCCATTAAGTTTCAGGTCTGCCCTGATATGGATTCCTCTGATGTATTACTATTATATCCTATTTTTGTTGACTCAGTTGCTATGTCAGCAAAACCAAACATTTTGGCTTGTGTCCCAGCATCAAGCTGTCTATGGAGGATATGTGTTTGCCTCCACCACGACAGTAATGAGAAACTGGCATTAGTTTGATTTGCATAATTGTATGCTTCTAACTTAGACTCTGTGTCAGTAGGAGACAACTTATTGTGATGATACTCACTGCACATTATTCGTTTTGTGCAATCAGCATTTATTTATGCAAATTTCATCATTACAAGAGGTCATTTTCCAACCTTCTACCATGAAATCACTTTTTCTCCCAATGAACAGTAAGAAAACACCATAGGAGAGCAGCCAGGTATATTTGTCATTCACACTCATTGGCCAAGACGCTGCAAAGGGTTTATTGTGTGTGTGCATATGTGTTTAAAATTATGTTTTGTGAAAGACTGACAGCTCTAATGACAAGACTAAAATTTGAAAGACCACATGTGATTATTTTAGACAAATGCTGTCAAAAAAGGCACACACAAAACCCCAAACAAAACCAACTCTCTTGCTAGTTATGAGAGTTTCTATAAGAATAATTTATAGACTGAAAAAAACATTTTGTGTTCCCCAGATGATCAGTGGAATGTTTTCTGTGATAAGAAGCAGAACCCTGTAATTTATTAATGTGAGAGATAAAAAGACAGAATAACAAACTAGGATGTCCCACTTGTAACAGAAACCTGAAATAGCAATAAATGTTGAAAAAGCTTATCTGAATCATTTGGATCTTAAGGATTCATGAACTAACCCTCAAGACTCTCTTGACAAAAATGTTTCCAAGGTCACATTGTTTATCTTATCACTAGTGGTAGAGGAGCCTCTTAAGGTTTAGTTCATAAGTAGCTGAAATGACACCAGAAATTACTCTCTTCCCTAGACAATCACTTCTAAGTTTAAAAAGATTTCGAATATGTCAGTGCTTATAAGGTAGGAGGAAATTACACAGCACAGGTAATTTGGGTGCTGGTTGACTGAGGAAGTGATGAGTACTTAACAGATTGTGTCTTCACAAGAGGCACAGAGAGTTCACTGGACTTGCTAGCGTGCAAACTGTTGCTGAAAGGAAAAGAATGAGAGCCCAAATATGGCTTTACCTTTTATCTTCCCCCAAATAATCAATAGAATCTGGAATTCTGAGCAGAAAAAATTTGATGTACTGTATCAGCAGTTAGGCTAAAATTGTAAGTATTATAACTGTATACAAACAAAACCCACAGGTGGGCCACATTTACAAAGAATGGTTGAGTTTCTAATGGTCCTTTGTATGCCAAAACAAATCTGTAAATTGGATGTTGTACCACACAGGAAAAAAAAGAAAGAATGAGTGTAGTTTAAATCTGTTTATACTCTCACTTAAAAAGAAGCATTCCAACAGACAAGCACATACATCTGGGGGAGAACTTGCTATCCACAGGTATGCATGAGATGATTCGTTCCTAAATATTTTTACAGTCCTTGCTTCATGTGGGAATATAATCCTCTGTCCTCACATATGCTCTTTCATACTCTTGAGTGAAAAGGTTCTTAAAGAAAACTCAGTTGGGCAGCCAGTGCTGTATGAGCCCCATGTGGTAAATGAAGCTCTGTGAGCTCAGAGTTTAATCAGATGATATTGCTCTTTGTATCATTTACCCGCAGTCAGTCAACATGCTGGATTGAGATTAGAAATTGTATAGTTATGCCTTCCTGATATTTTTGAATTATTTTTGTTTTTTAGTTCTGAGCTAATTGTAAAAGAAGTAAAGAGAGCTAAATCGAAAAAAAAACACACTGTAATAAGACTAAATTCAAGAACAGAATGAGAAAAAAAATTCCTAAAAGAAAAAAAAAATCTATAGAAGAAAAGGGAAGGAAAAGGATAGAAAAAAGTGTTACAAAATACAAAATCTCAGACAGGAGAAAAAAAAATTAGTTGCACAATAGGAGCCAGTACCCTTAGAAGGACAGACCAAAATCCCAAATTACCCAGAGCAAAACGGGGTCAAATCAGATGAACCTGTTGAACACAGACAAGAGGCAGAAATAATCAAAGGGAGCGTAAAGATCTTTATCTGCAATGCTTACAGAATCTTTGTGCTGGCCAAAACACAGGAGATGTAGCTGTGAACCACCAACAAGGTGAACTCCAAATAAGTATGGATGGTTAAGAAGGGGTAACATAGATGTATGATAATGGAAAAACAACTATCTGGGGACTGAAAATCATACAGTGTATTGGAGATTCCTGAGAAGGTATTAGGAGAACCTAACACATGGAATGCAATACTCTCAGGGGCATATTTGTGGGAATTAAGAGACTCCAACTGGGTAGCTGAAAAGCAGAGGCAGGAAAAACTGACAATAGCAGCCTGAAGAGCAAATGGTTGCATCTGGAAGAAATGAAGGGCAGATTTTTCTCTGAAACTTGACTTTGAAAATAACTTTCAAACAGACCAATCTCCCTAGCAACAATATTCTTTGTAATTTCATTTTTATGTTTCAGAACTGGTTTAAGCAACAAACAAGAAACTTCTCCCTTTGTTAATTAGATGAATATATCATATGCAAAAACATTCTGTACAGACACTTTGATTTCATGAGGTCTTCACTTATAAGCTGCCTGAGGCATGGTGCTGATACCTAATGAATGCTTTTTCTACATTCCTCTGATTAGTTATTTTGTTTGTTCACTCCTCCTGAATAGGGGGAATCATGTTGGAACAAACTGGAGAAACTCAGGTGAGTCCTTTACTAGTAGGTAAAAAAGCAAATCCTTGCTATTTTCCCTGAAACAGATACTCCTTAACTCTCAGATTTTAATCTCATGTTATGCTACAGTTGAGGCAGGTAGAAGGTGAATTATATAACCTGCCTTTTGACTGTCACATCCCTAGCCCAATTATAATAGACTGAAGTTTCAACATGGTTCTCATCTGTCAGGCATGGCACCAGACCTTCTTGTCAGAATTCAAGAAAAACATTTCTGTAGAAGATGTGATATCTCTGAGTTAAAAATTCCAAAAGCTAGTCTGTTTTATTCTGACTAAATCTTTGTGGTTGTACCTGGATTTGTTTTACTGACTCATAGACCAAGCTTTCATATCAATCTTCTAATACTGCCTGGCAGTGGTTAATCCAAAATAAAGTAAAAATAGTTTGTCTAGAAATTAGAGAATGAGAAATGGGTAAATGACAGAGAAGAGGTTTCTTTGGATGTGCTGTTCATGGATATACTTGAGAATATGTATCAAATCCTGAAACTGTATTGATGTCATAAGTTCTTGCAGCCACTGCTTAAATTTCTGATAACTGAGTATGGATTGTCAGGACAAATATATGGAGAACTGGAGAAGACTGTAGGGTCCTGGAAGTTGGGGTTTGATGTCTGAAGTTGTGTGAACTCTGATTATAGTCTAGTGTTTCAGCCCCAGTCTGTCTCTAATTTTATACCTGCTCTATGTGTACATACTGTGGAGTGCTCTTTCTATTAAAGGACATCACGTGAGGTACACATTGCTTAGCAGCCATCCACACTGTACCAGTGGGTTTCTTTTATCTAAATCAAGAGCATGTGTGGATGCTTGTTGCAGATTTCAAGTACACTATGCCAGTGATTCACACAAGGCAAAGGCCTGTTTGTTGAAAAGAAATCTATGGCCGTGGCAATTATGATGTAGCTGAACTTTTCTAATAGTGAAATGTCTTTGATTCTACATAATAAAAAACATGCAGCCTTGGAAATATTTATTAAAATGTTTTAAAATGTATTGTAACTATTGATTTGTGGATGGGCAGAATGAAAAAAGCAGAAACATTATACAAGTTTCAGGAGAACGCCAACTGCTTTGAAGTTGAATTTTAACTTCTGCAGTTACCTTTCCAAATTTTGCTTCCATCCTCGCTGGATTTGATTAGACACTCAGGGTTAGGTTCACCCTACCTGTCTGACCCATCAAAAGGCAGCACTTAAAGTTTGTCACCGAGGCACCTTTTGTGGTCACCGGAGAGAGGAAGACACGCTCAGAGGGTCCTTCTGCTGATCTTTTGTTATCACTACCTGCTCCTCCAAAAGCATTGGCTTTTTCCATTTTTTCACAGAGACATAAGTGACTTGCTTAGAGCAGATGTTTCACTTTCACCGAGGCTGGTGTTAGCCTCTGGGAATCAGTGCCAAAGCAGACACCACACGCCCACAGTGTGTGTCATACTTCTTGTTTTGGCAGAAAAGGGTTAAAAATACGCTGATATGTTCCAAAATCTGAAGACTGCACCTCCAGTTCACTCTGAGGGATGAGCTAATGTAAGAGTCATGTACTATGTGCTTAAATTATTTGTAGCACTTCTGAAAAAAAAAGACCAAATAACTATTATGAACAGTTTTTTGACCTTTGCATGGGGGAGTGAGCTGAGGTTAAAATCTGGAAAATCCCTAACATAGGCTGGAATTAGAACCTGAAAATTAAATTTTGATCTTTTTTCTTCTCTCAGTTCGGTTGGCTTTGATAGAACACAATGAGACTGAAAATAGGACTTGAAAAAGCTCCTGCACTAAACTACACAACTATATAGGAATTAAAAACTTGTTAAAATCACTAACTAAACCCTCCAATCTAAATAGAACAAATGGATATTTTTTAGTTGCATAGCTAAATTAAGAACTTTGATACAAGTTTGTTTGTGGTCACCTTAATTTTTTTGTCTATACAGAAACATCGGATTCTCATTTTCATTCAAATGAGTCATTGCATTTTTTTTCTTTGCTTTCTTCTGGCTTTTTATGTATGTATACTCAGATGTAATTAAAATTAAGTAAATGTTTAAAATCTTAATTTTGGAAATAAAATGTTTTATCTTAAAGATAGCAAAAATAAAGGTATTTTATTTCTTGAATTATTTTTTCCTTTAATCAAAAGAAATTTGCTGACTTCAGCATTGGCCACAAGCAATTTCAATCCCAGATTTTGTTCTGGGGGAAAATACTTTTTCTTCTTAGTAAATTAGATCTATTGAAACATTTCAATGAGTGGGGAAAATTATCTCTTAAAATGAAAATGGAAGTTAAAAAAGAAGTTCAAATGACTTTATGAAGAATTAACAGGAATTTTGTCGTGAAGGATGATCCTGACTTTGCAATGATTATATCCTTGCCCAAATTAATTTGAGAACTTTTAGCAACAAACATAACAATATTGTTCACATTTTGCCTGAGAAATGTCTGGAAAAATTTTTTTTTAAGTGTCTCTAGAGAATTAATTTACTGGTCCTCAAAACTAAAAAATGTATATTTTAAAATGGAGCTTAATTATTCTGTATGGAAAATAGACTCTCCAGTAATCACAGTTTTAGTGACAATGACATAAAAGATCTGTCTGTAATGTTTATTTGGTTTTATAGTAAACTTAATTATTCAAAATAATTTTGTAATAATTCTTGGTACTTTTTCATAGTGTTATTTGAAAGGAATATGCTGTGTTGATTAATCCTAGCAGGATCCCTTAGTCTATAGCAACTATACAGTATTTGGGGTTTGGACTGGAGGATCTCCAGAGATCCAGCACTAACTATTCTGTGATTCTGTGATTACAATTTAATTGCACAGAACATAAGATTTTATAGATTCTGGAAAACAAATCAAATTACTTTAATATCACTAAATATTTCTTACACCCCTCCCCGCCCCCCCCCTCCCAATTCTGCTTTCCTTTTATAGTTGGTACATGTCCTTTTTTGCATCTTGTAGTGGCTGGTAGAACAGAACTAAGCATTATACCAAATACAATTTGAATGGAAATTATTTTTCTGCCCCTTATTTCAGTCTGTATATTAGTGCTTATAAATCCAAATACTCTGAGTTATTTATCTTTCAAAAGCATTCATGATAAAAAACAGCTCTACACGTTTCAGAGCAGAATGTCTGGTGTTCAGAGCACAGTTTAAAGTATAACAATAGTAAAATCAGTATCAGTGGATCCACTGAGACCTAACATAATTTTTCATTTCCATGACACAGTAATGTGTCATGTACATGTAATGTGTCTTGTACTATAGGACAGATGTATTTTATGTTTATTCTGGCATTTAATTTATTTTTTTAACTGAAATTAGTGGGCTTGAAAAAATTTAAGTTAATTGGGTAGTCGGAGATGAGAATCAAGGAGCCTTTAATGTTTCTCCAATCCATGCCTCATGTGGTCCCATTTAAATGGGAGCTTCATCTGAACTGATGCTTTGGAAAAGTTTCCTTCCCCGCTTCATTAGGACCTGAGAGGCAGGAGCATGACACGATTAAAAAAGTCTCTGGAAGATTACTGCTGGCAGAGTTTTTATTTCAAGGGAATTGTCTGAATTGTCTAATGCCCTCATACCACCAAATTTATGCATGAAAAATACCTGATTTGTCAGTTGTAAACCTGCAGATAATGTTACAAAAATAAAACCAAAAATTGTTATTTTAAAGAATCTGTATTGCTTACAGTGATAAAATAATTAGCCTAATCTGAACACATGAAATGATGGAGCTATAATTTTAAAAGAAATTAAACAGGCTTCATAGTGAAGGAGGAAAATAAATTTGAGAACAACCCTCTGTTTTTTTCAGAATAATCCATGTAGTGGTCACATATATCCACATAATGAAGGAATTTATTCATGTTACCATTTAACTTCTGTCTCTGAGTACTTATGGGCAGCTAAACATGGTGATCCTCACTCTCAAATGCATCACCACAAGCTCTGACAGATTAAGTGCCCACATTACAACTGGTATCTTCACTGGATCATGACAGATCACTGTGCTTTGGAAGCACTTGTTTAATGACATGATTTACAGCTCACTGAGGGGAAGAGGCGAAGGGCTGTTACGGCGCGTGCTGCTGTGAGTGACTAATGCCGTGTAGACGTGGGCTGGTATGAAACAGCATCGTCGTGGGCATTTGTAGAGTTGTCAATACCCATCAGTTAACAACCCCGTGTTTCTGGTTCACTGAGCACTGGTAAATGAGACACCTTACGAGTGAATTCTGTATCTTCATAGAAAGATCTGTTTGTGTTGTTCCGTGTCACTGGACAGAGTATCCTGTATGTTTGCTGACCTTTTAACTGATTTTAAAAAAAAAAAAGTCATGTTAATGCAGAAAAAAGGGGTTTAACACAAAGCAAACTCAGGTTAAGCACTCAAGCTTTATTTCTGGGTGGTGGCTTATTTTACTTACTACAAACATCTGCATGATATGGAATTTACAAGAATGAAACTTGTGACTATTTGCAAAAATGGAAGTTTAAACTGGAAATAGAGTAAATCTTTCCTTTCTTCATTCACAGGGAATTAAAAGTCATTACTTAGAATGGAAAGCCTGTAATTATTTCATTCATGAATTATCAGAGGTCGTATAGGTTTCTGCCTTTTGATCCTTTGGAGTCCTGCAGATGTTGAGCAATATGCCTGGCTTCTGTAGGGAAAGCTACTGCAGCAGTTATAAAGGACATTCCTTCTGATCTTCAACTCTTCTTTTGCCTTCAACCTGAAATCCAAAGGGCAAAGCTCCTATTTAAAGAGGAGGTAGCTGGTAGGGTTCAAGGAAAAAGTGAGGACTGCGCAGCACTTCACACTAGGTTGCAGTATGTCTTATTTTCCTATGTTTTTACTGCCTTGAATTTCCCTTCAAGAACAGAAGCATTGGCAGAAGTTTTCTTTATTCACTGGCCTTAGGGTCTGTTACATGCTGATATCCATTCTTCCAATTTCAGGTTGCCGAGAAAGACCAGACAAGATATTGCCAATGTTATCAGTAGAGCTTCTGCCTGAACAAAACCGTTTCAATAGCAGGGCTTAATGTTCTTGATTTGCCTTCTAAGACCATGACTGCTACTGGATATTCTAAGATAAGGTGATCATCTTGCATCCAAAGGCAGCTTTCCTTCATCTCCTATTCCAGATGGGTATCAGAAGAGATCATATTCTTCAAATGTTCAGACATTAGTGCTGATAAAAGCCTGCGTTGCTGGGTGGAAAAGATTGTAACTTCATAAGAGCAACATCAATTCCGTCCCGTTACTGCATAGGTAATTGGTTTTGTTGGTCTGTTCACTCTTTTAAGTAATTGGTGCTTTCATTAGATCTCTAACTGTGCTATACATTCCTGTCGAAGGCTAAAGGATACCTACCTCTCTTGTGTTTGAAAGGTCTTACAAGGATTTTTCTGCCACTGTTACTGCTGCCTTCCCATTCCCATTTTCTTCTTGCCATAACTGAACCATCTGAACTGCTACTATTGCATTCACTGTTGTATACTCTGTTAGAACCTTGTTAGGTAGCAGTTGTAAAACCTACTGGAATTGAGGACATGCTTATCAGAGAATCTCCCTCTAAAGTAATTTGAGATTAATGTCTTAGGCCATAATTCAAGACCTTAATTTCATGTTCTACTTAAAGTAAGTAGCCCAGTTTTTAATTTTTTTTAAGCTACTTTCTAACCACAATTTTCTGGAAATGGGTTTTATTGTTTCCTTGAAGGCTGGAAAGTCATCAATGTGAAGACTATGTAGTCAGATAGCAGGTTGTGTTAAAGTTTGTAATAATGTAGTAATTTAGGATTCCCATGTATTACATTCATTGTAATTAAAGTTGAGTCTTCTCCGCCACATCCTGCTGTTTCAATTTTCTTTGTACTTATGTTAGTGCATGCAAGGAATTTACCTGGTATGATCAGATCATACTTTATCGTTATGCTCTTTAAACACTGATGGCTAAGGTTTCATTCAGCAGAGGTGCAAAACATGTTTTCCTGGAATAGACTGCCACCCACTGCAGTGACCAGTATATCACCTGGGAATTATAGATTATCCTTAGTTTTTTTTACCTGCTCCAATTCCTGGCATTGTGGAGTTCTAATACATGGGATGTTGTGGAGCAAAGAAAATAAGTAAGAGGTGTCCTCTGTCTTTCTGCCCATCGGACAAGACCAGAGTAAAGTTGTAGCTACATCTATAAAACACAGAGATAACCTATTTGAAGCCTGTGTAGAGATATTTACTTACCTCTTTTTTTCAAGTGTATGGAATTTTCCCCCAAAGGCAAACCTTTTCTTTAGGCATTAACTTATCTTTGCTAGAGAGCATGTATTCTGAATTTCCTCCTTTCCATTAACAGTACATTTTGCCACCTGGTCTTAGTGCCTACTTCTTAGGTCACATTAGGATTTAGTTATTCTAAGGTAGAAGGATAAAAAAACAATACTTGCTTCCACCCCCATGTAGAAGAAAGCAAATTCCAAAATCTAAGAGTCTGCTTAGAGGTCAGCAGGGTTTAGGGGTTTTTTAAGTTTTTGGGTTTTGTTTGTTGGGGTTTTTTGTTTGTTTTTGTGTTTTTACACAAATGTAATGACTTTATTTATGTTAAATGAAATTATTTAAAGGATTCTTGTCAAGCTGAAATCTTGTGATTTTTATTACTTTTCCCAATAACATTTCCATCTCCCTTGATGGTAATGAACCGTAGTCTGAGAAACTGTGTTGGATTCCATGATTTATGAGAACTAGTGTCCACAATTTCTCTCATTCAATGAGGAAAAAATCATACCTCATTAACAGGGCAATCTATGAATAAAAGAGGTGTGCCCTGTCCTCCAGAGAAGTAGTCTTTCTCTGTGATGATGCACAAACAAAAATAACAGAGAATGTCTTCCCTCAAAATAGTGTGAGGATATCTAGCATTTTGCAGGAGGCTCCCAGCACCTTACAGAATTTTGCCATAAAGGACTCTTTTAAAGGCCATGACTAACATTCCATACAGTACTTACTGGAATATCAATATGAAATTGTAAATGACCAGTTCTTACTTAGATGTAGAAGTTAAACAACTTCTGCTCTTGGTTGGGGAATCTATGCTTTTGAACCAGTGGTAGGGAAAGTGATGGACAGACATGCAGTTAAAATGGACAGATATAATGGGAATTTGAGCCCCAGAGCCAGCAGGATGTTTAGGGTAACTGAAATGGAAGGTCTGAAGGAAAGCATGCACTGAGACCAAAATCACAGAGCAACCCCCCCAAAAGGACTGTTTTATCTACAAGGACATTAAATAATACTAATATCATAGTGGTCAAATATTCAGTCATTTATTTTCCCCCTGTGTTTAGCTATTAAGGCCCACCTTTGGCCATAACATAAAAATGATTCTCTCTGAAATGCAGAGGGTTAGAATTTAATTCTTGCATCCTATTACACCTGTAACAAAGCTGAAGATCAAACGAAATAGCATTATGACTTCACCAGGAAATGGTTGTTCTACACCTGCGCACTGAGCATCCGGGGGAAATATTCCTCTCCCTGAATGTGCTTCAGGCTCAGTATTCCTGTGCCCTCCTAATGCCTGTGAAGTGTTTAGAACACATTTTGTTCAAATTAATTGAATACACAAAATCAAAAAGAGATGAAAAAATGTTAAAAGATTTATGAATACTGTTGAAGGATCAGAGCACACAAAACCTTAGACGCCTTCCATCTTATCTTACATATGAGCCTCCTTTGATCTTCTTCCTCTCAGTCTTTTACAAGATTTTCTTGTGCTGTTGTAATTGTTCTGCTAACATTGTAGCAGAATGAAAGAATCAGTCAAAGTCCAAAGTCCAGCCAAGAGGTGGCAACTTGTAAAAATTTGAACATCAGTTTAATTTTTTTATAAAACTATTTTTTAAGGCTGCGTAACAATTCACTTAAGTTTAACAGCTAATACAGTTTAAGATAACTGAACGTTGCACAGGGTTTTAGCAAATAACAGCTTGCATCACTATCCCTATAGGTATTTTTATGACTAAATGAAAAGTTAAAGTTTAAAATCTATCCATTTTAAGAAGGAGATTACTATCCAGTTTAGTTTAGTAGCTTGCAAATTTAATGTAATTTATAATTTAGTTAGTTAAAAGAATAGTCTGAAAGTTACTACTTAGTAAAATATTGTAGATGAATGTGGTAATTTTGTGACTGCTGCATAAAAAAATGTAGGACTGAACACAATGTGTGTAGAGCAAAACAGTGCATATAAGAATTAAAAGAATTAGTATCTCTTGCCCCATACTTTCTTCTATTTCAACTTAAGACAAAGTTGTTTCATCTTTTAGGATTTTTGAAGATATGATGGATTATGGGTATTAGTTTTAGAAAAAAAAAAATTGAAGAAAAAACAGAGGAATGATCATGGGCTTATATAAGAAGTCTGTGTCTGATCCTAGTAATCCATTTAGCATGCTCAGGAAGTACGGCTTGTTAGCATCAGGCCTAATTCCTAACGGAACGCTTAGATTGATGCGAAGGGAATGTGAGATGATAGCTTTCAAAGTCAATACTGTTTCCACTTCTACCAAGAGCATTAGAAACTGCTCAGAATAAGGTTGCACGACAGTTTCCATTCTATGTCCCTCTTCATTTGTGTAGAAAATGTTTAAATTTTCACCTTTAAACTTTGATGAATTCACAACCACAATGCCTGTACATTAGATCACAATTGATATTGAGAGGAAAAAAAAAAAAAGCTTAAAAAAACTATTCCTAGAGCAGAAATTGAACTCTTCAATTTGGAATAAACTGTATTCTTTGCTGATTGGGAAGCAATGTCTACCTTTAGCCTACAGTAAATCTAAGTTGGTCTCTGTTTCTCCTATTAATATTTTACTACTGGTAGTATTGTTCTTGTGAAAAATACACATGAAGTGCTATGCAGGCATGGGATCTCAAACTGGCTCCAGACAATTTAGCTTTTGAATGAATGCACCTATATTGCATTGCAGCTTGGATAAGAGGTATAGGTGTGGTTAGAATTTCTGAATTGTGCCTCAGTTCCCATCAGAGAGTAAATTTCAGTCACTGGAGGACTGTGGAGAACTCTAGCTGACTTCATGATGATATATACTATTTGATCATACTACTCCAATGGTCAGCCACAGAGGTGGTATTTTATAGTCGTTTTCTGACCGCCTAGGATATATGTCATTGATCCTGGGGAAGGCTGGTAGGGAACATATGCACAGGTTGCTGAAGTGGGATCTACTTGGCACCTAAAGGTCTTCACAGGAAGACAGAAAAGTTCCCTAAGGGTGTGATGGTCCAGCAGACTGGGGAAAGTCTTCTAGTGCACTTTGGAAACTCAGAAGCTAGGAAACATGCTGAAGATGTTTTATTTTGAGGAGAGGGTTTTAATTAATTGCACAATTACAGTATTGTCAGGAACAGCTGAAGAGTCCTCTTGAGCCTTGCCAGGTTTCCAAAGAATGAGTCTCAGAGGTGGTTTCTGTTAAATACCATAGGAAATACTACAATCATAGAAAGTTTAGCTTTCACATTAAAATACAAAGATGTTCTGATTTGCAAGTTTAACTCTGCATACTTTTATGTATGCACTGCAAAGTGCAGTGACTTTAGCTCTGTGATCCTTTGCTATTTTAATGTGTGGGCAGGGGGCATGCACTCACCTACATGTAAAGGCACCACCCATTTTTTCCCACAACCTTAGCTTCACATTTAGAATCGTGTAAGGGGCCAATATATAATGTGATTATGCAGTCACCTAAATTGCTATACAATTATAGCTCATTTTGAATGTGCCATATAATAGTGCTTCAGAATCTGAGCTTTCATTGTAGAAGTAATTAAGCTTCTACTCCTTATGGTTACAAAGATAACCTTCAAAATGTCAAATGAACCTAAGCAGTTGCCTTGATTTCTGTCTGCATCTGCAGACAGCTTGAAACAGTAGCTTCAAGAAAATGATACTATGTGCTCCCTCCTTCATCGTGGGTGCTGCCACCGAGGGAGCCTAAGGAAAGCATTAACTATTTCTTAGCTGATGGATTTAGCAGAAGCAGCCAAGCAAAGAGCTTACTGATCTTTGTAGAGATAATTAAAAGAAAACGAAATATAGGTTCCATTGGTATCATTTATTTTAGCTTATCTATGGGAGGGAAGAATTGATGAATTAATTTGTTATTAATTTGATATCATTCTCCTTGTGCTCAAAATATTGAAGGAAGGTGCTGATACAACCTTTGCCAACCCCCTGTCAAAAATATCAAGCAGAGAATAATCAGCTCTGCTGTTTTCCATCCATCTGCACAAACTCCTTGTTTCTCATCAACATCTTCTGTCACACCGCTGATGTAATGATTCCAGTTTCTTTGGAATAAGTGCTCTTTACTCTCACTTTGCCATCCAATTGAGTTATGCTTCCAGTAATAAAACACATAAAATAGGTGAATTTAGTAAAAAAATAAAAAAAAGTCTTAAAAATCTATATGTGAAAGAAGAGGGCATATATCTAGGAAGAGAGTGTAAATCCAAAAAAAGCTGTTCTGGGAATTACTCCAATGTAAAGCAAGCTTACTGTAATACAAGATGTCTGGATACTGGCTGTAACCAAATTTGTATTTTTTAAGTGTACTATACCTTTAAATGAAAAATACTGTATTGTTTCTTGTCACAATGCATGGAAACAAGGTCGAGGTGATGATTCTGCTTACAGCCTGTGCAGTAGTTTTTACAGGGTCCTGGCTGGTAACAGTAATGTAGGATGTGCTGCTGGGCTGTGTTTTCTGGGAAATTGAGCAGAAGTACTAAAGATTGGAAAGCTTCTGCTTGACACTGCTGCTTTGGAAGCCTAGTGAGGACTCATGAGAACTATTCATCTGTTTCATGACAATACTTTAATCTTGCAATTAATTAAAATCTTTTCCCAGTATACAAGCCTTCCTTCATCAGCCTGACATGCCATGCATGGAAAGGAACAAGAATTGGCAAAGAATCATACAGATTTGTGACAGAACTCCAAACAATGCCACATTGATTATTTAGATCAGCATAGGGCTAAGCTTTCAGGTAATGCAATGCTTAAATAACAAGGGGATTCACCCTTGAGAAAACCCCAGGTTAGAATTCTAAGTCTGCATTTTTATCCTGATGGGTTTAGGACAGACTATTATATTGCATGAGACTTTGTGGGAGGGATACAAAGACCACTGTAGTAATAGAAACATTCCCCCTGATTTTTCCATGCTATTGTATGCATTTCAATCTATGCACCAGACCCTGTTTAGTGCAGTGTACACAGCTCAGTTGTGCTAAAACTGAAATTTTTCTTCGATCAATAGAAAAAGCTGATATGATAGCTTAGAATCAGACTGGTATAGGCTACCTCAAACTGTCTCTTTCTCACCTTAATTTATGGAAAAGTAAGTTCCTAATCCTTTGCTATGTTTACATAGATGCTTTGAGTGAAAATAAGGCTGCTCAAACATGCAAAAGCTCACTTCTCCTGCCTGTCAAGAATGCAGTTCTCCTTGATTTCACTTTTAGCATCACTGCTACTAGTACTTCTAATGTCAGGAAGAGATACTTTCCCTAGCACTGTGTGTTTCATGTGAATGAACTCACTATGGTAAAAACCTACTTAGAGATGTAATAGAAATAAAATTATAATATGATATATTATAATTTCAGGAGTTTCTTCTGTTGCTGGCAAAACTTGATTTTGATGTAGATATATATAATGAAGAGAAGGAATGCCTTCTTTTAATATATTACAGTTCCATGACATGATATTATTGCACTCAATTGAAATCTTAAGTGAGCAAATAATTTTTAGTCAGTGTATGTTAGGGAATAGTTGTGTTTCCCATAGGTACTCTGTGAACGTGGAAACACTTTGACAAATAGTATAAGTATTAGTCAGACAGTAAGAGTGTTTAATGCTGTTTGGGGTATTTTCTTTTTCAAAGCCTAAGAAAGGCTGGAAGCAGTCGAGCCGAGGTGGATGCTGTGTGACAGCACAGTTGCTCATATCACATCATGGGAGGTAGGCATGACACCTGCTTGCCTCAGTAAGGGCAATGTTGCAGAGCAGGATGATATCTCCATAATAATATTTGAGTTTTCCTCAAGTGGGCTCCCCGTTTTGCTATCTACAATGTTGGAATGAGCGTATAAGTGATTAAGAGGAGTCCTGTGGATGACACTGTTTTAGGTCACACAATGCTGTCACCCTATTGATAGCAAGATTGGCTTGCTGTGTGGCTTTTACCTGACCAGTTAACGTCTGCCTGCTTCATTCCCCACCTCTGCATGATCAGAGCACTAATAATACTTGCTTTCTTTTCTAAAGTGCTCTGACAGCCATGGCCATAAAGCACTTCATGTTTTTTTCTCTAAAGAAACATCTCATTTGTGTAAGAAATGTGTATTTGGATGGCATGTAGGGTATGCTGAGAGGACGAAGTAGACAGATGAAAGAAGTGCAGAGAAAACAAGGTATGAGACAGGTAGAATTGGTAAGATGCTGTGGTGTTCATCAATGACTGAATTATTCTATCTCTAAACCAGCTGCACTGCTGAAATACAATTTCATTAGATTATCTTTGATCCACAAGAAACATCCAGCATTTTCCAGTTTTCTTGATCAGACTTTACTGTTTAATGTGTTTTTCAGATTCTTTGATAGGTTTTGCTTCATTGAATCGGCTCCAGCAGTTTTCACTTCTTCCCTCTCATCACTCTGAGGTATAATAAATATTGCTTTCCAGGAATAAAGTAATGTAAATGTTTGGGGGATAAAAAGTATGTAAAATAAATTCTGCCATGCCAGATAAATATAATTTCATTAGTCACTTATACTATATCTTAGAATATATTATACTGTTACAGCGCTTTGCAAACTCTGAAATGAAAGAAGAGGTTAAAACCAGTACTTTACAGACTGGAAGATTGGGTGGATTTTAGTGATTTGCTGAAGATCCCTGCTCTTAACACTGTTTTTCTGAATATCAGAAAGTTTATATCTTTCTCTTTTCTTCAGTAGTCAATCTGAACATTCTTTTATAGTCCACATCACCAAAGCATCAAATTGTTTCTCTATTTCGGTGAATAAATGCTGAGATCTGTGATGGTTAGGGATTATATAGAAAAATGTAAAATTTACATCATTATAGAAATTATTGGGTTTTTTTTAATTGGCAAATTAGAAATATTTAACATGTAGCATAGAGTGAAAAACATTTCACAAAGACCATGAGCCTCTGGATTAGCAGTGTTTTTTACAGTTTCAGTTAAAATACGAAATAAATCTTCATCTGTTTTTTAACATCAACCTAGTTTCTTGAGCAAATATTTTTTCCTTTGGAGACATTTAGCTCAAAAGTAATATCATTCTGAGTCATTTCAACAATGGAAGCATATGGAGAGTAAAACCTCTGATTGTAGCAGTGCATTTACCAATAAATTCATGTGTACTGTATTGCAAACATATGTGCTTTGCTTCAAGGATATAAGACAACTAAGCTTTGTAATTTAAAAGTATGTTAATGAGGGTATATATTCTGGGTATTATCCATTTTTCCGACAAAAACTTCTACTTTCTGTTATTCATTGTCTTTTATTTGTGAACTTGATTCTTTCACAGAAGTCTTATTTTCACATAAATAACCCAAAAAGCTTGTATGATGTGGGTTTTTTTCAGTAACTGATGCCTTAGAGTTATCCTTGAAAACTTCTTGCCATGCTAATGGACATTGCCATTATGTGTATTTGATAGGAAATAGAAAGCACTATCATCAAACAACTGCTTACTGTATTCATCCAAGGAAAGCTTAGAAAACAAAGAAAAAAATCCCAATTAACAAGATACTTCTGCTCTACAGATTCATTCTCTATTACTTGCATGGCAGCTCACTAAAAATCTTACTGACTTTCCAGCAACATTGTCAGATCAGTATGAAGGAAAAAACCCATTACACTAAATTTTCACTGAAGGCAAAAAGTAAAAGCTTAACACGATTGATGTGCAACTCTTTGCAAGTGTATTATAAACTCTGAATCCAGCCTGAATCTCCATATGCTAAAGAGAATTTTTAGAGGAACCCACCTAAGATGGAGCAGAGCAGCTTTGTTCCTGTAAACAGGCAGAGCTGTGGGGTGGAGTTGGAGGTAGTTCAGAGGTAGCTTTTGAAGCCATGTGTGAGTTTGGGCTAAAGCTGCAAGGAGCAGCAGTCCAAACTGCAGACTGCTCTTCTCACTGCCGAATCTGTAGTCACTTCAGCTTGGTTCTGTTCAGAAATCACCAGGAAAGCTTATGTGACACTACCTGTGGTATAGAAGGCTAATTAACCTGAACTTTGCATTCCATCATGATTGTGCATCTTCTTGGAAGACAGAACTTCATTGTCCATTCAGAAGTAGAGTTAAGTGAATTTTCTTCCTCAGCAGGTACTAAATCGTAGAAAGGAAAATTAAAATGGAGTTTTAGGGAAGTAAAGCTAGTATTAAATATGATCCAAATTCATGTATAGTTTCAGGAAATTGCATTTGGGAGAAATTATAACATTATTACTATTTTTCTTACAAATTTATAGATTTTTCTTTCTGAAAGTAACACCTTTTCAAGACTGACCTACATTTAAGAGGAAAAACACGTGCCATTTAAACTATCTGCTAAGGAACATCAATCTCCAGTTGTTTCATGTTAAACAGACAGACATTCAAAACTTTGTGTTTGGCAAAATTTACAAATTCATATTGAGCTGAAACAGCAATTCTGTCATCTCTACCTCTTCTATTTGCATATTACCCAAGATGCAAAAAAATTGTATTACTGTCATAGACTGCTTGCACCTCTAAAGAGAGCTAAGATGGTCAATTTTGTAAAAATTTTTGTGTCAGAATGGAGTTCTATTTACTAAATATTTCTCATGTATTAATTGTTTGGTTTTTTTTTCAATCTGCTTAGTCTTACTTCCCACTTCTGTGCCTCGATTTGTTAAGAAGGATTTGTTTTAAATCCTTGAGTCTTGCAAGGGTGAAATTTCCCCCCGAATGTATGGAGTGAATTTTTATATCTACCCTTACATTAGTACAAGATTTAAATTTTGTGGATTGATGAGTTTGAACCATTACAGGTTACTCAAAAAAGTCCCCAGACCACATTTTAACCCTGTCTTCTGTGGGCTCGCTTTGGTAGGTAAGCTCGTGTTCAACACAGCCTCCCGTGCCGTGGGCCTCGAGCAGTGTTCCTCGTGTGCAGGTTGCAGGCCCTCGTGGCACAAGTGTCCCGGAGACTTGGGATTTTATCTCACATGGCCTGGGTTTTAGAGCTTGCAACGGGCAGTGAGCAGGTAGACTTAAAAGTTCAGTTGTAGGGTCAAGGCTAACTCAATACAAGTATAATGAGTGAGTGTAACAAAAAGTAAGAGGGAATTCGGAAAGTGAGAATGTGGTTGTAATTTATAGGAACATGGGCCTGTATAGAAAACTTACTGTACAATTTGAGGGTTATGAGAGCAAGTTATCAAAAGGCAGCTTTTTTTTTAGTTCCTCAGTAAATTTGTTCCAACTACTCATGAGTAAAAAAAGAACCACTTATTTTTTAGTTTATGATTTTTTTCCCTAATTCCTACCCCTGTCTTCATAGTGACTTTTTTCATCTCACTTGTTTTTATTTTGACATTATTATTTATCTCTTGATGGAGGTGCATGTGAGAGATTATAACATTATTACATTATTTACCTTTGCTTGTTATCATCATGATATTGCTTTGAGTGACTTGGATCTGGGACACTTCATAGAATCATAGAATAGTTTGGGTTGAAAGGGCTTGAAGGATCATCTAATTCCAACACCCCTGACATGAGCAGGGACAGCTCCCACTGGAAGTGCCTTCAAAAAAACCCAAGCCAAGTCTGAGCTGCCCAACTATAATTAAATTCTTGATCCAGAATGCTACATTAAATTATTCTCTGTATTAAAAGCACACCAGCTTCTTTCATTTATCAGAAGATCCTTAAAATAAGGAATTGTAGCTCTTCTGTCAGAAAGCTTCCTCCATTTTCATGAGCTTCCACAGCAAATGTGTATTATAGTAATCCATAAACAGTAAGTATCCACTTGTGGGCCATTATATTGTTTGCTCTTCTTCACAAATGTCATAAATGGGTGTATACTTTGATAGGTTTAAGTTACAAAAAATATTTTTGTAAGGTACAGTACAGCGACATCATTGTAATTAAACTTGTCTAAGATTAGGCCAAAGGCATGAGAGGATTTATGTCTTGTCTTTTGCGTCTCTTTCCAAGTTATTTTATTAACATAGGGTGTCTTTAATTATGCAGAACTGCAAACTGCATTATTGATATTCTATAAACATTAACTACTACTGTCTCTAATGAAGCAGGAAGAAAACATGTTTTCTTGTTATTTGTCAGGACTTGCAAAGCACTAAGTATTTAAAATGCTATCTTTACACTGCATAAAGTAGAAGGGATCTGAGTTATACGACATCCCAGCTCAGTATTTATACTTGGCAATATACATACGCACACAGAGACACATGTATATACATACATCTCTCCCTCCACACATATACACGTACATACACACATATATATGTATATACATATACACATACACATACACATATGGTGATTTCTAAAGTGGATTTCATTCCCATCAGTGATTGCTACCTTCAATGTTTCAACCTTCAAAAGCTTTAACTGTGCTTTTTTTTTCATTTATAATGCTGTAATACATGGAGAGCAGAAGGATAAGAACCCAGATTATAGTGGCTACTGTGGAATAATTGCTAATATGAATAGAAATACATACCAGAGAGAAAACAGTGATTTACCCAAATGAATTCACAATTCCTGCTAGATGTGTTGCTATCAGCTGTACTCCCCAGAAGACAAAGAGACATAGGGAAGGTATCAGTCCTTAATCGCGTTGAACAACCTCTGAGACATTACCTTTGGGCAACTTGTGTCTTAATATTTTAATATATTTTCATTTGGGGCATGGCTAAAATAGTTTTACCTGTGCCTGGTCCATGCAACATTTTGATTCTGTTCCCTGAGTATGTTAAAATTAATTTTGAAATCTAAATATGTTGCTTTTATTTCATATATCTCAAATGGGACAGGACAGGAGAACCTGTGTGATCACAGTTCATTAAGGGTGGTGCCTCTTAGACAGAGATCAGTGTGGATGTTGAGATGATTCCCCCTGGCTTCACATAAAGGAATCGGAAAATTAATTGCCAGTAAACTGACTGCAACTTCAAAAGTATTTAAAATAGCCTACACAGGCACATTGGAGGGTTGACTTCTGTGGATACCATTTAAAGTCAGAATGAGAGTAAGCTTTAAACAGAATTGAAAATCCTTAGCTGAAGTAGCTTCTTTAAAGTACTGCTTTAATTGAGATGTGGGGGTTCACCCTCAACATTTCACGTCTGACTTTGTGTATTGAGAATAAATGTAACAATATACTGACATAACTGAATAATACAACTATCGTGTGGCACTGACTGATGGGCTGGCTCTTCTTGCCCTGTGTCTTCCACAAAACAGCGTCCAAGAGTTGGTTAAAGTGAAGGACTTTTTCATATGAAAATAAATGCTGTCAGTATCCACAGTTCGTTGGCACTGGAGCTTTTAGGCAGAAACTCAGAAAGAAGCACAAAAACTGGATCAAGAGCCTGCAGTCTGTCAATGAACTGCTGAGGGATGCAACAAGACAACATAATCAAATCTCATGTGTCTTTGCAATGACATACCAAGCCTGCAGAATTCAAAATGGCTTAGCTTGCTGAAAATCATGGCCAAAACATGTTTCCTCTTAGCTGTAAATATTTGGAAGATTTTAAAACTAATTCTTAAATGAAATTCTCTGCTATCTGAAAAAAAAATTACTTCTGTGACCCAAATATTTTCAGTGGTACAGAGATTGAACTGAAAAAAAACTCAAAGAAGATGTTATCTTGGGTCTGCTACCAGTTCCTGAATTTACGGGAAAGATATGACACCTATGCTACATGAATTAAAATCCAAATTCCCTGTTTCTGATTTTATAAGAAACTTCCAAGAAGTCCATTAAAAAGATTTGCAGTATTGCAGTATTGTGTAGTGTCACATACTGAATGTGTTAGAGAAAAGACAGTCTGGCTAGCAAATTAGAGGTAATAACAGCAAATCTGAAATACACTAGTCATTATGTTTATTATATAGTCAGATTACACATACTAGTTCCTGCTTTTCTTTGGTCTGTTCAGCATGCTGTCTCAAGGAAACAGTGTTTGATTACATACTTCTGTTGTATATTTTACTCTCTGTAGGTGAACATATTAAAATGTTTTTCCCATACTTTCTGGTGCTGCATTTTCAGTTAGCTTTATCCCTCTTGCATGCCTTGCATGCCAGAAGTACTTCTATAATTGCCATATCACAGCGTATGCATTTATGTAGACTGACTAATTGGTAAATTATGCTTTTTCTGCTACTGTTTGTTCTCTGTAGTGTCATTTATGCCATTCAGTATTTGGTTGTATATAGTATTAACAGTGCTTTCTGGAGGTTTAAAGTAATGACTTGCTGATTGTCCTTCAGAAAACAGTTTCCAAAGCAATATTTTTTTCTTCCACAAGCCTGTGTTACTATACTAATTAATAATTATTTTTTCATATGAAAAGTATACATATACATTGGGATTTCATAAATATTTTGTTAATTTCATTTAATGTAGAGCAAAAATACACCTGAAGGTCAATAATAGCACTTATTTTTTTTTTTTTTTCAGTTAAGAAAGATGTTCTGTCTGTACATAATCTTATGCAGATGTGCCCATGGTAAATACCCATTGCTGACATTCTTTGAAAATGGCCAGAACCATATATTTAGACACACACCAGGCAGATTTAAATTACAGAATGGTATTTTTCATAACTTCTTCTACTTGCATCTTCTTTTTTTGAATATAGTAAGTAAAGTTTTCATTTCAGAGACAGGAATCTCTGATTTCTGCTAATCCCACAACTTTACCATATTCCAAGCCTGCAGCAGAACCACAAACAGGGATTCATTTGCTCATAGCTTGAAGGGGAGGCCCCAAGTGAATTTATTCTCTTTCTCAGTTTTTCCTTTGCATTCCCAGAGAAATGTCATACAAGCTGTCTGGAATTGGTTACTGAGGGAGGTAGTCTTTTAAACAATTTCTCATCAGCCTGTCTGTTCTATAGGGAAATAAAATGGAATTTTGCTAAATAGTGAGTCAGAATTCAAGGCAGATATTGATATGATTCTTAATAACAAACAAATATCAAATGATCATGAAAATCATTACTGGCTCTGTGTGCTTGCAACATTAATAAGAAGGATTTTTTCCTTGATGCTTTTATATGTAAAATATAAATAGATTTGTAAGTGTTTACAGGATCAAAACTGAATCTGGTTGTGCTGTTTTAACATATTGGTATTTCTACACAGCAGGATACTAGAGGGGTGTTTGGATGGATGATGTTAGGTGACTGTGCATGTGTCCGGTTATTTCTGTCATTTATCAGCAAGGGGGTTGGTTGGTTTTTTTGGATTTTTGTTTGTGTTTTTTTAATGTCAATAAAGTGTTTAGTTTATTGAGATGTCATTGATATTAAAAAATTAACATATTTAGGCCATGATTACATACAGCAGTTGTACTGCTAAAACAGCACAGCTGTTTATGTGAGTAAACAACATGAAGAGGTTCATGCAGCTGTAGTTCCTTTTCATTTAGCAAAGGTAAAAAGGCATACCAGTAGGATGGACAGGTGCAAGCACTTAAGTCTAAGGGAGAATAAAAGTGTCCTCAGGCCCTGTGTTGAAAGGGAGCAGCACAGGCTGTGGGTTGTGTGTCCAGGGAACTGAGAAAGCAGCGTTTGAGTGGCGGGTAGGTGGCAATGGCAATGAAGCTTCCCCCAAAATGTTGAGAGGCTGTTCTTTGTGCTGGGCTACTCTGTTACAGGTGTTTGAAGGAACAGATGAGACCTTGGAGTTTATGCTGGGAGTGATAGTAAATAATAGAGGAGTGTGCAGTGGTTGAGGATGTAAAACTGCACAGATGAAGAAGTAAGGGGTTGGTGGTGTACAGAGGACAATCAGCTGGGGATAGGCAAAGGTAGAGGATGACAATGATTTAGACCGAGAAATAGTTAACTGTGCCTCAAGTGAGGAGTATGTGCCTTTTCTGTGATGCTGAAAATGGAGGCATGAATGCCCAAGATAGTGATTCCTTGATATATCCAAGATGGTTTTGTGCATACCTTCTTGGGCTCATTTCCTGCATCCTGCTGTGCTGGGCCCTCATCTACCTGTGACCCTGAAGAGGACAGGTCAGAGACCCTGGAGCTGATCCACCCATGTAGTCAGCCTTACAAAGTCAAGTGTGTCCCGATTTTTTATCGGCTCAGCTACCAAACTGCTCTCTGGAGGCAAGGGGAATAGTGCCTATGCCTGTAACCTGATGTAAGCCAGAACTTCATCAATATCAAGATCAGCAGCCTGTAACCTTACTTTTAATCTTTTCTTTAAGAGATTTTATGATTACAAAAAAAAAGAAAACACAGATTATATGTTTTGAAACACTGAATCTGCATTTACCTGAGCAACGAGGTCTCAGCGCATGCATCTCCTATTTCACTTATTTGTTTTGTTCACTCCCTTGTGAAAAGAGCCTTAATATTTGACCAAACATCCTGCAGTATGTTTATGTCCTTCAGCATTCTCTCCATGTAGCAGTCAGTCATTTTGTCTTGAGCAGTCAGTGCCCGTGGAAGGCAGCTGAGTTCTCTGTCTTAACATGAATGCAAATGTCCTTTCTTAGAGCTCCCTCTGGGAATGTGCACAGTAATATCAGAACACCAACTTGCCTAAAGTCACAGACATTTACAGTCACTGCCTGTGGGGATAGAGGAGAGAGTGAGGGTATCCTGACAAATACTGTACTGGCCTTCTGCCATTATACTTTCACAGGACAAGCATGGCACAAAGCATTATGGAGTCAATGGCTAGTTTCTCTTTAAATATCAAACGTATTTAGAGTGAGTCCCATGATGATGGGAATCAATCACCTGCTAATGCTTTAACTGGCTCAGCTAGCACATAGAAATATGTACTGTCATATAAAACATGTATTATAAAAATATGTACTGTCATAAAAAAACAAAATTAATGTTTAAATTAAAATAAAAATTACATGTTAAGGAAGTGTTACATAGACATGAGAGGCAATGTAGACACATAGTGAAAGATTTTATTAGTTACAGAACAAGGTGTAGGCTTATTTTTTTTAACAGTCAACAGGCTTGAAGAGTGAAATAATGTCCCTTTTTTGGGACCATGCATTTTCTATTGTGAATTGTAAGGCATTATTCATAGCAAGTTAGTGTAACATTTTTGTGATTTGCAAGTATGACAGCTCAGGTTTGTAAAGCTGCTGTTGTCTTCACATCAAGTGATTTGCCAGAGAGAAGCTGGAGGCTGATGCTGTTTCACTTTTATGGATTTGATCAGATACTTATACAGTCATTAGCTTTTTTGTGATTATGTTTACATTATATCCTTAGCCCTATTTAGTATGCTTTTTGCTCATACAAACAGCAATGTCACAAAGAAAATGTTCATCAGTACAGTCTAGGACCTGTTTTTTTTATTCAGCAAATGTTTGTAAATAATTAACAGTCTTCTTCGACACAACAATTTACTCATTGATGTTTTGCAAAGTCAGACCATGCTACCTGTTTACAGTAAATAATACTTAAAAATACCTAGGGTGGTTTTTTTTCCAGAAGCGAGTTCAAGTATTCCCTAAATTTTGCAGGAACTAGTATACAGGCATAAAACTTGAACAATTGTGTTTTGAGAAAAGCATCTCAATTTATAAAAAGTAGTGGCTTACAAATTTACTATGCAAGAAATGCTGTATGGTAAATTTTATTTTTCCTCAGGCATATTTTGAAGTTTACAGAGTTTGGAAGCTTAAGAAAATACTTGACATATGTTTCAAAATGGGCTGTTTTTTTGCCTGTATATAGTTCTGTTTATTTGTCTCATGGCAAGAAAAATCTTTTACTCAACAGTGTTAGAATTAGGCCATATTGTATTTTAGAAGCAGTACGTCTCTTTTTCAAGAGTCAGTTCTTAAATCTCTATTTTACACTTTCCTGTGCTCCAGTCACTGCAGCTGTAATGAGTAAATGCTGTAGCTTTCAGTTCTTACCTCTGGGACAAATAATAAGAAAACTCTCGAACAGATGGAATGGGCTTTCTCATACATGTTATCCATTAATGTCAAACAACAAGCTATAGAAAATGTTTCTATTACACAGGTGAAAAGAAGACAATAATTTCACCTGTTTTCAATAGTGCCTACATTCACACAGTTTAAATTTCACTTTGTCCCTGTGCCTTAGGTTACCTATTGGCTCTTATCTAGGCCATAAAAGGTTCTGAGCTCATGGGAAATTTTAGGCACAATGACTTAAAAGGAATTTAGACCATGTGACTATATGCCTATCTATATTATCTACTTACTGAAGACCTAATATTCTCCTTCCCTATAATTCTGAGGAGGTAGTATTTCTTGTTTTGTGAGATGAAATTACCATTCGACAGCACTAAGGGCTTGATCCTACATAGCCACATCAGTGATGTCGCATAGCTTAGGGCAGTCAAAGGTTTCCAGTTTAACTTGGCTGTTGTTGAACAGAGCAATTGTATGCCGGGTTATTCAGTACCACTTCTTGCCCTTTTGACACCTGTGCATGTAGCTTATAGCCAACTCAATTTTACTGTTCGATTTTATTTTAACATTCATGAGTGTGGATTCAAAATTTCGGTACCTCTGTAGAAATTAATAATAACCACTTCCATTAAGCTGTTCATCCTGTGACTCTGAGCATTTTCCTTTTGTTTGTTTTACACATACAAATTTGGAAAGATGAAAATACTTTAGCAGTCCTGTAGTTAAATGATAGTCAACTATATTGTCCTTTGACAAGCTTTCTGACTTAGATGAAGCTTTACCCAGGTTCATTACCACAAAGCTCCTTAATGTTAACAAATGTGTTGAGATTCAGTAATTCTGGTGGTGATTAGATAAAGCAGGAATTGCAATTAAAGTGTATACTTAGAAGCACTTGAGAACAAATCCACTTGTACTTCTCATTTTGGAACACTCTGCTATATGAAGGAACCTCTTAATCTAAAGGAATTGTGATCCAGTCTTCAACATATCATCATTTTGATGGATAGACTCTAAGTGCACTATGTATTACTGCCCTGGGTAAATTTGCAAGAGCCAGGGTTAATGAAACTGCATGAGTTTCAAATCTGTCAAAACGGGCTGCCTGAGAGACTGGCTTATGCCTTTGTTCTTAATGAATGCCACAACAAAAAACATTCCTGTGGGCTTTTTTTTTGGCTAAGCATGCTTAACAGTTAGTTAACATGAAAAGACCTTGCTGCTTTCTTGTGGTATTTACTGGTAGGGGTCTTTTTCGTAGTGTGTACTTATTCATGAAACTATGCACTGGAAATACTGAGAAAAAGATACCGGGGGAAAAAAAGTACCATTTTCCTAGTGGTTGCTACATAGCTACAGATGTAAATAATATATGCCTTTCTTTTGGAAATTCCATAGGACAGAACTTGTGTTACAAAATGGAATATGAGACTCAGAGACAGAATACTTTGGAGCAGGAAGACAAAGAAACTGAGACGCTCAGAGCATGAGAACCAAAATAACCACTCTTCCTGAAGTTCAGAGTAGTCTCTCTGTATATGATTAATATGGTGGTTATCATTATTAAATATTTATAGGCTGGCAAAAGAACATAGGGGAACATAGTTATCAGTCTCTTCCTTCCTTGTACTTGATATTATAGTTAATGATCAGGTGTATTTTCAGTCATAACCAGGTAATTCTCTCTTCTAAATCCAAAACCTCATTGATTTTTTTTATTATTATTTTTTTACCATTAGATAACTTTTGATCATAATTATATTTTTGGGAGACTTGTGTGTATGGCACAACCTATCACAGTACCTTCTAAAGAATTCTGTTCTTATAGGGTAGGATGCTGAGTATTCATTTCTGAGGAAGTGATTTCTGAACCTGCAAAACTCAAATTACAGAGCTGTTCTGTCCCATAGAAGATAAACTGAGTTCACTGGAGGAGTGTTGCCAGCATTTCTACTTTTTGACTGATATTGGTTTCCAATAAGGGGTTTTTTTTGGTTGATTTTTTTTTTAAGATGCAATAGAAAGATAAAACTTCAGAAAAGTGCAAGTGAAGCCTTTTCACTGGGAAAAATTTTACTGAGATAATTTTATCATTGATAAGTTCCAGAACATTTCAGTAAAGAAAGTAGCTGGAAAAAGTTGTTAGAATAATTAAATACTGTCCTTGTAGTCAAAATACTGACTAAAAGTTGATCCAAGTTATTGGAGTGATTGGAAAGGTGTTGCAGTTCTTTTAACTGCTCTTTCTTCTTTGTAATACCGTCTTGAATTAAGACAAATCCTTCAGGGGAAGTTAAGGGAGGATATATGGGACTTCACAAAAGCATATGTTAATCCAGTTTTAGTCTAAGAATAGTGTTGAAAAGAGCCTTGAGAGACAAAATCTACCCCTACACTTCACAGATTTAAATAAAATATTGGAGTTGTCATAACTGAACTTCTGAAAATGAGAAATAAAAGACATGATCAGCAGTTCACATGGATGTGAAAGAACCCATGTTTCAGGGTCGTGCTAGTGTCAGTCAGGAATGGATTCTGTCATTTCTGCTACATGGCATGGCCCTCAGTTTTGTTACAAGAGAAAGAGCAAATCAATAAATAAAACCCAGACACAGCAGGTATCAGCAAAAGTACAATGAAATATCTAGTTTTTGTCAGTAGTTGACAGTTTGTGTGAGACCATGGTGCACATGCCATGGGGCAGCTGGAGGAACTTTTGAAAATAAGTAAGTGGAAGGGTTCCTCCATGTAGCAGTTCTTAGTGTGAAACTTGGTATGGGACTTTAATATAGTCAGTATTCAAGGACAGACAATATAAAAAACATGTCAAAGTATATTTGTCTCCTACCCAACTTTTCATTGAAGATGACTCATTTGGTTTATTTCTACACCAGGAATTAGTCACTTAGTTGATCTCAAAGCAAAATTCTATCTGAAATAGCAAGGTCTAGAAGCTGTTCAGAAGCACGGATGGAAAGCTGTGGCTGAACATCACATCTTTAATGCACAACAGGAGAACAGAACAATGGGAAGTTTCCTGTTATTTGGCTAGGCCCTCTTGATTGCACTCATTTCAGTGTCAAAAATTTGTTTTTTTCCATTTTGTTCTCCCATGAATTTACTGGTTTTGATTCAGAGCTCAACCTATATGTTACTTCCATGAGCTGAATTAATTTCCTAAAATGGAAAGCAAAAAAACCCAGCTGGTTTTCCTCTGCACTTAAGACTATGCTTTCATTAACTTCAGGACAAAACTGTGCTTTTTACATCAGTGACTTCAGCCGTCAGCCAGGGTATGTCTGCATGTTCAGTATCTCAGTAAGTGCAGGAAATACTTGCTATGTGCTGCTGGCAACACCAGGAGCTGAAGTCCCCCAGTCTCTTTGAAGCAGTAGCAACACGCAGAATGTCAATTACTTTAAAATTTCAGGTTTCAATCTGGTTCCTTGGTAAGGTGGCCCTGCTGCCCTGACATGCAACTGGGTAGTCTGAATAACTGAGAGAGGTGATCAGAATTTTCACTTTAAAAAAATCTGAAGCCTTTTCCCCACTCTTGCTTGTGTTTCACACAAAAGTTACCAAGACCTCCCTGATCTCTTGCTGGAATTCTTCAAGCATAAAAGCTGAATTTTTTCTCTCAGCTTTAGAAAATCCACAACAATTTTAGTATTCTTCTGATTCTAAGTAATCCATGTAATAGGTTAGTATAAGAGAATACATTTTAAGGCTCTTTTCTGCCTGCGTAGTTCCTGTCACAGCATTGCTACAGCGAATGTGGAGGGCTCATAGGACCCAGTTGAGGCAACTGCTGACACCAAATCACTGAAAGCTCTCCCATAAAATCTGGGTTTAGAAACTAGTGTGTTTTAATTTCTCTGACGATTGTGAGTGCTACTGTGTGTGTGTGTAGCCTTTTCACACTATATGTGCTTCTTCTAAATGTCTAAAAGAGGAGCGTTCCAGGGGGTTCACTTTTCTTCTTTTAATTTATGCTTATGTACATTGCTTTTCTCCTGCAGTTCTATGGCCCATTACTGCATGAGTAAACTGTATGCAGATTTTGCAAGTCTCTGCCAGAAGATGTTTATTAGTCTCATCATTCTTATGAAAATCATATTCCAGCAGATTCAGGCAATGTGTAAAACATGGTATGTGTGAATTGGCCATTTCACACTACACTTACAATATTAGCAGCAATAATAATACCAGGGAAGGGGCCTTAGGGAAGGGGATAGACCTTAAGTCAATTTAGTCATGAAGTTCTGGTATGTGATCTTTGTTAAGCCCAAACGTGGTATGAACAGTTAGCTTATTTTCAGAAGATGCTATCAATTGCTGACAAAGGTGACAAGCCAAAATATTGATGCAGAAAACAGCTTGCCATTTTTTACGTATTTTCCCATTTTGGGAACATGGCTGTAGTGTGTCTTGAGGGTTGTCTAACTGAGTAAGAGGCAGTACTTTAAGGAAAGGTTTGTTGTTGCATAAACAGAGAAGCAAAATATACTCCAGACTGTTTTAAATTTCTCTTGTAAACCAGTACATCTTCCTGGTAATTGCACCATGGTCATAAGGCTGGTGTGAAAGTTTCAGGCCTGCTGATCAAATAGTTCTTATTGTAAAAGATACAAGATAAATCTTTCCTTCTTTGCTGCATAAATGTTAACATCACTGAAGCACCCCTGCTGTTTATCTCCTTCATTCAGCTCCCAGTTCTGCTGCTTGATTTGGTTTACTCTTCATTTGCTTTTGCAGTTTCGATACAGCCCTTGTATCTTTCGATAGAGCCCTGCTCTTTTTGTACAGTGAGTACCTTCTCTGTGTGCTCGGCTTGAGACTGCCGTGAAGAAGACTTCATAGTTCAGCATTTCCTATGTTTTGGCACAAGTTTCTTGGATTTTTTAAAAATCTTTTAAGAAGTTTAAGTTTTTATTATTGATGAAAATTAATTGATAGATTGTAAAGCTGAAGGGACAAAAGTAATCAATTATCATAAATGGTCTAGTATATGATCACACACTATAGTACCATTGTCCAATATAGGATTAAACAGACACCAAAGGCAAGCTGAAAAAAAAATCAGACTGCAAAATGGTCTAAAAAAATTTAAGTCCAACTGTAATATTTCTAGCCTTGCTTTTACCTAGGCATTTGTCTCCCCACTAATATTCAGGTCTTAGAATAAACCTGGAAACTCATTCTCCGATGTTCAATGAGTTTTTAACTAGCAGTACTTCTTGCACTTCCCATCTGTTTCCCCCTACTTGGAAGAGGTATCATCCCTGTACCTCCAAAAAGAGAAAGTTGACTTTCATAGCTGGAGAACATCTCTCCTTGCCAGCGCCAAAATTCAGTATTATAAAATCTTAGATTGAAGGTAGTTATCTAAATTTCACTCATGTGAGCATGCCAAGAGAGAGGTCTTGTTACTTGCTTTAGAATAATATTCCTTATTTGAAGACTTTGCACAAGATAAGAAAACCACAAACCAGTAGGTTTCAGTTCCATCTAGTTATCACATTGAAAACTGTTCCTTTGTTTATAGTTTCCTGTCTTCAAGTCAGTATTTAAACTATGACATTGTTTGACTTCAAGATCTAGTTTCTTTTTGTCAAAAGCTTTAGAAGCCCGTATAAATATTTGCTGTTTCTTCCTCATTCAGTTTTGTTTACAATCCCCAAAGTGCTAAATAGATGACAGTGACACATCTTCCTTTGTAGGAGCTGTGCTTGCATGTCCCTATATGTGTAATTTATTCTTGTTGCAGTTCTTTCAGCAGTCTATTTTTTTAAACTTTACTAGTGCCTGGCTTCCATAATCATCCCAATATACCTTTTTGAAGCATAGACACAAATTAACAGTGGCCTCAAGTCCCCTGCAGTAGCAGACAACTTTAGGTTGATAACTTTTTCTGCATGCTGCTCAGCCATTTCATTCTGAAGTTCCCTTAGGATATCTGCATGAAGATTAGTCTGTTTCCATGTGTTGTTGCACTTAATATGTATTTCCTCTTGTAACCAACCCAAACATGTGGATATGGCTACTTCTGAGAGAAGGCAGAACCTTAGTTGGCTGTGTCCAGGTGCACAGCTGGAGTAGACATGGACCATCTCAAGTGCTGTAGGTAGGAAACCTGTGAGGAACATGAGGACCAGAACTGTGGGACTTGGTGCAGAATGCATTTGTCCTGCACTTCAGAAAAACCTTTCCTGAATTTCATGTATACCAGTAGAGAAAGCTAGTGAAATAAATCATGAAACAAACAGACTGTACCACAAATCACATGAGATTTAACATGACTCAATCAATAACCTGTACATAATGAACATATCAGACTGAGGATAAACATCCAGTCATCAAGTGTATAGAAGGAATAACCCTATTGCACCCAAAATGATCAAGAAAAAGCAACTAACTGTTTTTGAGAGCCCATATATCTTCTGAATAATAGTCACAACAGAGGGGAGATGATGCTCAAGACAGTCAACAGAGCCAGCAAGAACTTTTATATTTGAATCTCAGATTAGAATTCAAAGAGAACATACTCTTGGGTCAGGTAAGGTAAAATTGCTGTTCACTGGCAGTGACATTCAGGAGACAGGTTATGTTTAATCTGTTTAACCTTTGCCTCCAGTGTGTCAAATACATCTTGAAATCCCATGTAACAAGAGTAAGCAATTAGAGAATTATTCCATTGGTAAATAGAAAACTTTAATTGAAGCAAGATAGTCTAAAATTGGGTTTTACTTGTGACCTTTTGTATCCAATGCTATAACAATTTGATCTTAAGACAGGTAATAAGTGTCTTTGTTTTACAACAAATTCTTTTTTTTTTCCTTTAATAATTTTAATCAAAATATAAGTCTAAGTTGCAAACTTGGAGTGCTCTTGTCTCCAGGCAGGGAGCAAATCTGAAATGGTTCATGGAACCACTGGGAATCTTTCCTGTCATGGTGCTAAAGGGCACCACAAAGTTTGTGTTGCTAAATGCCTGCTCTTGCAGGAGAAAAAATAGAGATGGTTCATAGCCATAGACACACCTCTTACATTCCCACATTAGGTGCCCTCTGCTTCAGCTACTCTGTGGAGAGGTAGTCGGGCCAGTTATTGCCTCAGTGCAGAGCCTCCTGCCAGAAGTAATTGTTATTTAGGACTTACCTTCTGTCCCTTTCTGATGCATTTTTTTCTATTATTCTAATGTATCAGGCTCTCTCTCATATTTTTATTTGACTTCCATAAACAAATATTTTTATTTTACTTGATTTTATTTTGCATCTTTTACTTTCAATTTTGATTTTAGTTTTTCTTGGGTCCATTTTTCTGTATCAGTCGTATCAATCCTTTTCTATTCGCTCTTTTTCCTGGCCCTGAATAAAGGTAATAATGTCCCCACAGCAGTCAGTTCAAAAATCCCTCCTAAACTTTCCTACTCTCTCAGAACATTCAGTTGGATTTGTCCAAAATTGTTAACCACAGAGCCTGCATCCTGGTTTGTAGATCTCCCCAGTAAGCTACGCTGAAGTCACAGTGGGAGCTCCCAGCTGGCCCTCCCTGCGGCAGGAAGGCAGCAAGTGATGGCTCAGGCGTTAAGCACCTGGTCACACACAAACACAGAAAGCTGTGCACAGATGGAGCTCTGCTCCTCTTCTGGCTGTAACAGTATTAAGTGATCTAATTTATATACAGAGGGCTGGAGTTGCCTGTTACTGCTGTTTTATTAGACTTTGTTTTCTCAGTGGGGTCCTGCCCCATGACTAGGGGTTGTGGATGTTAGAACAATGCTCTGAGTAAATAATGTGGAGGGAAAATATTCAGACTAGTAATACACAGCAATCTTAATTCCAGACCATGCTGTCATTGTGCTAGTCACTCTTTAAACATATGAGGAAAAAGACCTTTGGTAAAATACCTTGTGCAGTCAGCCTGTTCCCTGATCAAGAGGTGATTAACACAATGATGATTTTAACATCTTTGTTTTCTGTGATTTAGACCTGTATCTGCACAACTATAATTGATTTAAATAGATTTTATGGCGTAGTCTTCTCTCTGTGCTATATTCTATATGGATAAAATAGTGACCTACCTCCAACTCCACTTATATGTGCTGCATGTGTAAAGATAGCCTGCTCTGATGTAGGACTGCTCTGCTGTTTCTGTAGAGACATCTGTATCTCCCTGCTCCTTCAGTTCATCAACTCTGGCCTCAAGGTGCTATACTAGTGCTCTGAGGGCCACTAACTGCTTGCACCACATTTGGATCAGACACATATATCTAACCTTATCTTTGAAAGGTCTGGAGAAAATAACATTGGAAAGGAGATCTTCTGTTCAAGTTCCTGCCCTCTTGACTAGTTTGAATTAACACCCACTTAGAGAGGGTAAGAAGTCAAAATGTGCCTGGAAGGTTAAACATTAAGTATGCAAAGCTAGACTTCCAAACTTTCATAATGCATGAAAATGTGTATGTAAAAGAAAAAAAAATTGTCTGAACAAATCCAAACTTTAACTGTTAATATATTTTAGAGTATGTGAATTTTAAAACCTTTTTTGAGGTTCTCTTTTGCTGGTTGCCTTCAGGGGAGGTGAGACAAGTTTCTAACCTTTGCAGCCTTCTCAATGGAAGAGAGGGAAGGAAGAACACACATGCAGAAAGAAATCTCCAATTTCATCTTGTTGTGTGATCTTTGAAGGGCTTCAAGAATAAAAATTTTAAAGAGAACCCCATAGGTGCTACATGATCTGCATTTTGTCACTCAGGCTTACAATCATCACAGGAGACAGATGTCACAGATATACTGCCAACGCAGTCACCCCTCTTCTCAGCTGTCTTGCCTTTCTCTTCCCCTTCCCAGCACTTGGGTTTGTAATTGACAGCTCTTTCAAACAGTTGTTTGTGGTATTTTTTGGGATCCACCCTGGATGCTTCTAATGACCCCTTAGAATGACCTCTAGCCTTGCCCCTAGTTAATCTTGTGTAGGGTCTCATGTTTCATCTTGTTTTTCCTCTGTTTACGGAGAGCTTGTCTGGCTTACTAAAAATACTCCTTTCTCTTTTCTTTTTTTTTTTTTTTTAGTCAGAGTTTGTTAAAGTCAGGTCAGATTCCTGTTTTAGTTCACAGCATGGCTGCATTTCAGTCGCCTCAGTAAAATAGGGGAAACTGTGAGCTGTGGGATGAAAACAAATGGGGGGTGTTGGGTTAGCATGAACTCCATAATCTGCAGAAGTCTGCATATTGTTAAATCATAGTCTGGGTCCTATAGGTAAATAGAAATATCTCTGTGCAGTCCTGTGCAGGAATGCAAACTGGCTTTTATTTGTGCTGAAATGCAGATGTTTCAATGTCTCCGTATCATAGGATACAGATAGTCTTTGCCTCAGACTTTAGTCAAAGATGTTCAAAGGACCCTCCTGATTACAGTGAGTCATGGCACTGGTTCAGTATATTATAGTCTAGAAATATTTCCAGAGTGGGGAAACTGTTGTTTAATGATTTTCCGGCTGTCTAGCTGTTCTTGGTGTCACTGAATGAGTTTCTGAAGTTCAGAGCACTGGTGAGACAGAGGCAGTTGAATGTCAGTTATTTGAGTAAACAAACAAAAAACAAAAGCCCAAAACTGAAGATGGTTTAGGATCTTTGTAAATTTTCTTCTGAATTTATCATACCAGCTATCACTTAGTCATTTGGTCCTGAATAAGATTGAAAAATGATATATGCAGCTTGCTACCCCGTGTCAGTACTGGCAAGCTTGTGTGACTGCATTTGAGCTGAATATTTCAGCAAATAGCATAGCCCAGCAACAATTGCTGAGCCCTGTCTATATCCTCTCTTTGCAGCGAGCAGGGATTTTTCATTTCATACATCATTTACAGCTTGCCACAGTGATTGCAGTCAACCAGGATGTATTTTCAACACAAAGGGAAGAAAGAGAAACATATATCATTTGTTGCAGAAGTTGGGCACATTGGGTTCAAATTTAATTACGCTATAACATCAAAAGCTACACTAATAGACAAAGAGTCAACTATCCTTAACTCAGAGTAAAATAAAATCAGTTCTTGTGTTGCTCAAGAGTTCTGCCTGGGCTTACTGGTCAGCAATTTTGCTGCTTTGTTACATTACATCCGTAATAGTCAGTGCACATACTTAAACGGGTACAGTGCATATATCATCCATTTAAGTATATCACAAAATAACAGATGCCTTCAACCCTCTTGGCAGAATTGCCTTGTTAATGGCACTTATTATCGCTGAAAAGTGCAGCTCCCATTCCTTTAGCTTCTAGAGAGTCTGCAGGTTCCTGCTGGGCAAGACAATCAATTAGGAAAGGGGGTCTCGGCAGGGATCCACTGACCGCAGAATCCGTGTGACCTTAGAGGAAGGCTTACTTCCATTTTTCTCTTTTTTTCCCACCCACTGTCCTACCAACGTGTCTGGATCCTGATCTGCAGTAGGTTTTATTGGTCAGCTGAGCTGGTGTAAAAATAAATAGAAAAAGAAGCAGCCTTTTCCTGCAAAATACTGTAAACCTTCACAGTTTCTGGGAAACTTGGAAGATCCTGAGCTCTGCTGCTTGAGATCAGATCCACAGACAAGGGATTTGTAGAAACATATTCAAGAAACACAGGTTTTATGTTTTGATACCTTATTTTCCTTTCTTTTCTTGGCAAAATCTCTTAATTTTTGAGACATTTATAGAGTTTCATTTATTGAACTGTGATAACTGCTGAAGCCCACATAACAAATAAGAATTTATCAGTTGAAATGCATTGAAGTTGAATTTGTGAAAAGTAGAATTTTTGAAAGGCGTACAAAATCTGAAAAAACATTGGTATTACATCGTGTTGTGAACCAGCATGCATGATAGTAATTAACACAGTGTTTGGGGTAGTAGAGTACTAATGCATCACAGTCTTGAGGGTCTCGGTATGCTGGGGTATCCAATGACAATTTTGTGATTGAGGAGTTAACTTCAAATGGGAGAAGTCTTTGATATTTTCTCCTCAGTGAATTCCCTGTTCTTTCCCTCATAATGTGGTCCTTAGCTTTGCAGGGATAGATCAATTTGCCATTATGTCCTCATCATTACTGAAATAGGTTTGAAGCACCTCCTCTGTCGTACAGAGGCAGGAGAGTGATTACTGCAAGTAAAGCTCATTATTTAAGAAAAAAAAAATCCAGTGTAAGAAGATGGTGGTATTGGAGTATGGAAGTACTTCACTCCTGTGGAAGGAGAGCTCAGAGGCAGCTGCGCAGGGAGCAATGCACTTTCCATTAGCAAATAGTCAATGGAGTCCTGACAGGGCAATCGGTGGCATAACAGAACTTTATTTCCATTCTTCAAATGACAATAAGAAGAAAAATAAACTGGCAAAGTCTTTTTCTGGAATCATCTGTGGTTGTCAGACTTTGTCAATGTGCTTTTGACACCTTCTTTTAAAGTTAGAAAAGCAGGGAAAGCTATATGCCTGTAGCCTTGACCCTGTTTCCTTCTTGGGGAAACTGAACTGATGAGCTGTGTTTGTTCTTTCAAGTTTCATTTGTCAAAATATATAAGGCCATTGCAGTTGTATGTATTTGACTTTAGGAGATGAACTGCTATAATTAGTAGCAATACACTAATTTTATTACTTGCTTTGATAACAGCTGAGGATGTTTTTTAAAAAAAAATCTCTTAATTTCAGACTGAATTATATTAGTTTTTTGTTGCTGCCTGCTTGTGTTAAACTCTTTTTTTTTGGGGGGGGGGTTGTAATTAGCAATCAGTAAATTACTTTCTCTTTTATTTAATTGAGTTAATGGTGTCTGCAAAGAAACATGATACCAAGGGGTTTCTTTTTTGCTGCTCTCAAGGGGCTCTCAAGAGTTTCAGATTTTGCCAGACTCAAAACTATAAGGAGTGCATCAAGAGCTGTCCTGACATCTTTTGAAGAATCTTTCACTTCATTGCTGCATAAAGGTGAACCTATGTAGTACAGAAGACAGCTCAAACAGAAGCAGATAGACTTGAGCTAGCAGGGGGAGCGTGCTTTGCAGGCTGACCCCTCTGTGTAAGTGAGTGTGTGTTTTTTCCTTGCTGAGAGGGCAAGACTGGTACATTAATGAGCCATCTGCCTTGCTGGGCCACAGTTTTAAGAACAAGATGCCTTCCTGTCCTTTTCATGCTCTGCCCTCTAGAAAACTTAGCTCCATTGTTACTTTTGACACGAGACTCCATCATATCAAAGGATAGAGAAATCAGTGATGAAGAGAGAATTAGGGAAATGAGGGGAGTTACAGGACAGAGAGCTTCATTAGAAGGATAAAAAAAAATTCAGGGAAGAGGAAGATTTAATGAAGCTCTTGTTTATTACTTTTGCTAATTTAGGAAGTCTTGCTGCTGGCTGTGGCACTGGAAGGTTAAATTGTACAGATGCTTTCAAAATTAATATTGCAGTGAGTCAGAATACAGGACTTTAGTATTCACTTGCATTAATGGATAAATCTTAGCCTCAGACTTCAGGCATGTAGAGTTTCAGAGACTGTTTTCAAACTGTGCTTGGCCCTTTCTGCAACAGATTCATCTACATTAAGGCTACTCTGCTTTGAGTACCCCTATTTACATGTTATATACTGGTTTTTGTCCATTTTTTCCCTGTGGTCCTGTTTCTGCTTGGGCACTCTCTAGTTCCGAACATCAAAACTGTTTGTGGGTCAGACAGGGCTAATACCAGTCACCTTCTAAAAGAACTACCTTAACTAAGTTTAAGGGAGACTTCTGAATTCTTACCAGCAACCGTGCAGTGCTGTCTGTAACTGCTCTGAACACAGACAGCACTGGACATGGGGTGTCCCATGCTGGCAAGTCAGAGTCAGCAGATTATATTGTGGGCTGTAGGTGCAGAGTGTAGGATGTATTATCTGATGACTGATGTTTGAGGGTGCTGTGAGAGTGGTTCTGTCTTGATATGACAGAAATTGTGCGTTTTTTCTTCACCTCATGTAGCTTTATTTTTTCTCCCCTGACTTTTCATTCATGAATTGATCCATCCACAAATTAACATTTTTAGTGCTACAGTTCCCAGCTAAGATTATAAGATTGCATTTTTACCATGTGGTGCTGTCTTTTTTGTTGTCACATCAGTTTTATGAAGAGTCCTCCGTGGCTACACTAGTTGTTAGTGCATTTTACTTCCATATTGTATATTACTTAACATCTCCATTATTACAGCTGGAAAATTGCAATTACATAACCTTTCCTCTATATGACATATAAAGATCAGTCAGTTAATATTTATCAACAATTTGGAGGTAGAAAGTGTTATATATGCCCTGGACCAGTATTCAGAAGCCAGTATTAGACAGAAGTCTATTAACAGATGTGGATTTTTAATGTAAATTCTCTAAGTTCCTTGTGAGTAGATCCATTGATATTAGGAATTATTAGCAGTGATTTTTATTTCTGAGATTTTACTTCTAGTGGTAACCAAGATTTAGGCCTTTAGGCTGTCCAGTGTTTATAGTTACTGTATTCAGTGTTTGTTTGTCAACTGAATGTTTTGTTGCACCAAAAATTAAATTCTAAATTAGATTCTATTTGACTGTCACTAGCGTCATTTATATGGAATTTATTTGAGTTTTTATAATAATCTTATGCCAATGACACCAGACCAGTCAAATCCTATTCATTATGTCTGAGATACTGTGTGGCCAGGGGCACAGTTGCCTTCATGCGATCTCTTGACCAGTGGTGCATACTAAATTGGATTTCAGTTTGGGAGAGACACTGACCTGTCACGCAGCATCTGGCAGATGTGTCCTCATCTGCAGCCTGGTGCCAAAGACATTCTTCATTACTGTGGGACCCAGACCCCAGGTGAGCCTATCCTCCCTGACATGGTCCAAGTGGAGATGGAGTCCTTTCCAGACTCGCTGGGTCATGAAAAGTTGAAGGGTTGATTAAATGGTACTCCCCAGTGGAGATGGATGTGCTATACTGGCTGTATTAACAGAGTTCAAGTGAAACAATTTCAGCTATTAGACACTAACTGAAAGCTAAAGTTTCCTTTTTCGATAGAGACTGTCCTTGCTCCTGTTTGCTGTTATTGATACAGTAGATAGTGTTTTGTGATAACAATATCATTAGGGAGAACCATGCCATGTCAAAAAAGATTTTTTTTTTAATATGATCTGTCACAAGAGGAATAAGAAAAGAACAAAATTATGGAAGCAGCTGTGTCATTTCAACACAACTAACTTTTGCAGAGTTACAGCTCTGGAAGAAAAGCTGCCCTTTGAAACTCTTACGGCCATTGAAAACTCCTTCCCCAGCTTTCCAGCCAAGTAGCTGGGAGTCTGGCATCATGCTTCTCTGCAGACATTATTAACTCAATTAAACTAAAGACATATAAAGTAAATTACTGCATCCTAATTATACAAAAAATGAATAAACAAGCAACAAAAAACAATTATATAATTCACTCTGAAATTAAGATGTTTAAACCACTAACAATTTAAATCAAAGAAACAGTAATAAAATCAGTGTAATGTTACTAATTACATCATTTCATCTTCTGAAGTCAGATACATAAATTTTTGTTGACTTGGTGTATTTTGGTATTTATAAGTCTAGAAATGGAACGTGAATGGGTTTGTCTTACACAACAATGCTGAGGAGTATATCTGCAGAGTGAGCAACTGCAGTGATGGGAAGATTAGGCTTATGAGGAAGCTTCACCAGGCTGGTAGGTTGTGCTCAGGTAGGGAACTGACACTCGGCATCTTTTGTCTGCAAACTGTTTGTCCCTCTTAAATTCTTTTACAAGGGATTGATTGAAACTCCCAGCTGATATATGCAGACTGTGTGTGATAATTGCTAGTGTTTGTTACATCAACAGGAATTACAATAGCAGAATGGAAGCTCAGTAGTGTTAAAAATTGTCAGTGGCAACTTTGATTTCAAATATCGTATTCTTCGAGGCACATAGTGGAGAAAAAGATGGGCTTGCTTTTGTCACCCTCTTTTCTTCAAAAAACTAAGACTGTGCAATCAGTGAAGGTTTTTTGGGCATTACTTGGATTAGTGAGAGCCATATGTCCCTCGAGCAAATGAGAACAATTGTGATATTGATGACAAAAAGAAACCAAAAGATAAAATAAGTTACTGCCTGCAGAGTAGGATTGGTGGTTTTACTTGGAGTTTTGACCTGACCTTTTGGACATATGGGAGCTTCTGTAAGAAAATAGCATTTCAAGTACATTGGCAGGACCTGTCTTCCTCCTGCAAGATAATTCCATCAGCTTTACTGGCTGGATTTGGCCCAGTGTCATGGTTTAGGAACGGTATTCTCCAATTTAGCCTTGCCACTGAAACCACTCCAAGCCATGCACCGCTTGCTTGCTCCCCCTTCCACTTCCCTGTGGCACGATGGAGAGGAGAACTGGAGGCACAAAATGTAAAGCTCACTGGTTGAGATTGGAACAATTTACTGAAAACAGCAATGAGACAAGAAAACAAACAGTAACAGCAACAATACTAATGGCAGAGGGTACAAGAAAAGAAACTTTATTGTAGTAGACAATACTCTACTTCTCCCTCTGTCACGCTACCCCCACTGCTCCCTCCACCACACTTCCTTGACTGGAAGGAACTGCCTTTCCTTGGAAGAGACTCCCTTCCCCCTACCCTTGACAATGATGTGAGGTGGTATAGAATAACCTCTGTGTCCTGGCCATGGCACCTCCTGGCTTCTGCAAAAATTATCTCTGGCCTGGCCTGAAACAGGACACCTAGACAGGTGGATGTTTCCTTTTCATGTACTGTTTTAGAGTAGTATGATGCAAAGTTATGTACAAATTATAACTGTATGTACAACTGTTACAATTCTATATACATAACAATTAGAATTGTTATGTACAAATGATAATGTACTGATTATAATGTCCTACATGAAAGAACATCTATATAGACCTTAGAAAGAAAATTACTTGTGTTTTTTGTAGAGTAAGAAGCTGAGCTTGCAGTGATGGAAAAAATGCAAGGGTGTGTAATAATCAGTGCCCACAATGACCCCAGGTTTTCTAACAAAATCAGCTGTCAAAAGATCTGACCCATCCAAATACAAGCTGTGGAAATTCAGCCTTCTACACCATTGCCTCGTACCAATCAATAACAATTCAATCCTGGCAGAATTCAGGCAGAGCCTATTATAAGCCATCTAAAACTGAATTGCTGTCAAAGAATTAGACAAGAAGGGAATTGCCGCACTCGTACCTGATGGGAAAAAATAGTTTAGTACAGTGGGACAGTTTCAGGTATTGTTCAATGACAACTGCTTAAAAAAATCCAAAATTATACTGGAAATATTTTAAACATCTAAACATAAATGAAGATTGACAGTCTTGGCTTTGATCCTAGCAGGAACTAAGGCAAGGGAAAATATGGTTGTAGTTACTGTTTTCCATTGGTCAGAAATCCGCTTGACCCGTGTCTTGATTTCAAGCAGAAGATAGATTTCACTCCCAAGCATTTAATTTGTATAAAGCTCCAGTTACTCCTGGATGAAAAAGAACTGCATTTTCTTTTTGCAGGAACTGAAAAGAATGTTTTGTTTGGTTTTGTTTTGTTTGTTTGTTTGCTTTTGCCATTGCAGAACTCAGAATGTTCTTACTCTTGGACATTTGTATTAAAATGTTTTCTACCAAATTGTTGTTTTATCATTTTGCTCGAATCTGAGGGCAAACATAGGGATTATCAAGTGTTTTGTTATTAATTGGGTATGTCCTGTGACATAAAATGGAAGAGAAAAGGTACCCTTTCATAACAGTGTTATTCTGAGTGGAAATTTTATTAGCTGTTTGCCAACAGAAAAAGAGTGAAATACTTTTTATTGCCTGAACAATAAAGAAAAAAACCCCCTCATTTTATATAGTATACAAGAAGCACCCTAGCAAGAAGAGTAGTCCTTTGCTATTTAGAAATTTGGTTAGATGGAGGTACCTTGAGACTATTGCTCCTTGAGCTTACTGATGCTTTTAGGACAGAATTGGAAGGACGGTGCAGATGGGCTCATTATTCAGTACCCCTGCTGCCTGGTTAAGTGCACTGTTACAGATTGCTTGCATGGATGTGCTGTGAAGCAGCTCTTACTACCCAGGGAGATGAAACAGGGCCCATTAGGGAAACAAGGAAATGTGAGGTAATGACTGGTTAATACCCTTGGGCATGAGGGTATAAGGTATTTGCTCTTGAACCATGCCTGTCAGTGAGTGAAGAGGTAATTTCCATGTTCTCTTGGACTGGTGTCCAAGGAAACCATTCTGGATTGATAGCGGTAATCAAATGTTACTTTAATTTGTGGGCTGCGTGCACATTTGCAAGTCATCGGCCATCTTACCCATGTTGTGTCACTCCCAAGGCACTCCTGTCCACAGAGTGGCTCGCTAATTTCATCTCCTGCCTGCATTTTTCTTTACCTCCTGCGGTTGACATCTTTCCTGCCAGCTGTGTCTTTTCCGCAAGGTAATTCTCTCCACTGCTGACTGCGGTCCTGGGGGATTCTAGGGCTGTCAGCCACACTTCTACCTTCTGCAGTTTTGTCTCCTTGCCTTGCACGTTTTCCTTCCTTTGCTTCTCTCTTGCCACCGTTGCCTTCTGTTTCTTTTCTAATCTGGACATCACTGCACCCTGTAAAAAGGGGAAAGGCTCAGCCCCAGTTAAGTCATAGAAGGGGATTGTAACAGTTAAAAATCACTCTATGAAGAATATCTTTTGAACCAGAAAGTGAGAGATTAAGGTTTTAACTACTCAAAGAGGACAAAATTGCCTTTGTGGTTATAAATGCCTTCAAAAGGAAATATTAAATGGTTTTTTTGATGGAGAATAAAATATTTGGCTCTGTATGTAACATACTGAAAACCTATATATTTCTCAGTTCTTGAGCTTGCAGCTTTTGCTTATTGGTGACAGTACCTAGCAGTCTGCAGCTGCCCTTGACAGAGGCTGTGCTGTGAGCCAGTATTAACCCCATATGTTGTCTCTGCTTAACATATAGAAATAAGAACCACAAAATAAATAGCACAAGTAATTAGACATTGGTACAGACTTGCTGAGACATAAGAGCCTCTTCTGTACTGTTAGTTCTCTTCTCTTGAGTTTCCCTTCTTGTTGCTATTTTGGCATATAACTCAGTTACACATCCTGATTGTGTCCTGCATTCCCACTTACTGTAGCTTTTCACATGATAAAACCCTCAAAGAAAGATATTTAAACACCCTGTTGAGAGCACATGGGACGCTGTGTCTATATTGTTACCCAAGAGCCCAGTGAATTAAGAAACTTTCTAGTTTTTCTTTAATTACATCGATGCAGTTTGTAAATATCAATTCAAGAGCATGAGAAAGTCCCCTGAAGATAACAGCTGTGCCATACATCGTGGTAGTTCACTGTACACTGCTATGATCAGCATATCAAACTTCATTCTGAACACATTGGGTATGTCATGGATGCAGAATGGCTTTTATATTTTGCTTTTAATTTACTCTTTTACTAACTGTATTATCTTCCCAATAGGGCTGTTTATCAGGGTGACGATTAAGTGGATGTACTTTACATTATGTCTTTTGAAAAATATCTAAATTAGGATGATCTGAAACTCCAACAAATTATGGGTACTTCAGTTGCTTATGTTTCTGCTCCATGGGCAGCAATTTACCCAGTATTTTTCCAATTCAAGTAAATGGGAGACAGCTGAGGGTTAGCAAGACTCATCTTACCAAATCATAGATATTTTAAACAGCTGGCAATAAACTGTAATTTATATCTATAAAGTAAAATATTTATCCAGCAGAAGTACCTTTAGAATATACTTGAAAGCTGCATCTGAGCTGACATGAAGGGGAGCTTTGCATCTTATTGCCATGGGCTAGGGCTTCAATTTATAATTAATTTATGTGCTGTTCCTCTGAAATGCTGTAACTTTTATTATTAATCAATTTAAATTGAAAGAAGTAGTAGTTCTAAGAATTAAAACCAGACTTCCTTCAGTAATTGAATTCATCAGACTAGTTTCATAAGCAGTAAATGCTGCTGAAGTCTACAATGAGAGCATCAGTGAAGCTAAATTCATGTACATCATGAGCTTCACAAAGTCTGTATTTCACTCACAGTATTTCTAAACTGTTATCGGTGATGCTCTGAAGAGGGCTGAGCAAATGAGTTTTCCAGTGCACTGACAGTTATGGTAGTTCTTAAAAATTTTACTTAGTTCTTTCTGCACCAGTTTCTGATTGTTAAAAGTTTTAAATGTGCTGCCTTTAAAATCTCTTTGCACTCTTTCCTGGAGATACACTCTTAAAACACGCCCAGTATTGGGAGACTTGCCCAGCACTCCTTCTACTCATCTCTAATTCTAGTAACATGTTGTTACAGTTCCATTAAACATATTGAGGCAACATAGTTTTATCCCCTAATTTGGTGATTTGGCAGTAGGGTCCATGAGATATGCATAGTGCAAGTTAAGTGATCAGAACTTGTAAGGGACCATGACAGTTCAATGATGTCAAATAAAATCAAGATGATTTTGTTTTTTTTTTAAATAAAAGCAGTGCATGTAAGGAGATGAATGGGGTGCACTGAAGAGCTGGGACATTCGAGCAGCCCACAGGTAAAAAAGAGATTAATGTATAGTAACTCAGAGTAACCCAAAGCAGCAACTGTGGTCTCAAAAGGTAATACCATTATTTATCTTTACATATATAGGTAAAAGCATATTTTTCTAATGTTCCTAGCAGTGTTACAGCTAACTTTGTAATATTGCAATATTTGTTCTGATGTGATAATATTTGTTCAGGTGAGATGGAATACTGTTGGTGGAGTTTGCCACTTTGAGTAAAGCCTGAAGAAATAAAGTAATAGAAGCAGACTTTAAGTGGAATTTACATTGTTTCCTTCATTGCTCTCTGATGAGACGTAACTGCTATTACCTGTTAATCTCAAACTACTTCTCTGTAAAGTTCAGTTGTTGTAATATCAGTGTCACACTTGCCAAAGAGCTGAGCTACTTTGGTAGCTCAAATACATGGCAGTTCATTTTTAAAGTCTGATCTGTCTGTGATTACTTTAATGGTGACTTAATATCTGCACTATGGCAATACTGTGGCAGAGACTAGAAATTAGTAAACAAATGCACTTGTGTGTTGTTTTGGGTACTTGGCATTCAGTCTAACGTTCCAGAGCTCTAATACAGTCTCAGCCATCTGCTAAGCAGTAGTAAAAACACTACTGGAGAGTAGTGCTTTTGAACTAGTCCAGTCTTCAAATTAACTAAACTGCCCTTTTTCACTCCAGTCTTACTTTGAGTAATGATTTTGCCCTGTGACTTATTTCTCTATTAAACTTCACTTAAAATGTGAAGCTTTCTCTTTTGTGCAGTAATTTCTACTGTAAAATTAGAATATAGCGTTAGGTGCTACACTAAGCACATATGCTGCTGAAGCTGGATTGCAAGTTCTCATGACTGTTTTTGTTCTGCTGTAATCCTTTTAGGCCAGGAAACCTTCTAGTCACTATCTATATATACAAGCACTATCTGTATACACATTGCTTCGAGAGTGGACAGTAGAATGTGTACCTTTCTGTAATGCTAATTTTTTTATTTCTCTGATTTAAATTGGTAGACACCGAAATACAATGAACTCTGATGTTCAGCAATTACACAGATGTGAGTTAGCAGGAATGTCAAGTTTAGCCTACCTAAATAAGGCAATTGCTGCAAATAATTCAGCACAACACCCTAATACCATTCTGATATATTTAAATATTTTTCTTAATTATATGAAAGGCAATTATACAATTATTAATAACGATTGATCAAAACCATAAATTATAATTTTAACATATCCTTGTTTATCTGAATTTTCCAGCAGGAGATTTTGTCTGGTCCAAAACCAACAAAGATGAAACAGGAGATTAGCTACCTAATTGGATCCAGTAAAATGTTGTGATCCAATTTAATGAGATATTTGGCTGTCTTTGGTTATATTTCTCTGTCTCTGGTCTTTGTTTTTTTTTGGTGATCTGTTTTCTCCCAAATTTTGTTTGTTCTGTTTTAATAGAAGCAGAGATCTTGGGGTTTGGCAAGCTCTAGTTACATTAAGTCTCCCTAGCACATATTTGACTTTGAAGTCTGGTAACACTTCATTGAAACTATGTAAATTCTACACTGTACAGAGAAACAAAGAGATTGTCTAAATGATTCTCTAAAAGAGATTTAGAGAAATGAGAAACAAAGATATGGTAACAAAAATACTGAGCTTATTAGAAGGTGATACATGACTCAGTGATGTTTTGGAGCTTCTGTATTAATCTGGCTGTGTATCTAAGAGTCTCTTTGCTGTCCATTAGCTAAAGCATCACTGAATCCTGTTGGTTGTTTTACCTTCACCCCAAAGCCCCTCCCTCCTCTGTGCTCCTGCTTTTCAAGACCTAGTATGTCACACTATAAAAAGGACCTAGTCTTTTGGTTTCTTTCTCCATGTGTTATTTAGCATTGACACATTGCACATTGACAGAATAAAATAAAAGTCAGCCCTGTCGGTTATGACTGAAAATAATATCACAGTTAAGCTCTGCTGTGAAGGGACTACAGTGGTTTTAGCACTGAAACAGCAATGACAGCTGTAGTCCAAATTTTACTAACTAAGGTGATTTCTTTGCTAGGATATTTACTAGTCTGATTTATTTGCAAAGTTCTCTAGCTGTAAATACATATGTAAATATATCATCTTATAGTCTCCAAACATTTGCATTGTGATCTGGCTTTGGCAAGGTGTAAGCTGAAGATAGCAGGTGTACATACTCAAATGGATTCACCGGTAAAGGTTGTGCAGTAGAATTCTTATAAAACTGATGTCTATTCCCAGTGCATTCCAGTGCTGCATCCCTGTCACCATGATAGACCATGATCTCTTGGTTTTAAACTTTCTCTGATACTCCTAACAGTGAGATTTTTGGTTTTATTCTATGCATACAGAGCTCAAGTGTAATATGCCTTGTAATCAATAATGAAGTTGAATTCATGACTCTGGTAGTATAAAATATTTACTTTAAGATGCAGAGATGCACCAGCTTTTTCACAGGAAGCTATGAATAAGCTAATGAAAGAAGGGAGTACGCTATAGCTGCTGTTTATGTGGTAACAACTGCAGACTTGAAAAGCAAATGTTAGGCAAAGCATCTTCTGCATTAGTTATGCTAGAAAACAGTACTTTGAACTGCACCTTTAAAATTTAATTTACCAATATGCAAATTTTTGCAAGTTTCTGATCTTTGTTTTATTTATAAATCTCAAGAAAATCAGCAACCATGGCATTGTGAATTGTAGATAATTAAGAAAAGGCCAAATGTGATATAATTGTTAAATGTCCATATTAGAAACACATAATAGTAGAGCTATGAAAAGTGTCCTCAAGCTATTTCTTTTTCCCATGGATGGTTTCTGTAAAAGAAGTATTCTCATTATATTTATCCCAATTTTTCTCTTCTTCTTGAATCACTTTTTGCACATTTTCCTTTGCAGTTCTATACATAACTGTTGCTGCCTCTTTGGGTGGTTTAAGTCCATGAAAAAATGGAGTTGAGAGACTCCATCTACATTGTAATGCCGGGAAAAAGGGAAAAGTGAAGAAAGTCAAGTGAAAAAACAAGAGAGATGTCTGAATGTCCTTGAATGGACTAAAGTATACTAAAGTTTAAGTACACTTTCCCATCAGCCATGAAGAAAATGAGTGAAATTTATTCATTATTTTTGTTTTTCCTGCTCTGGCACTTTTAGAACTTAAATATAAAGGAATCTCCACTAGACATGGTTAAAAAAGCTAGTCATAGGCTTCTTCCACAAGAAACTTAGGAGAGAGTTCCTTTCCTAGAACAATGCTGACACAGGCACTGCAACTGTCAGCTGCCTCTCAGCTATTTGACCATTTTGTCTCCAAACTGCATCGTTTTGATATGTTCTTAACTTGTTCCAGAAAAAAGAAATTAAATCATAGTTCTTTTCTCATTTCCCAATCTGTAAATGCTATTCCCCAAGCATATGCAAGAGGCAATATTTCTAGAACTGCGGGTTTAATCCAAGTACTGCAATATCTGCTACAAAGTGCTGTTGATCAGCCATGAAGTGCTGGGGTACAGAGGGCTGGTCTCTTTTCCTGCTTCTGATTACTGGGGCTTATCACTGGGAATACCAGAGAGCCCTGATGGCTGAGCACAGAGGTTTGATATTAAAGAAAAAGGAAGGTTTTCTCATTCTTTTTGAAGGATTTCTTCCACTCCACTGATTTTTCAAAATAATAACTAGAACCCCCTGCTGGTCAAAGCATTTTGTAAAGTTTTTCCAAAATAAAGTATTTTGTTTCTGATTTTCTTGTTTTAACAACATGATATTAAGTTTCTGAATTCTGCCATGACAACTTTTGCAGCCCTTTGATTCACACAAAGCAGAAACAGCGCTTATTAAATGCATTTCCTATTAATGTTTGCCTGGTATTATGAAACACATTAGCCTTTCTTATTATCTGATGTTCATTCTAACATTTGGTATTCTAGCTAATACCAAAGTACGGGAGTGGAGACTTTAAAGAAAAATTGAGCTGTTTCTAAATAATTCCCTTCAACTGTGAGTTACTAGAGAAAGCTATCTTAGACCTCATCACCTTCTCTGTCTCTATTGTCAGGCAAGCTATGAAAAGAAACATGCCTTCTGCTGAAAAAAAATATATGACCTTAGGAAGGAAGGGGTTAATTGCACATTTTAATTTAAATTTATAACACTTCTTTTATTTAAATCTCTTAGTTATCATTGGAAAGAATGTCTTGGTTATTAGCTGCCTCTTTTCTGGTTTCAGGATTCATTACTCAGGATTGTCTGAGGGTATCTGTTCTCAAGTCTTCTCTGTCCTGTGTTGCTGTATGCTTTAGTAAGAAAATCTGATTTGGTTTACTGAAGCTCCTATGTTTATGCAAATAAAGGCCTTTTTCTTTCAGATTTCATCTCTGAAAATGAATGAGTGGATATTATACACTTAATTTATGAAGTCATAGCAATCTTTCTTGCTAGCTGGAAGCAAATGAAACATCAATTATAATATTTATGGTGTATGGGTGTGAAAAACTTCCCCAGTTTTGGGTGCTTATAGATAAAAACTTCTAATTTTGTCACTTGAAATGGTCTCTAAACTTGGTTTGAAGTAATATCAACTCAAATTTTCTTGCTATGACTGTGGTTTTGGTTGTTCTGAATTTTATCACAGAGCTGCCTTCATAAACGCTGCCATCCTTTCCAGCCACTCACAGCAGATTGCCATGTGTGCCCTGCAAATGCTTGCCATACAGATTGCAAACAAGTGATAGCCCAATATGGCACCCCAGAAAAAGATATTCAAACCATGGAACAAGTATCAAACTGCTGTTCCTGAAAAGCTGTTCTCATATGAACTGCAAGAATTCATTCTGTGTCAAAACAAAGAGCAAAACAATTCAGCTGGCTGACAGATTTGGACATCAGTTTTTAGTGCTGCTTCTTGAATTGTCATAACAAAAAAAAAAGAAAGTGAAGACATTTCTGCATCTTTCTACCTGCAGTTGTTTTACATTAGCCCTTTGCTTTCTTTGTTCATTGCTGCCCTTTCAGTGTGGACAGAGTACGATGGGTGACAGGAGCTGGAGTCGAGAGGGATGTTACGGAGGGAGAGGGGGAGGTGGGGGACTGTGCCCCAGCTCCCTTCTGCCTAAGTTGGTGACAAGACAACGCTAACAGGGAGCTGTTTGGTCCCTCATAGCTTGTCTCTACCAGCAAGATGTCCCTGTCTAAGCTGAAGCAGATGTTGTAAGTTATTTGATTCTTCCAGTCCTTTCCCAGGGACGTAATAAGGCAGAAACAAATCTTGTGCCTGTTCCCCCAGTTGTGTCAGGCCAGGCCTTAGCTGTGTCCGAGTGGCACTGTGTGAACAAGGGTATTTGTTCTTGGCTTTGAAGGCCCTTTCTCATGCACACTGAAGGGAGAATTGTGCATTTCTGTGTAGACAAGTTTTTAAAATTTTTGTTGGCTTACTGTAAACAGATGTCAGAGATACCCTGATGTTAACGAGAAATTTCTACACCCACATACAGCTTTACAACTGGCTGTGGAGCCCGGAGGCCTAATGTGTCTTAAGCTGCAGAAGTTCTGTAACAATCATTATTCTGTGTCAGGACAAAATTACCTTGTAGGAGCATTGCATAATGTCTGGTATATTAATCATTAGAGATATTTTTGCAGTACTCAATTATATTACGAAGGCTGGGTTATGTTCTGATCTTTCTAATGGTCACATGTAAAGTACTGAAGCCTCCATTATTTTATAATAAGTAATGCATATCCGACAGAATAATGCATTATGCACATCCTCTCCTATATGACTCTAAAGGTCAGATAGTAACTTGAATATTTTTGTCCCCCAGAACATTTCACTTTAAGGGTTCATTAGAAAGAATGTCTTTCTCTTTTCAATATGTTCCAACAGCACGCTATCGCTTACAGTACCAAGTTTGACTATTTTATTTTATACAAAGTAAAATTACATGAGCATGCCCATTGCACATATTCAATTACAATTACAAATTTTAAAGCATTTCAAGATCAAACTAAGCCAGCTTTCACTGGAAGGTATGACAAAGGAAGCAGCCCAAATGCTGCAATTTACTTTGGGTAGATGTTTCAAATTCAAATGTAATAACAGACACCAACAGACACTTCCCTAACTTACAGATTTTGCCATTGGTGTTCAGTTCTTAATCTGATTGCTGTTCTTTCCAAAAAAATGTACAAGTAGACCTTTGTTTTTAAAGTGTTGAACCCTGCAATATGCTTTAGCGATTGCCAAAAACTGTAATTCATTTAAAACACATCAAAATCCTATGTGTATTGTATATGTATTCTTTTCAAAGGTATTTACTTAAAGTTCAAATATCTCATCCTGTTTGAATTCCTAGGAACTTTTGCTCATTTTCACAGTTTAATTTCTATGTTTTTTAATTACTATCCTATTCAGAAAAACACATGCAGAAATGAGGAAAAGAAGCATGTTTTGTCTATGCAAGTGATGGCAAGTGCGTTGCATTTGTGAGCCACAGTAGACTTGCCCCAAACAGCTGATGGCAACCATTAAAGAATCAGCTTAACTTTGAACATACAGATGCTACCTACATACTCAGAAAGATAACCTCACTGTTACAATTTTGCTCTAGAAGGGTGTTACTGGAAAATTGAAGAGGAAAAATAAAGCCTCTACCTTAACAGAACCAGCCTAGTAAGATGAATAAAAATGTAGGATAGGACCCAATATAGTTTCCTCTTTGTAGGAGGTGTGCATCTGACCTTTGCCCTCTTAAATGTTTAGTGTTTAGATCTAAGGTGGCTATTTCAAATGCTATACACTTTCTCAGTTGCTGGGAAGCTTCTATTTGATAGAGCTGAATTATTGTGATGGGTTAGTCTGGCAGAAAACTGGCTAGAGAATTTTGTGATAGCTTTGGGGCCAGACCCTAATCAACAGGCCATATGTTTAGATCCTTCTCCATAACAGATGACTGTGCGTACATGCTCCCAGGTGCCATGTCATTGGGATTGTATTTGCAAACATAAACTAGTGACATTCAATTATGCTCATAGGCAATGTTGTAAAAGCCACAGAGGAAGTAATTTACAACACTAGCGCAGTATGCAATTCTTTGCTTATAATCAATTTTTCATTATATAGGAATATGGTATACTATGTTCATATTTGTTTTCCTAATTTGTTGAAAGAGTTGATAATGTGTAAAGTTTGTCCCTTTCACCAACCAACATTTTGGAAAATAGTGGACCAAAAAAAATTGCTAATAAAGCAATATCAATATATTTTTATTAAGTTTTAATTAGAAACAAAAGCTTGAACGACCAGTGTTTGGGCCAGTTCCTGAAATGCATCTTTTTTCTATTGGAGCATGTGTAGTGCTGCCAAAATGAAGTGGAGCTGGATCCACTGGACAGGACATTGCAGGTGTGCTCTGTTCTGAGTGGCAGTGCCTGGGTAAAACCTTTAAAGATCAAATCCTGAATTAAAGCATTCATTGCCGATTTCTTCATACCCCTTCTTGAAACATCAGGAGTTGATTTTTACTATGAATATAAAAGAGCTAAATTTGCATCTCATGGGGATAACTTTTTTTTTTAGTAAGAACTTGTCTTGAAAATGTCCATGTATATCATACCCAATGTATGTTTTTTTTATTGACAGTGAAATTGCTTCAGTAACTTGATAATACCGCAGTTCACGTGCTTAGAAAGTTAAAAGTGTACTTTGCTGGCTAGAATTTGCTGTTTGTTTCTGTCTGGTCACTGTCTCCCAAGAGAAAACGCTAGATACTAGTGCCAATTTTTGGTGATGATAATTCTATGCAGACTAGCAAGTAATTTTTTGTGGGCTTAGCAAACAATCACAAAGTTGGATTATTTCTGTAAGTATTCAGGTTAGAACCAGTTTCTGGAGACTGATGGATTAGTGCACTGTCCAGTCTTATTTTAGCTTGCCCTGGTACCAAAGTGTATTCTTTCCTTCAAACTTGAAGGGAACTCTTAGGTGTTGACCTTCTGTCATGGGGAGTATCTGACGATAGAATTAATAAGTTTTTCAAATCAAAAATATTTTCAGCAATATATTCAGCCATTGTGCAGTTCTTATAGCAGAAATAAATTAATCATATTACTAACAAAATTATTTGTTTAGTAGGTAGTAAGTTTATTCTGCTGCTCTGACTTTATTTAACAATTCAGTTTTCTCTCTCTGCTCTTTTAACTTGAATGACTCGTGAGGCCCCTTAAAGATAATGCTGATCAAGCATGCATTATGTGTCTTTAAAGAACTAGTTGCTAGGGGAGTCCATTTATCAGCACTGAGGTTGCATTAGGGACCACAGTCTGAAAATTACTTCAGCTGTAAGTTTGGAAGTGATATTATATGAGACATGAGATGTTCTAAAGGAGAAAGCATTGCATGTTGCATTGAGGGGAACAAAGGGCTAGCATGAGCTTGAAAATGGCCTTGAAAAGCTGATCTGCTGCTCTTAAAAAGCTGACGTGCCTGTTCAGACAGTATCTCCATCTAGTCAGACATACTCTCACTTTTCTATGTGGTGACTATTAAGCCTAACTAAATCTAATTGAAATGAAGAAAAATTGATCAAGTAATTACTCACAACTAATAAGACTTTTCATAATCTGTTGACAAAATTGAATTAAATGTTCTCTCTCTTCTTTGCACTTCTACAGTTTTTGGGAGAGTTTTATGTTAGAACAGGTGGATTTTAACTAGGTATTATATTTAGTCATATTAGATAAATTATCTAGTTTCTTTTCTCTAAATTTTATCTTTTCCTGTCTGATGGAACAGCCCTTACCCTACTTTTCAGTAGCACCAAAATATAGTTATCCTTTTGTCTTTTTTTGTGATGGAGGGGCAGAACTGAGGATTTGAAAAATAAGTAGAGTGCTCAGGCCTACGTAAATACATTATGAAAATTGGGAAAGTGTAGTATAAGGTAATGCTATTTTGTGAAAAATTATACATTAATATAAAATGCTATGAAATTATATTTGGCCCTCTATTTATGGACTCTAAATGTTGCTAGTTATTTGGATTATGGCTTTTGTTCTCTACATTTTATTTATCTTTTAGATTATTTCAGAGTAAATTTTCTTTTGTGTTGAAGAGCATATGATTTATACAACAATTTATAGGTCCAACAGCAAAACATCTTGAGAGGATAATGATTTCTATATATTTATGTTGGAAAGCTCTGTTGAACTTTGTTTGCATTGGAATAATCTCTCATATCAAATTATAAGTACAATTTAGGAAAAAAAGGTTATTTCACATTTTGGGAAATCACATACTTCTTGTGTGATTTAAGACTCCAATGGAAAACAATGGATGTAAGTGAAATTTTGCCTTCAGAAGATCAAACTTAATGTATTAGCATGGAATGTATTGCGGTGTGTTGATCCTGTGAGGTATGTTCATACTGATGGTTGAAATTGCTTCCAGTTGGTACTCAAACATATCATGCCAAATCAGGCAATAGTAACTGCAACAAATATTAAACATGATCTGCAAGATATCAAAGCTTTATTTCTGTTATGTTTATTTATCACCACAAACACAGTAGTTCTCAACAACAAAAGAAGTAGTTAAAAACAAAACAGCAGACATTTTCAGGGATTCACACAAAGATATATTAACTGTACCCTTCTGCATTTTTAATTTAGAATAAATTTTCTGTCAGTTTTAAAACAATGGCCATAAAGTTCAGAGTTACCAGAATAAAGCATCGTGTCTTGATAAAACATTTTTCTACTCCGCAGCTTCCCAAAGAACAGATGACAACTATATTTAGTGGAGCTGAGTCTTTATTTCCCAGTTTTAGTCAAGAAATTGGACAAGGCCAGGGAAACATGGGTTGAAAGCTGAAAATAATTCACTCCTTACCTTTGCTTCTGAAATCTTGCTAGTATTTGATTGCCATCTTATAGTATTTGAACTCCTCACGTAGGAAATTAGCTGTAGTAGAGCAAATTGGAGGCAGGTGCAGCTACTTATCGTGTACACGCATAGGCACCTCTTTGCTGAAAACATGCAAATCAAATTTGGAAGTAATAGTACCGGCTCTGCAAACCATGGAATCAGTTAGATGATTGACAAGGAAGGATGTATGTTCATGACATGACTTGACCCATGTTCCAAGGGCAGCATTGAAACCATAATTCTACTTGGTGGAGCCATGGATCAATGAGAAGATGGTTTCATAAAGAAATTGTGTCAGGCAAGGTCATCTTTCTGTTGTCTAACTTCCTGGCTGTACAAAACACAACTCATAAAATGTTCACTGTACATGCTCTTTAAATGTCTCTTCAAGCAAAAGAGACTGATGACTGAAACATTAATCACAGCAGTTTACTCAATGAATAAATGCTGAATAAATCTTTCTGCTTATAGGTCGACCATGAACAAATAGCAAAGTATTTAGAGTTAGTCTTTATTTGATATTGTCTGAATAATTTTAAGAACAGCAAATCCGTTCCTTTCCCGATGCTTCCTATTCTATACTCACGCAGTACTGAAGATTACTTGCAAGTGAAACGTCTCTCACTGATTCCCCTTCAGACAAACATTTCAAGTCAGGTGGGATTAGTGTACCTTAGTGTTGCGATAGATCTGCTGCTGTGGTGGGTGAAACCGGCTGCTCAGGAGTGCTCCATTGGCAGAGAGAGCACAGCACTCTGCGTGCCAGGGCACGCCACTGCTGTGGCCCCAGAGAGCAGTACCATACCTGGGCATTCAGGACGGACAGTTTCTTCTTTCCTCACTGTTCTTTAGGCTTCAGTACAGAAGTACCTAACTCAGTCAGGTGTGACTGAAAATAAATAAATCTAATTGAATAAAAAATATAATAATGCCATCAAATATTTTCTTTGCTAAAATAGTCCTCCCTATACTTTCTATCAAGGTATCATAAAATTAGAAGGGCTACTTCAGAACCCATCTTTACATTTTTGTTATAGAGCAGGTTTCAGGGTCTCCAATAGGTAAATAATACATGATAAAATCTACTGAAGTTATGGAACCCTTGACTAGTACTTTTCTTTAAATATTAAACATTATTTTTGAAGTTGTTTGAACTATGTACAGTTTCACACAACAATTTTCCTGTTAGAAGGGAAATATGCCATCCTCAGCCAGTTTTTTGTTTGATGTCCACGAATACTAATACTAGGTAGAATCTCTCAGTAACTGTAGTAGTTCAGAGTAAACTATATGCAAGTTCTGTAATTATTAAATTCTGAATGAAAGAAAAACTTGTGAGCTACAGTAGCAAACTTTATACTTGTTACTTGCTAATGCAAGTCTCAAAATCATTTGCTTTTTTTTTTTTTCATTGCAAGGAAACTTAGGCACCCCCAAAATAAAGTGTTTTAAAAATAAACAGAAAAATATGCACTTTTTAATTAAATTTTGAAAAAATTCCCAAATCAAAAATTGATTTGATATTGCTAAAGGGCCATCGAGGCTTTCTCTGTTTCCCTACATGGCAGTCTGTCTCAGCCTCTGAAATTTGAGGATAAGTTCTTCTGGAAAACAGAGTTAGGGCAAAGAAAAATAAGTGCTATAAAGAAAGTTTCTGTGAGATATGTGGCTTAATAAAAGCTTCATTTCAGCAGAGTACTACAGCAAATACATGCTGGGCCTCCAACCATCCCCTGTCTCTGAATGCTTCAGTGACACAGTCGTTTAACTCAGGGGTTTTATGTGCATCCAGCAGAGGCTGTCTATTATATTGATTTTAGAAATTTCCTATTACAATATTAAATTTCTGTGTCAGATCTAAATGGTTGGTTCTTCAACCATTTGTCAGACAGAATTCTTATTCTTTGGAAACTGGAAAAACTCCAGAGCATAGTTTATTCGTAGTTTGGAGCAAGATTCATTATTAGTTATATTTATAATGAACTTACATTATTTATGCAATGAGATTTATGTAAAATAGATTAATGAATGAATGGGGGTGGGAGAGGGTTGCCATCCCAAATATATCCCAAAGCCTTGGTTGGATGCAGTACATAGTGAAAAGTAAGTTATTTTGTCAGATTTTCATAAAATTAGACTGAGTGCCAACTATGGGAATGGGGAATACTTTGTTTTAGGAAAAGGAAAGAGGGATTGACTTAACTGTTAGGAAGAAAAATAGCTATTTAACATGACTGTAGATCCACCATAATGGGATATTTGTATGCATACTGATAGATTTAGCAACTATTAATCTGTTCTCTGCAGCATGGGCTTTACAGTTATGCTTCAGAATGCACCTATTTTTCTGTGCTGATTGCTGGCCTCACATTTTACAAAAGGGTCATTCCATATGCCAGTTGTGTGGTGCTCGGATGCAGCACCGCTTGTGAATTGGAAATACAGACAGTGTGTAGGAGAAGCAAGTGGAGTCTATGACGAGGGGTCCAGTACTAATGAAATTTGGTTTGATATGCTAAAATCCCGAAGAGAAATGCTGTGTAAGTCCCAGATTGTGCTAATGTGTGTATTGCTGTATATCCTGTATCCCACCAATAAACCTTTCATGATTGCTTTTAGGATAGGCAAAAGAAAAATCATCATACATGGGCTGTCATTGTAAAGAAGCATGGACTCACTCCGTCACATAATTTGGTAGGTAAAGTTGACACAAAAATGCTTCTCAAATTGGTGACTTAGGCTGTTGCAAGAGTCCTTGCTGCTAGGCAGTGTATGCAGTAAATGTATTTTTACTCACTAGTAATGGAATTAAAAACTAGAAAAGAACATGGTTTGGGATTATTATAGAAAATAATCATGATTTGTGTGTTCTTGCCTTTAAAGCCAACCACAGAGTACAGCAATTAGGTGATGCAAAGGGAAAAGCAAACTTGTGCAGAAGAAAATGCTCAGCTGGGATGGAGTAGGAGTGTTGAGCAACAAAGGCTGCTGCTCTGCAACAGGGTTACTCTTGGCTCAGCCCAGTAGCTTGGCAGAATTACACGCACACCACCCTCCTTTACATACCTCTATGAAATTAATCCAAGCAAAGAAAGGATATTTTGATTTCCAAAACAATAATTAATGATAACAAGGTTAAAAGAGCACAGATACACCTATTACATTGGAATGTTTTTGTTTTCATAAATGATAATGCCGATTTCCATGCTGTTGGAATAACTTCCAGAAATGCTGTGCGAGTACAATCAGCTAGTGAGGAGGCCTGTATCATTTGAATTATGAACAGGACATGAAATATGTGTGACTGGACTGTCATTATCTACCTCTGATGTGTACGTTGCTGTACTTTTTCTTTATTTAGACTAATTTTTAAAATCGTTTTTTGAACAGACACAGTGTGAATAAAAAGGTTTGCATTATTCCAGTTCCTTCACTGGCCCCTTCCCTGACTAATCACAGAAAATCGGTGAGTTACGTGGGAGCAATGGGAAGTAAAACTTTTTTGACTAGAAGGAATGAGCACAGGAAAAAAGTTATAATACAAATCTTTACCTTAAGATAAATTGATTGAGAAAACACTGACAAACTTTATAATAGAGAGCATTTGATCTCGAATAAGAGTATGATTAATTTGTGTTATTTTAAGAATAAATTAACTGAAGTCTTTGTGTAACTTTATTATAGACATTTGAAATTAATCTTTTGGTAAAGCACTTTTAATTCTCCTTTGTTCTCGTTATTTTGGATGCTGTCCCCCTCTGTGCCTCCTTGGCCTAGAAATGGCGTGCAGAGTCTGTTCCTTTTGCTGCTGCGGTTCTGTTGAGTGGTACATTTGCTGCCTCGCTCGTGCAGTCTCTTCACAGCTCTTTTCATAACCAGTTCAATTATAGCATGCCCAGATTTTTTTTCCTTGAGTAGATTTCTAATTTTGGAACTTTCAGTCCCCAGCCAGTAGAGTAATGAAGACTCCTTGGTCTTGTAACTGATATTCAAAGCAAAAGAGTTAGCTAGTTATTTTATGTATTCGCTGTGGGCAAAAACTCATCCCACGCCAAAAGGCCTGCAAAAGGCCCCATCATTCCCAAAGCCCTTAGGGCCTAACTCGTCACTTCATTTTATGTCAGTGTAAATCACACTGGAGAAATACAGTGGATCAGTGAATTTAATTCAAATACTAAATCTTTACTGAGAGGACTTTATGTGGGTCAAGCACAAGAGAAAAATTGGGAAACAAACTCTATCCTGTGAACCTGGGTCCGAAGAGTGGTATTTCTGCATTGCTTGCTAGCCTGAACTATCAGGGACTATCAGGACTGATACACTCACATAGAAATTTGGGTCACTACCTATTTAATGGAGAATCTCTGACCTATTTCTAGCCTTTAACACTGAACTGTGTCGGTCCTTGAAGACCTGAGAATGAGAAACGACCTGAGAATGAGAAACATCCTCTGTGGTGCATGAAGGTGGAGAAACCCCTTTCACGCCTTGTTATTAGCCCTCCATTTAGTTCAACATATATCAAGGTGAATGGTAAACTTAAAGTATATGCTGTGTGTACCCTTAATTGACACCAGCATGCAAACCAGCTCTTTGAGTGAGGGGTGACTATTTTAGGTGCACTCGTGGACCACTTTAGCTATTGATAGTAATATTTTTAAATTATTTTGCACTGACAGCGGTAGAAGAGTTTGGTCTATGAAAAGTTGCAGTATTGCTATAGCAACACTGTTTACTGAATGTTCTGATTAAGGGAAATAAATAGCAGAAAAATGTAACAGAGCTGTGGATGAGCCCTTTAAATAAATCTAAATAAAATAATAAGCAGCAACAGCAAACTAACACAGATAATGAATGTTTTTAGTACCTCTAAAGTAATTCAGAGTGGACTGGCTTTGCAAAGTTCAAAATCCCTTCATTTAAGATTGTGACGTGAGCAGGAATGTATGATCAGAATTTGTTGGTGTCAAGGCTTTACAAGAAGTCTCTAGCACTTCTGAGTAGACTTGGGAATGTTTTATAAGCTGGATGGAAAGATGCTACTTTTCTCTTATCTAAATAGTTTTTATAAGTGTTGCACAATATCTTGATAATTTGAATTAAATCATCTGCTGTAGTGAGGAGTGAGCTTTCTAATATAGTTCCAGTTTATGGAACTGTTTCTGAAAGATCAGGACTGAACAATCTTCAGAATGCAGATCCCCGTGAGTAACCAGCTAGTGTCTTCACAGGGTGCTTTTTACAGCAGCCTAGGGCTTTAAGTCAATGTAATTTTTCAGGCAGATACCTGAAATGCTCCAAAGAGGAATACAGGAAGAAATAATAAACTTCATTTAAAAAATAACAACTGAAATAGAAATCTAGAAATAAGAGAAGCCATATCTGTATAATCAAACAAGTATATGAGGGGATTTAAATCTTCCAACATAATGGGCAGAGGAGATCACTGTCAATTCTATTTAATGAGTTGGTAGTGAGGTCAGGACTGTCACAGAAACCATTGAAAAGGTGTGGAAACAATAGAGTGTTTATAAATTGAGTGAACTAGAATTTAGCGGCCATACAGGATGTTGACATCCCGTTTACTGTCTGTATGGGAGACCTGGAGGAAGGCACTGTCTGCTGAAAAGAAGGAAACTCAGAAAACAGGAGCTGCCAAAATTACATCAGGATTTTTGCATTTCCCAAGAGTCAGGAAGACTAAAGGCTCTATGGGGTAATTTGGAAAGTGTATCCCACGTGAGCCTTCAAATTATACTCTCTCCTCTAATTAAGAAAGCTAACACAACAATAGATAAATTTAGGGCAGATGTTAAAAGCTAGGGGAAAAAAACTACCATTACTTTGGCATGGAAATAAATGACCATCTGTATACTAGTAAGAACTTATGTCACTCATTTCAAGACCAGCAAAGAAAGCAGCGTGTAGAACTTAGTTGCCACTTCCTTGAAAATATGTCACGTGTACTTATATTTAATATGAAAATTAGGGGATATTTTGCCAATTAACACCCTCCTACTTAATCTAAGACAAACATCTGAACATTTTTTATCTAAAGCTGTCCTGCCTAACACTGTGCCGAGAACGCATCAAATACTTGAAAGACTAATTGCAAAATCCTGTTTGGGTGAGACTTAACAATTAAAATCAACAAATAATGCAAAATGTGTGTACACAATCTGCAGTATCCACTAATTTTTGATAACTTTTTTTTATATTTGATTCAATGAAAAATTAATTCCCATTAGGACAGGTACCACTAACTTTCATATCTAATAGTTCTTTTAATGGTTGAAGTGATGCCACTTGTTCAGAGTTAGAGTAGATGAAACATTTTTATTATCTAAGAAAAACTATTGGAATGAAGAACCTGTGAAAGGCACAGATGCATCTGGATGTGGTTCAGTTCTGAGAGATATAGAAAAGCAGGAACTTTTGCTACTGATTTTCTCAGAAAGTGTTTGCTTAAGCTCATGCAACATCTCAGAGATCAGTACTGATCCTCTGAACTTAGAATAGATAAGGATCTCTTGTGCTAGAGAGGCTGGGGCCAGTCACAGTGGCCAGAGGCAAGAGGACTTCAAAGGACACAGCGCTGTAGTGCCAGGTCCCAAACCCAGACACCTGGAGGGCGTTTAGTCGGACAGAGGCTCTGCAAGCCCAAGCATGATAATTCTTCCTGCGCCTGGGAAGGCCTTGCTTTCATGGGCTCATTAAGTAGCAGTATCAGAGAAATCTTGCATTATTTTTGTAAATACATAATTCTGGAGCCACGTAGGTAATAGTTCACCTCTGGAAGCAATTACTAAATGGACTCTTTCTGTCATATGAATGCCTTTATTAACACGGTGCTATTCCAACCGTACTACTCTCACTGCATCTTTGTTGTCAGAGAAGGTGAATGAAACCCTTATTTAAAGAAGGGTCCTGAACAGTCTTATGTTCACATGATCTAACATATTGGGAGATAAACTGATTGAAATTCCTTTAGAACCCCATTTGTCCAGTAAATTAATTCTTACTCAGGTAGGTGAAGGTGTGACACAAAGCTGATTTTGCAGAACTTAAGGGCTTTTGGTAACGGGGAGTAGGGGGTAGAAGCAAAATGCTCAAGGAGTGATTAACAGTACAGAACAACCAGGCCATGGCCATGGCCAGTCTCCTGTATGGCTCTGGTCGGGGAGGATTACGTGTAGGAGTCAGCTCCATAATGGAAGTGTGAACTTTGTTAGCACTGCAGAGGGTTTCTTTGCTTTGTGGGTCTTTTAACATCATAACCACTATGTTTGCTGGGATAATAAAAGACTCCTCACCTTCCCCCTTGTCTTTCTTGGTTTACCTGTTTCGGGAAAGCCTTCATATTTATCAGAAAGAGAGCAATTTCCAGTGTGGTAAGAATTATCCTAAATTCCAGACTTTAGCAGTTCTCTGTTTTTCGCTTTATAGCACATTTTTCTATGTCCTCATAAATGATGAAATGGAACTGCTATTTAAAATTGAGAAGAAAAATCTTATTTCTTAAAACAGTTAAAGCCTTAGTCTCAATGAATCAAAAAAAAGTAGAAATCTTATTTTTCATTCTGTGCTCTCACTTGCTTTTCCTGCTGCTCCTCATTATCCAGATTGCTGAACTCTTATTTGATGATAGAGGGATTCATGACCTCACCAAAACAATTTTTGTTAACTCAAATCATTATCTTGTGACACCAAGTCTGAGACACATCTGCCATTGCTCATATTCTGGGTCACCCTGCAAACATCTGATTGTGATCTGATAAATAAAACCATGCCTCCAGTAAATTTTTGACAAAGAGGTTATGAAGAAAGCTGGACAAAACTGTGGAATTTAGCTGCTTTGTAACCACCTTTTTGTGGTAGATTATGGTACAAAAGAAAAGCCAATCACTTAAAAAACAAATAACAAACAAACAATTTAAAGAATGAGTCTCTATTTTATTAGTAAAAAGTAATCTGTTAGAATGTCTGTAAAGATATTTTGTGATTAGTTTTCCCTTTGGCAAAGCAGCAATTTAATATACCAACTTCTTTCTTCTTGTGGGCAAATAGGATGATGAGGGTATTTTCTGATCCTCTTTAAAATAAAGGTAGTTTCTTTAATGCAAATATAATTCCAATCAGGTTTAATAAAAAAAATCAGTATAACCTGCATATATATTTCTAGAAATTTACTGTATTCTGAAGTAGAATTTTCTTCCATGTTTTTTTCCTATGAGGCAGTCTCCTCAGACATCCTTTTCTCTTTAGTGTATTTGGTTTCTTATGCTTCTCTATTTGCCTCCTAAATATACATCCTCTTGATGATTTTGTCTCTTTACTTACCTATTTCCTTAGTTTACTTTTGTGTTAGCATTTTTGTTCCCAGGAACGTGAATAGTAATAAATAGCAGGGCTTGTGTCTCATATTTCTTGTACATGCCTCTCATTTGTGAGCAGAGCATCTAAAACATGTTTTCCATGGAATGAATTTGTATGTTGTGAAGTAAGGATTTATGTGTTCTTTATTCTGAAAGCTTGAAATCTCTTTGCTGTGGCTCTCAGTATTTTTGCACAAGAAATCCCCAGTCAGGTGTGTTGTCTCTAGTTTTCCAAGTGTGGCAAATATATAGTGCACATGAAAAACGCATACAAAATTATCTGTTCATTGAGAAGAGTTGTATGTTTAATTGCTATGAATTAGCTGTTAGACAAGTGTTTTGTGGCTTGGGTGCCTATGTCCCTCTGCGTGTCAACGAGTGTAATAGACACAGCCCACTGGATGAAAGCATAGTAGAATAATCTGTGCTTAGTGTGGGAACTGCAGAAGTGTTTGTTTGTTTATGCAGTTCTCACTCTCTTCTGTTATTACTGGGAGGTATCAGCAAGCACTTAGTACTTGCAAAATGCCTCCAATGGCAGTTTTTCCATGTGACTCCCTACCTCTTTGCAGGTCTGTTGAATACTTTACACCAGCCAGCACACTGATGCTCTAGCTGAGTGTAAGCATTTTTACAGGTTTTCTGCAGACTTTTATTAAAGCTGTGACACTAGATTGATGGACTGTTTCTGTCTTGTTCTCTGTCAATTGTACACTGAAAGGAGAACTGACAATGTGATGGATGCACGATAGTGTCACGGTAGAGAGAGAGCTACTGCAATAACGGTGGTTTAAACCATAAAGGGCCTTTAACCTCATGCAGTTGCCTTTAATTTATTTTAATCTAAAACCTAACGAAATCTAACACCACAGAATAGAGAGATGGATAGCGGGAGGATAGCGGGTTTTTAAAGCAATGTGAAAAAAAGACGACAGTCATTCTTGGAGGTCCAATTAGGGCAATTCTGTGCTTTAAAGGAAGAAGTCCTCCAGGAAGCTTTCAAAAGAAAGAATATTGTTATGCTCTAGACAAAGTCAAAGGTTACTCTGGCTAGAAAGAAGATGTACTTTCCACTGAGGGAGAAGGGGAAGAAGGGCTTGCTCTGTCACAGCAGGGAATACCCAGGTCTTGCCTGAGGAACAGGATGAACTTGCCAGGGAGCAGGCTTTTGGAGGCTGTGTCAAAAGGAATACTCTCTGAGACAAGCCAGCGTTTCCTTTGAACACGTAAAGGTTTAAGGTTTATTTACTGTTTCAAAGAACTAGTGGTGTCTTCTCTAGAGAGGTGAGAGAAAGTCAGAGGGAATACTTGCAGTGCTGTTTTAACCTTTGAAATGCCATCAATGATTTTGTTAAGTTGATGGCTTATTTCTCAGCACAGAGGTAGAGAGCAGGGTCCAGGACAGCTGCCAAGACAGTGGATGTGCTCCACCTGTGTTGCGGTCTGGGCAGCAATGAAGGCTACCCTGGGAGTGAACAGGGAGAGGCTGGCTGCGAAAGGGCTCCTGTTCAGCTCTCCACCTCACACCTCACATCCCAGCATTGAGATGAGATAAACCAGGATCAGGCTGATGGAGAACGAAACCTGCTAAAGTAACCACAGCCTGCTAGGAAGATTCTGGGGGCTTCTTCCTGTCTAAACAGCTGCATTATTTAATCTCTCTGTTATCATTTCAGAGCACATTGTTCTTGGGTGTGATGCTCAGAGTCAGTTGCTAGAACAAAGAAAATGCTACAAGACAGTGCTACTTGAATTTTTAAATTGATTTTGTTCTACCTTTTAACTGCTCTTTTGACACATTTGCTGATTTTATTTTGGGACGAAATTTACCCTTTGCTGAAAGACAGTGTAACAATGACCTCTAACAGGAAGGGCAGAGGAAGTGGCCAGTTGGAAGTGAATGCTGAGGATGATGTTACAATGGAGAGTGTGAGCGTATGCTCACTCTGAAGGTCTCTAATCAGACAACTAAAATCTAGTGTGAGTGCTATATTTAGTAAAAAACCTCTTGATTGATTTTTATGTTGTTATAAAACAAATTTCATAAGCATACAGTCAACACCCACAAGGATTTGATACTGCTGATTAATACAATTTGGCAGATATTTTTGATTTGTGACCAGCTAATAAATACAGAAGACCATGAATTAATTGGATTTGCCAGTCATTAGAGATTATTAACTGAAATTCTTAAGGTGTTTTAGGATCACCTCCTATAATTATTCATAGAACAGTGTTTTCTAATAAAAATATTCTTGACGGCATGTCATTTGGAGATGACAGTAGAATATACATGGATTTTACCCATATGGATGGACTTTTATTTGAATGCCAATTGACCATGTTCAGTTCTAGTTTCAGTAGATTCAGTTCAGCTGAAGTTAGTAGAACTGTATCTGTTTTTATCAAACCTGTACTTACCATGGCATGACTAAGTACATAGATGCCTTAAATAAAAGATGAGATGCACATCCAGAGTCTTTGAATAATATTGACAAAAATGGAATCGATCTTGAACCAAGTTGATGTTGAAGTGAGATCTTGAAGTCATGCAGGGATCATAAGCCTTTGATAGCACAGTTAATAAAGAACAGAGGGTAATGAATCTTAGTCTCTCAGAGCTGATGACATGGAAAACAAAGCTAAAAGCACAGCTACTAAAGTAGTGTGAATCTTCAAATCCTCAAAAGCATTTTTTCTTTCTGGATCTTACTTCTATGATATAAATTGGCCAAGGGGCTTTTTTTAACACAGAGGACTACCAGAAATAATTTCAGTTGTGGATTACTAGAAGAAGCCTTGTCACAACATCTAGGATTTTATTTGATAATGAAGATTTTCATATATATACAATTTCAGGATTAGAATAAAGCAATTCCCCTGAGCAAGTATTTTCATTCGTCTGGATGGTTTCCCTTATTTCTGCTTCTTTAATTTAAGTGTAATGCCTTTGATATTGTAACAGGATACAATAGGATGCTGTGATCCATTTTAAATGAGATTCCATAAAGGACTCATAGTCTTTTACTTTCCCAGAAGTTACTTGTTCTGTTTTTTTCTATATGGTATGGTATTTATTGAACAATTATAAACATGTCCTGTGTCAACATTTGAAACAATAAAATATTAATGGGGAGGGATTGAAAAAGGTGCTGAGTCATTAGAGAGAAAAATAGATAATAAAAATTACTTCAATTATCAGATGAAAAGGGAATATAAGGAAACCTCTAGACTAATAATGTATTAAAACCAACAGAGTTTTAATACATATTTAGCCAACCTAAGCCAAAGTGAGCTGGTAAAGTACGACAGAAGTCAGCAGCAATATTACAGTGTACACTGAAAGAGAAACAGAACCCATGTTCATAAAGTAAGAAAGGATTTAATGTAATCCTAGTTCACCATAATCTGAGTTTCTTAGCTATGAGTTTTAATGGATAGGATAAGAGCAACTCTACAGGAAATAGTGTCTCACTGTGAAACTACATATTCTTTCCGGCCACTCTTCTTATCTTCCTGAGGACTGCTGTGCAGCCTGTAACTGCACCAGCAATAATGAATGTAACTCACCTGTTGATTTAATTCTTCTCACTCCTTTTGGATTTATCTTCTGGAAAATGCTTTGCATTCTAAGATTTGTTGTTAGCATTTTAATTTCAAGTACATAGCAATGATAAAAAATGCTCAGATGATAGGAATACTGATACAGGTTAAGTTGAAATCTGCATTTTTTTGTCCTGCAAGATTTTGTTTTCTCTAGATTCAACTGTTTATAAGCACTTCTGTCTTTAAATTACCGATAAACTACCTTGACTTATCTCAGCTTCTTTCTATTTTGTAGGGCAGGATATACGTGCACCTGACTACATCTGCCTCATACTGACTTCTTGCTTGTATAGAATTCTCGATACCCTTGTTTATCTGGCATTCAGGAGAAGGAGTGTAAACCCCTCCATAATTATGCAGGAAAAAATTACAAGTCATCCAGTCAACCTGGATGTACCTGAGAAGTCTAGTAGCCTCTGGACACCAAACTTTAAAAAGCAGCCAAGGGAGGGGTACTGTTTATTGAGTTAACTGTTTACAAGGGAGAGTCAAAGAATTACCTTTACCCTTGCTGTGGGGATTTGACCAAAGTTAGTAGGACACTACAGGTGTTGAGGGAGAAAATTAGTCACTAAACAGTATTTGAGTGTGTGTTTGTGACTTCTGGACACAGAACTCTGCTAAGCAATGTCTTACTAATATGAGTTTTGAGCAGAATTGCGTTGCTTTTTCTTTTTGTAAGAGTCCAAATAATAACTATTGAAAATTATACTGAGACTACATATGAGACTGAGATACTGAAGTTCTTAAAGAAACACGGGGGTTTTTTTTTGGGGGGGGGGCAGGGTTTGTACTGAAAAGATAGACTCTAGAGAATAACCTGTTTTTTAAGAGAAAATTGAGAGTCTTGTGTATACTAAGGAGTCTAGTGAGGTCTAGGACAGACTGAGTCAAATCTGTTTGCTGAGGAAAGAGATGTTTACTATATATGTAAATGGAGGACTTTAGCTTTGTTCAAATAGTAAGCAGATCATTAATGATAGATAAGGTATAGTTATCAAGGACAGATCTAGAGTCATTTACAGTGTCAATTCAGTTGGCACTATCTTTCTTGTTCCTGTGCCAAACGAGGTAGGGTACTGGCTTAGTGATCTCCTGCCCAACCTGCAGTCTTGATTGATCTCCTTTCAGTTTTCAATAATCAAAGTTGCAGGGTGAAAAAATATGAGTCAAAACTTTGTTTCCTTTGTATAATCAGAATTTGACTGTATCTAAAAAGCTTCTGTCCAAGCATAGTAAAAATGTTTCGTAATAAGTATATTTCACTTTAGCTCTGGGGAATCAGACATAGTTGGAAAAGCGTGGGGCAGCCTGAAAGCAAAGGTGAATAAAAAGTATTCTGTGTCATTGTTAATTGACTTTTGTGTTCAAGATCCCTCTGTCTAATACATAAATCAACAGCAAAAGAAACTGTCTTAATATTGGGGTGTCTTTGTCTAAAAAAAGTTCCAAGAAGATCCCTAAAATTAGTAGCTTCATCACTTATTTTTTTCGAAGTTGGTTTTTTACTCCACAGATTGTGCAAACAATTGCATTTACCTGCTCAAGAATATAGAATTTTTAAAGCATAGAGAAGATGCTATTCTTTATGTTGCATCATCAAGAAATAATATTGATAGACCGCACATTTCTTGAGCAACACTGGCATCTCAATTAATGTAATTGCAACAAAATGCAGAGCACTGAAATCCTGTAGAAATTTTAGCAATGGGAGCCTCTTGACTTTTTGGAAGTAGGATCAATTCACAGATCTAGCAATCAGAAAGCAAGTAATCTTTTTAACTTTGAACTGGAACAGATTTGATACCAAAATCACTAAGAAACAACAAACAACATCAAACAATCCTATCTTTTGAAGTCACTTTTCAGAGTAGTGGCATTTTAAGAGAACACTGTAGAACCTCCAAAATTCAAATATACTTTGAGTAAGCAAATACACAGGAAATGTCACCCAAATACTAAAGGCATAGAGCATCTCCAGACCATACAGACACTTAGTGTTCACATTATTTATTTTTGAATTGAAAGGATTTTTTGAAAGTGAACTATATTTTTTCCTTGTAAATACAAGTTCTCGCAGTCATAACAAACTTGCTTTATAGGTAAGAATTTGAAAGATGAACTTCCTCAATAAATGTTTGTTATATATCCTGCAAGGCTAAAAATCCTGTTTGGTGTTCATAGATGAAATCCTTTTGGAAATGTGAGAAGTCAAATGCCATGATTCTAATTTAAAACCTCCTCACTCAAATATACTTTTACTTAGTTTTAGAGAAAGTTTCTGGCTTAAGCTGCAGTGTGTTAAATTTCTTATGTGTTGATTTTGTTTTGCAGGCAAGTGTGAAAATGTGAATTAGCATTAGGAATTATTCAAAAATTAGCAATGAAGAGACACAATTAAAGTGCTGATCATCAACTCCCACTGGTCTTAAGATGAAAATATCGAATTTTCTGTCACATGCAAACTGCACAGCAAGTTAATCACTATATCATAGGCACCTTTTTACATTGTAGTGATCAAGAATATTTGCATGGTAGTTACGAGTCATGCACTTTTGGCATGAGAGATTGTACCATTTGATTTATGGCATCTAAAACCTCTCTAGTTGTATTATCATTTTTCTCTAGCAGAAACATAGTGCACTGCTATGATATTCCTTAAATTCCACTGGTGTTCAGAATAGTCAAATAAGGTAAATGGTTTGTTATCACTGACATAAATGTTTATATCTCATGGTGACAAATGTCTGAGGAGTGCAGAGTGAGTGTGTAATTTTAGCTGCTATCCTCAAACCTGTCAGTAATTTTCTTATCTCTGGAAGGCCCATAATGAATGACTCCTGCTGGCTGGGGAGAACCCACACGTAAGCTGTTTACTTTGCTCTAACTGGCCATTTCTAAGACATTCTTCGCCAAAGGGGTCTGGTCCAAATCCCACATCTCTGTTTCTGGTTTAGGCTTTATTCATTGGATATATATGAAAACATATTGAATTGTCTTTTAATCCACATGATATTATGGGATACATTTAAGGGAATGGCACTTTCCCCGCATCGAGGCAAATGTTAACATTTGTTTCCTGCATTCTCTTTGATGCTGTGAGCACAGATTCCATGAATTCCTGCTGTTAATAAGCATCAGCTGAATATTGGTGGAAGGCTTTTTAAAGGAAAGGGCAGTTGTTTATTCAGCCAGTCAATTAGCCATATGCTCTTTTTTCTTTTATAACTTCTGCTACTGTAGTTCATGTTCTAGGCAAAACAGGAAGATCTCTGATCAAAATGAAATCATAATCTCAGTTCTGAATACTGTCAGCAAATAAAGCATGCTGCTTCAGTTCAAATGTGTAACAGCGTGATAAGGATCATTAATTGAAATGGGTCGGTTCTTCAAAGCCATCAATTACAAAACATTGTATTATAAAAATGTGATACTATGAATCTGGTCGATTCTGGGGAGTAGACCAGATTTGTACGTGCATCACAAGACCTGTGTTATCTGTGCATTTACCACTTTCACCCCTATACAGCAAAAGAGTAGGACAAAATTTTACAACTTTAGATTTCCAATTAAAAAATATGGTTTTGGCTACATCTAAATATTTCATAAAATATTAAATAATTAATTAAATAAAATATTTTATAAACCACTATTTGCACTGAAACAATTCTTGATTTTTTAGAATTTTCAGTGGTCCCTACATTGTCCTATTTTTTTATCATCATTCTAATATGATAATGAGACTGTCATTTCCGGCAGAATGGAGGAACGGATTTTGCCATGGGCATGACTTGATAATGACTCTGGGAGAAGAAAGTCTGGGAGATCTCATTCTTCTGATAAACTCTTTTGCTCCCTTTTGTAATGCATATATTGCAGAAGGGAAATTTTTAAGCAGATCTATAACCTCAAGTAGATTGTACAAACATGCAATTTCTAAAATTTGTATTTGAGTATTCAGTTGCTAGCAGGAAACGTTAGTAATTAAATGACTGTGTTTAGGACTACTGTTTCTTATGAAAAGAAATGATTTACTGTTTTTTTCCATGTATCTTCTAACATTATCCTAAACTTCCTGATATCTGTCATGCTCCCACCATACATGGAAAGCCTGTGTGCTGCACCTTTCTCAACAGCAATTCCATTGTGGTTTTATGGGGAAAAAACCTGCCTTATTTTAGAACGAATTAATAGCTGTGCTAGTTAAGTGTTTGCAAACAACAGCCCTTCACAGCAGACTTTTATAAGGCTCTTTCATACTTTTTTTTCCCTAAAAGTATATAAATTCCTTCCTCTTTGACTAAGTTACTTTTGAGTAAAATGGTTTATGGTTGAGGATTCAGCCAAAGGGTTAACTGTATTCCCCAGTCCTAAAACACTCAATCAATTCAAGCAGAATTTCTCAAAAAAAAAAAAATCTGTGACAGAAAAAAATCATCATTGAAATATCTTCTTTTTTTTTTTTTTTCCTAAAACACTTCATTATTCATGATAGTGTATGGCCTGCATGTAGAACTTGGCTTAGGCATGCTCCTTCTACACTTAGGTCTCCAGTGAGCTTTTAAAATGGCCTTAACACATTCATGAGGCTTTTCATTACAGTCTAGTCCAGTAACAGAAATGATCAATCTCTATCATGATCAAATGACAAGGCATGTAGAGCCTGCCTCTGTTTAACTGGTCGGTGTCATGTGTAGGGTTTTATCTGCTCGCTACATCTTGAAGAAGTTTGTGTTGGGGCACACTGTGTTCTTCTTGGACGTTTTTCAGAAGTTTTTTTAAAAGGGTATGGAAATAGGAGCAGATTTTTTTCCTCTCTCCCTTATGAAATTGCGATGGATTTTGTCCTATTGGATCTTTAGCACATGGAGGTTAAATGCGTATCCATAGCTGGAGATACTTACAAAGCTATCATTTGCCATAAGCTGATTGCCTAAGTCAGTCATGTCTGTACCCGGCTTGTTGACATACATTTGACTATTTGTATTGACATTTATGGTCTGCATTATATTAATGGCTTATGATTACCTTCTAAGATTGTTACGTGTAAGTGAGTTTGTCCTCTCAGAGGTACTTCTTCTATGTCTGTTGGTTTTGCAGATTCCTGTGCTTGCTGAGAAAGACATGACTAATGATTCAGAATGATATATAACCTGATAAGCTGTCAGTGACAGATATACATTACATGCGCTAGCAGTAGTCCAGATGTCAGTGTTATAGGATACTATTCTCCCTTCAGCAATCCTTAATTGAGATTCAGCTTTGTTTTCCAGAATTTATGAAACTCTTAAAAATTACTGGAACAGTTATTTGAGACTGAAGGATGGATTTTTGATGTTGCATATTCTCTTCTAAATCCATTTTATTTATGTAGGAATTTTGGAAAATAATGTAGGTTACTTCTAATTCTTCATCCTCCAGATAGATGTATTTTATTGAAGGGGGTCCAGCTTCACCAGACTATCATAGTGATGATTTTCTTTTTATTTGTTAAAATATGCTTCAGAAAAGTATGAGAGAGAGAATTACTTCAACATTAATTCAAAAATGGCTGATGTATGACTTTGGGTAATGACTACTCTTTTTAACTCCGTTTTTAGTTTTTCCTCCCTGTTCTTTTCATCTAAAAAATGGCAACAAGGGTGCTTAAAGTTAGGAAATATGTTCTGCTAGTGAATGCACAGGAGCTGGAGTACAGGAACTCCAACTTTCCTATGCTGTTCTTCCACAGGCATTGAGGATATTTGGTGAATATCAGTTCATTTGGTGCTTCTATCTCTGTATCCAAAAAACTAGACAGTCTCTCAAGAATCATATTATACATAAGCAGCCAATAAGCAATAGCTGACTTTCATATCCAGTGATGAAATTTATGATACAAATGGAAAAGATTATCTGCTTTTACAAATCTTCACCAAATGCAAAGTATCATTTGCTAACAAGAGGGCTTTGTCTGAGTTAAAAGAACTCAATAGTAATCTTATAATGTGATTTCTGTGTTCCAATGCTGAACATGTGTAGCCGGTTCTACCATTTCCTATGAAGTGATTCCCTTTTCTGACAGTAAAAGTAAGAAGAGGCTTTGCAGTCAAGAATAAAGTGAATTGGTCCTGGTTTATACAAGAATTCACTGCTTTTCACAGTAAAAATCTATCATAATGGTGAGATTCCAAGATAATATATCCATATTCCCACTCTTCAGGACAGTAGTACTTTACTCTGTACTCAGAAAATATTTATGTAATTTATTTGCATTTATTTACTTTTTCTGTATTTTTCTTACTTGCTCCTGGTCATGATTAGTTGTAATTATCTTTGAAAACTGGGATGCCTTTAGCTACCTAAAAGGCCTTTTAGTTATAATACAAAAGTTTGAAAATTATTTATCATGTTGTAACTCTAAATGTGGAGAAGCCAGCCTTGAATTGTATAAAGGCATCATTTCTTATGGCAGTAAACTGCTAGCAAAGGAATTCACGCAGAGTTGAGTAGAAAGGTGACTGCTAATCCTCAGCATACAAAACCGGCCGATTATTTGAGACTTGGTTCCCTTCTGCTTTGTGTAGAAATGGAACTCACAAAGGAGTTTAGAGCCATCCTGGAGGGACCACAGTCACAGGCATTCCTACAGGCAAACATCAGCTTTTCTTCCTCAGCTAATATTCCTCTGGAAAGACAAAGCTCATTTGATGTTTTAGATCACTAAAGCTTAATACAAAAGTGCTTCCAGAAACAGTTTTTCTCATCTGATTATTTTCCTCCCAGGAGACTGTTGGTGGTTTTTTGCGGTTTTTATTTGTGGTTTGTTTTGTTGTTTTAAACAGTATAATGCAAACCTGGTTATGCCAAAAATAAGGTGACATACAAGCTGTGCACTACTAATGAGCTATTGTGTCTAAAAAAGTTAAAATCCTGACATTATTCAATTGCAAAATTTAATAAAAAATACTCAAATCAAGTAACTTCTTGCAACATGCCTTGGTGATACATTTGAGACACCAACAAGTTGGTGGTGGAGCAGCAGAATCTGCAAAGACACTGTGCTCAAACAAGCTGGCAAGAGAAGTTGCATATTCTGCACATTGATAGGGCCCTTTCATAGTGTTCAGTGAAGGCACTGAAATAAGATTAGCTTAGATTTAGTGATGTTTTACTTCTAATGTGCTTTTGTATCTTTTACTAGGAACTTCCTTATACTGCTGGGTATGGGGCAGACATGCCAAGAGATAAAATTCTGTGATTTTTCACTTTTTTAACGTATGGCTGGAATAACTAAATGACTACATTTTGATTTAATATTTTTTTAGTCAAAGCTGATGCCAAAAGAAATTTAAACTCTATGTTCACTGATTCAACTTGCAAACTTTCATGAGTTTATCCCTGATGTTCATCCTTGGTGTACCTGATAGAATTTTACTGAAACAGGATGAATTCTGACAAGCTGGGCAGAGGGGGGGGTGGGGGNGTGGTGGTTAAAAAAAGAACGCAATTCACCTTTCCTACACTCTGCCTATTATCATGATATGTGACTGTCTTTGCAGTGAAAGAAGAAACTTAGTCTTTTCTTTGCTACCTTTACCACCTTACATCAGAAAGGAAGCGTTTTGAAATGTAATTCTTGTTGCTGAAATGGAGAGCTGATGGTCTTTAATTTGGATAGAAGAACAGTATAGAAATGTGGGTAAAATGCAAGTATATCTTAATCTCTGTAGATCTTGGAAGTTTCACATTGAACAGTGAAGAAGGGCACGGGGACTAGATATAAAAATAAAAAAGAATGCTCAAGGGGATAGACCTCCCTCAGTGTGATTCATTGATATAGACACAGCTATATATGTCAGGTAACGATGAAATGTTGAGACAGCTGAGATTGTTCACTTAGTGAAGTCAATCCCTTAGTAAGTGTTAGTGGTATTGAAATGAAGTGTTAAAGAATTAGTTAGCTGACTGAAAAAAAATGAATAGGTCTTTCAAATTACCTAATGGAAAGCTAAAGGCATTAGCTCCCAACCAGGGAGCATTAAAGGTCTTGTGCTGCGTTCATTGAGACGAGTGGAATGCCTATGAATCAAGGCCTACTAGAGAAGACAAACAGCTTTCTGATAAATACGTCTGGAAAGAATCCACTGTCGTGCGTTTCAGGCTTCCCTAAAGCAGAAGGAGTTTGTGCATCGACTGCCGAGTGCATTGCCACTTTTATTAATCACTGCACTATAATAATTAAAGATCATCAGTAGTGTGTATGCATTTTAAAAGTAAAATGAGTTTGCTTCTTTTAAAAAACTTAGAGTTTAATGTAATACTACATTTCTCCAACAAATTGTGGCAATTAGATTTCTGATATAATCATACTTCTGAAGGATTTTCTCACTAGAAAAGGTGGGAGCTCTACTAGAGTTCTGAACTTGCAGATATTTATATTACACAGAAAAACTTTCTTTTTCTTACCCTCTTTCTGTGAAAGAGATTGTCAGCTGTGGGCTGAAAGGCAAGTGTTGCTCTTTAGTCACATTATAGGTAGATTAGAATATTCTATTAGTGAATGGTTTCAGTGCTTTCAATTGATAAAATTAGGAACTTGGGTCTGCCGGCTCACAATAGTGGGAGAATAAAATAGTCTGGAGTCATGGAAACTAATAAATTCTCCCATGACAATATTTAACAGGTTGGTAAAGGGGATAAAATTACCTTTCATAAAAATGCTGTGCAGATGGTAAAGCTGTGGGACTTAAGACTGGATCAAAATTCTCTAAAAACATCAAATCATGGAAATTGTAGTGGGGATTGATTAAGCTGGTGTGGAAATTGCTTCTGCCTTATAATTCTCTGAGGACTTGTTCAGATATTCTGGTTAGTTGATAAATCATCTAGTGATTTTGAACATGTGCTGTGTTTTGATACTTGACTTAAACCACAAATTTTAAGAGTTGGCTCTTTGTAAAGTACACAGCCTGATTTTGTAGGTATTATGTATGCAGTGTGTAAAGGGAACTCAACAACAGGGTGATTTCTTGGCTTTTACCCTTTTAAGTAATTAGACACCTAGTCTGACCCTTGTGTTGGTATTGGGTCTACTTGAGACAAAGGCCTTTGTCTTTAGCAGTAGTCCTTTCTTAAGTCCCTTAGGAGGTGACATGCAGCATCTTTCTAGGTTCTATATCAAGAAGGTAAGGGACGGGGACGAAGGCTTTGGCTTCTCCAAAGATACTTGTGCCACCAAGCAATAAATCCTTGACAAACCTCAATACTAAATTATGCTATTTTCATGCACAGTCAGCTTACCTGTAATTACATGGGTAGAGTCCTTGTTTGAACATAAATGAGATACCCAGATGATTTACACTTTTAGAAGCTGCGACACTCCATGTGACAGTGGCGCAAAAGAAAATGGTTTAAGGAAATACGGGGCTTTACGTTAGAATTGTATCAGAGGGGACTTTGCTGATACTATGCTGGGTGCCTAAAATTTTATCATCTACTTCCTCAGTGACAACTTCACACCTTATATTCATGCAGTTTTCTTTTAAGTTGCAAAAAAATGGGAACAGCTGAGAGAATTTGATGTCTGACTTTACAAGACAAATTAGGTACAACTGTAGACTAAATCTATGTTCTTTTGATTCTGTAGTCTTATTCTTTTCTTTCTTCAATACTTCTCTGAACATTCTTCAAAAAGAAAGTTGTGCCTTTTTAAGAGACCAAATGTATATTGACATTTGATTTGGGACAGAGTCAGTTTGTAATATAAACAATTTGTAACTGTTAAGATGCTTGAAGGCTTTTTCATTACATTCTTCTAAAATTTGGGCCACATAAAGGTCAGCAGAGAAAAATAATAGTTGGAAAACAAAAGAGAAAAAATCTGTTTCAAGGAAAGTGAATGAAAATGAATAATTTTCTGTTAGATATAGATTTGCAGAGAGATTGATTAAAAAAAGAAAAAGGTATTTTTTTAAAAAGATTGCCTTTTCTACCAAAATATTGTATATTACTGGCATGAAATACTTGTACAAAGCAAAGTTTTCATGATTTATGGTGTTTACTTTTTGCATATCTCGGCTCAACAATGAAAGGAGTCTATGCAGTTGCTCTTGGGCTTAAAGTCAGCTGTTATTTAGTATCAACAGTCTATCAACTAATAAAAGCTACAGTGTTTGATTTACAAACCCACCAGGAGAAAGTTTTTATTTGTTAAAAAGGACCTTTTCCAGTGCTGTTAAAAGTATCACAGAAATATTTGCTGTTTGGTTTAGGTTTATACATCTGGCCTCAGTTTCCTATCAAATATTTGCACTTTTGAGCTAAGAATTGCTGGTTTCTCTCAGCAGTGCACATATCAACAAAGGAAAACAAGAACAGTAGTGGGAATGGAAGACTTTGATCTTTCACATTTTTCTCTCCAACTGCTGATGGTGATTTTTGACCCCCATGTGTTAAAAAGGTCAAAGAATCCACTGCTAAGTTCATTCCAGGTGTCCTCAGATTGACAACAGATTTGTTTTATGGAGCACTGAAAATGGAGAGACAAAAGATGTTTGGTCTGAGCTAGTGCAGGAGCGGGAGAGTGAGGAAAAAATGCTTGTGTGAGCCGTGTGCTTAAAGCAGCATTGAAGCACTAGAGGAATCTATCAATAGGAGCACTGGTGGCCAGTGATAGAGTCCCTGTCAACTAGGAAATCAGTTTTGTGAGTAGATGCTACTTAATAACTATTGTTCATAATGCTATTGCAGTTTGTTTACAAGCTAAACAGATGATAAGCAAAGTAGAGAAAAAACAAAGTAATGGATATTGTGGCTCAGGAATTACCCGGAGGCTGGAGACATGCCACACATTCATTTTTCGTTAGTCTGGAGAAAATGGCCTTCATGGAAACACTTTTTGCTGCTGCAGGAGCTGAATGATTCCTACAGCTCATTATTTTCATACATTAGTTTAGTCATATCAATAAAGTGAAGTAAGAGTATTTCACTAACAGGAGTTATTTAAGCCTTATATTATGAGATTAGTGGGTTTTCTCTATAAAAAGATAATCTCACACAATGTTGACTGTACACCAAATGTAAATCATTTAGGTTTTGCTTTGCAAGATATAGTTGTTTGTGCAAAGCGCTTTAGAAATGTCGAATTAATGATTTTGGTCACTTTCTAAGATACTTAGTACTTAAACCTATTGGAGCCCTACTCCTGCAGACGTTGAGGTCAGATAGCTTTGCTGCAACATGTGAAACCACTGAAACTAAGCTTGGGAGTACATCTAAAGTATCATAGTTCTGAATTGTAATTCTAGACTACTTTTTATAATATACTAATAACATTGGCATAAAAATTTAAATAATCTTTTCATAAAAATATGGGATAACTATGAACAGCATTGATAAGCAGGTATTGTTTTTTTATATATCACCACAGCGTTTTTGAAGATCTGTTGTGGTGGATGCTTTTCCTAGTGTAGCAGGCTGCCTTCAGTGTGTGCAACAGTAGGTACATGGGTAATTCTGTTGAAATGTGTGCACTTTAGCAGGACTGAAGTCAAAGTGAAAAAACATGCCCTGATGGAGAATACCCAAAGGCAAGGCAGAGGAAAAATAAAGGAAAGAAAATGTTATTATACTCATTTTAGTCACAGCAAGTGGATACACAGAGGTTAAACCACTTGCCTCAGGCCATAATGAAAGACTGTGAAATAGTAAGGAACATAACCTGATTTCTTTTATCAATCCAGTCTTAAGCATGAGATCTCCTTCCTTTTGGAGAAAAATTGTCTTGTGTAATTTTTGACAATGTCAGAGTGGGGTATTTTCCTGTTGTAAAGACTCGTGGGTTCTGTTCTGTTCTAGTGGAAATTTACAGGAACTCGCTGCTTCTCAGACATTGTGGAAAAGCTTGTGGTAGTGTGTAACTAAAATAATTAGGCTAGAGTAATTACTGAGAATTAATGACTTGGCTGTCAAGAATCTGTAGGTGTGTAGAGGTATGTGTGTATGTTTGCATAGAACAGGGAAGCAGCTTTCCAGTTTTACTTTACATACAGTTTCACAGTATGTCTTTTCATATTTCTTTAGAATTATTTATTTGAAGTGTCTAAATGTAAATCTGGCTTGTGTAATGTGATTGTATAACAATGCAAATCATACTGCTCACTGTCTTATTTACATATTTGTGTACATAATCCTTGCTGATAAGATATGCATTTACCTAATACTTAGGAGAAGAAGAAAAGACAAAATAACCCAAACTAAGAAATGTCTTCAAATGTAAAATAAATGGGACAAATGGAAAGAGAAAGAGGAATTTTTCTGCTTGTTGTTAAAAGTGCCATACCAACTCATATCCATTTTGGGGCTTGGCATCAGAGAAACTGCCTTTTCTGATGTGTCACACAGTTAATTATATCCTTCAAATTCTGCCTGTGTACCTAATGTTATGAATGTTTTATTAGTAATGTACAGAGAAAGAAAATGGAAGATAGTGATGTGTCCTGAAAAGTAATGTTAAATTGTCACAAAAGTATTTAAAAGTTTGAATTCCTTAAATATAATTATTCTTTTTATTATAGTCCCAAACTGTTTCTCTTTTTTAATCTCTGCTCAGCATGGTGTTTTTGACACAATATGCATATATTCTCTGCCTTCTTGTTTTTGAAAACTAAAGATCAAATCAACTTCATTAAAACATAGTCATCAATCTAGTTATTTAAAACATCCTTTGACACTAACTACTGCACTCTGATTACATCTAGAATTAAGATTATTGTTGAAGAATCTGGCTTAAAATATAAAGAAAAAATCTCCATCTGTACTGAACTTGACATTTGGTCAATAGACACATTCCATGGATTTTCCTTTAAAGAAAACAAACCCAGCATTTTAGAAAGAGCTTCTCCTTCAATATAGGGAAGTGAAAGGCCTTTGAAGTCAGTGACACAGTGTGTAGTTTCTGCTCAGCTATTACAAACTTTTGCTAAGTATTCTCAGTCATGTGAGTAAAGGCATTTTGCCTCTTGACAAATCTCCAAAATAAATTTTGTTGCCCGGCTGGCTCAAGCTGGAATTTTTAACTGTGCCTTTTGTCCTGAAATTAACATAACCTAGTTATATTTGTGAAACTTAACAATTCCCATTGAATGTATTAATGAAGTGGTCTTTGGCAATCTCCCCAGGCTTCTGACACTCAAAGGTTGTTTAGATAAAGGGAATATTGGTGAGAAAAAAATCAATATGAATTTAATATGGTATTATAAATTAAGCCTGTTAAACTTGCCTGTTATGTTAACTTTTCACTTTTAAGTGCTTCTTTTCTCCATTAAAATCAAATAGTCTCTCTTAATAGCTTTATCAAACTGCATTCAAAGCTTGTTTTCTTCTTATAACTTCTTTCCGTTGTCTTGTGAATATTAGCACTCATAGAGCTTTTAGGGCACAGGAAACCCTAAAATACATCACTGTATCTCTCAGAAAACAAAGTACTTCAGAAAATACTGAGATCACTTTCAGCTGTCTGTAAATAATGGAAAAAGGACCTTCTTTGGTTTTTTCCCCTTAATTTCTTGTGCCCAGATGATGTTTGTTTAGAGTACAGTTTCCTGCATTGTACCCCACATTAAATAGGATGATTTTTGACTCCTGTGGAGCAAATAAAGCCAAACAACTTTCTTTCCCAGCTGAGGTTTGTATTCAGGTCATGTTTTAGATCATTTCTAGAAATACCCTTACTTGGTTAAAATTGAAGTTTTGGCTGTAGGAACTGGGGTCTTCTTGGCTCCTATTGTATCTTTTCCTTAACCTGTAATGGAAATACTCCAGTTGACTTTAATGGAAGTGACTTTAATTAGATCAGACCATGCTAAATGTGCAAATGCATTTGGAAAGGAGAACGTTTCCCCGTAATTGCTCTATACTCGGCAGTTATAAATATGTTCATAAAGTAGCTTAGACTGATGGGAACTGATGAGATTCTGAGCGATGTAATTATAGACTTTTGCCATCTAGTACAACCAAAAAATGTTTATCTGGTTTTTTTTTTCTCTTATCTATATTAATAAGCTGTAAGAAGTAAATAAACATCCCTGTGGCAGTGGAAAAATCATCCCGATCATTTATTCCAAAAATCCCATTCATTTAAAGGACTGGCAGTCTTGTCTTGAGTAGCAACACTGAGCAGATGCTTTTGTTGTAATAGTGAAAGAATTCGGACTGTAAAAATTGCATTTTTGATAGTAATGCAGCAATTTTGGCATAACAAATGTCATAGTGCTTTCCATGCATGTATGTTCTTGGCAACTCATGGTACAATCCATACAGGTACTATTTTACAATGACCTAGGCAATATCTGGACATAATAGCTTTCTGAGTCTTATGTGCAACCATATCCCCCTTCCCCAATTTTAGAATCAGTAGTGTGATTGCTGTGACTGGCCCTATCAAGCATAATATATACTGATATTAATCATCATTCTTTTGCCTGTCTCCCTCTGGGGTTACTCCTCTGCATCTCAGCCTGCTTACCCCTTAATTGTGTCTGGGGCCCCAGATTTTCCTTGCATTTCTCAGTTTTAGTCTTTGGGTCATTACTGCCTTGCATGCAGACTCAGCCTGCAATACCTTTGTTGTTTTTGCCAGACACCTATGATTGTTGCTTAGAGAATGTTCAGGTAAGCCACACTGAACACTGCACTGACAGAGCTTGCTCTAAAAGCAATTTTACAAACTTTCTCAAGATCTCTGGCAAGCTAAATGAAAAAACAAAGAAAAAGGAAACCATCACCTTCTGTAAATAATTACAAATGTCTTTTGAAATTCGTTTACAAATGTGGCAACAGATAGAAAAAATATAAAACCAGAAAAAACTCCCTGAGTCAGGGGTACTATGATGCAGCAATCAGACTAAACTTACTACCTAGAAATGTCTATCCACAAGACTTACTCAATAAGATGTGTTGGGCAAGATGGGTATAAAAGGGAAAAGAGCAGCTTCAGGAAACATTTCCCCCCTAAAAGTTATGAATGAGCCAAAATATTTTTCACATTCTGGCTGCTAAGAAGTGTCTTTCCTTTCTTATGGTCCACAGGGGAAAAGAGCTGTTTTCCTTGTGACAGGCTGTAAACAGTCTTTGAAAAAAGAGTTTGCCCAGGCAGCCCTGTTGATGTGCCTGCAGGGATAGGGAGCAGTCCCCTGCTTGGTGGAGACGATGGCTACAAGCACTCGCTGCTATTTCCTACCATCCCAGGCTACTACTTTCCCAGTAAATGATGAAAATAGACTTCCCTGCATTCCAGCATCTATGGATCATGTCAGATAATAGAAATGGTTTATGCATGGATTACTTATTGACCAGTTGCCAAATTGTTATTGATGCACTTGATTTCCTCACGTTAACTTAATTTATAGTGAACAGCTGTAACATAAGGAGGCTTTATTAAAGTCAAACTAACAACCAATTGGTTTGCAAGTATATAAACTGTGCCTCAGGTAAACTCCACAGAGCCAGTCACAGGGAGGGCCCTGTGGGAGTGCAAGCGGTTTATGATGCAGCGGAGGTTTTTAGCAGACAGGGAGAAAATTCCTTTTATGTAATTCATACCTGCATGCAACCTGCCCTCAATGGGGTGTGCTGGGATTTGGCACATGATAGTGTCCTTGTGCCAGTTGTTTCTGCTTGAGCTTCGAATTGCCACCTTCCACAATGACTCTGCCATCAGTTCTGATCTGTGTCTTCCAGAATGCTGCTTGCTCGCCACTGCCAGGCAGGGCTTCTGTGTAGATCATTAAGCCTGCAAGGAGCATTGTGTGAAAAGAAAAAGAATAATAAATAGAACTGATTTAAGAAAAAAACCCAACCACTTCCCATTTTCAAAAAGATAAATGGGAAGCGTTTTTATTGTAATCTGATCAAACAGAACTTATTCCTTGTCTTTTATCTCATGAAAGAACTAATCCCCAAATATTTAAATATAGCTTCCTGAAGCTCAGTCCTCAATTCATGTGTGACTCAAAGAGAACTGACTTTCAGTTCAATATTGAGCACCTGTAGCTCCCACCAGCTTCACTGGGAGCTGTTTGTACTCATCATTTGGGATAATTGGGCCCTCCGAGATTCTGGCAACAGTACTTACAGGCATGGCCAGGAGGTGTCCCCGCCTGTGGCACAGTGGTGGCAGTCTGTGATTTCAAGGGTTCTTGCTGAGTCCAACAAACCCTAACAATGAATCAAGGGAGGAAAATTGTACCCCTAAAGTTTGGGAGTTTTTTTCTCTCTCTTTTTTTTTTTCCCCTTTCATTTTCCAGACAGGCATACATTTTTATGTAGCCCTTTTCTCAAAGCCTCTTCCTGCCCTGCAGAAACTCATCCTATAGATGAGTTTCCAAACTTACCCTAGTGAAGGAAAGAAAACCTGCAATCCTGCAGATCCTCAGCAGTTTCAGAGTGCTTCATTCTATCACAACCAAATGACATTGCCTGATAACCTAACTCTCTTACCTAACACAGAATTTTTAGCCATTTTACTAATAGAAACCCTAAGGTAATCTGTTCATGTTATTACACCACCTCTGTGGTTTGCTTTTAATTTTCAGATACTCTTCTTTGCATTTTGTGGATGCTTCTTACTGAATCTGGGAAATTAAACAGTATTTTAATTGTCTCTTGACAATTTTGGAAAAAAAACAACTTTGGAAAAAAATTATTAAATCAACAGTAACTAATAGTTTTGTCACACCTGGGACAGATTTTAAGTCTTTTAGAGGGACTCCAGTAGCATGGTGTTGTCTGTTCTCCATATCAAAGTATTTAATAGAAAATTTACCAGTACGACTTTAAATTACTGTAATACTAGTGAAACAAGATTGCCACACAGGAAGGGAGTAGCAGAGAAGTCTATTTCACATGCATAAGTCTATGAAAGGTCCAGTGCCATATTTAAGAGATAAACAAAAGGCTGCAAGCAGAGAGAAAAGAGGATATTTTAAGTCACAGTTAAAAAAATAATAGGTATATGAATCCTCCTGTGTGCCAAAAATTCAGAAACTATATACAATTTGAAAATTGCTATACTGAGCTCTTGGAATTAGGCCTCACTTCATATATCTATTAAATATGTTTCTGTACAATAGGGCCATCAAGCCCAACTTATTTTGTCAGGAGATGGTTAAGAGTGAGGATTTTCACAGTCTGTGTATTTTCTTATTTTGTGTTACCATGACAGAGGATTTTGTGGATTGAGCTGCATTGCTGCTTTGTTTGTTTCTTTTTTCTTTATATCTTATATGGAGGTCTCAGACTGCCTTTGAATTTATTTTATGTGATTTTAGGGGAGGACTGAGGCAATTTTTTGTTGGATAAGAGAAGAAGAAAACACTAGGTGTGTTACGAGAACTGATCAATGATATCCCTGCATTGAACGGGATTGCAGCCAGAGACTGTAGCTGCATGAGCTCCTCCAGTCCTGTGAACCACTGTAGCTTCATTAGGCTCCACTCAGGTCCATGGAGGGACCAACCTCAACAGGCTCTCTAGAAAAATTTCATAAGAGGGTCAATGTGTCTTACCCTTTATCTTTTCTTACAGGTAGTGGGATCTTTATTCCTTTGCATTTTAGAAAAGATGTGTTTTCAGACAGGCAGGTGTTGTAGTTTCCTGTTGCATAGGATCAATTGCTAGGAATAGTGTGTTGACTTTTTGGAGAATCCAGAGCACTGGATGACATGTAGGGATCAATATCAGATGGTTCGATGATGATTTTTTGACAACTGTTTTTCTATCAACTGTTTCCCTAAAGCAAGGATGGGAAATTCTTCCTTCCTTGCCAAGGTCTGAATAAGCCACCAGACACTTGTGGCAGATTGCATATCGATCCACGCTTTAACATTATCAGTTGCTGATTCTCTGAGGTCAGGGAAGGGCCATCTACATATTTCCATCTCTTCCTCTTCTGCTACAGTGCAAACCCCCTCAGCATGTCAGCACAGCAGCACAGTTTCTTTTCTACTTCTCAACAAAACCTGTGGGTTTAAGTAGCAGGAAAGAAGTGCTGAGGCAGGGAAGCTGACACAGGGGGCTGCAATGTTATAATATCTGCTTCCTAGAAGGAGCCAAGGGCCAAATTCTGCCTCTCGTGCAAACTACTGTAGGAAGGGCAGAAGGAGGCCCAGAGCCACACAATGCAGCTTCACCTGACTCCTGGTGACACCCAGGACCTTTGAAACGATTCACCCTCTGGGGGCCCTCTGAAATGAAGTCACAGGGTCACTCTTCCAGCGTTACAGACTATTATATAAAGAATGAATATGCAATAGTAAGTTGTGACTTACAGTCACTACAAGATTTTGTATTCAAGGTCTGTTTGATTAATTAGATTTTCGGGGGGTTTTAGTAGGGAAAAGTCTGATAGCTCCATCTAAGCTACAGGAAATGGCAGCAGACCAACAGGTGACTGAGGGCGGGGTGGGAGCGGTTGAAATGGAAGTGCTGCTGGGTTGGTAACAGGCCTTACTTGCAGACAAAAAGCAGAAAGCAATCTACCAGCTAGGAGAATTTAGTGAGGCTCTGCAGAATCCTTCACAGTGCTAAGCTGAGGCAGGAAGCTTAGAGACAGAATAGCAAATAGCTTGAATAAAAATGAGCTACAGCTGCTGAGTAGGGAGATGGTGCTTGCTCCCCAGGAAATTTCCAGCAATAAGTAAAACTATGAAAATTAACTTTGGAAAATATGAGACACATAGAAATAGCTGGAAAATGTGACTGCGCTAAAATGTCTTTGTCATCTTGGTAGCCAGAAGGTGAAGTAGATGAATGATTTGTAAGCTAATGATGTTATAAATAGTTTGGGGGGGATTTCAGTCTAAAATTATGCCTTCCCTATAAATATTTCTACATTTTATTTAGGACTGAGAAGCAAATGAAAGAGACGAGAAAGTGAAATACTCTGATAGGTGGTAGTAGAGTTTAGAACTTAAGTTGGAGAATTGTTATATTAAATGAAATAGTTAAATTAATGTTTTGAAGGGACTGGGACAAGAAGAGTAATTTCTGGTCACTAGAAGACAGGGTAAAGAATGAAAGAAAAAACCATCAGCTGTAGAAAAATGTAGCTTTACAGGTTTTTTTGATAAAAGCTTTGAGTTAGAAACAATCTGGGACAGGCAAAGAAAAATTCAGAAGTCGCTCAGACCCAAGCAGCTGCAACAATGTGTGGAGGTCAACGTATCTTTCATCTAATGCAAGTAAATATTGTCTAGTAACTTCTGTCACAAAAACCTGTAGTGCAGCTGAGAAAAGATTTTCATGCATCAAAAATATATAGAATGAACACCATGACACTGAAAGCAGAACTGGACTTTAAAAGTTATAGTTGTTATGTCTAACAGCGTGATAGGATCTAAAAAGTGTTTCCATATGATTTTTTTTCATCTTAAGATAAAAATACCCTAATGGTGGAAAAGAAAATATTTGGAATAGCTTATTGGTGTTTATTCAGCTATGACTTAGTTGACTAAGTGTTGCATAACTGTAGATGTAAAATATAAAGTGTAGAAACTTCTCTATGAATTCTTTGCATAGATAAAATCTTAATGAAATAAAGATTAGAAATTTGACATGATTTTAAGAAATTTGTGGTGTTTCTCTGATGCACAAAATACATTGTATGTGCAAACTGTTGTATGGTAGAAGGACTTTGCATCTAAATGCTTTTGTCTGAGTTAAAACATGTACTGCAAAAGAGATTCTAAGTTTTTAGGGAAAAAAAAATCACTAACTTACTTTAAATACTGTCATGACTGAAATGATGATGATGATGGGTAGAAAAACAAAGCTGACTGATTTTTTCAAGATGCTATGCCCTTTTAATAAGGAGATAATTTGACAGGGAGAAAAAAGATTTATAATACAGAGGTACTTTCATCTAAAGTTATGAAGAAACTACCTACACACCATTATTAATGACTGTAAGATAACTTCTGAAAAAAATCCAGCTACTTGTAAGTAGGTAGGTAATCCGTGACCTGCAGTTTACAAATCTGGGAGCATTTTACAGATCTGTGTTCATAGTGTATTTTGTCAGCTTAACAGCTAAACAAAAAAAAATGGTAAAACTCCCAAACAAAACAGAAGTAGATTATTGAGGTGATGAACTTTTATACTGATATTTCATTAACACCTCAGCATGATATGAGAGGCATAGACATATTCTTTCTTTCCTATTCCCTGGGAGTAGAGGAGGGAATTGAATTTTCTTTGTTGTAGAGAAAGAGGCTAAGCCTGGATAATGGATGAGAAGAATGATGCAGAGGTCTGGATTTCCCAGAGAAAATGTGGTCAAAACCATTGTATTCAACATAACTGAAATCTCACTTTGATTTAAATAATTTTATCATTTTTAGTTAAATAACCGGGGGGGGGGGGGGAGGGGCTTTTACCATCTCCACACAACCAGGACCTATGGCTACCTCTCCTCCCTTAAAAAAGACAAGGAAAATGATTAAACTAACCTTGGTTTAGAACTTCTCTAGAACTCCAAGCCAGTTTTAAGGCATGTGGTAGCCAGCTGTTGTCAGGCTTACACTGACAGACCAGGATTTGTAATGTTGTGCACAGTGTCAGTTTGTCATATATTACTTTTAGAACAAATTTTGGGGGAGTAGAATAGAAAGGAGAAAGAGCAACTATCTTTAGGACCTGGTGATTTTCATGTTTTTATCAGGCTGAACATTCTCAGAGTTGACATAATTCTGAGCTCTCACAGCATTTGATTTCACATTGTTCATTTTTCATGCTCTCCAACACAATTGTGGAAATACATTGATTGTCCTACTGATACACCTGCACCAGTCAGCAAGAGAAAACTTCTGAATCGACACCTCTGCTCTCTCAGTGACATGGCTCATGCAAGCATGTATATTTGCAAGTAGTAGATTGTATCTCAGAGACAATATTCCTAAAAAATATTGTCCCACCTTCCTCAGAGGTGAGACACAAAGTTATATGGTTGAGGAAGCTCGTATATTCCATTTTTTGTAGAAGATGCATGTTAGGGAGCCATTTCACTTTTCATATATACAGAATCAGCAAAGAATGGCCAATGACAGAAGTAAATGACTGGAACAGAAATGCAGGTGTCATTTATTCAACCTTCTCCTCCTGCTCTAAAGCAAGAATCTCTTGGGAGATTGTTGTCATGCTGTTTCTTAAAAACCTGCCAGCTGCAAGAGTTTCAGAGCTGTTCTAGTGCTTAATTGTCCAAGGCTTGACCATTGAGAAAGATTTCCTAATATATAAAGTCCCCACTGCTGTCAGTGAGTATTCATAATTCCTCAAGGAGTAATGGAGAAAATCAGTCTTTACACTCCTCGTTGCGATATTTTATGTAATAGAAGAATTTACAGTCTAGTCTTCTGATTTTTGCTCTAAATGGAAGGAATCAACTTTTCCCCCACCTTTCTGCAAAGTTTAACAATTTCCAAATCTCTCAGCATTTTTCTATTTCTCCTTTAGATCCTCACTAATTCCTCTAGCTCCTTCCTAATGAAGCACTTCAGCCGTGACATCATCAGAGGAAAGCAGAATTACTGCTTGTGCTTATAGGTGACCTCCCAGAAAATGTTCCTTTTCTTGCAGCACCTGCATATTGTTAATTTGACTTATTTTACTGCTGTGTTGTTACTTCCAAACCTTCCTTCAGTGCAGCTGCCAGCACAGTTATTTCCCAGTTTGTTTGTACATTTGCTGTTTTTCCTTTCTTGATGAAGTACTTTATACTTGCTTGGTGCTGTTAATATAGAAACACCCAGACTTACTACACTTATGTCTTGCTCGTGCAAAGTTCCCTTAGAACATCACAAGATTCTTAGGTTTAAAGATCATTAATGTTTGTTTACCAATACCTTCTTATTTTATTTATTGTATTTGTCATTATGCTCTGCTTTGTATATGCTTATGCTTGCTCATGCATACTTTATGAATATAGAAATTAGTATCTCATTAGCTTGGTAATTAGACCAGTGATAAACAGCTGTTTGTTTACTGTGCAGGGCAAGATTTTAATAGGAGTTCCTTACCTTTCATACACAGTTGTTGTTTGGAATCTCTGTCGCAATAAAAAAGTGTATGGATCTTAATAACTACTCTTAAGATGTTCCTGCCTTAGGCTTGGATCCCAGAGTGTGACTGGCTCTTTGCAGAAAGAACTTCCAAAAGGCAGCAAGGGGATACAGGCAGAGGGATGCAGAGCAATATTACGTGTCATTTCTGCAACTTGAGTTAGATTAAATGTTAGTAGCACTTAGAAGCCTCTAGCAACTGAGGTTTGCAGAGCTCCTACTTGCCTTTAGATTTCAATTCAGTTTTGTCTTGCCCCGCCTGCATCCCCAATTCACAGCGTTTCCAGACCAGGGAGTTCCCTGTGGATTAGTGATGAGAGAGGAATTATTCAGAAGAATTCATTTGAATCCTTTGCAGGGGACATGGTAACAGGTATTTTTTAAAGATCAGAATAATTCTTGTACCTCAGTGTTGCAACACCTGTAGAACTGAAGGCAAGATCATTGTGGATATCCACAGTGCTCTGAAAAGTCTTCCAGCTGGTGGAACTATTCCTACATACCTGAGTTCATGAGTCAGAGTAGGGCACTGGGACATGTGAAAAAACTAACTTAGCCTTATTCTCATCTCTCTGAAACAGCATGTGTTGCTTGAATTAACTTCCTCTTCTTTCTGTAGTATTTGCGGATTATCAAATTAGAAGGGAAGCCTTGGTGAATTCCAAGGGTAGGTGAATTCCTTTGGGGAAAAAAAAAGGTAAAAGGAAAAAGTGGGAGTTATAGAGAGATTTTTCCTTTTCCTGCCTTCCAGGAGAGTTCCAGATAGTAGAGCAGGGAAATGTATGAAATCCTTGCAGAGAAGGCTACCTAAATTAAATTACCATCTCACATAAGGCAATACAGAGAAAAGTTCAACCTGTTCCAAGACAAACTCCTTCTTTCAATTTCCTTATCCAGCAATAATCCACTTAGCCAGTTGAGTCCTCAGATGGTTAACAGCGTAGAACCAAAAGCTCACTTAGGTAGGGAGGCCTTTATGAAATGTTCTCTGCTATGCTTTTTCAGTATGAAAAATGTCAGTGCTAGAAAGGAAGAAAGCATTACCAATTATTATTTGCTAAAAAGTTTATCAGAATCAGGTAATTAGCTGACTATCTCATTAGTCACATTGCCAAAATGTAATTGGTATTCTGTGTTTTGTGCTGTCTTAGCAGTGATTTTTTTTTTTTTCATTGATTTCTCTGGCCTTTCAGTTTATTTTTAGAAATAGAAAATGTGTCATTCTGGCTGCTTTTTTCATTTCTGAGAAAACAGAATGTCCCACAGTGGGAGAGTTTTCAGGTATTCATCAGCTATTCTTGAAAACCATATGATCACACCATGGCTGCTCTGAATCTCAGTAGATGAAAGTGGGGAAATAAATTGCAGAATGCTTTAGGATGTGAGGAGTTGAGAAGCATATGTATACTTGAGTCTGTTTTTCATAAATGGTAGTTGTCTTTTCTGAAAAACTTTATCAATAGTGCAGGAGAAATCTTTACTGAGTGCTGTAGCTTGTTTTTATTCAAAATTAAAATTGTCTGAAAAACTGTACTTTTTCCAAATCTCACAATGCTGCTGAGTATGCTCAAATATAAACAGAATAGAAAACATTTTCAGTATTGATATTTTTTTTTAAATCTTGGAACAAGTCAAATACTTAATAACGTAGATTGTTATTGCAAGACTTTACATTTCTAAAGTGTTTGTATTCTGTCACAGTTGGCTGCTGTATATTTGACTTTTCCTTTGAAATTGGTGGAATTCTTACATATTATATTCCCTTTCATTCCTTTTTTCCATCTGCAAGTCTAGTGAATACTTCTCTGGGAAGGGTACTCATCTCCCCATACCTCAAACTGAAGTCCAAGTATGGGGAAGGGACAGACATTTAAGGAGAAGGCAGAGAGCACAGACGTGCACATTCTTTGCTGAGTGAGGTCTGCTGGGAAAAGTAATGCAACATAAGGCTTTAACACTTTTCCAAGTCCTGCCTGAAAGTACTTCTATGATTTGAGCATGATTTAACAGCAATGTTCAATCCAGTTACAAAATCTGTTGTGTAAATCGCTTGGGAATATGTTGTCAAATAGCAATTATAGTGACCAAGAGCTGGCCTAGAGATAAGAGGCTTCTCTGCAGTTGCCTCCAGCTTCCTGGTGAACTCTAGGATTCCCTGTCAGGACTTCAGAGGCTGTGGAAGACCTTTTCAACAGTAAACAATTGAGAAACACTATTTTGAAGGTATTTCCTTCGCTTGACAGTTTCATTTTTGTTCATTGGAGTATGGTTGCAATTTGTACTACTGAATGCAATCGAAATTTCCCCAAAATGTTCCACAGCTTTGTCGTGTATTGGTTTTAGTCCTATCATTCTGTTCTCTGTGCTTCTTCCCCAGTTACTCAAAATATGTGTGTGCAGATGTTCGCAAAATGCTCATTTTCATCTTGAAAGCTCCTGTTCTCCAAATAAACTTATTTAAGACTTCAATTCTATGAGAGTTGTTTATAACATGCAAAGCAAAATTAAAAGAAACAATTTCTTAGATGATCTCTCTGACAAACCACAATTAATTAGGTAACAATTCCAACATTAGTTAGCTGGCAAGAAAGTATGTATTCTGTGAAATAATGAAAAAATATAAATTTAAGAGAGCAGTGACATTTGCAAAATGTGTGGAACTCATCAAACGAATTCTTTGTTATGAGCTGCTTTTTTCAGCTCTAATTAATACTGATATTGGCTGGCTACATTATAAGTAGAGCGTTGCTACATATCTGACTGTTGATTACATGCAGTAGGAGATGGAGGATTTGTTTCCTGAAAGCATGATTGTGTGGTAAGTATCATTGATTTTTCTGTATTAGAATCTCTCATATGTTATTTTCAGGCTATCCTCCTGTTTCCAAAACAATATTGCATTCCAAACTCACAGACTTCATAAGTGGCTTGTGAGGAAGTCTAACCCATGTTCATGACTGCATGTAATTTAGGTAAGTTCCTTAACTTTCACTGTCTGTGATATATTTCTCATTATTGCAAATTATCTGGTTCAGGATATTGAGATTGGACAGACTCCCACCTTTTGTGGTATTCATTAGTATATAGCGGGTATGTTGGCCCAGCAGTAGATGAGGCAATGAAAAAGTCTCATCTCAGTGGCATTGCAGTAGTGTTATATGGAAGCAGATGTACATCTTCACTGGAGGAGGAAATATGGGGAAATTCTAAGTGGAAGCTGGCAAAGCTTACTTAGTCCTGGTAACAGACTGGGGGAAGGACCTCCAAATTTAAGCCAGGATAGAACAAGTGGAGTTGCTCTCTGCCGGGTGCTTCACCTAATAAACCAGTGAGGAAGTATTTAAAGAAAGACTGGATGTGGCACTTTGTGCATTGGTCCACTTGACAAGGTGGTGTTAGGTCATAGCTTGGATTCAATGATCTCAGAGGTCTTTTCCAACCTAGCTGATCCTATGATTCTGTGAAAATCCAAGAAAGATGCATTATGTAGTTATCACATTAGGAGATGAATGTTGAGCCAAAGAAGAACACAGCAGGGGAAAGAAAAGAAGGTGCATGAGGTGTTAATGTGGTCTGTTGGACAGCTTTGCTTTGAAGGGACTACATAATTTATGTGCAATTATGAGGAAAACTGTGAAAAGCCACTGCTGGAAAGAAAGGGAAATTGGGACATTTTCATTGCCATACTCTCTTCTACTTTAAGAAGCAGCAGGTCACGTTCCAGTTGGGGGAATTGTGGTTTCTGCTACAAGATCTATAAACACCCCAGAAAGTTTATGGCAAATGAAAGAACTGTGAAATTATCCTCTGTTCTCTCCTTTCAAATTTATAACTTGAAAAGTGATACTGTACATTGCTGTGGGAGATAGGAGTATTAAAAGCATTTAGCAAAGCAGAAAGATTTCTCTGGATTGAGATTCCTTCATGTGTTGAATCTCCATCCAAGTATGACCCTAAAAAAAATAATGGAAGTCCTTAGTATTTTGGCTCATGATTCCATATATTTTATATCCTGCACTACTCTCTGTTTATGAAATTTGATAAAGGACCCAAATTTTGTGGCACAGATGACAGAATAGGAGATGAGGGATCATGTACGTTACTCTTTGTTCACGTCATTCTTCTTTAGATTGCTCTGCTTTTGGCTGGTAATGCAATGCTTTTTGTTGATGTCATGGGCTGCGCATGGTTAAAATAATAGGAAAGGAGAAGTGTCCTTGGATGTAAGTTTGAAAAAGAGCAAACGGTGAATTTCTAGTGGTGAAGCCAATTGAATTTCAGAAAGAGTTGGGTGGCTTTAGAGAAAATCCAGGTTGGTGTCTTTGCCAGACTCTGCTTCTACAAAGGCACCCTGAAAAATAGGAGAAAGTCCCTAAAAAAATTAATTACCTGATACATATTCCTAGCAGGGATTGTCTCTTTATTTGCTGAGAGGGCATAATGGGAACCTGATTCTTGGCTGAGGTTTGAAGGCAGTACAAGAATATAAATAAAATATTAGTAGTTCTGCATAAAATAATGTCAGTATTATTGTAGACCTTGTACAAAATAATTTATTCCATAAATTAGCCCCTTTTCTTTTTGACAAAGGACTGAATAACAAGATTGTCTTTTCTATAAAAACGTATCTTGATTTGCTTTAGTATTACATAGAAGTAAATTTCAGCTAGGTTTATTTATTTATTTATTATTAATTTATTTATTATTAATCCAATTTTTTTGTACTTTTTATGTTTTCACCACATCCAATGGCATGTTGGAATGAGATGGTTCAAATGCCCAGATGGGCAATCAGTCCTGCCCTGAAAAGCTGGCAAGTTGGACCTTACTAGTAACAACATCAGAGCATACATGGGGCTCCAAGGAAGATGTTACAGTCCAAACCTCTGGGGGAATCTGCTGTTGCAGGTGCCTCTGTGCAGAACAAGTGGAGGTTCCAGGTGTAAAAATGATGTGGTTCACTGTGAAAGTTGTTTCAGCACTGTGATATTAACGTATGCATGGGAAAGGAAATGAAAGTTTTATTTTTCTGCTCACTGTCTTGAGTGGCCAAATACTTGTAAAGAATATGGAAAGGTCTTGAAAGAAGATTTAGAGAATGGGAGCCTTGAAATATGCTCTGTAAAAGGTGTTTGTATGGGGTGTTGTAGAAGGTAAAAGAAAGCTTTCAGTGGAAGAAAACACCAGATCCCTTCTTCTCCTGCAGCTGGCTTTGTTCCTTTTCAGGTGCCAGTCCTGTTCAGCAGCCAGCAAAGCTACTGCTGTATACATAATTTTCATAGAGATTTAGAAAGTTTCAAGGTGAAAGGTGTTAAAAATGAAAGATTATTATTACTATGATTGCTTTCCTATGTTCTTTGTTCAGAATTATCTTCTGTAATTTTTTCTACCTGTTCACAGTAATTTTCAGCCCTAAAGAAACTCCTACTTTTTCTGCTTAGACTGAGACAGGACTGAGGAGGCTTCTGGCTTGGAAAATGCTACAAGTTCACTATAAGAATTATTATAGCACTGGAATGTGCTACAATCAGTGGGGAAAGAAAAAAATTAAGGACTACTTGATTTCCCTTGTGAGTTCTACTGTCATTTATGTGAGATGTAATTAATTCATCGTCGAAAATCTATGCAGTGGAACACTTAAGACTTGTCTTACACTGCACTTTCCATAAGATAACGGAATCTTAGCATCATGTAGGCTTTTGTTTTGTTTTTCTCATAATCAAAGTGTACTCTTGAAGTTTATTAAGTATTCTTCATAAAAGGAAACGAACCTTCGTGGCAGCAACAGTAATCAATAGTTTATTTTGTGGATGAATATATTTATCACTGTTCTTCCTAGAATACCCAAAGGGACTTGATAAGCAGGTGGGTACATTTGTATCCTGTGTTCCAAGGCAGACCTGCTTGTCACCTGAGACTCGTGGCTATGCTTTGATCTACAGATGGACACATGTATGAGCTATCTGACAGAGGGTTGAGAAGGGGTACTTTGTGCTGACTGACAGAGTTTGTGCCCCTGCTTGTCACTTAATTGCCCCGTGGTTGTCTTAGTGCTTGAGATACAGGGTAGCCCTGCTGTGCAGTGGAAACGGGTAGGGAGGTTACCGTGTCTGATCTTGCCTGCAGAGCCTAACAGTTTTCTGCATTCCCTATACTGGGAGTTTCTCTTGCTTGCTGGGAGGCTGAGCTGGTAGCAGCACTGACCTGTATGAGGGAAGGAGAGTTTTCTGTCTGTGTGACAATGAAAGGCAGAAGAATATTTCTAATAGTGGTGGAAGAATGAGTAAAGAGGGTATCTGTGTCCACAGGCACACTAGTGTGTCTGTCTAGCAATTGAGTAATGAATCCTGGTTATTCGGAAACTGTTCTTCATGTGATCGTACCATAGAATTGTGGTTGTGGTTCTTATACATTTTCCCTTTTTTTTTCAAGCTGTCTCTCTAACCACAAAAAGTAAGAAGGCATACAAATAATAATAATAATGTCCCTAAGGTTTGGTGTTTGGTTGTTTCGTGTTTTGGTTTGGTTTTTTGTTTTTTTTTCCCTGAGAAGAGAGCAAGCAGTACTCAAGCATAATGAACTTGTGTGAATACTAGCTAACAGAACAGTTAGTACTTGCATATTAAAACTCATCTCAATGCCACTGCCTTTTCCACAGTCATGTTTTCAGGTTCAAACAAGCACCTGGGATTATTGTAGGTGTTTGCAGAAAGGACTAGACAAAGTACAAAACTGTAGGAAGTCAGTTTTGTTTATAGTAGGTGGAAACTGAGATCATCCTGTGGTCACTCAATTCCAGATGCTGGGGCTTCAATTAAAGTAAATCATCATATTCACAATATAATAGCAATGAAGCTCAGAAAGAAGAGGCAGAGTAAAAACAGAGACAAAATAGTAGTCAAAGGAAGAAAATAAATGAGTGAAGAAAAGGGGAAGGAGTGTAATACCATAGATAGAAAAAACTGTTCTATAAAATCCAATTTTTAGAAGTGTAACAGAAACTTTCAAATACGTTCAAATAAAAACTTGTTTCAGTAACATCATAATTACACAGTGTAGGTGGAGCAAAAAGAAAGTATTTTTTTTTGCATCTGTTTCAGTTTATCCTCTACTCTGGATACCATGGAGAAATCCCTTAAAAAGGATCACTTTAATTCATAGACACCACATATGAATTCTGTTGCTGCGTGCTCCAAGACTGTATCAATAACCGTGTACTTCAATAAAAATGTGTCTTCAGAGAATTGCTCAGTTCCCTCCCTCTCCTTCCTCAGAACGCTTTATTTCCTTCTTAATTCTTCTCCTATTTTACTTGGTAGTTTATGGACTGCTAGAAAGATGATGCCTAAGCTGTTTCCTTTTTGTAGTTCAGCCATTCTGATTGAAAGTGCATGCAAAAATGTAGGTGTGCAGAACAGTCATCTGTTTGTATCCTAGTGAACATCCAAAACAGACTTAATGTTGCACTGGTTAAGAGCAGTGGAAGTTTTGATACTGAAATTCACAGGGGAAAAATCTAATCCTTTGCTAGATCTTAGACATCCTGTCAGAGCTGATGTTTCCAATAGCACACTGCACCAAATTCAAATCTGGCATATAATTTTCGTCAAGTAATTCCTAAAGTTATCAGCTAAACTTCTGTATTCTTGTAACAGGATTTTTCTGTAGAAGTCTCGGTGTTAATTTTCATGGGCCAAATGAGCCTCAACAGTCAAAGCCAAAAAGGTAATACATGGCACATTAAAATAAGATTCTAGCTCAGAAATCTATATCTGCTTAGTTCCATGGTAAATAACCATCATTAAATATCTTTTGACCTATTAAAAAAGTACAGAGGAAAAGTGAAAAAAAAAACACCAAAAATTTAAAAACCTGTTTCAGGCACAGGTGCTAGACAGCCTAGAATCATGCACTTAATTAGGACAGGTAGGTTTAATTCAGAACATCTGTTCCTAATATTAGTAGTAGCTTGAAGTTTCAAGTGTGAAGAATTTCCTTTATTTCCTTCTCAACTACATCAGTGGGATGATGCTGTTTCTCTCCAAAAAACTTTGTGTTGTTTATATTAGCCTGCCATGGGTAACCACATCACTACTACTTGAAGGGTAAGTAGTAAATAAAACTGAAAGCATTTTTTTTTTATTTGGGTTGAGGAAAAGATAAATTTAATTGAGAGGAGCAGGAGCTTTTTTCTTTTTTACTGTCTTTGTAAATGTCTAATTCTCTTGAAGAACAGACAAAAGTGTTAACAAAGGAACAGCATGGACAAAAAAATAGGAAAAGCATGTTACAGCTTTATGTGTGCTCTTGAAAAAGGGCAGCCATACACAGTCTTTTTTTCTGATGGAAATATGACAAGCCATGCTAGCATGCAGTTTAGCTGTCTCTCTGCCCACTGTAATGTTTGCATCAGCAATAATGCAGAGGAGTAATTAGTGTGACACAAAGATCTCTGTCAGTTAAGTGAGACTGTCTTATTAATAGAAGGCAATGGAAGCCAGTGATGAAGAAAGGAAGTGGTTAAGAATGGAAAAGAAAGGCTGGATGCAGGTAGCAGGTAACTGTATTAGAACAGTGATTGCATAAAGGAACTCTCCATGATATTTTTTATTTTAATTTTTCATCCAAAACTTCATGTCTTTTTCTCAAAAATGAGTTTTGAGTGGACTTAGGCTGACTTTTCCATCAAAACGGCTGTTCTTTAGAAAACAGTGGACTTTCTACTAAAAAATATGGTACAGCTGGTGAAGATTCCCTCTACCTACAAAAATACAGCTAAAACATATTTTAAGAGTTTATTACTTTGCTAAAAATGGTTGCAATATTAAAGCTTTTCTGTCTCATGTAACTACCAATACCACAAATGTTCAAATAGATTTGGTTAGGTAGAGGGCTCAGAGTTTCTGGTCTGTGTAAGAGGTCACTCTCTAACAGCTCAAATGAAGAGTGCAGCTTTGCTTGATGGCACTGATATGAGACATAGGAACTTTCTGTTAATGTGACAATAAAGCTAAGTGGTATAATAAAATTGAATGGAGAAGAATAATGTCAGGGTTGATCTAAGGATTTCAGTGCAGAAAAAAACCAACTTACTGCTTACCCAGCTTCTCCTTGGCTCCCTGAGGTATCACTGCAGCTCTGGAGTTCTTTTTTGTCCCTTTGGCTGAAAAAAACCTGAAGTCTAAAGTTTGAGCTGAGTTTCATAAAACATCTTTAAAACTATGCAGACTTTAAAACAAAATAATATAAAAGAGGGGGAAAACTGCATTATTTAAAAAAAATAAAAATTGAGAAATTAATTTTAAGAAAGCTGTGTAGGCTTGCAGAGCAGTCCAGGCAGTGTGAGGTTCCTGTTGCTGTACTCAGTGGGCAGCGCATGCTCAGCTCCTTGAAAAGTGTGCAGAAGTGTTGGGTGCTTTGAGGATCTTCTGACAGGACTGTATGTATAGGCATGGTAACACCCTTGTTTCTATAAGATACAGGCCTCTCCTCCCACCCATTCTCCCCAGTCTTTCTCCTTGTGTGTGTTGCTGCACTGTGTGAAGCCTGGGATGCTATTAGAAATCAGTGGAGTCTCTCATGATGCTACATAATTACAGGAACACTTAACATTTATGAAAAAATGCAGACTTTCTTGAGAAAATAATCAGTTTTAGAGTAGGGAGAACTTTTGTCTGTCACGCACCTGTGAAAAAAAGCAAATACTGAAAAACAGTGAAATAAAATGGGAAAAACAGACCTTGACAAACGACAAAGCTTTTTTCAATTACAAACAGTAAAAAAGCAACTAGCCTTCTGAAACAAAGTCCCAGAATGGGCCTTTCTGCAATGTCAAATACAGGTCACAACTTCCAAATGAATGTAGCAGTAGATGGCCTGTACGTAAATGTCGCTGGCTGTGGAGATGAGAGTAGCATAAGAAAGATTTAGGAAAGAAAACGAACTGGTAACGTTAAGTAAAAGGGTTTTTTTGCTTTTTATGTTAAAAAAAGAAAAAGGATTCTTATTGCAAAATATTTGGTGGCTGTATTGGTGTCTGCATAGGCAGTAATTTTCTTCAGAGGGAAGAGTGGACTAGTGGGACACACTGGCCTTTTTCTCATGTGCTTGTTAAGCAGCTCTGTGTGCTGTGATCGGGGGAGCAACTGGCAGGTCTACAGTTTCCACAGCCTTCTGGGCTCTGATAGTTGCCTGGAACACGTCTTAAAGGAAAGATACACGTTGTCTTGCTAGATTTAACGGTTGCAATTAATGAATTCCCAACTTAGCCCAAAGTAAGCCAATCAAGGACTTGCTATCCTCCATCAGCCTGCTCTTTTATACAGGTTGAGTGCGCACTGCATATCTGCCAGCCAGGGTTTGGTGCCAGGGGGTCTTGTGAGGCTTCTCCAGCACATTGGCACAGCATTGTGCCAAGGGCATGCAGGGCAGTGCAAGGAGCCGTTGCTTTGGTCCTGCTAATGCCATGCGGTGTAACACATTTCTTCCTGATCTGTGGGCCTGTTCCTCTCTGAGGGAGGTCTATCTTGTCCCCATTCCAGACTGGCCAGCCCCTTGTAGCAGCTGCTCTGGGATTGTTTGGTCTCTGCCAAATAATCTGTCTCTTGATGATGTGTGACCCCTTGACAGAAGCAGCAGTTTCATTCCTCACACTGTCCCCTATGACCTGTGGCTGCTCTGCTGATTCATCACAATATATTATATGAGACAATAGTTTCCATGTTTAAGCTGGTAATTAGCCTTTTTTGCCATAAATCTGAGTGTGATTTAATTTTCAACTTCACTATGCAGCCAAGACATTTCTCATGTTCTCTCCTCTTCCTCAAGAGAATTTGTATTTATTTTTTTAAGAGAGGTTGGTGAGAGAAATGAATTGGACAAGGTGTTTATGAGACGTGCCAGTCTAAAAAATGCAGTGTTTTACATTGTTTGAATATTGTCTGATTTACTACTTTATTTACAGCATAGAAGTTGAAAAACAACCTGACCCATCAACCCTGGGATAGTTTTTCATATAACTGTGAAAAGATGGGTGCCGTTTGCTGTATCTGGAAAGACTATCTGGCTGTTCTCAGAGTTGTTTAGTGTGAAATTTATAAGCAGAAGATCTCTATGCAGGGAAAGCTGTCTGGTGTTATGGGGACTTGGAAGAAAGCAGAGATTTGCTAAAAGGTGTAAAGAAGTGAGGGAACAAAGGAGGTATTTTCATAGTCCATATTTAAATGTTCCTCAGAAGTCTCAGCTAGGTGGTTATCTCATTAAAGCAGCTGCCAATTTTATCCACTTACCACTTTACCAGGACTAAAACTCTTACTAATATTTTATGTATATATTATCAGCCAAATACAAGGGTTCAAGGTTTGTCATTGTTTTATGTATGTAATCATCTCATTTAAAAGGTCTCATACTAACCCGTTAAGCCAGCTCTGATAAGCCTCCAAAGTCTTAGATGACATTTCAGATAATATTGTGTAATTTGGCATTGAGCTGTGGGAATATAATTGGGGAAGAAACCTTCAAACTATCAATTTAGCTATGACTGGGAGTATTGCAATTACAGATTTTCAGGCTGAGGTATGTGAATCATCTCAGAAAGGTACAGGGCAGAGCTGGGAGCCTGCCTCTACTTCTAACAACTCATATGCACAAGCAAGGAGAAATTAGGAGCTGTCTCCTGCTCTGTTTTCCTTCAGGCAGTGACAAGAGGTGGCTTGATGGTTTGTGACTGTGTCAGCCTGCAGGCAGTGATAAGAACTAGAAACTGGCTTGTGACCACTTGCCAGCAGGCAATGCTATGGATAACCAAGGCTTTTGGCTACATCTCTGCGTGTAAGAGGAAAGAAGAACAGACAGAGGTATGCTTTCTGTGGTGAGGCACAGCGTTGGATGGAGCTGAAGTCTGAAAAAAATTATCAGTGCCATGGAAAATGAAAAATGAGCAAACTGGCTTTGGGAATGACTGGACTGAGCTGCATGCTCTAAGAAGATTGGCCTGAGGTAGAATTACTTCTCATTTCTTTTCAGGAATGTCTAGGATCAGTGACATCCAGAGATCTGGGGGCAGGTAGAGCCAAACTCCATTAGTTGGGATTTTTTTAGCAAAAAGACATGTAAATGTGGCCCTTAAGGACATGATTCGGTGGTGGACTTGACAGGGTTAGATTTACAGTTGGACTCAGTGATTTTAAAGGTTTTCTCCAACTTAAATGATTCTATTAATAAAGAAAAAGAAGACAAACAGGTGACTTCAGTTCATCATGAAGATCATCACTTAAAGGATTTGTCTTGCAGACATTATCTGGACAACTGATTTACGTTGACAGTAATAGAAACTCTATGGGATCTTTGTTCCTCTGTTATAGAGGAAGGAAGCTAGAGAGGAAAAACACCGTGCTGGAACTTTTGTGAGCAAATGTAGAGTATGAAGTAGAAAATATTTGGCTGCAAAAACTGTTGCAAAGCACACCATGGCACTCCATATCATATGTGCAAATTTGCTGTTGATGTATATGGAGAGGGTGATGACACTTGTTTTTTGAATGGAAACCAGATATTTTTCAGGCTGGTGAAAGAATAAGGAAAATCTGAGAAAAGGCATGAATACCAGTAGCTGTGTTTTAGATTATATTTAAATTTTTCTTTCCATTTGATGTGTTCACAATGCTCAAGACACATGAGTTAAAGCACCACAGATTGTGCTGCCATGTTTTAATTTTTTCTTTGTTTTCTTTTTTTTTCTTTTTTTTTTAACGTAAGTAGTGTTGGTGAGCTAAAATGTAAGGCATATAAACTCTCATATGGAGCTTCTGATTCCAGCTTACCTCTTTACCCCTCAGTTGCATATCACATGGGTGTTTTATTGGGTTTACCTGCTTGTAATTTTTGGCATTCCATCCACTCCTTAGCACTGTTCTTTTTTTCAAGGCAGGACAAAAAAGTAGCTCTCAGGATTCTTCCCAACTGATCTTTTTAATCAGCTGTTTCCAACTCTTGCTTTTGTTTCAAATTCTGGTCTTAAAACCCGCTATCTCCTTTTGACTCCTTGCTGGTTGAGTTTTTGTTTTCTTCAAAAAACTCATCAGTTGTCTGCAAAATGGATTTTTCAGTGGATAATTCTGCCATGTCAAGCTTATCCCACCTCTCTGCAACTTTTTTTTTTTCCCTCCTAAATGTGGAAGCTCTTGATTGTGAGAGTCATAGCACCAAATTAATCATTAAGTAAACAATTTTAGTTCATACTTTTCAGCCTTCCTGCTGCTAATGCAGATATATTTCTGGCATGTGAACTCATGTGTGTTGGATCTGCTGTTATAGTCAGGCTATTTCTGTATGAAAATGGAACATCTTGTCAACCAGCTCGATCCTCTGAAACATATAAGCAGTCATCCCAGGCTGGGAGCTCACAATCTATAGCCAGAAATCCAAGTCCATTTTGGCTCCTCAAGGGCAGGCAGAAGAATAGAATGAGACATTTCTAATCGTAAAATGCTTCTGCATGACCACAATCTGACTTTTGCATTTGCCAAATGTTTCCTTTGCAGCAACATTTCATTTTTGGGTAACATTCCAGTTCAGTTAACTGTGCTGATCAGCATCTCGGGTCTCTTATTTCATGTAATAAAACTTAGCAAAGTAACAGCTACTTAAAAGGGAGAGAGGAAGGAGAATAACTTCTGCTCACATGAATTGGACAATTATGTCTTTAACAAAAAGAGGAATTTAGTGTTCAGTTTTACAAATATGGTAACAATTATTTATAATCATGAAACTGATTTGAAATGCTTACTGAGTGGTAGATGGCTTCATATTCATTGCCTTTATTGTGCTGTCTTGCTCATGAATCAAAGCAGACTTTCAGTGCTGTCTTTTCTGCCTGGTTCATTATCTACAGACTGCGACATATCAAGAGAATGTGCTTACTTTCATGTAAAGTATAAAGAAATCAAACTTCAAGCTGTTTCCATTTTGAGGATTTAAAAACAGGACCCAATTCTTAATTTTTCTCTTTTTATTTCTTCTTGCAAAGCATTTTGCAACATTAATAAGGATTTCTGATAAGCAGCAGTGCTACTGATATTGCCAGACACTGCTGATGAAAAGTAACACTAAATTGTTCATTAGATTAGGTTCAGATAATTTCTGTGTGAGAAATTTGTTTATGGAAGGATCAACTTTTTCCAAAAGATGGTACTTGTCAGGGACTATTTCGGTGTGTCTGGACACGATCAGGTATTTTGGAACAGGGATGTGGTGGTGTGCCATCAAGGGAGGAATTAATTCTCATCTGAAATGGAGCATTTACTTTCTTTATTGTAGGGGAAGGTTTATAATAGTGGTGCCTACTGCATTCCTTGACTACTGTGGCAGAAATCTCCTCAAAGAATCCCAGCAAGTTAGCCAACCATGAACCCTGATCTCTCTCCTCTCTCTACCGCTATACTGTCAATCCTTAATCAAGCTGTGCTTCTTCAAGTGTTTTCCCATTTGATATTCTAGGAGTTTCTTCCCACTTTATATCAAGCTAACTGGTCTGTGGTTTCCTGTTATGTCTCCAGGCGCTTTTAAAATAACTTTGTTATGTTAGCCACTTTTCAGTCCCCAGGGGTCTCTTTTAAACTAAATGAACTTGTGAATGAGCCTGCTAATTCCTTAGTTTCTCTCCCCACTTTCTTAGCACGTTTGGATATTTATCTGGACATGGTTTTTAGGACTGCCTAACCATTTTAATAATACTACTAGCATTACAGACTTAAAGAAAAATCTTTCTCCTTCAGAAGCAAACTCCTGACCTCTTCATAGAAAAGATAAGCACAGTACATACTTCACTTTTATTTTGTTTATACCTCAGACTGTTAAAAAGAATTTGCACTCCCTTACCATCAGTCCTTGCTCCCTGCACAGTAAATCTGTGATGTGTGAGGAAGGACTGGCCATAACAGGGTAGCTTTCACTGTACTTGTGGTGTTTACATTTTGTTTTCCTCATTGTGAATGAGAAATGCTGTGAGGCAGGAGTGATTAGTGACATCCTCAGTCACCCCAGCCACCTCTCTGCTGCCGAGCCCCTGTGCCACCTGCTCAGCAGTGCCTGTCACACCAAGGCTTGCCCCTGCCCTGTAGAGGAAACCTGCCCAGGAAGGGCAAGGCAACCTGGGCCCCTTTCAGTGATGAGCTGGGACAAGGCCAAGCCCTTTACTGGAGACTGGGCTGATATTCACACCATGGGATGGCGTGTCTAATCCATTGATCCTGACAATTTTTTTTTAAAGAATTTAAATCATGAATATTTTGTTGGGTTTTCTGTTGTCACTTGGATCCTAATTAGACATTTCATCTTTTTACGGGCAACTTTTTCCTCTTTGTGTTCTATGAAGAGTATATCTTGACCAATGTAAATGTCAAAATTAAAGTGTAAAACTCAAAGTTACAGTTGCTTGTGAGACATGTACTGGCATAAGCCACTGTCACAGGTTCTTATGATAAACAGCTGGGCCTTTTCAGATAAAAATGAGAGGAAAGCAACATGTTGGTGAAAAACAACATAACAGGTGAGAAGGAGTAAATACAATCTGTCTGTAATTTATGAGAAATCTCTTCTCTTTTACTGAATACCATTTAAATGCAAAGGAAAATATATGCTCTTTGCTCTATGGTCAAGATATTCTGAAGTATGGCTTGTTTTCTATAAGCTGTTTCTCATGTCCATTAAAAGCTGTTAATTCTTCAGTGTTTTTCTTACTGATACTTGTATGATTATACTTTTGCAATATGATGACACTCATTCTTACAAAAACATATTTAATGCCTTTATTCATCTAAGAAATAAGGGAATACATCTACATTTTCTTATTGAATTGATGCTAAAATGGAAAGAAGAAACAAATACCAGAAAGAAAAGGAAATTATGAAATGGCATCTACAGATAATCAAACCATGCCCCATAAATATAAAAATTAGTTTGATCTTGGAAATATGCATGCAATAGGTTTGCAGGAAGTATCTTGAAAAACAGCAGCTTTCCTGCAGTCCTAAAGAAGGAAAAGAAGAAAGGCTTGCAGTTATAAACAGAAGATCTTGTATAACTGCTCAGGGAGCACCAAGAAAAGAGAAAGCCCTTTGAGTTTTGGTCAGTATATGTAAAAGCATTCCATCACAGAAGGAGCAAGTTTGTCAGTCCTGCCTGTGGTGCAACTACACCTGGAAAAGTGATCTAGGCTCTGAAAAATGCAATGTATGAATAAAACTGAAGGACTAGAAATTGTGAATGCCCCTCATCTTACACTTGCCTGTGTAAGTGAAGGTTTCTGCGAGCATCTAAGAACTGAACCTGAATCTGCTTGTCATCATTGTCCAGGCTCTGAAAAACTTATGAATGTGTTTTAATTGACTTAGATTGTAAAACAGCGTGAAAATCTTAGACGTGAACAGGATTGAGCATATTCTAAGTTTTCTTTTTTTAATGTTAGCTTTTTTCCTTTTTTATCCCTAAAGGGGCAAATAGACCACAAGTGTCTAATTGCACACTTTTAAATAGGAATCTTGCCCCTCATCCCCCTGTTGCTGCTGCAGGGACAAGGCAGTAAGGCAATAGATGACAACCCCAAAATCATGTCTAATCTGGGACTGCTGACTGACTCCCAAAGCCCCGTGCTCCTGCGCTGCTCTGTTCCACACTGGAGGCCCCTGTGGAGGCCAGCTCCTCTCCACATGCTCCTGGAGAAAGGAGTTGGGGTACCTTTTTAGGTACCTAATTTCAGGACACTTCCCCCCCTCCTCCCACCCACCCTTCACCCTGTCATGAGGTGTCCCATGCTGCCATCACAGAGTGTCACTGCAATCATAGCCAGCAACGCTGAGCCCTCTGCAGGCACGGTGCTCTGTCGCCCTGGCAGTGAGCCCAGCCTGGGCTCCAGCTGGGTTAATTTTACAATTTCTCTGATTGTCCATGCATTACTCAACTGTCCTTTGCAGCAAGGATATGGCCCCTGAGCTGCCAAGTGAAAAGCCCTGACAGCCCCATTTAAGCACACTTTACAGGATTTCAGGCAAAAGGAGATTGAGTCCTGGTTGCTGTAAATTACAAGATTTCCAGTAACTGCAAATGTATCACCATAACACATGAGAACACAATTTATCACTTCACTGTACAAAACCAAGTAGGGTATTGGCCTTGAACTTTGAAAAGAAAATGGCACTTAAAAATTAAAGCAGTTAGATTGTTTCATATCAATACAAAATTGTCCTTTTTTTTTTCTTTTTTTTTTTTTTGCTACTTACAAATGGATGTTTTTCTTTACCTCTTATACCTGGATTCTTTGATTTCCCAGCTTAGAATTAAAAAAAATAAGCAACTCTGCTGTAAAGTCCTGAAGATTTTGCAGTGCTCTCCCTGTCATAACCAAGTGTCCATTTGAACTTAAAATGAAACTCAGTGCCTCAGTTAATAGCCTTTGGTCAGTTTATGAAGTGAAGAACCTTGCCAGAGATTAAGAATCAGTGCATCAGCCAGGGAATTACTTTTTTTTTTTCTCATTTCTGCTTGTTTTTTACCCTTGATGCATTTTTTGGTCTTTGTCAGCTCGCTTAGTAAACAGCCAAATGGAAGGATTGTCTCATGTTGAAGGTTTAGAAGAGAAAAATAATAGTTTATCTAAGCAGGGAATAAGAGACAGAAGTTAATATCTACCCAATCCGAAGATAAATTTAAAATATGAACATTCAAAATGCTACTGAAGGTAATAGGATTTAGAGGGAAAAGGTGTGTCTGAGGCTGATAATTAGGGAAGACATGCCCATTGCAACGACCAGTCATTTGTAGTAGAAGTACTGAGTGCTTTATTTGTGTCAAAATATAGTATAACTCCAGTTATAGAACATTTGTATGAGTCTGATTTATCTAGTGTGGAAATGGGACAAAGAAAAGGAACATGAGAGGAGGGCAGAAGATTGAATAATGAATAGACTAAAGAGTATGAATGTATGGAAGTCTGAGGAAATAAGGAAGAAAGAGAATGCAAGTTGAACCTCATGGAACTGTTGAACTGGAGTTTAGAACTATCTGCAAAGTGTAGGCAGAGTTGTGAATCTTAACTGCAAGTGATGGAAGAAATTACTGTTCCTTCCCTGCAGATTAGCACCCCTCAACTTGGGTGCTGCATGGAATGAATGCTCCTAATTCTCTTAACATGAGGTTAGCTAATTCAGTTTACATCATGGCCTTCAGCTAAGATGCTAATGTATTATTTATAGCATTTTGAAGATTGATGCTCTCAGGAACCTCTTGGAAACATATGAACTGCATGATGTTACACATTTAAGTCTCTCAAGTACTGTGACCTTAGAGCAACAGTATTTTTCATTCATTTATTTTAGCACTGAAGGATTAGTAGCACAATTTAAATGTTGCTGAAGAGTTTCATAAGGTTCACAGAGCTTTCAATGCAATGTGTTGTTTCTTAGTTAAGCAAAATACTGTTGGGGATGCGTAAAGATGAAAGCAAAGCACAAGTTATGAGCTATCTTGTAACTGAAGTGTGCATACGTTCACTGGTCTTGAAAGAAAACTTGACATTTGAATTGCATTAAATTATTTAGTCTTCACAAGTTTTTTCTATATTTTTATCTGTTAAAATTTTACTACTTATGTGCTCTTTGGTTTGAGGGATTTTTAGCCATGTATATTTGAAATTTTTTTCTCAACGTTAAACTATAGGTATTTGCCCATTTTATTTGGTTTAATTCCTTAAACTAACTCCAGAGTATCTTTTCAAACCTGTTGACTCTGTCCCAACTCCAGGAAAATGAATGCTTTCTTTGTAATCTCACTGTTGTGCCGATTGGAGAAGTAATTGAAAACTCTCATGGGCAATAGGCCAGCCATTTTACATACCTCTCTTATCTATGTAAACATTTCCTGATCTGCCTTCTTCTCCATCCCTTGGGGTCAATAACAGTTTCTTATAATCTTTTTATTTCAAAATGTTCTGGTCCCTTCCTCCCTTCCAAAACTGTAAGTGGAATTAATGAATATTTTCTTTACTGTTCATTTTTCACTCCCTTCCTTTTCCTTATGTTTTACCCTGCTCTCCCACTCATAGGAACACGTCTGTGCTTGTTTGGGGGTTTTTTTTCTGTTGGATTTGGATGGCCCCTACCTTTAATTTGTGTATGCAAATATCTTTTTTTTTTGCTTTCATAATGAATTTGTCATCGCTTTTTTTTGTCATTTCTCCCCCCTCTGAATGTTTCAGAGAATTACTGTAAAAAAAAAAATATTGAAGATATTGGTATTAGCCATTGCTATTAGCCATCAAGTTACTCTGTTCTCAATAGGTATTTGCAATGGATTGAGACCAATGATTTTTCTTCTGCTAAGGATTGGCAGGTGCCATGTGACATTGACTTCTGAATATTGAATCTGGACACAGAGTTGTTTGTGAGCAAGGTATAAGTGACAGTAGTCTGACAGTGTCAATGAATAAAATGGTTATCGCACCAAGCTCTGTGCAAAAATTTCTGAGTTGACAGAGATAAATATTTTGACAAAGAGAAATTTGTGAGTGTTTGCTCAGCCTGCTGTTTGTTTAGGATTTGTCATTCTTGACGGTATCATCAATTTAACTTCAGATCATTTTCATGGCTCTGAGCAGAGGACTTCTCTGCTTGTGCTCAGCTCCACACCTCTAGCTCCTGATGGTGAAACTCAGAATTTTCAGTGAGCATTGATGGTTTGCCACTCCCTCCCATCCTCACTGCTTGCTTTCATACAGTGTTGTAATTTGGAATGCTGATGAGGTTTAGAAGAGCATGAAATCTCATGGCCAGCCTCCAGCTTCATCTAGTCCTGGTGACAGCAGGAGCACACCGGTAGCTCCAGCCCTGTGGAGGAAGCTGCAGGAAGAGCATCGAGGAACAATAGCTCCTGGGAACCTGACAGTTTTTCTGGTTCTTCTGTTGCCAGTGTCATGCTTTAGAGTATCTTTCAGACTTAAAGCACTAGACTTAAAGCTCATTAAAGCACTAGATTAAAATAGATCAGAGTTTGCCTGTTTTATTGGGGCTTGTAAATCACATTAATGGTTATAACGATAAAATAGCTCTCCTCCTTCAGAATCTTCTGTTGGAAACTAAACTGAGGCCATTATGTTACTAATACTTTCCTGGACCTCAGATGCTTTCACCAAGAATAAAATGGTCAAGTCATTTACATATATTGATCAGGTCACATTTTATATAAAACATCGTAACATTTATGATCGTCATTTAGTTAATTATAGATTTTATTAAAACAGTTAGAAAGACATTAAAGAATATTCTGAACTTCTTATGGACATTGAGTTTTGAGCCAGTAGAGTGGATGGCTTTTGCAGCTTTCTAGTCTTAAAAGTAGCATGTTCTGAAAGGTGAGCTGGATGAGGCAGTGTCTTGAGGTGATTTCTGTTGACATTCAGAGCTGTGCTGTGCGAGTGTAAACGCTGCCACATCTGAACACTGGCTTTACACCTGCCTCATGCAGGTGTGAATAAGTACTAAAGCTCTGGAGGGGCTTCAAGAGCTTCAGCCTGCAGACCTTTGTAAGAAGTCTAATGCAGATTGCATTAACCACCTCAGAAGGTTTTTCTTTATATTCTCTGACTCTAACCAACTACCTAATTACTTGTATTAGTCCAGGTGTGTATATATAGATAATTTTTCTTGGATGAAACTTTTAATTGCCAGGTCAGATACCAGCAACACTACTGAATCGTAAACATCAGGCATTTTATTTTCAACATTTTTATTCAGGTAGGAAATAGTACTGGGTTGTGATGAGCACTAGAAGAGATTCTCTCAGCAGCCATGAGCTTTAAATTTGTGTTTATATTTCTGTGTGGTGCTGGTGTGCCGTTTTTGTAGGATGTTCTTGTGCCCAATTCTTTTAAAAACTATCAGGGCTATTGCTTGTGAGAGAGCTGTTGTATGAAGGTTTGCTTCAAAATCATAGTAAGAAGGAAAAGACTTTCTATTTCCGTCAGAGAAAGATTGTGGGAAGGTGTCTGGGTTATAGGAACCTAAGATAAACCTAGTGGCTCAACCATACAGTGCTGAGGCTACCTGCTTCAGGGCGGGAGGGGAACAGAAAAAGGTGAAATGTGCATTCAGACCCCAAATGATACTTAATAGATTTCATGCCTTTAAGATTAATTCTGTTATTTTTTCCCCTAAATTCTACCAGTATTTCACGATAATAAAGCTGGGAATTGTTTCAACATAAACCGCTTAAGTTACAGTATATCTAGATTTCTTCCATTACTCACTCTAGCTTTTTCAAATTATTCCAATATATTAGACAAAATTTACACTTACAGAAAGTTATGGTGGTTTGTGCCTCAGGTACTTTATAATGACATCTGTAATGACTTTCTCAACAATTTTCTTGAGTACTTAAATGAGGATCATGAGTTTATAATTCCCTGGATCATCCTTATTATCTTTTCCATCTCTATAAGAATACTATCTTCAGATTCTTCTTATTATAGCTGTAACGATAAATTAAATCAGATTTATTTGGGGGTTTCTTTTTCCTGGGAAGTAATTCAGCTAATAAGAACAGAATATTGTAGTTGGAAGGGTTATAGAATGATCACCTAGTCCAACTGCCTGACCAGTTCAAATTTGCAGAGTACATTTTATTGTAAAGTGAGTCATTTCTTCAGCTGCTGTTCAGGTTTGCATCAAACATTGAATAACTAGGAGAAATGCTCTGAATATAAAGCTAAAATTCTGATATTCAGTCATTAACAAAAAAAAGCCCCATGCCATTTCAACGATAATAGAATGAAAATCCAACTAGTGTTTTCTTTCTCAAACTTGTTTTCCATAGAGATTGCTGGTCTTAGGCAAACACCTATTTAAACCTTTGAAATGTATAATCTTAACTTCATACAGCTCTAGTAGCCCAAATTTGTTCATGTTTCATCCCTACTTGCAACACTATTACAATTTAAGTTTCAGTAATATAAAAAGCATTTGTGGAGCAAACACTAGGAAAATATCTTTCTGAGAATGATGTTACAGGTATGAAATAAGGTTTAGGGTTTTTTTATTATTATCATCAAAGCTTTTCTTTGCTGCTGCTTTTTAGCCTGTTAATAAAAGAACTGGATATAAATCTTATGAGATATAGCAGTAGGTGGTCAAAAATCATTCCAGTGTGTTTCTTCTACATGCAATTAAGAAGAAAGAAAATCAAACGTTCAAGCTGCAGTCATAGACTAGTTAACCTCGAGAAAGAGCTCGGAAAGCGAAACCAATCAACATTGTAAACTTAGTGTGATAATGAATGCTGATATACAACGGATGATTGACCAGCCTGTCAAATAACTACATCTGGCATGAGGTGTTGCTGAACCTACTCTATGTAGGATGTGGCAAGGGCTAAGAAACCTCTTTAGCTGGCAAAGTCCCCCTGCATGCAGCCCTCTGAGCTGTGACTCAGGGGCATACAACTTGTGAGCCCATCAGAAGGCTAGCTCAGTTCTTTAAAGAAAAACTAAAGAGACAGAGGACCAGTTGTTTGCAAACACTGAGGAAAATAACAAGGCAGTCAGCATCATGAGCCACAGCTGAAATTTTAAGTGACTATGCATCCTCTTTAGAATGGAATGAATATAACTATCTGCTTAAAAAAAAAATAAAAAAAGAAAAATCCAATCCCCCCATCTGTATTTAGACAGGCTTAGCTGTGGCTGGGTTAATTTTATTTATTTGGATTTTTATGGCTGCATTTGTACTATGATTTTTTGTTTTTAACACTTGCAGCATATTATTATAGAAGTCCCATATTCTGAATGAACCTTGGCCTCAAATAACACTGGAATTTTGATTTATTTCTGTGTGATTCTTTTTTCAAGTGCTGTATATCATATTTTGGTGTTCATTTACCTTTGCATTCCTTTTTGAGCCACTGGCACTGAAGCTGACGGATGAGAATCAAATGAAGTGTGCTAAGTGTTGTTGCTGTAGGCTTTCTTCTCCCTATGCTTTGTGGTATGATTTATCCTGGTAATACATCATGTGCCTCATTTTCTTTTATTTCTTTTATTTAGTGTTGTCACAAATAATATCATTTGACCATCTACCATGAGCAGTAAGCAATTGTAAGTTAATGAAATAAACTGAATCTGTGTAAGGCAACTGTTCCAAATTTGATTAGAAACACCAGTGTTGTACCAAGCCACTTAGTACAGATGAGCCTCATTTATTAAGGACAGACCTTTGCAGGGTCTTAGCTAACTGTGGTAAATTGTTGTGCATGGTATTCGTAATTATTTTAATGAAACAGTTAAAAGTGACTTTTTTATATCTCAATTCTGATTGGTGTTTTATGTTTCTAAAACTGGTAGTTTTATTTCTCTGTTGTTTTCTTCCGAGTCACTGCCATACATCTGTGTAAGTGCCTCTCTTTCTGTTCCCAAAATGGGATGTCTTGTGAGTGGGAGGTATTGAAAGATAATCTTAAATTGTCTTAATAACTAGGATTCAGTGATCCCTCTCATGATGGATTTGGAGATTCGCTTAGGGGTTTTTTACTACTAACTGTTGTGTATAAGGTATTTAATTTTCACCCTCTCTTGTAATAGCACCTATATTGCAATGTCATGTGATAATATAATATGGAAGTTCATACTTAAGCCAAACCCTAAGGTGTAGTTATTCTGGTATACTGGGGGAAGTTCTTGCTTGTAGAGTTAGTGAGAAGACAGCAAAAACTACTATTCGTGTGGAATGCAGTTTGAAAAACTGGTACACTAGGATAAAGAAAGTCAATATGATAGTATGGTATTTTAATGGCACATAAAATGTCTGCTATATATGGAGACTTATGTCCTGTCAGGAAAAGCTGAACAAAGGTTAAAAATGACTCAGAAATTCTGAAATGCACATGCCGGGAAGTGACTGAGTTGGATAGAAAGCACTCAGATATTCTGGACTAGCAATCATGTTTAAAAAGAGTAGTTGAGTTAATATCTTGCTAGAACACACAGGGCAAAGAAGGGAAAGGCTGGTGAAACAATGATAACCAAGAGGTGGAAAATGACATCAATGATGAGAGAAGATTAGGTAGGTAGGAATAATGTTCCTTGGAAATATGAATTATATGAACACAAGAAAAATTAATGACATCTGAACCAAACTATTTTTGTGGTATGGATTGGCCAAGGATGGTGATGACTATCTAGTATTCCCTATCAATGGTTTGTAAGCCTTCTTCATTATGTCAGACTGCTAGGGTAACGCATGATGGCAGTCACTGTGTCAAAGGCAAAATGAAAATACAATACTTAGGCTAAAAAACTATATCATCCATGTCTAAGACAATCTTTTTTTTTTTTTCCTTTTTTCCTCCACCCCTGAGTCTTTTTACTTCTCTTAAATTCTCAGTTTAAACCATTTTGGGGTAGACTTCTACACTTGCTCTCTGTGGTTTGGATATGCTCTCCAAATACCCCAAATTGTTGTAATTGTAGTGTTTCTTATCCTATTTTAATGTGTCTTAAATAAATCATAGAGAACATTGTTACATGTAGGTTGTAAATAGCACATGCAAATAAAACTGCATTCAGCACAGTTGCCTGACAGAATATTAAAGGGAATTATATGTACAACTTATTTTAATAATGTTTTATCTAAAAAAGAAAAAGGCATGAAAATTTCTGAATGGCAAAAAACTGTAATTTTGGCTTTCAAAAGAAATAGAAGTATTCTTTCTTTATTTATTTTCCTGAACTACTTTAGTAGAATTATAGAATCATTAAGGTTAGAATTGACTTGTAGGATTAAGTCCAGCCTTTAACTAAATACTACTGTGCCCACTAAACCATAATGCAAAGTGTCACATCCATTCATTTTTTTGAACGCTTCTAGTGATGGTGACTCCACCACTTCCCTGGGCAGCCTATTTCAGTGCGTTACCACTCTTCTTCACCACAGTGAAGAAATTTTTCCTAATACCCAACCTGAATGAGCAAAATCAAATTTATTTTTTTTCTCATAGCTGGGTAAGATCAAAAAATTAACATAATCTAATTTAAAACTAATTTTCTTGTTTTTACATTTCTCCATATAATATATGGGAACCAAAAGTAACTAAAAAATTTGTGAATAACACAGCAAGCAGAAGAAAGGTGCTTGGTCTTTGACAGAGTACTAACAGCTCTGCTGTATGGATGATGTAAGTGAAGGCTTGGGATTTCATCAGTATAGTAACAGCTAAGGACTAAAAGATACAAAGAGACACAAAACTATATTCAGGGAAAGTGTCTTGGCAAATTCTAAATTCTCCTGATAACAGTTCACAACCAGTCATGACTTTAAATTGATGTTCAGTGAGATTCTTGTTCATGGGTTTACTTGGCCTGGTGAATATATAGACGTGTTTATCTGTGTGTGTATGTATGTGTGTCTATGTATCTATATGCACACAGAAAGACCACATGACAGCAGCTTGTATATATACATATAGACAGATCTAGAAAGCATCTGTATTATGTAATGTAATGACAGACTGACAGTAAATATCTAGAAGGAAAGGACTGTCTTTGTTCCTCTGTGTAGGACTGAAAGAAATTATGATGGACATGACGAGTTCTGTCTCTGAAGAGAAGTTTCAGCTCTCAAAAAGGGTTTCTCTTTTGTAAAGAGTAACTCCAGCCCCAAAATGCATTATGTTAAAGTGAGGTCTTTGATTGCTGTATAATGGTCTGGAGCAATATAGTAAGTCTAATCTCAAGTAAAACAGAAATGGCTTTAGCAGATTTTACTGGGTTTGTGCAGTCTGTATGTTTGTAACAGGCAATATATTGCCTGTGATATATCTTTCACAGCACATCTATATTGAATCACACTGTGTAGACAATTTCTTTTTAAAAAAAGGGAAAAATTTAGTTTCAGGGTCTAAGATTTAGATTTTCTGTCAGCCACTTGGCACACTTTTATGTGAAGTACAAGAAAAATTTTAAATTTAACATGTATACCTAGCTAATGAACCCTACATGAAAAATTTAATGCTACCTCATACCAAATATATGGCATCTGAAAACACTGATTCCCATAAAACACCTTGCTGAAAGTAGTTAGGGAATTATAACGCGTAGTCAGCAGGCTAACACTAAAGCACAGTTTTCTTTACTATATAAGCACTGAAGTCTTTTGCATAACACCCCTGAGACAACTCTAATACAGTCTGTGCCACCTATGGTTCCCATCAAGATGGAGGTCAAGGTGTAGAACCATTTAACTTAAATCCCTACTCCAAGTTATTAACTAGGAAAAGAAAAGAAGGAAACGTGCAAGGGAGATGTGTTCTACATGACCAGCATAAAATAACTCTTTACTTTTAAGTGGTGATAGGTAAAACAGAAAAGGACAGCATCTTACAAGCCATTAGAGTATCTTAGCAGAGCTTCAGCTCTATTCCTTATAGCCTCGATGAAATCATATAATTTAAGAAGGAAAAAAAGGAGAGAGAAAGTGTAAAGGGGAATGGGTGTGTACAGACAGTGTACTACTAACTACAGATAAGAGTCTACTAAGATTTTTACATTAAAATTTTGCTTTCATCGGTTTCTTTGTGTGAATGTTAAATTCGCATCACACTCATCACACATTCTAGTACAATGTAATGGTGCATTATCTATCCCCTAAATTGCTTACATTTTCTAACTACCTCACTTTCTATTTTTGTTATTGTATTATATAACTTCTCGCAGTAGAAAATTAAAAAAGTACTGTGTATAATGGAGGATAGTACAGTGAATGGAAACAGGAGCAATTATCTTTTTCTCAAGCACTTATAAATCAAGCAGTTGTAAGATACATATTTCAAAGAAAAACTTAAGTAATTTATTTACAGAGGTGAAGCATCAAAATTTCATTACCTTCCTTGTCTCTGCTCTCCCCCCCTCCCCTTATAATCTTCCCCAGAAAGTGATCATGAGCAAAACCAGAACTTTAAGTGGAACTCTATATGTGACAATTATGATGGTGCTGTCTACTAGAAAAGCTGGAATAATATTTCCAATTTAGCTTTACATTTCCCTATACCAGTAATACATTGGCTGTGATAAGTGGCCCAGCTGCAACTTAAGTAGTACTGCTAGGCAATTTCCATTTCAAAACTAGCTTATTTTTGAAAAGTTCAGTGCCTCTACAGAGTCAATTAAGAAGATCTTAATTTATGAGTCTGCTTGTACGCTTAACTCCAGTGAAATATTTGATTAGTAGTGTAGTCACATGTGGCTGTGATGTTATATTTGAGTTCTTTCAATGTCAGGTTCTCCTAAGAAAGAGAGCTTCCAGTGTAACACCTGGGCAGTACATACTTAGAGACATCTGCTTCTCCGGGGATACTCTAAAGTTTCCTTAGCAGAAAGTTGTCCCATAATTGCTTCCCATTTCCTCCCCAGTATGTAGTACTGGCATAGAGGAATCCAGGCCTCTCGGCTGTAAAGCTCTACAGACATATAAAGAGAGCTCCTAAAACCTGGGTATGAAACTCCATATCCTCACAAAAGAATGGAGTAACTTGCCTTCATGGGAAGGTTAGGGCTTGTGTTTGGTGCTTACACAGATGTACAGCATGTTTGTAAGGAAAGGCCTAAGGAGAACCTCAGCAGGGAGAATCAACATAACTGGCAGAAAGATCTGATTTTATTCAAAATGTGAGCACTTCTCTGAGTCTATGGAAGTGTCATAAGCTCACAAGGAACATACTGTAGTTTCTTCCTTCTCACAGTGAACATTTTGATGCCGAAGATTCTCCCCTTGTTCTCCCTGAGTGGGAGCCTCCCAGGTACTTACCACTGCATCACTTGTCTAGAGGAAAAGGTAGAACAAGCAATTTGAGGTGGAAAGCCCATTTAGAATAAAGGAGGAAATCTGACTAGACGGGTTTGCAGTAGCCCCTGATGGGTACTGGAAGCAGCTGATGTCATCATTACTTCAGGCTCCTGAATGTTACTGCTTCTCCTATTGTCACAACTGCAACAGGGTTCTGGCACAGACAAGATAGAACTATTGCCAGTTTGCATCCCAGATAACCTCCTATTCTAAAAGTGTTCTGTTTTTCTGAAAAGATGATCTGCCTTGCAGTATTAGTGGAACACTGTCATTCATCAAATTGTGTTCAGAATGATGAGTCCTATATGACTTAAAATTGCATGTCCCTTTGTGCAGCCTACTCCCCTGCTCCTTCTGTCATTCAGTGCAGGTCTAACAGATTGGTTATTCTGTGTCCATCACTTCATACTCTTCCATGGCAGCTCCAATGTGAGCTCACGGTAACAGCTGATCATATCAAACCTCAGTGCCCAATAAATACGGTGCACTAGGCCTTTCTCTGGCCATCTGTGCTGATGTGAACATTACTCTATTGATCTGTCTTTTGAGTGGTATGAAAACTGTCATTCTGGGCTAGAATTATTGCTGGGCCAAGAACAGTCAGGGGTTCATAGTATTAGTCTCAGCCAGGAGTGATAAAAATTCTTCATTTTTACTGGACTGATAAAATTTGATCAAAATTGGCAAGTGTATACAGTTAAATGATTGAAATATAATTCCAGCTTGCCCTGAGACCAGCAAGGACTTATGCATATGTTTGCATACACAGGGAGCAGTGTTTTCATGGAGATGAATGGGTTTCCTTACAGTGCAGAAAGCTAAGCACAACTCTAATTCTTTGCAGAACCTGAGCTTTGGTGCCTTTTCACTCCTGAGACGTAATTACAACCTTGCACTGCAGTCACTGTTGAAAGCTCACTTACTGAAATCAAACTAAATGAAGACATGCTGCTAGTGCCTAAAGGAACCCAGTTGTCTGGTTAGAGATGTTTTTGCCTTTCTTAGGCAGCAACAACCATAGGTATGAACTGTGCACACCGCTGACTTCCCTGATCTATAGTTTTGTAAGCAGATGTGCAAAGAGATGGATTGTTTGCAGTCTAATATTGGGCACTCCAAAGGTTGCTGCAGTTTACCTGTTGAAGCTATATATATGTTTATGTATATATGAGACATAATAAATTGAATGCAAAAATTAACTAAAATCATATTTTATAGCTTAAAATGTTATTTTGCTAGGAATTATTTTTTGATAGTTGTGATTTACTGAATGAGATGGGTTTTCTTAAAAGTATTTTGAATGATACATCAGGTCAGTTGCCTTGATCATATCATGACTCATGATTGACATTTTGATGTGATCTGTCAGTGTTATAAACGAACTGATTATGTCACTGTTTGACTTATTAAATTTTAACTTCATTCTGCTTTTTTGTCTTGCTTAAACATAATAGTGTAGAGAAACAGCAGCAAAGATTTTTATTTTTTCTTTTTCAAATCTTCCTTTTGATTCTGCCTTTAGTCTCTGGCAGAACTGTGCCCACATCAGTAGTGTGCCAGGCAGATACTGTCTCAAAGTATGTGAAAGAATACAGTGTTTTTTTTTTTAATTGGAGAAAGTGGCTTTTCAAGACGTGATACTTTTTGTTGTGAGCCACTCCCACCATGCAGTCAATAGGCAACTGCAAACTTAGAAAACAATGGAAGTGTACAGGAGAGGCAAAAATGAATGAGGTGCATCTTGTCTGTTTGTCCCTTTGCTACCTGGGGTAATGGTCACTTATCTGACTACCTGTGGATATGAAAAGGCATTTGAAATGATGAAGAACTCTCTGTTCCTTGGTAATGACAACAACCTGTGACATTTCTAACCTTACCAGCAGGTTAGAAACTATTTGTGTTCTCTTCCATTAAGAATTTTACCCCTTCTGACACATCTATTTAGTTCTGTTTGAAAGAGAAAATCACATTAGTATGACCTAAAAATCACGAATAAAGACTATCTTCTTCCAGTAATTTGCATATGTTTAAGTATTTATGAGCCACCTGCTGGGGATATGAGTTGGTTATCAATCTAATAACACCCAATGTTCCTTGAACTCTTTGTAAGCACCAAGGCATGTATGCATTAACACTAAATGAAACCAAGCAGCTGATAGTAAAATACTGAATAGTTGATGTTTGTCTCTTTCTCTATTTTCTCCTTTTAATGTGAGTTCTGAAAAGTATCTTAACAAAATAAGGAATAAACAGTCTTTATGGATCTCCAACCTGAAACAAGTGTGTAATATATTTCACTCAGCATGGTTTAACATTTTGCATCAGAAATGTCATTGTTCCTTTATAAGTAGGATATAATCTAGCTGTATTTTTAAGGCTTACAGTGGTTTTCATTTAAACATTTCAATAGACTCACAAACACCCATATCCTCTGGATTTTCAGCGTTATTTTTGATCATGTTGTTCTTTACTTTTATTTTGGTGCTGTTGTTTTCAATTTCATAGAGTAAGAGGTATTGCTTGATGACAAAGGCAGAAGTTAATACTGTTGTATTTAATATCCCTTCAGTGCCTACAATGTAAAGACTGCAATCTAGATGAAATTACTGTTGATGCTAGTGAATAAGTTATTCATAGTTTTGCTGAAGGAGTTGTGCTTCCAACTTGAATGCTTCATGAGTTGTTTATTTTACATCTTTTGGATGTAAATTACCAGCTATTTTAATCTAGGAATATATCAGAATCAGAGCTGTAGAGCACTCTGGTTTACTGCAGCTTTGTCAAATTTACCAGTGTTCTGCTTATTTTCTAAAATTACATGGGTCAAATAGCAAGAAGATTGTTTAGAATACATACAGAAAAAATATATTGGGAGACCTAATTTAGTTTCTGACCACTAATGACAAGTGGGGTCTGCAGTTCACCAAAATACTGTTAGTGTTGTCCTTAGCAATCAGCCTTTACTTTGCGTAGGAAAAGTATAATGGATTTTAGGCTTTTTTTTTCAGAATCTTATAAATTCTCTTGTATCCAGAAAGGTACCAACTGTGGTAACAATAAAACATTCTTGACTGTATGACCAAAGTTGAATTTACATTACTGTGTATCAAATTGCTTGTGCTCCATATTTAGTAATAAAAACATGGGATTGAAAGAGGAGGAGAAAGGGAAAAATAGACACTTCAAACTATTTTGTTCAAGTTCTTATTGTTGGATTTTGTTCCCCACACTTTTCATTGCTGCAGCCCTGATGTGAGATCAGTAACTTATTCTGTAATCTATCCATGGACTAGATTCTAATCTTCCTTGCTCCTAACCTTGAATGCAAATAACTGCAGATGGCAAATAACTGAGAAATTTATATGGGAGTAGCTGCTTAGTTTTCACTACTTGAACCATTGTCCTACAACAGATAAAATGTTCTAGAATAAACTCCACGAGGATGATGACAGATTCTAAAACCTTATGGAGCAGATTTACATGTGTAGTCCTATATCATATCACAGCTTTGCAAATCTTGCCAATAGAATGGTGTTACCTAATTTCGGAAAGAAATATTTGTCTTAGAAACTGCAGAAGCATGACTTAAATATAATTCAAATTTAGATTTCTTTTATATTTAGCCCAGGCCTGGCAAAAAGATCAGGAATAGTCATAGAAATATAGATAGCTGATAGAAATTTTTCACAATTTAAAACTGGTAGTAACCTGGTAGAACTTTCCATCTGACACAGAAACATACAGAAATTCTCTGAGTTGTTTGTTCTAAAACCTAAATTGTATTTACAGTCCTCATTAAAATATAGAAGAAGTACTAATAAATAAAATCTAGTAGAGTTAATTTTTAGAGCTTTTTCTATATCCTTGAAAAAAGGTATTAAAACTAGTTGAGCAACTGAGAGAAAAAATACTAGTTGTTTTGTGAAAATGTTGGTTCCTAAATATCTATATCTTTCAGTATATATTTATATACTTTTATTTACATATATATGAGAAAAAGTAAAAATATTTATCATCCACTGGAGTAGGACATACTCAATATTTATTTTGTCCTTTCAGAGAGCTACTGTGCTTTTGGAGACAAAATGGAAATTTGAGGGTTCAGAATTAATGATATTAGTTATACTTTAGTTCTGCAAAGCGTTTGCACAAGTACTATACTTCACTGATTGCAGCAGAACCAAGTAGGTAAGTGCTTTAAGGAGTCAAACATCAGGTTCTCTAAGTGCCAGCATCCCGGACAAATGTCACAAAAAATGCTATTGTGGAAAGGAAGTTACCAATAACAACAAACAGTGAAGAGCAGATAAATCAATATTTTTCTTTATGAAAAATATCATGGAGTATTGCCTGGGAAAAGAGAAGAATACAGAGCTGTCATACAGTAAGAATCCAAAGAAGATTAAGGTGCTATTTAGAATTAAGTATGTTCAAAATTTTCGGTCATATAAAATGACACTTTCTTCAGGTCTTGTACTATCTCCCTATAAAAAGATCCAGCCTTAATTGTAAATAACCACCTCTGTGTTACAAGCCATTGCCCGCTGTTAATAAGAGGAGAGGCTTTGTGGTGCCTTGAGCTGCTTATGCTTCAGAGTCCGGAATGCAAAGGCATTGCTGGGTTACTGTGGGGTAACTGGGAGTGAGTAGAGCCTGCCAGCTGCTCTGACCTCAGTGCATAAGCTGTGTGCAGTTTTGCCCACCTGTGTTTGCAGGGTAACTCACTTCCCTTTCATTAGCAGGTAAGCAAACTCACATCAAATTTCCTGGGAAGTAATATCAGGTATGTGGGCAAATCAGCTCTGTGAGCTGCTCCTTCAAGCTGTAATTTGCTTCATGTCGACACTTTTGTTTATTCATCATCTGCAGTCACTCACTGTTTTGTTTTCTTTTATGACAAGTCATTGATATTTTGTTCTATTTAATTTAAAATAATCATAAATGTATGTATTTAGGTGTTTGGAGATGTTTTTAGACAGAAAAAGGTGTATATAGGTAGTGAAAACTTTTACTACTTTCCTACTACATTGGATAGTAGAGCATGGGGCTGGCTATGAAGACATAAATAAAATGAATATTCATAAGTAATAAATATTAATTACACAAGGCTTGTGTTCCAGTGTGCTGTTGCTTGTAACAGGTACCACCTGCATGGCAGAGTGCACTTGTTAAATGAGAATTGCTATTGGAAAAACACCTAGTGGGATTTCACTAGAAAAAACCTCTTTCATCTACAGTAGATATTTACAGCTTATTGGCTCCAACTTGAACCAAACAGAATTTTTAAGTCTGAGTTTCTTCCTCAAAGTCTGGCATGATTTCACTGATGTCTTCAATTCTAGGTATTCAGCATGTAAGTGCATGAACAAATTACCTGCTGGTTAGTATTTAAAACACATTCATGAAATAAAGTTAATATGAGAAAAGGTCATCCACAGGTACTTCTTCTAAGGTATGCTCATGTCCTCCCACATATGTATAGCCATACATCTTTGCTTCAGTGGCTCTGACAGCAGCTGTTCTGTGGGATAGCTGGGGCTGCGTGTGGTGTTTGGTTTATAGAGAGTGGTGAGGGGGGCTAAAAGGGCTGTAGCGTCCCTTTAGCATGTTCCTGTTGTCACGGCTACACCTAGGTTGTACGCGCGTGTACCCCATCGTATATCTGTTTGTCTCAGAGATTGTTATATTGCAAAAACTGGGTTTGTTTGGGGTTTTTTGCAATTAAAGAAAAAACAAAAATAAAACAGATAACTGTTCAAAGTAATTGCTTGACATTTCCAGAGCTTCAATGTACTAATGGATTCCCAATCTAATATTTGGTTTTGGATTGCCAGATTATTTGCTAGTTGACAACTCCTCCTGAGTGGGGGACAAGTTGCAAGCTGCTTCTGCATCTACTTTGAGCACATGAGTGCAGGTTTACTGCACTGTCCCATCTCCAACTTGCAGTGTAAAGAATGCAGCTCTGCTCAGAGAGACACTAGTGCTGATTGTGTCCTTTGGCCAAGATAAATTGCAGAAGCATGAAGTTATGATGACAAAAACCAGCAAGACCACAAGAGGCGTCAAAGAGGTTTAAAAAACCCCCAAATCCAAACACACAAACCAAAATAAGACATAAAAAAAGCCCCAAACCAATAAGAGATCCAAAGATATGTAATTTAAAAGGTTTGGTGAATTCACCAAAATCAAAACAAAAGAAATTAAAATTTAAAAATTATGCTTTTATCCAGGAAAAGATTCACGTCAAGCATGTAGACAAAGCACAGAACAAAGGGCAGAATATTCTGAACATTAATAGGGAATCTAAAAAACTCTTCATCCAACCCTGCTTAGTATCTAGCAAGTTTTCTATCTCTTAATGTTTCTTTATTTTAATTTCTGAGAGAGATGCGAGGCTGTACTTGGCAAACTGTTTTCTTCTCAAAGCTCTCCCAGCTCTTTACTTTTCAAACCCTTGTACTTTGATTAATACTTGCTTATTTCTGGTAAAGTACTATGGATCATAATTCAATAAAGATGGCATTTACTGCCATCTGTCTTGACATTCTTTGAATAGAAAATGTGAAAGGTGAAAGGTTTACTGGTAGGCCTTACTGCCTCGAGCATACAGGTAGAATAAGAAGCCTTAAATATGGTACACAGTAATCCCAGCAAAAAGTGATTGTTTTATATTCTCCATCTTCTCCATCACAGCTTTACCTTCTTTAAGCAATTCTTCTACCAGAACAGCTTTTCTAAAAAGCAAAACACAGCAACATCAGGTTGTAGTCACTGCTTGTCAAACGAGTGCACTAATCAGGACTTGCAGAGTGACCACCTTGATTCCAGCTGTTCAACCTCTGTTACACATTAGAAGGCAAACAAGGAAATACTGTATATTGCCTTAATACTTAGTCTGAAAGGTGACTGTTCTGGATTGCACACCTCACTATAATGCATAATTGTCTCTTTCTGGCAATTCACTGTTTTGTGTTTTTTTTTTAAACAGCAATATGTTTATGTTCTTATTCAAATTATACTTAACATAGCTTCTTTAATTACTGGTAAAATTCATTGGAACTGAATCAGAATACTTAGTGTAGCTGAGTAGGACCATAGACCATGATAGATTACCCTAACAATTCTTATTCCGTTAGTGTATGTGGAAATAGCATTAAAGTTTAAAAGAGACAGGGGAAATTTCTGGTAGTTTCAAACTAAAAAAAACTGTACAACTGAGGTTTGATTTTTGCCCCCTTGATTTTTTCCTAACACCACCTGTTTTAAGTATCAGTCTGGTTAGAGGCAAGTCTGGTTTTAAACTGCCTAGAGTGCAAAAAAACATGAAACACTTCTCAAAAGATGTTGTATGAAAGCTTACATCATTACTTTGCTAAAAACAAAGAAATCAGATGAATCAAATTTTTGTCACTCTTAGAAGCAGAAATATAAAACATACTGCAATATTTCCCCCACACTGTAGAAGAAGTGATAGCAAGTGTCTTATTTTTAATTGTTACTGGCCATAGCTGATGGAAGCCACAAAATAACACCATTCCCTTTTTCATGGCCTTCAGTTTCCCACAACACGAAAAATATTGACTTCCCCCCACCATGTTTTTCCTTCAGCTTTGGTGTGATTTGCTGCCCGTAATCCCTGATGGTGCTGTCAGTGATATCAGCCCGATTCTAGGAACAGGGTCCTTGCTTTCCAGAGTACTCTCCAGTAGCAGATCAAAGTCAGATCAAAGGTCAGGCAGTGAATCTTGAGTTGAGGTTTCTTTTCTAACTGTCCATGAAACCCTCCAAATATCCCACATTTTATTGTCAATTTTAAGTAGTTGTCAGTCTAAACTACCCAAGTGGCCTTTTACTTGTTACTCTCCTGAGGCTCAGTGCTATGGGAATGCTTAGAAAATCTCATTCTGAAACCTTTTCAGGGCATACTTACCCTTACAGTCCTAGTGACCCTAAGGAGCATGCACACTTGCACAGTTCTCCGTCTGAGCAAAAGGAGCTGTGGAATTAGGATCTCAGATGATGGCATGTTGCATATATTCTGGAATTACCTTTCTCTTCTTTCATCATTTTGAAAGCTGTTTAAATTCTTTCAGGTTATTGTGTGACAAGTGCTATTTTTAATATATGCTGCAAGATGCATCTTAGCTGTACAACCTACAGCTAGTTAAGAGGGGATAACAAAAAAGGATGGGGATAAATATGAGTTGAGGAGACTGTGGTGCAGTGTTATACGATTGATACAGTTTTGCAAATCCTTTATCAGCTCTCCTTCATACTTAACTGCCTTATTGCTTTGTGATCTTTAAAGGTTAAATTGTTTTAAGACCCCAAACCAAGCTGCTTTAGTACAAAGCTTAGGGTGAAGCACAGATCTATGTTTGCTTTGTATAAGTTTTCTTTTCTGAGTAGCTTGTGTATCCTGAGTTTTGGATCAGATCTAGACAATTATTATTAAATTACAAAGGCTTCTCTGGTAAGAATAGACAACGTATAAAGCATAGGCAGCAGTGTTTAGATCCTGTTGAGGCCTGATGTGAGTAAGTGCAGCTCTGCTGATGTCAGTGGAGTTACATCTGCTTGCTCTAGGTCTTAATATAGTCTTCAGACTGCAGGAAGCCTTACGGATGTACTGAATGCTGCGTGGTAGCAATAAATAATGGAATTTACTTGTAGAAAGTGTCTTCCATCTGAGGATCCTCAAACACTTGGCAAGCATGATTTTCTTTTGTGGGAGAGGAAAGAATCTAAATGGCTATTCTTTATCCTTTTGAGAACAGGAAAGATTATTTATTGTGGGAGGTGGGTATTTTCTTTTAAAAAGTAATGATATCTTTAGACATTAATGGTATAATTTTATATTATCAAGAGCTGAAAATGTTCTGTCCTTCCCAAATGTATTTTGGAATGATGATCTGTGGTATACATCAGTTTGCAAACAGCATGAATATGTTAGCCTTTGTTGCTTTATCCTCCGCCAAAAATTTAGAGACGATAGCATCTGTTTCCACTACCCACGCTATCCAAATCATTAAAAGCTCACAAGAGTTGGAAAAGAAGTTCTGAAAGCTTTCACATGTCTGTCTTTGCTAGGAAAATCACTCTCTTGTAACCATGTGTTCAGACAGTCTTTTTTGCTTGTGGTCCTGAATTTCAGGTGATAATGAGTGATGGCTGGAAAGGCAGGATTAAAATTTAGGTAATGACAGATTTCAAACACAAATGAATCCTGAGTGCATACTTTCATTGATGACACTTCAGCAAATTTTGAACTAATAACTACATTTTTCTCTTCTTGATGCAATGAGACATGGAAGACACTTCAGACACATGGGTAGCTGAAGATGGGCCACAGAATTCACAATAAGGTCTTGGTGGTATGGATCTTGGATGTCTAAATGAGTGACTAGTTCTCTCCGGTGCTGAAAAAACCACAATGTGCTGGCTTTAGAACATATGAAGGTTTGGAATAGATTCTTTTTTTTTTTTTCTAAATAGTTTGCTAGCAGCTCTTAAGAGCCTTCTAAAATAACCAAAGTACATTTCCTTTTCCCATCTCTTTCCCGCATTCCCTTTATTTCTCCCATACGCCACTGGTGAGTTATAGGTAGAAAGACCTCTATGTATTAAATTGACCAAAATACAGGAAATAGTGGTCTCTTACTTGTCTTTTCTTATTATTTTAAAACCATATTTCTTCCACACAATACAGAACAATTTGAAAACATGAAGAAACCAAATCCAAAGTGCCATCCAGTTGTTTCACTTTCTTCCAACTCTGCCACAAATTCTGTGTTCTGCTGTTGCAGGCTCTGGTCTCTTACTGTTAGTATCAATAACAGTGCAGATAATGACTTCTGAGCAAGCAGAACTGGTTTGGTTTGTTGGATTTTTTTGGTCTGAATTAAACAGCAACAAAACCCATAGTTGGTGCTTGTGCTATTAGATGTACAATAACCATTTAAAGTTGTCTCAGTGGTTCAGTAGAATGGGAAGTAGGAGGTGAGAGAAAAAACCTACAAGGGGACTCAAGTCTGACAATATATAAGAATTTGAGGAACACAGAATAAAATCAGAAATAATTAAATTAAAAGCTCAAAATAGCCAAACTTAGGGAGATTAGTGAACTATAAAACTTAAAATTCTACTAATGTAATATCTACATATTTTAAATGTTAAAGATTTTGGTTTTACCCTTGACTTCTGTGCCCACAGGAAGGTTTGACCCCCTTTATAATCCTTAATGCTATTTCATCCTGTTCGTTTTTAAAACTGGTAAAATTTGCAGTTATATGTAAAATTTTACATGGCTTTCTTCTGTGTCTGAAATTTGGTAATAGAAATAGATTATATGGGCACATTAACTTTGTTATATTAAGCTCTAATTTCATGCCCTCTATCTTTTGATAGAAAAACAGACCATAACAGACTTTCTGATACAAGTAATAACAGGTTCCTTGCAATCTGGCCCAAAAAAATCAACACCACTCCATTTCCACCTCCCCCTGTTTTTGCACAGCAGCGTGGCCTAGACTGTGCAGATATGCTGACTCCTGCCATTAGAGCCCATGCTTAATATTATAAGTAAGTATGTTTTGTCAGGTCCGAAATAACTTCTGCTGTAAGGATTTAAAGCTCACAGTATATGTCTTGGGGCTGAGCTCATTTCCGTACAGTGTGAGAAATTCATTGTTTTTTCAGTTCCAATTTCGTGAGTAAGAGGCAAATACTGCAAAGCTGCTCCCGATTCTTAGTGGGAAAGCAGAAGCAGCCTGTTGTGCAGTGTGTATACGTGGCCTCGGGGCTTCCATACTTTCTAGTCAATTAAAAAGTTTTAAGTTGAGCAAGTTTAGTCCCTATCAGTGACAATGCAGGTTTATCCTTGAATATTCAAAGAAAAATATCTCTTCAGATGAGTCACATTTTTAATGTATGTTAGGTACACTTTCTATAACTTAGGGAAAAACACTGATTACTAGTGTGATTATAGACCACACAGTCATTTTTCTTGCTGAGCCTGTGTTATGAGGCAGAGCCCTAGGAAGGCCCTGGTGCTGACCTAGCAGCAGTCCTCCAGTGGTGGGATTTCTCAGCCATCTACATAATCATCTTCTAGTCATTTCCTGGGCTTGCCTGACTTTCATTTACCCTCAGATTAGGAGCCTTTTGGGTCTTTTAACACTGAGACATGGCAAGAAGTTGACCTGAATTTTGTTTTCTTGTGAGAAAGGGTTTTTGCAGTGAAAAATGGTTGTATCTCTATCACCCACGTGTTGCAGAACAGGAGCCTTAATCTGGGCAATGGTGGTTCCTACTCTTCCTCCCTGTCTCAAGAAAACTTCAAGCAACGGCTCACTGTGGTATCTGCTACTATATCTAACAATACTGTAACGATATAAGTTTAACAGCTTGGTGAGTGAAAGTAAGTAGTGAAAGCAAATATGTCTTTTCTAACTGTCCTGCTATCCAGAGTAGTGAGCATGGGAGATGTGGTTTGTGTACTAAAAATTGAAAAATTGTCATTTTATCGTAAACATAGACAACCACATAGTTTATTTGCTACAGGGCTAATTGTCCTTTAATTTAAAAAATTAAAAGTTATTATGTGATAATACATTAAAAATTATTAAACTCACTTTGTTTAAAGCGAGCCAAATGTCTGGAGGTTACACTCTCCAAATTAGAACCAGCAGACTGTTTACCTGTGTTTTCTTCAGTTGTATTGCTGAATGGATGTTAGTTCACAGAGCTGTTTTATGCAGTGTGAAGATACTCTTGCATAATTTATTTTGAATTTCTACCTGTGGAGACTATGTGCAGACATCTAACATTTCCTTCATCTCGTGACAAAACATTTTTTATTGTGCCCGTTCCCAAAGGAAAAATTCAGTCCACTTTTTGCATAGTTTTAAGTCTTTAAGGTAACTGACAAAAGATACAGCACTGGATAGAAATGTGGGACCAATTGGGGCAACAGCAGTTACTTGTGCAATGACTTAGGCAAGATGCACAAAATCTTACCTATATAAATGATGGAGGGGAGGATGGAGGTGGACCTCTGTCTGCACCTCAGTGAGAGTCTTTGCAGGGAACTTCTGTTGCAAACATGCATAACTCCCTGCAAAGTATCCTAAAAAAGCCAGTGTTACAGAAATGCCAAAAGGGATTAAATAGGCACTTTTAAAGTGAGATGAAACAATTAAAAAATACATTCCACAACTTGTAAATAGCTGGTGGATGCTTGGAGAGGTGAGTTAATAATTGAAAATAAAGGGTTTTTTCTGTCAGTTGCCATTAGGAGCACATGGTGCTATCAGCCAAAACAATAGGAGAACAAGCAAGAACACAATTTCCTTTCCATATTAAGAAATTGACATCAAAAGTGTGTGTGCAAGATAATGGGTTAAAGAAGAGAAAATATGTGCACGTTGTTCTTTAGTAAAATACCAGACATGCCCATGACTTATTGGTGTGAAACGCTGTGCGTGTCTTGTATGATGATGTAGTAGTCTCGGAGACAGCATGCAATGTGGCAGTTACTATGGTAACAAGATGTTTTTCATTGAAGGGCCATTAAAATGGTGGCATATAAATAACATATGTATAGTACATTGTCTTTGAATGAGCCGTTCTTGTCCAGGGATTGTAAACACATGCTTTTATTCCTTTTCCCTCTTTTTTTTTTTTTCTTTCCCCCCCATCTCCTTATCTGAATTCTTGTATGTTTTTGATGTCATGTGATCAGCCTGTCTCATTTTTAGCACTTTGCCTCTTTGAAGCTATGAAGCTATAGTGCTTGCAGACCTGATATGATACAATAAGAGGTGACTGAATGGGATGCTTGTTGTTAAGGACTCAAGACAAAAGGAAGTAAAATGAGTGAGAGTCTCATTCCACAACTCTGAAGTATGACACTCAGTTAAGACTTATTCAGTCAAGAGCATGAGCTTCAAAAGGACAGAGGAGTTTGTCTCTGTGCATGCTGAAATGCTTTCTTGCACTTAACTTCAGGCAAAAAGGTAATTCAGTGTACTTCAGTTAGGTAATTACTGAATTAAAGCTGAACAAGGTTTGAAATATTTTCCTGAGCTGAGACTTGGTGGTTCAGATTAGTGTAAGATCAATTCACTAAATATTTGTAGACGTAAAACATTGCAGACACTGTTCCCATATCCCCACTTGTTTGGAGAAGTCAACAGGGCTAAGGCAGCAAAGATGGGTGGTTCCACTGCAGTGCAATCAGCAGTGAAGGTAAATATCTCTTCCAACTGTTCTGCTATTCAGAGTAGTGAGCACAGGAGATGTGGTTTGTATACTGAAAATTGAAGAATTGTAATTTATATGACAAATTTGTGGAGCTGTTTATCATATTCAATGCAAATTTCTTGAGATTTCTGTGATAGGCATTAACTAAAGCAACTGTTGCTCACTTGGGTGAGGAAAGCTGGCCCTGTGAAAAGGCAATTTTAAACCTTTCAATATTACTTATTACCCTGAAAAACTAATGAAATGTACTGAGGGAGAAGATGCATCTCAGCATTATTACATAATTGCAAAGGAAATTATAAAACCCCCTTAATTTTTCAAAGTGTACTGTTGTAACAAGAATAATACTCTAACTTTTCATCTGGTCAGAGGAATTTGTAAGAGGAAGGATAGTGTATTTGAAGCATATATTTGCTGAAACTGGCATCCCATATCAGCAGGGGCATCCAACCAGCAGCAGGTTATTTTTTGGCCATACTATGATGTACATTCGTACATCCAGGCAAGTGTCTTACACCTTGGAGATGTATTCAGAGATGTAAATGCAGTGATCCTAGTTGGTAAAACTGTACCAACTCCCCTAACAACCAACTCTTCTAGTGGCTAATTTACCCATTCTTTCCAAAACGAAAACAAGTGGAAGTCTCCTGGGGAAGTTGAGCAGAAATTGAAATTTAGTACAAAGTAAAGCACAATCCTTGTACAGAGTAGTGAATGTAGCCAAATACCAACAAACTGCTTCCTCTGGCTCTCTTACTACCACAAGAATTCTTGTGTTTACTGCTCATTGTTATTTTTTTCCTTCTCCTTCTGTTATTTTTTTCTTTCCAAACATTCATTTTCAGAGAAAGAACCTCAGTAGTATTTCTGAAGAATGAATACTTGCACAGGGAGTCGATGTGCAATAGGAACATTCATTTATTGAAAAAATTTGGTCCCCAAGTTCACGTTAGCAGAATTCCACTGCCAATTATTCCAAATCACGTTGGTGCAGGAGATAACATAAATGAAAGAAATGAAGGAGTTGTGGCAGAATCTTGTATGGGTGAGCTGTGACACATGGGTAAAATGGCACTTGGGTGATGCTCATCACTCTTTTTATATAAGGCACTAAGGAATAAGTGGTTGCCTTGCAGCTTCAAAGAGGATTTAGTCACTGCTAGTGAGAAGTATTGAATTCCCAGAGGACAGCCCTCACTGGAGTTGGGAACCTGCTGTTGCGTTTTGCTGTCCTGCATTAGAAATTATAAAGCTGAGTTGAATAATAATCAGATATGGAGCTCACTTGAAACAACTATTCAGTTTCGTTGATTCAAAGGCAAAAATGATAGTATTTACTCCAAAGATTCAGGTAGGAAGATAGTTTCTATTGAAAATTATATTCTTAGCAATAATTTTATTTCTAAGAACAGAAGACTGAGAAAGTTCTGTGACAGTGTGTGATAAATATGGGCAAACATTGAATTTCTATACCAGTTCTATGTATATGCAGTCAAAACAAAACTATACATTCAAAATCTCAAGCATTATCAAGGTTGTAAATTCAATAATTTAAGAGCTGGAATTCAAGTTTTAGAGACCAATCTTAACTTGCTACCAGCCTTGTATCAGAATCCATGTAATCTGATAGTGTTTTTAATAACCTGATGACTATTTTCCTAAGGTTTCTTCTTTGAAAATATAGATATCCATAAATTTAGCCCTACTAATATTGCATTCTTGAACAAATGAAGAAGCGAAAGCTGAACTGCCCTTTGTCCATCTTTTCACAGGGATGTGGACAATTTTCTGTCTCAGAAAAATATGGATGTCCAATATGTGTATAAGGTATGTTTCCATCCCTCTGGATGTATGTGTATGTTAACTTCTATGATTGAAGAGTGAGTCAGTAGGATTCAAGTGAACTGGGTTAGCTTTTGAACTCATCATCACTCTGTGGCAATGGATAATTCAGTCGGCTCATGTCTCTCTCTCAGGTGGCTGGTAGTGAATAAGAAATATTGGGAAAACAATGTCCTGATGCTAAAGGTGCCTCAGGATAATGACAGCAGAAATCATTAAATGGCAATGCTTCACTGTGCCAATGTTGTTGCTTTTCTGTAATGACATAAAATAGAAAACAAAATTAAAACAAAATATTCATTAGACCAATTAGAGACACATCTTCATAATCTCCTATTAAAAACAATAATCATTAAAAATAATAAAACCTATTTTTTACTGTTGAAAAAAGAATATTTTTTTAATCACAATGCTTCATAAATGTGCCTTTGACTGTAATATTTGTGCAAATCAAATTCCATTTAACCCAAAGTGTAGCTGAGATCAGCAGCTACAAGATCCCAACCTACTCATTCCTACATACCACATTTTAAAGTTGAAACAAACAAGTAAGAGGAAACAGAAATAAATGCAGAAAATTCAAATAAACAAACCAACCCAAACAGGCTGGTGGTGTGTCCATCACCTGGGTCAGCACATGATGTTGTGCAGCAGCCGTCAGCCCCTGTCCCTGTGCTCAGCCCATCCTCTCTGCTGGCCCGTGCCACGTCCTGTGCTGGCAATCAGAGCTGACGGGCTCAGCTCACAGGCCCAAGGTACGCAGGAATGGGTTTCTGTGGAATCAGCACTGAATTTCAGGTGTCCTGGGAGTGACAGCTGAAGGCATTGTAGAGGAGGTAGCAGACTGCTTTGCCAGGTAAGGTCCTTCCTATGTGCTGCTCCTTGGCTCTGTTAAGGTGTGTGTTTGTTGCTTTGGCACACACCCTTTTTACTTCTGCTGTGTTTGTGTTGATGCTTCTCGAACCGGGCATGGTTTTTATATGAGTAGTGGCTACTGGAGCACTGGTTGCTCCCTGAAATTGGTTGATGAGCGGTAGCGTCCTGTGTTACATGACGGGATGTGGCTGAGCTGCACTAGATTCTCCTTTTGCTCTTTGTGGAAGCCTTTCGGTTATGACAATAGCAGTAATGTATGTATATGGGACATTGTAACTTGGAGCTTTGACATCAGTCCTTTCTCAGTTGTTGCTATGCATTCCTGCTGCTATTGTAGTGGTAAACTATCCCAGGATTCTGCTGCTAGTTTCATATTTCTGCTCTCAGGCTTTCTCTTTCTAAAGTTGCATTTGTATTGATCCTTCCAACTTATTTATAAGAATACTGTATAAATAATTTCTCTTCTTTCCACAAGCTTTTTCTCTTAACCAACTTCAAGAGAAAAACTTAAAAAAAGATATATTGTATTTTCCAGATGAGGAAACCTGTCATTTATTTTTAAGTGTGCACGTCATGTTTTCCATACTTCTCCAATAACTTTCACTAAAAATTTTGTCTTGGAGGAGACTCTTTAGGCTCCCGAGAAAATGCATAGATTTGTAGAAGGTGTTCATCTTTAGAACCAACACAGTATGTGTGCAGAGAGCCTTCATTTGCACAAAATCTAAACATATTATGTCCATTTATAGTTGCACAAAGCAATGAAGAATGAAAACCATGTTTTTCATTTCTAACAGATTTGATTCAATTTTAGTACACAGGGGTTTTTTTGTATAACGAATAAATACAAGGCAAAGCTAGTTAAACTCTATATACTAATAGCCCTATGTTTTACATGCCCATAGTGTGTGAAGAAATGGAAAGCTACCTTGGGGGAAGGATAAATAATTACATATATACATACTTCAAAGATGCACTAAGTACTCTTTGGCATTCTATGAATAGGAAAGCACAAGTAAGATGTTTGGATGGAATATAATCCTTGAACCTGATATACACATAAGAAATGTATTTGTCTGTGGCATGGCTTAATGGAGTAATTTGAATTTAACTTTAGCTTCATATATTCAAGTTATTTCAGAGATAGATGAGAAAAATTTATCTTTTTATATGTTTGCTGCTGCTGGTTATGGAAAAAATTATATGCTGTTTATACAAATAGATAGTATTTAACTTTATTTTCTTCAGTCCTTTTACTTCTTTGTTGCCAACAGAAATATATGGTGTACTAGGCTTTTTCTGGTCTAAATTGGACTTTTTTTCTTTATCTGCATGCTCCTTGTAATGCAAAACAGTAGGCAGTGATCCATGCAGGCTTCCATTTATAATATTAATACAAGCCATGTTCCATGCTAATACATCACATTAATATTAAAGCAAGAAGTGTAAGACTGGTGAGTGCTTAATCATTTGCAATTAGCACCTAACAGCTAATTCAGTAGAGGGCTTTTAGAAAGAAAAAAATGTGTATATGGAGGGGGGGAAAGGGGGAGCAGTAGTTTGCTAAATGCTGGTTGATTTAAGTTAAAGTATTTAACACTGTGAAAACTTAGTAATTAGAAGAGTTCTTGTCACCAGTCAACTTTTCCTTAATTGATCATTTAAAAATAAAACAAAACATTATTCTCCTTAGAAGAGAAGCAATGGCAGCATCAATCATAAAGTTCCTTTACTAATTTAGTTGAAGATTTTTCTCACTGTTCTTTTTTCAGTCATTTAGGATTACACAATGAGGGCTGGAATCTTTTCTTACTGAATTGCAGAGCACTATATTCCATTTCTTAGGTTGTTTATGGATGTAGAAAAGTAATCTAATCAGACTGTAGCTGAATTCTTCAAATCAGATTGTTAAAAAAACTGATCTACAAAATCTAGTGAGAGAAGGGGGTTATAGATATTAAGTGAAGCGACTTCTTGGTATTCTTCCTGTGGCTCTGAGTAGTGTTTTGCTGTATGGCTGCTGTTCCGGTATCCCAACAGCCTGAGACTGCTTGCACAAGAGCTTATCTCTTTGGGTAACTTAATTTTCCCAGGTGGAGAAACACATAATTAAGATTCGAAGGGCCTATACCTTTACTACTGAGAAAAATTATATCCAGATATTATAAAGTAAATATCACAAATTGTCATGTCTGTCATCCCACTTATATTTCAGGACCCCACTGATGCTACTTGTGTTGTGTTAATGTCTGCTACAATTTTAGTATTTTCTTCAAAATGTCATTTTTGAGAAAGTTTGAATGGTGCTCAGAGCCAGACTTTGAAAGCAGGATACTTCTCTCTGTTCCAAGCTTCACTTTTGATTTTCTCTGCTGCTTTGTCTACCACTTAACACTTTCAGTTGAAAGAACATATATATATATATATATATTTATATATAACTAGAGAAAAAAATGCATTGCCTCTAAATAGGGATTTGAGTGCATTTTCTTAGGAAGAGTTTATGGTTGTTTTTGGATAAGGTTGCTGTATACCTATATATGTTATACTATGTTTTTATGAATCATAGATAAAAGCTATTGCTACACATTGTTTTCTGTAAAGAGCAAACCACATTGTTGAGGTAAAAGTATCTTTACCGACAACAACTTTGAGGAGAATTATATATAATTTCATGTATTATGAGTAATCTGAGGAAATTTACTGTGTAGATAGGAGCTAAAATGTCTTACCTCCCATCTCTCCCATCTTTTTCTCTCCAGTCCTTGTGATTGCCTGGCCTGGTACTCTGCATGATGTTCTCATATTATGTTTTCTATTCTTTTCCTTTTGTCATGGCAGTTTGCATTTCATTCCTTTTTCCAATTGCTTATGCCTCATCTGTATAATAACCTCGAGACTCCCTACCATTTTTTCTTCATGCACTGCTCCCCCCATGCACAACCTGACCTGAGAAGAAACAACCTGTCGCAGCTCATTGATCCTGGCAGTATGAAGCAGAGGCTATATAGGAACAAACCTTATTGTATGGAATGGAACCCATTCCCCTCTGACTCCACTTAGCCTGGCCATTTCCAAACAGTTCTTATGTACTGGGTAACGTTCACCCGTATTGTAAGAGAAGAAGAAACGTAATGACTCTCAGACATTCTATATGCTTCTATTCAGGGAACAGAAATACTTTCAGGAGTGTCTATTTCCTTTTCTCTCAGAAATCTTCCAGTGTAGAGATGCTGAACAGTATTTTTCAAATACAAGCTTTGACAGTTAAAAAGTTAAATAGCACTTAAAAAACTGAAAGGGATTGGGAGAAGGAAGCTTACAAATAACACTGTGCAGAATATATTTCCAGATTATTACTATAAATAAAATGAAGAGCCGTAAAATGATAGAGAACAGTGAAAAGCTGTATCTGGCTCATTTGGAGGCTTAAAGAAGACTTTTATTATGACAGCAACAACCCAATAGATACAGAAACTAGCAAATGGCTCCAGCAAGGATCATGAGAGCCTCAGAAGGTCCTTAGCACGGTCCTGATCTTTCCCTCTCTCTTTGCCCTTGACCATCAAAAGTTGTCTGTCCTTCCTTGAAGAAAAGCAAGAGGGAGCAGGACTGCCCAAAAGACCACAACACTGAGGAGGTGCTAGATGAAATTAACAAGGTTCCCTAATTTTTTTATTTTGCTGTGCTTTAGAGAAAGATTGGAAAAGCTATTGGGGGTGGGGAAGAGAATAAAAGGGGGAGAAGAAAGAGTTTTTGAAGTTTCAAGATTGGAAAAAAGAAAGCAGCACAGAAAAACAGCAACTGTATAGTGGAAAAAAGAACAATAAAAGATGAAACAAATAATAGGAGAACTGGCAAGAGAAAAGATGAAACAGAAGAAAGGAAAGGAGAATCAAAGCAGGAGAAAGTATAGAAGAAAGATACACGAGGGGAAAAGATTCAGAGATGCCATTAGGAATGTCTCCCCAACATGAAGAGAAGGGTGACGTGGGCTTTTACTGGAGAGAAAAAGGGGTAAGAAAGGACTGAGGATGGATGAATATGGTAAAAAAGTGGCCAGTATTAATATTCGTCCATGTATGTAATCTCTTTGCACCTCTACAAACCTTTGCCTAGGCACTCTCCTCTTCCATCCTCTTGCTGTCAGCAGAGAAGGCACTAATGACACCCAGTGCCTGGGCCACACTGATCAGCAAGGTAAAAAAAAATCCCTTTGGAAAGGAAAGGACAAACATCTCAAAAAGAAGTCCTTCACTTGTCAAATTAGTGGCTTTAATGAAAGTGGATAGAGACTAATGAAAGGTTAAACCTGTAAATTGCAATCTAACAAATGGGTTCACAGAAGATGGATTTCTTTTTATAGGAAGAAAAGAAATAATACTGACAAAATGTTATTACCTTGACCATGACCAAACTGCAATTCCCTCAGATGGCAGCGTGCGCTCCTGCTGTTCTGCTGAGCTGGGCACTCTTGCTTCTCTTGAAGGATTGACAGACAAACAGCTCTTCATTGATCACTGTACTTTCAGAGTGCTTTGATCGTTACACTGAGTCTTCAGGAACATATACTATAATGATATCTCTGCCAGAGCCCAGGCAGTTCAAAATAGAATCATTAAGTTCAGTCAAAAGTCTTGTGTTTACATTTTGCGAAAGGTTTAGGAATTACATAGGAGGTCAACTTACACAGCAGAGTGCGTATTAGACAAAATTACAACAAAATCATAAATAATAAGAATAGGATCTGGGTTCTTTCACCTGTTCTCTCCTGGTTTTATCTTTCTGAGATTTTTTTTTTTTAATGGTTTTGGTTGTTGTTAGGGAGCAGCAGGGGAGGGCTACTTAGTCTGAATTTGAGAGGTGTGAGAGCATAAAAAAAGATAGTGTTGTAAAGCTAACAGGGAGTGCACCATGTTTTGATCTGGCTGAACTTTGTATCGACCTCCATCACTTTCAAAAACTTCTTTCTTATGTGTTTTGGTTTTCCTTTTTTTTTTCCAGATTTCTTTTCTACAAATTCTTCATATCTTGTGTGTTGCCTATTACTAGGACTAGTTCCACCAGCACCAGCCTTGTCACAAGGAAGATGTAATAAGATTTTAATTTTCAAGTTCTTTGAGGCAGTGAACTTTTGCTCTTAGTCACTTTCCGTGAAGGGCACTCTAAATAATTAGGAAAAATAAAAATTAAGTTGTTCAGGTGGGAAAGACTGACTTCAAGAGGTTACATTCTGCTATGTAATTATTTAATTTCAACACACACCACCAACTGCTTGCACGTGATGTGCCTTCCTTAAGGTTTGCTTATGTTGTTTAAAAGTTTCAGGCAAATCAAGAAACTTCCTTTCCAATCTGTAGAAGAGAAATCATGAATATTCTTTTCTTCCAAATAAGATGCAGTTTTAAGTAGGACATGAATATAATAAATATGTTAAGCAAGGGTTATACTTCTAATTTTTCAGCGGTTCGGGTATTTAGTAATTCGGTGTCACATCAGGAAGTTTTAATTTGAGTGTTTTATTGTGCCATACATTTAGTAGCAATCTGATACTGGAGAGAGGAAATTGCTGCAGTCCCTATTTTTCATGGTTTGTTTGAATGAATAATTAACTCTCACACATGATTAATTTAAAGTATTTAATAATAAAGCATTTCAGTACACCTCATGTAACATCCTGTATCCCTTTCACAGTGTGCTGCCTATAAGAAATATGTCAGTAAAAAGTGGATGCAGAAGAGCACAAGTGCTACTAGAGCAGAACATGGCAGCTGAGGCACAAAGGGCAGAGCAGTGCCCTTATTGTACCCAGCTGGATCAAATGGTGGGGTGGACGAGGGAATGCAGTGAGGACAACTTTCAGTAGTTGCACAGAAATCTTTTGAAAGGAAGATATACAGGGATTTTAAGGTGAACCAGAAAGAATGAGGTGGTTAGTCAAATTTTATAAGGAAGGAAAGATTGATCTGGTTACGTCAGGAATATCAGAAGATCCAGTGGATCATTATTGTCCCATGTTTTCTGTGTGCAGAAGAAATATTGATACCTCTAAGCATTTTGAGATCACAGAAGAAAGCTCTAAGAATCCAGGGTATTGAGTAGCGTTACCACTTTGTACCTGAGAGGTTGGAACATGCAGAGTTCTGTGTCTTCATAAGAAATGCAGTTTGAAGCCGGTGCCAAGCACAGAATGACAATAAGAGACGGAGCGTGGTTTTGCAGACATGGATGGTCTGGTGCTCTTCACTTGTGATGGAATACTTACAAAGAGAGCATCACTTCTTAAAATAAAATCCTCTTACATGGTCCCTTGACAACAAAAAGGAGAAAGTAATTGAGACTGAGAAAGAGAAATGGGAAGGAGTAGAAGAGAGGAACAAAAAATACGGTTCTGTGGAAACTGCCTGGAATGTTGTTTTATGGCATTTTCTGTGCAGTCCCTGGGAGAAGCCCCAGGAGGAGCTCTTGGGAAGCCATCAGGTTTCCTTCCCTATCCCAAGAGCTCTCAGCTGTGCAGGGACTCTCACCTCCTTTCTCAGATGTACGGTTGCAGCAGCCAGATGTATCATCTCAAAACTTTTCAAAAAAAGTGATATTATAACATGTCCTTCCACTAATGATGAGTACTTTTTGAAGACTCACTGAAGAGCAAATTCATCACAGGATTTCTGGGCAAGAAAACAGACTTTTTAAACATAATCTGCATTAATGTCCAAAAATCTGAGTCTGTAACAGTCTGAGTCACTGAAACTCCCACTGGTTTCTGTGTAGAGCTGAGTGTTTCTCAAGAGGTGCACAGCAGCCTGCAGCAGTGAACCAAAGCTGGGCTCTATTTCAGTGTTGTTCCCTGTGTAGAGTATGTCTCCTTGGGACTTCCTGCAGGCTGGCTGGTGACTTTTAAGCAGGTATGGGAAAAACTATTTGCAATTTTCTTTTCACATAGTAGTTTTTATTTTTGTTTTTACAAGAGGATTCTGTGTTCTAGCCAGTGATTTATCCCAAACCCTTTCTTACTCCTGGCTTGTAGGCAGCAAGTCAGTATGTCCTAAAAAACTAACTCCATTGTTTTGATTTAATTTTCTAATAATTTTTTTTCAATATCTTTGATTTTTCTGAATAGGTGAAGAAGAAGCATAAACCAAGTTAGTCATGGTAGAGGCATTTAACCACTTACATGCAGTCTCTTTTCTTTCCCACTGAAGTCAAATTGGAGTATCCCTTCCCACTCAGTGTGGGCAGAGTCCAGACTGGGACTAGCTTGTAAATGATCTTTGATTTATGAGAATTGTGCAAAATGTGAACCTAATCTAAAGCTCATGAGGTCTTGGAGAATCGTTCCATTTACTTCAGTCAACTTTGGGGGAGGCGCTATATGGAGAAGGGAGAGGGTATCTGAGCTGTTGTTGGTGGAAAGTTCCTCAAGGTCAAGTAGTCCATAAAAAACTGACTCTTGCTACCAGGCAGGCAGAGTGGGGCCAGAATTGCTGGGAAATCTGCTGAACAAGTTCTTGATGCCTCTGTTAAAGGAGTTTCTTTAGATGTATGAAGGTTATCCTTGATGTCTTGTAAACACAAACTTTTCCACTGTTAACTCCCTGGAAAAGTAATGAGTACACCTGTAATTTTGTCACAGAGAAACCTAGACCTAAATAATTGCAGTAAAATTTTGTGAGTGTCAGATATGATAGTGTTAGATACAGGGCCAGAAAGAAGAGGTTTTGCCATTCGTATGAACAAGTGCAAGGATGGATCCCAAATGTGACATCAGTTTTCAATGAAAATTCCATATTGGGTAAAGCTAATATACATGACATTTTAATTAAAGGGTAAATCTCTTCTGGCAAGTTTTCTGGTTTTTGGTGTTGTTAACACACTATGTTATTGTGGAGTTCTGATAACTTTTAAAGAAGGACTGCAGCATTCTGTATTGGAGTAGAGTTTGTTTCCCTAATGTGTGGTGAAGTCTTGACAAGTCTCAAGAAAAGAGATCTATAAAAAGCAAAGTACAATTTTTGTCATAGTGCTTGTCATTTCTCCATGTTATCTGTTTATGCAGTATGGAATTTTAAAAAAAATAATTATATAAATATTTATGCAAATGATTATTTATTATTCAGTAATCAATCTTTGTTTGGTACATTATAGCATAATCAGTTGTATGTTAAAAAGCATTTAATTTCATGCCTAATTAACATATTATAAATCGAGGAGAGAAAATTAAATTATTATGGACAGTTTGCAAATGTAATACATACAGTGTTCTTCAATAATTGCATGAATATTGGATGTAATGTGATGTGTTACTTCCACTCTCTTTTGTGCTCACTCTTTACTGATCGAGTGGAATGAATGGGCTCCAAGGGACGTGTCTGCACTGCCCTGAAGCAGCATCAGATTCCCATTAACATCAAAGCACACTATGTGCAGAGTTAGGGAACAATATATGGCCCAGTCTGTGTAAATTAGATCAGCTCCATGTAGGCATCTGGAATTTTGAAACACATCTACCTTTTGGGGAGAAATTTCCTGTAATCTGATTATTCTGGCAAATAGCTGCATAGTTTGGGCCCAATCCTCCTCTTTGTTTAGTCAGTGGCAAAATTCCCACTGACTTCAGTGCGTCAAAACTGTGTGCGTGTAGCTGGTGGAGTTTGGCTATGCCTAATTTTATAGTGCTGTGAATTTTGCAAAAAATTCCTGCCACAGAATACCATGGCCTTGTTTTGTGCTATCTTTGCACCTCACATAAAAAAGTTGCTGCTTTCTGTAAAGGGAGTAATGATTTCTTGAGCAACTGCAGAGACAATATGTATTGGTTTGTAATATTTTCTTTGGGATCCTTGACTCCCTGGGAATTTGAAGCCAGCTGTTTGCACTGCACTTACAGTGCTTAGGACCTAGGATTTCTGAATAGACTAGAAACTTGACTTTTGTCTAATTAAATGTATTTTATAATGGAAAATTTGATACAATATACAGAGTTGGGGTTAAAAAAAATGAAAAGGCAGAATGAGGCTGCTCAGTTTTATTCATCTGTACCATGCAAATTGGCTTCCAACAGAACTGTTGCTGTTAATTGAATAACTCAGTAATCTTTGCTGTTTAGAGATAAATAATACTACATGTTACTGAATTCCATGGACAAATAAATCATTTAATGACCGAGATTATATAAACATGCAAATTAAAAAAAAGCCCTGAGAAGTAAAGCTCCCTTCAGTTGATAACAGGACAGTTTTGTAAACCACTTAAAGCTGTGATAAAATCCTACTTGACTGGCCCACGAGCAGCTGTGACAAGTTGAATTTATTTCCTCTCTTACCAGGAAGCTTTGCAGGAAACTCTTAACATATGGTGCTTTTCACTTCCATCTAGAGCTATAAACGTTATTGGAAAAGGATGTTCCCAGGAGCAGCAAGTTTCTGACGTTTCTGCCAAATGGACTCCAAATGATCCTTCTGTGGTTCTGAATTCCCTAAGTTCTTAGGAGCTGGCAGCCAGAATCTCTGATCTAAACACAACTCACTAATTTAATTATTTTATTATAGATCTGTAGAAGGCTCTTGCAGACCAGTGACTTTGCATCTGTATTGGATCTAGCTAGGCAGGAAGCACAAGTTAGAAGAGTATAAATATTTTGTTTCTTAACTGCATTTTGCTTGAAAACTTGGAAACCATTTCACACACAAATCAGTCACACAAGTGTGGATGCAGAGGAATGGGAAATAGGGATAAAAGTAACATCAACTTGTGTTTAGTTTGAATTTTGAATGTTTGTATTTCCTAGGAAGACCAAGTAGCGTGTCCAGTGAGTAGAAGTAGTAATGAAAATCACAGCATAACATTGTACAGCTGCACTTGAGCTGTCCCCTTGCCCTCTCCCCAAAAAGACACATTAAGTACTTTTATGGGGAGTAAGTAATTGAATCTTTTTTATCTGGTTTATAATACACAAGAAGTTCAGAAGAAGCAGCAAAGTGTATGTTTTCGCTTAATGTGGTTCTGGAATTTTTTAAGAACTTTAAGAAGTAAATGGCTAAATTTTGCTACTTTTCTTTAGGAACGTTAGCTGCTGGCTACAAAACAACATTTATTCTAAGACCATGAACTTACATTGCAGGAGAGTTTAATTTGTAATTTCAGTTGGAGGACTGAACAAGAAGGGAGAGGGTCATGTTTCAAGCAGGTCCTGCTTTGGAATGGCATTAGAAAGAGGAGGAATATGAGTCGGAGCTCATATTACCAGTGCCTGGTGGCAGTGTTTGGTGTGACCTATACTGAGTCCTCAGGCTCTGCAGAGACACCAGGGCATTTTTTGTCAGTCAGCTCAGCTGTGAATAAAAATTTAGGCAGAGACTCATGTTGACAGGAAGATTTTGAGTTCCTTGGACGTGGGCACTTTGCCATGAAAGCGAAAGGATAAAGGTGTGTCTGTCTGACACAGATACAGTGTTCGATGAAAGAAAGGATATTGACTTAAAATGCAGCTTTGGCTTATGTGACAGTGGGATTTAGCTTTCCCCCATACCCCCCAAAATGGGGGTTTGTACCATATAAGCTGGGGGAGGGGAGATGGCATCCAGAGAATTACTCTGCCTCTGTGATTCATGTGCTTTTGTTTATGTGTGTACTGAAGAAAATATTAGTGGATTTAACTGCCAAAGACCTTTCATACAAAATAAGAAATAGAAGTTCTTGCACCAAAGAAAATGGTGATTTATCTGGTATCACAAGACTTGGGATAAGTCCAAGGATTATAATATTTCTTGTTCATGAAGGATGGAAAGCAAAAATGGTAATGAGCAGTGTTGCTGAAATTTGTGCTGGTGCTCTATAGACCAGGAAGAATTGGAACTGCTGAAAGGCAGCATATAAAACAGGGGATGAACAGGGGTGATACAACATTGAAACCAGGAATTGAAAACTGAATGTGAGTGGTTAGAACAGCATTTAAAAAAAAAAAAATAGAGTTGAAGGAATCATCATGAGAAAGGAGAATTCTAGTCACGCACACCAGAAAAATCAGTACATTATGAAGAGAACTATCTTTAGGTGGAAGGACTGGGTGAGAATCTAAGACCCTATAAAAATGACAAAAACAAAACAAAAGAACCCCACAGTTATTCCCTCACTGTGTGGCTAGTTAGGACTTCAAAAACTTTGTTTTTCTCCTCCTTGAAGGTGACAACCTCTTAAACAGTGATGAAAAAATACAGAAAAAACATCTACCCTTACAGGATTAGATTCTGATAAGGCACTACTAATGCAGCTGTGGTGGTTCATTTTGCCCTTTTAATCTGGAAAAGCTTTCCATTGATTATGTTAATTGGTAGTGAATATTCTACAAGCAAATTATGACATTCCCCTTTGAACTGCCTGAGCTACAGAGGGAGAGCAAGCCTGGGCTGTGCTCATGCACATCCTGAGCCCAGCTTTCAGCATCAAATGGAAAAGAAACTTCATCACAGCACCTCCTTAGTGCTTGTGTGCCTGGACACCATGCAATATAAGTCTTACCTATCCATGCTTTGCTGATGGGTAATTGAGTCCACTTCAGTCCTTGCTTCCCAGGTCACATTCCTACACTGGTCTTAACCTAAGTGTATTACAGCTATAATAGCATGGATTGTAATATATCACATTATATCATTAATTTATATATGATGTGTCTGGTTCCAGACTCATATACTGAGATATCAACAGTCTCTGATATCATTCTGAACTAGAGATTATTTTGTCAATTCTTATATGCTACTGAATATTTACTATCATGTTTTACAGCTTCCAAACATATGACATAATAATAGTCCTTAACAACTAAACTATCCCAAATATCGGTAGCTAAGTACTTGATTTTGACTCAGTGAGTTACTGAATGTTAAGTAAACATTAAGTCAAGAGCAAATGACTACTTTGCTTTCATTTGCATCAATGCAACCTCACTGAATTCACTGTGGTGCATCTAAAAATATGATTTGGACAGTAATTTAGCAAATTTTCTTATGTAGTAGAGCTGTTAAACCTCAGTAAAAATATTTTAAGAATCAATTGCTATTTAATTAACATGCAATTGATGTCCTAGTAAATCTAAATTAAATCCCCATTTTAGACACTTAGTTCAAAGTGTGAATTAACATTCTCTATTGATAAGTAGTAATATAATAGGCTTTCAATCCTGAGTTGAAGAAAAAAATCAATCGTAACATTAAGTTTCATTCAGTATAAAATTAATCACATATTTCTAGCACAATATAAATTCCTTCTTGCACCTTCTCTTGGTGCATATATCTGTTCTTGGTCACAACATTATGGTAAAGGGACAGATTGCATTTCCCCTTGCTAGCTTTCACAAGAAGGACTGCAGTACCTCTTCATTCCCTTCAAGATGCAGTCATGCTGTAGAAAAGAAGATGTAATAGAGCGGACAGATTCTTTTGACAGAGTCTGAACTTTAGGGTGCTTTGGGCAGATGTTCTAGGAGAACTCTCCCGCTTTGGCCCCTGTGCAGTGCAGGGAACAAAGGAGATCTGTTGGGCATTGGTGAATGAAGAAGGAGGCTAAGATGTGAGGCAGATATGTGAGAGAAAATGAAATGTATTTAGGCAGACAGAAAAGAAAGATATGTGAAAGGCACAACAAAAATTAATGACTGGGGAGATGTTAGAGGAATTTTTTAGAATAAAAGGCCAGGATAAATTTGCACCGGGAGAATCAAGATTGGTGTATGCAGTGGGAAGACAGAAACGCTGTGTGCTTTACCTCACTGCTGGAGCTCATGATATGAACTAGTCATTGACTCTAAGGAGTGCATTGACCACGTGTACTGCATCCTATTCATCCCCATGGGTTTCAACCAAAGCTTGACTAATGTTAAGGAGTCACATATTTCAGCTGTAGCCAATACCTTCTGCTAAATCTGTCTGTCATAATGATGTCTCAGCAGGACTAGGCCTCATTCTTCTGTCACTGATCGGAAGAAATCCAATCAAAGCAAATTGGAGCCAATTGGTGTTTCCGTTATGCAGTGGCAGGAGAATTGAACTCATTGTCACTAAGGATATATCAGTACTTCCTATTAATGTCAGTTTTCAGTTTTATAACATTTTGTTAAAAGTTCCCTGGGGCTGTATTTGCTATACAGATTTTCAGAGAAGGAAGACATATTTTATATTAAGAGCTCATTTGGTTTATTGTTAGAGGATGCTTGTGTTCACAACTTACATGGATATTACTTTCAACAAGTGAAGACATTGTCTTCTTTATTGTAGCTACTAGTCTGCAAATGAACAATTCACCCAAATTTTCACTGAATAGTTTTATTGGGTTTTGGACCAATTTAACCAGAATTAGTATTTCTTTGCTAAGCTCAATACTTGGCAGTATAGTCATGACTTGGATTTTATAATAGATGACTCTTTTAATATTACATGCTCTGTATTAATACCAAACTTCCATGTTTTGCTAGAAAAGGACTATATTTTGCCATCGGGTATGAACATGCAACTTTTGCTAATTTAAATAAAGGTCAAAAGGACAATTTCAAGTATTATAATAGATTTTCACTTGCCATTTTTCTCTTTATTATTCTAAATGAATCTTTAAATGTCCTAGCTAGTTTTAGAAGTTGGAAGATATATTACTTTGTGACAGTTCTACTTTGGTTTTGGTTTTTATATCTCTTTTCATTGCTGTCATTATTGTTATTTCTCACACTGCTTGTTTATTATGTCATTTTAGCTTAAGGCCAGTCATGGTGTAATTGTTCTGCCTTAAGCATAATTTTTTCCCTATGGCAAGAAAATTAACATAGAGAACACTGCAAACTACAGATTGTTGTTGCTGACATTCTGTTTATCAACAATAGAAACAAGCTTATGGCTCCTCTCAAGGTGAGCTCTTCCGAGTCCTTTTCTCCTCTCAGACTTGATAATGTAAATCAGGAGTAATACTATTCCAGTTAAATATGGTGTTTCTCAGTGAGGAGACCTTCCTGGTGGCTTGTGCCATATTCCTAATCACACAGAAATTTAATTGCTAGAAGTGTTTCCCTTTGCCTACAGTTTTGCCACAGTTTTGTGTATTTGGTGTGTCATGGAGTCCTGCTCTTCCAAGGGAAGCAGGAACCCCAGCCAAGGGGGTAGAACACAGGGAAACAAAGAACTCTTCTTTATTGTCTTTGCAACTTTGTTTGCCTTTAAAGACTGAGTTGCTAAGTCATAATACCTTTGCTATTAAAAAAGGAACGGAATTTGAGTCTGTTTCATATGTTTACACATGAAGGGCCATCAGCTCAGTTCAATAGTTATACCACAAAGTTCTTCTTGTTTCCTGCTTGCAGCGCAAGTCCTTCAGCTTTCAGAGCCTGGTTCTCCATTTTCTGTAGTTTCACCATAGTTTGACTGCATTCTCTTGGAAACTGGAAGATCTGTTGTAGAGAATCCAAAATTATGTTGCAAACAATATGAAATTGAGAGGAGCAGTTAATACAGCAAGAGGTTGTGCTGTTATTTAGAGGGACCTTGACAGCCTGGAGAAACGGACCGATAGAAAACTCACAAAATCAAAACCAGGCAGAAGTAAGGTCCTGTAACTAGGAAGGAATTAATCCATGACCCTGTACAGGCTAGGTCTGACCAGCTGGTAAGGAGCTTTGTAGCAAAGGTTTGGGGACTGGTAGACACCAAGCCAACCATTAAGCCATCAACATACTCTTGAGGCTAACAACCTCCTGGGCTGCATTAGGCAGCACCTTGCCAGAATGGCAAGGGAGGCGATTCTTCCCCTCTGCTCAGTCTTGGTGAGGTGTCTGAAGAGTTGTGTCCCCTTTGACCTTCTCAATAGTAGAGAGATACGGATATACTGAGAAGAGCTCAGAAAAGGGCTAGGAATATGATTTACAGTCTGGAATGTGTGTCATATGAGGAGAGGCTGAGGGCTGGAGAAGAGAAGGCCTGGGGAGGGTCTTAGAGATGTGTATAAGTAATTGATGGGAGTCAGTGAAGAAGATGAAGCCAAGCTCTTCTCAGTGTTGCCTAGTGAAAACATAAGAAGCAGTGGCCAAAAACTGAAATACAGGGAACTCCATGCAAATGTGAAAAAAACCTTCCTTATTGTGAGGTTTATCAAACAGTGGAGCAGGTTGTCCAGAAAGATAAGAGGAGTCTCCATCCTTGAAAGTATTAAAAACTTGAATGTATTTAGCCCTGAGCAACCTGCTTTGAGCAGCAAGGTTGAAGAAGATGGTGTTCAGAGGTCTGTCAACCTCAGTGATTCTGTGAATCTCTTATCCATACCCCTACTTAAGAGATCCCAATACACGTTCAAATCTCGATTCCTCAAAATATCCCACCATGAGAATAAATTGCCTGTGTGCAGTGCAGTTTCAACCATCTGTCCTGTTCAGTCAAAGAAACACCTGTATATGAGGCTTAGAAATTGTAAAGGCATATGTTAAATGTGATATAGTCGTCCTTCCTCATAGTTCTGCTGAGAGTTCTGTAGCTTTGAAGTTTTTGTTAGGTTTCTTTTGGTTAACTTTGTTTAACTTGTAGGATGGTTTTCTTTGGATTTTGGGTTTTTTGTTTCGTTTTTTTGGTTGGGTTTTTTTTTTTTTGTTTGTTTGTGTGATTCTGTAGTTTTTGTTAAAGCACTTTATTTGTTAGCATCTGATTCAAAACATAGAAGCTGTTTGTTAGTTTTGATCAGGCACAGAGACAACACAAAACATATTTTAATATATTTAGTTAAATAAGCAGAATCCTGAAAAATAATCCTTTTTTTTCCAATGTAAATACTTTTCATAAATTCAGGATTTGCTTTCCGTGAGAGTTTGCAGATACATTCTTTTAAATTCACAAACATCCATCCTCCTAGACTTGTTTGTTAAAATATTAAGACGGTAATAAACAGAAAGAAGTTTAAGCATACTAATTTAAAGATATGAAATCATTTTTCCAGGGACATTTCTTCATTATTTGCTCAGTTCTAATTTGGACTCTTTGCCACCAAGATGTGAGCCAGACCCCTAACTCATTTTAAATAAATTACTGAACAAATGATAATGACTTTTGGTCATTATCAGCATGGGCTAAATTCATGCTGGTTTTCATCAGATGAAAGACTGTGTCACACTACGATTCCCTTGAGCCATCCAGTCCCTCAGCTATCGGCAGCACTTTAATTTTCTCTTAGAGACAGTATAATGTGAGCACTCAGCCTGGTTCGCTCAGAAAATGTGTAATTTTTCATACTTTGAAACACAGATGTTCTACCAAGTTTCATCCAGAGAGGCTAAATCTACATTTTAAAGCAAGGACACCCTAGATGTTACTTTTGAAATAACATACAACATGGTACAAAGAAATAAATGAATATAATTTTATAACAAAAGTTATAAACCAGACTCAGGAGACAAGAATAACAAAATAAAAGTGAAAAAATCACCTTTTAATTACAGTGGTGAAGCCTCTGAGATTATGGAAACATTAATTTGTATAATTCTGATGTATACAGTCCTTACAGGAGAATTTGCTAAACATCTCTCTTGAATATAATCTTGCAGATGAGGAAAAGTTTATGTTTTGGTTTTGGGGGTTTTGTTTGTTTGTTTGTTTGTTTTGGTTTGGTTTTGGGTTTTTTTGTTTGTTTGGTTGGTTGTTTTTTTTTTTTTTAATTCTCAGAGATTGTATGATACCATTCTAAGAAAATACTTACTGGCATGACTATATTTTATCTGTAGAAATCACAAGCAGGCCTTTAAAGAAAACCATTTCACATGAAATATTTTCTTTTAAAAATTAAATCTTTAATATTTCTGGGTTTTTTTTTCATTATCAGAATATAATATTTTTTTCCTTTTCTAAATTTAGCTTATTATTATTATTATCACACTACAAACCATCACAGTGTGGTTCCTGGTCTCCAGAACACCAGAAAAATTTGAAAATTTCCTGAAAATTTGTGAATTGTTAACATTTTTGTGCATCTGTAGTCTGGCAGATAAAGAAATGCCAAGCTGTTTGTATGAGAGTTGCCAGTGAAGCCAAGGCAGGCACATATTCCCAGGGCCCATTTCACCATTGCCATACAACCTGCAGGGGCACATCGTAATCACAGTCTGAGATGGAGGGTTTTTTCCTGGAGAAACAGAGAAATTAAGTAAAACCATAGGGGGCAAACCTGAACTAAGAATATTTGGGGCTCCTACTGCAGACTCCCAGGAATAGGCCAACAGATAATAAACATGCCTACCTGCTTAGGAGGTTGTGTTTAAACATCACACAGTTCACTGATTGATGTAGACAGAGACCTAATGGGGAAGTTTGGCTCTTTAGGTTTGTGTTTAGTCTCCTTACTATTCTACATAATGTCACTGTTAAACTTGTCACAATTCTTTGTAGATACATGTCTGAAATGTTGCCAGCACTTACAAAGAGATTAATGTCCCCTTCCTCTCTGCATGAGTTTTCTTGAGAAAAACAGTTAACATATTTGCTCTTCTTTCAAGTAGATTTTATCTTGCCCTATATAGAAATATCATGAGACGTCAACAAAGTATATCTGTATGCTATATAACAAACACATATCAGTTTAATATTGTGCTTGTGAACATCTGACACTTTAGAAGTAGCAGAACTGTGATTCAGTTTCTCAAAAGAAAATGGTACAAGGTAGCAGGCCCTAATATATTCTTCTGTGATGAAATACCTGCAGGCAAGGATAATACACATATTCTCACGTAAAATCCTGACATCTTTGCTCAGTGAGTTTGGTTTGCACACTCTCCTTACAAGCTGGGGAGGGAAGAAGAAGCTAAAGTTTGATGCAAGCCAGCATATCCAGTGGGTTTCTTACCTTAGCCTTTCATTTCTCCTACACATCCTCACAGCACTCGGGATGCCACCTTCTTCAGAAACAGTGTGCCTCTCTCTGGCCAACCTGGTTGCCAGAACATCCCTAGGTGTCTGATCCAAATCAGAGACTGGCCTGCAGACATGCTTTCACAGCACACAGATGATATTTAAAGCCTTATCGAGCTCACTCTATTTCTCTTGAAGTGCAGCAGATGTAGCAAATGCCTGGTAGGATATGTGGGGAAGCAGCTGATGCCGTAAGATACTTAACAGTGTTTTAAAGCTAGAATCACAAGTTCCTGAGCTACTTTGGTCCTACAAAACCTGTATGGAACCTTCTACGTGGGTTTTTGGGTAGGATGGGATGGAAGAACCTTAAAATTAAGAGGATCTAGAGTTCAAAATTACTTACGATGAATGCCATACCAGATGAACGTGTTAAAAATATGTCTAGTTACTCTTTTCTTGCTTTGTACATTCCTTTTTGTACTGAATTTGACCGAAGTGTGTCATTATGGGCAAAAATATGTCTCACATCTTTTGAAAAATTAAGATGATGATGGAATGTAAAGCCTTCTATTGTTTATAGCAGCAATTATTGATAATGACTTTTCAGAATTCTTTTAGAATACTTTGTGAGTAGAGGTAATACTGAGGGGGACCAAATATCAGAACATTCAGTCAGACAAGGTATAATATTTTTTTCTCATTGAATTTAACTGCAAAATAAAAGAGGTCAAACATTTCTGGTAAGGCTTTAGCCCACCAAAGTCACTGCTGTAACTACATTGGCTTCATTAAGATAATATCCTGTGTCTACCACATTTGCCTACTTACTTGTGAAGTCAGACAAAAAGGGTGGGCTGCTAATTAAAAAAAAACAAAAAAAAACAAAAAAACCAAAGCAAAACAAAACAAAACAACAACAAAAAGCATTAATAGATTTTAAACCTCCTTTAAGAAAATGAAAATTGGAAATACATTATGGACTAATCTCCCTTTGTAGAAGCACCATCATTTTCAGTTTTAATTTCAGAATTTTCAGTTGCTTTCAAAAATGTAAAATGTCAGTTTGTGATTCCTTCAATGTTTCTTTCATAGTTGAAACTATTGAGTTGGATGACAATGTACATTGAATATAGGAAGGGAGATTGTCCTTATTATCTAATTGTTCTATTATTACTATTCTTTTCTGCTCTGGAAATGCAGAAAATACTAGGACTTTTTTTTTTTTTAAGTACATGATATTATTTAAATGCATAAATTTGCTCTAAGCCTCAGTGGGTTACTCTGACTTGTAAGGCTATTACTTTTCCAGTTACAAGCAATAATGATGCTGCAAAGATATTCCATTGGAGAAAATATTTAAATAAACTCTCTTCATCCAAAAATGAGATGCAACATATTTACATATTTATTTGATGAAGCCTGTTCCTGCTATCTTTGTTCTTAATTTGGTCTCAAAAGAATTAGTAGTAAGAGGAAAAAGAGTCTGTAAATATGTATGAAATCAAATTTAGAGGGTAGGCTAAAAGGTATTGACTGCCAGCAGTGCTGAACAGCAGGAGGCAAAATTTCCTCCATAGTTTTCTTCTTGGCTGGAAACACATTGCCTTCCATCTAGATTATTTAATCCTCAAAATGCACATCAAAGCTTCTCATCGGGTGGTGTATGTCTTTACAGGCAGTTGAATGTCAAAGATCTAGCTTAAAGATTTTTGAAAAATGTAAAACATAATAGATCCCAGATAATAACACAGCAGTGGAGCTCCTGTACGATTCCTTCCAGCAAAGTATTGGTATCACAGGTTATAGCTAATCTTTGTGACAAAAAGAACAAATTTTCTGTGTGAGAATTTGTGACATCCATCCAACAGATAGAAATAAAAAGATCGAGTCATGTTACTGGACTAATATTAGCTTGTTAACAATTCCCATCTCTCTTTACACTTGTGGCTTGCCAGAACAATAGGCTATGAGTTATCTCACTCCTCCAGCTCAATTAGACAGTGGAAAAATGGATGCAAAATATGTATGAAATATTTTCGGCTTGAATATTCTTAGCAAGATGCAAGCTTCAACACTGTCCCTCTAATTTAATTCAGTCTTTGGCAAGAGCTTGCTCCTTATAAGGGTTGCATCAATTCTCATGAATGATTATCTCATTCTTAGGGAGTATCTTAAAAAATTGTAGTTTGCGTTTTTGAGCTTGAATTTTTCTCTGACATGAGTACATAAAATAGCCGGCATTTGTAAGGAGTCCCACAAGGAGACTGTGGTTTGGGTTTTGGTGATATCCCTGTCACAGGAGCAGGGATGACCACAAACTCTTGTGTGCCAAAATAAAAGGGTCAGAGATAAAAAGGAATGAAAAATAATATAAAAACCCCAAACAACAAAAACCCTCTTCCTTCTGCAATGAAGATTTCCTGTTCTTTCTTTTTACATTAAACTTTCCTTCTTCTTTTTTTTTTTTTTGTTTTAATACCAGTGATACAATATTTCCTATAGATGGCTCAGCTGTGACACAGAAATAAGGCTGATTACTCAGGGGTTTCATTTCACATCTGTTTAAGACAGCCTTGTTTTTTAAATTCTGAGTAGTCTTGTTCCCATCTCTATCCATGACCTTCCCTTTCCTTTTTTTTCTGTTATCCTCTCCTTGTAGTACCTTTTCCTTTCAAGCAGTCTTATCTCTAGTGGTGTAAAAGCTCTCTCTGTTTCTGCTCCTGTGGATGACTGCAGTGGCAGGGCTGCAGAGGCAGCCTGGCTGTGTGCTGGGGCTCAGTGCTTGGGGCAGCCCTGGGACTCTGTGCCCAACAGGTGTAATATTGCCAAGGTGTGTCTTTACTTCTGCCTTTGCTTCTCACTTGGTAGGCAAATAAATCAACATTTGCTCTGCTTTCAGAGTACAGACTAGTCAAACATCACCCTCAATACACAACCTTTGACTTGAATGTGAGAGATACTCATTAAAGTCAAAGAATGATTTAGTACAATATGTGGCCTTTCACTTCTAATTGAAAACTGATCTTATGAGATGCAAAGTCACAAGTTCTGTTTAACTCACTGGCTGATTTAAGGGCTCATTCTGTCTTAAGAGGTGCTCAGTGCTACTCAGGATGAGACTATAACAGGAATATTACTTTATTGTCAAGCCACTGCAGTAAGTGTACAAAATCAACAGCGGTGGCCAGTGAACTCAACAGTCATCAAATAGTAATCCATCTTGCAAGTAATCCTACACTAATTATTTACACCAAAAAGAAGATATAACATCAAAGAAATGCATCACAGTAGGCATTATGTAATTAGCTAAAGATGTATTGCATCCAAGCAACAGGGAGTGTGCATTTATCACCTTGAAGCATTACTTTAATTTTTTCAATGTTCTTTTAAATTTTTTTAGTGGTTTCAATATTTGTTCTTTATTATTTATTGCTCATTTGACTTAAAACCACCATACCATCTTTTTTTTTCTTTTTTGTTTTAATGATTTCAGGATCCCAGTAAAGTTTCCAAGAACAAGTATAGCTGACTGTAAAGGTAATGCTTCTTATATTCACAGTCTCTGTTTCTCTGGATAAGTATGATTGTTTAGTCATAAAAGTGATTTGTTTAGAAAAGCCTCATTTTATCCTGTTCACTAAGTGATATCACTAAATACAGAATAAATATAGAGGTAGTAGAGGTTTATGGAATAATTTTTAGTGAAAAAATAATTACAGAGTTAAAAATAAAAATCCTTAAAATACAATAGGAAGGAAGGAGGTTTTCTACTAAAAAAATTTGATCTTGACTTCAATGGGAAAATACAACCCCTGAATGCTTTTTGTGGCATCCTGTGTGAACAGATTTTATAACAATTCTGTATATTCTGAAGACAGAAACTTGATGTCAGGGCCTTGTCATCTCTGGTCAGCAAAGTAGTTTGTCAGGAGAGTTTTCAACTATAAAAGCATCAGTAACTCATCAGAATATTTGTTGGGCTTTTCTGACAAAAGAAGCAATGATCTATCAAGAAAAATCTGGAGTTTTCCTTGACTTCCCCTAGAAACACATAACCCAGTTCCTCTCAGCCAATTCCCAAAACCTTCTGTGCAAAACAGACTGTTCCTCTAGACTCGGGCTATTGGTAGCACAGAGCAACATGACTTTGCCTGTTTCTTCCCATGTGTGAAACCAAATGAGTGACATCCATTAATGAAGCACGTACTGAGTCTCAAACAGACATCACGCTGAGTGACAAAAGGAAATTCCTAAAATTAGAATTCACAAATGGTATTCCTGATTTGAAATCTATCTTTTTAAGTCATTAAATGACAATATGTGAGGATTAACACCTAGATACCTAGTAGGTCATAACTGTGCATATAAATGAACAGTCCAGTTGCTTAAGAGTTATAGTAATTGAAATGCAATAGCACTTGGTAATAATACCCTAGACACTAATGTTATAGTCAATTTCTGGAGGATGCAGCATTGTAAACTTAGTTTTTGGTGCTTGTTTCCTTAGAAACTGGAACACGATACCATGCATAATGAGCTATAATATCCTGTTTCAGTGACTGAGGATCTTGAACTGAAAGTAATTTTGTATGAGACATTGAATTGTCATGTGTTCTTTTTAGGAACTATTATGGCACAACATGTCTATATCTTGAAATTGCTTCCAGTCTGCCATTTTAGTTCTAGTGATCTCACTGTGCAACTACTGAAACTATTGAAAAATCAGCTTTTAAACTATTCAAGGGAGCAGTTCACTCACAGTACTTATGGGGTTTAAATACTATATTAATAGTCTAATCACTTCCCAAGGATACCCACTATTCTGCTTCTTATCAAGAAATAAATCATCACATGTATCTTGGTCATGAAATGCTGCGTTTAATGGGTTTAGTGAGTAAATGTATATAAGGTACTTCATAGACTATTGAATAATCCTTTTAAGAATATGGGATAAACGTAGACTAAGAACTATGGAGAACTATAAATAGTTATGCCTACAGTTAGGCAATAAGGTTTTTTCAAGATTTTTTTCATGAAGTTGCAGTGCACCTGAACAAAGCAATTCTTTGGACTGGCAAAGCTGTACTACAGGTGGACACTGTTGCCCTCATTTATGCATGTATTTGAATAGTTGAGCGTATGTATAAGAATGCTTAGAACATGTCCACATTTGAATGAACAAATCAAATGGGCATTGGTTTGTATTACATGATCTTAATATGAAGATGTATAATGTAAGTAATGATTTCATTTGATACTTCAAAAAAAAGAGTTTCCTTGTGGTCAGGCAGAGAATAGAAAGAATGAAAGTTAAAGAAGAGAGACAAGGAAGTAAATTAGTATGAACATTATTTTTGTATCTCACTTTTTTTTGTTTATGAAAGGTTTAGTATTTTAAGTTAAGGTGCTCTAGTTTTTTACTTCTAACTGAAACTAAGTTCTTCAAAGGTGTAAACACTCACTTTCTGAAAGTTGAGTCCATGATAGCCTAGACTGGGCACCCAGAAAATAAGTTGAGGTTTTTTTGTAAATAATGGTCTGGTTTATACAACTTATTTTATGCAACACTAGTTGCCCTTTCTCCAACTTCAAGTTTTAAAAAAAGTGTTTTATTACTATTCTATGCATTCATTCTATCATTTTAAAATCCTATCAGAGGTGTTGCTAGTGAGCATACTTTGCTTCCTAGTTAAATTTCTAAAGAGTTAGTTGTTGGAAGACTGTTCTTAATTTTTTGTTTTCTCAAAATATGTGATATATTTTTGTTTTGTCTGTTCTCTGTAAAACAAATACAAGACAGTTACTGTTGGCAAAATGAAATTCCATGCTTCATATGAACCTTTTTATCACTGCATTTTTATGGAAATAATTATTTTATGGATGTTAAAAACAGATGAAAGATTACTCATAATTAATTTTTCCAAGAAAAGGATTTCATAAGAAGCACTTCCCCACATTTTCTTTTAATATACTACAGTTTACCATTTGTTTATGTGAATACATCTTCATGTCCGCATGGAACATGTGTCTTTCCTCTCTCTCCCTCCAAGTCTCTGTCAGTTTTATCCAAGAAATACTCATATTTTTTTTAGTCCCAAATGTTCTCTACACCCACAAGTTCATTGTCCAATAGTTTTCTTACAAGGAAGTTGTAGAATAATCAGTAAGGTACAAATATGCTATTATACATTCAGATGCTGTTCAGGTATTAATGTTACGGCAAAGAAAAGTTGGAGCATTCATGAATTTAAATATTTTTCATATAAACTATGTAAATATAATGATTAACAATCAGCTACATTCACTATTCAAGACATGCAATGTAGCATTTTTCTAATTACACTTACCAGTGTGGGAGGATATGACTGCAGAGGAAGATTAAACTATTTGTATTTATTCAGTGTTGCTTTTTAGCATTAACCAGGAAACTCACTTTTGCAGTATTGAATGCAAGAATCTAGAATAACCTGAGGAATTTGATTAGGGTGGCAGCAGCCTGCACCAGGCTTGGATAGGGATGGCAGGCTCAACTCATTCTGTATCAGCAGTCATTTTAGCTACCTCTCTCATCTGTAATTTCACTGTTGATAGTGTGGTTTAAAACATAGGCAGAATTACTGTTTAATATTATGGCTTTATCTAAAGCTCTTCAAGTAAACCAACCAAACAAAAAAACCCCACCTGACAGGCAGGCTTGTTTTCAGTTATTCATGTTTTATTAAAATAAACACATAGTTTGCAAGCTAATGAGCTAATGAACTAATGAAACCTGTTTTTTTGTAATTCTGTGTCTAGTGGTGGGATTCTGTGAAGATTTAGAAAGCACAACTCAAACTGAAGATTTCCCTGAAATTAGGACATGTGTAATGTCCCCTCTGTCCCACATAATCTCTGGTGCCTGTGGAAAGATGAGCTCATATTTCAGTCTTTCCCAGAGCAGATGTCCTAATTGAGGTGTTTTTTGTGTTTTGGTTTTTTTTTTTTATTTCTTTTAACAGCAGCCTATTCACACAACATTTAAAGAACCTTAATATTCATATAGCTACATCAGATATTGTGAAAATAGGGGAAAAAAATGGACAACTTACTGGGGAGAGGAAAAACATATAAAGAGAGGAGCACTCTGCCTCTCTATCTTGGTCTGCATCAAAAGACGCATCACCAGTGGGTCACTGTGTCCAAGTCTGGGTACCTCAGGACAGAAAGGACTGGGTCCTGAGGAGGGCCAAAAAGGTGATTAAAGGGATGCAGCACCTCTCCTATGAGGAAAAGGCTGAGAGAGTTGAGGTTGTTCTGTCAGGAGAAGAGAAGGCTCCAGTGAGACCTTACTGCGGTCTTGCAGTATTTGACCGGGGCTTATGAGAAAGACAGCAGGGCCTGTTGTAATAGGACAAGGGTAATGGTTTAAACTAAATGAGTGTTGATTTAGATTAGAAATAAAGATGACATTTTTAGAATGAGAGTGGTGAAACACTGAAATGGGTTGCCCAGAGAGGCAGTGGATACCCAATCCCTGCAAACATTCAAGGTCAGGTTGGATGGGGCTCTGAGAGGGAACAGATCTAATTGAAGATATCCCTACTTAGAGCAGGGAAGTTGGACTAAATGGCCTTTAAGTGTCCCCCCTGACTTGATTCTATGCTTATGGGACAAGGCTACGGAGTTTCTCCATTTGCCTATAGTGATGACCTGAGGAAGGTGTTACACTCTAACAGAAAGGACCCCTCCCAGCAATGCCGGAGTTGTGATTGTACCCCTGTGATTTTATTTAATGGCCACAGAGATACTGGAGACGAGTCAAAGATTTATCATGTCTAATGAGGTTGTAATTGCTGTCAGCGCATTCTGAGGGTTGCTCCTACTTGTCATCCCCATCATTCTGTACTCTGATGTCAAAGGTGTCAGTCTGGCCCTGTTTGTCTACCATGCTGTTCACAGTAAAGCTTTGAGACATCCGGTGCTTATGATTCATTATGGTCTTGTGAAGCTTAGTGAAACTGCTTTGTTAGTTACGGTAACAGACTTAGAAGCTTCAGTTTTTCAAAAAATAAATGTTGGAATTTGGGTATAGTTGTGTAATGGCTTACCTTTACAGGAGAAATTATATGTGGTTTCTGCCTATGGTAATAAAGGGAAACAGATTCTGCAGTGTATTACTTTGTTAATTTGTAGTATATATGCATGAATTAACAAGGATGTTTTAGTTCAAATACCCTGATGAACTGTTAGTGTAGTCAGACTGTGTTAAAATAATTCCAAAATTAATGTTTGACGATGTTGACACTTTGGTGGTGTTGTGATGTTTACATCACAGCAAACACGACTTTAATCAACTGAGTGCAGTGCTTTGAGAATATTGTTTTGAATAAGTGGTTTTAGAGGCTAAAGAGTGAGCCCTGGTATCCCCAATACCGGCCTTTTATTTTGTACTGGCCACACTCGGAAGTTGTGAGTGTGGGGAGATGGTTTCTGTGGGAATTGGTGAGAATGCTTACTTGACTTAATAGTGAAAACTACTAAATGTTTATCTAGTTGTTTATTCTAGTTGCTGATATTTGCTCCATATAGAATCATATTTTGTGTAAAAACTGAGAACAACTTTTATAAGTCTTTCTAGAAGGGCAGTTAGTAACAAAGTGCTTTATTACCTGGGCTTTATTTGGCAGTCAAACATAGATCCTAATGGGAGAAAAAAAATGTGATGGAGAGAGAAGATGGGGGAAAAAAATGAATGTGTTATGTATTTGGACCTGTCTATACGCTGAAGTCCCACTGTTGCTGTTTAAGGGGAAGTGGTTGGCTGGTTGGTTCTTTGATTTTTAATTTTTTTTTAAAGCTTTTTTAACTTCTGCTAAAAAAAGCTGCCAGGACTGCATTCTGCATTATTTGCTTGGAGTTTGACTTTATTCTAAAAGCAGCCTCAGTATTTTTAGCCCCACAAATTCACCAAATGGATTCTCAAAGACATTAGTGCAAAAATAAAGGAGAGGAAAACAAAGCCAGAACAAGAATAGTACTTGGAAATTATATAAAAACAATATAGCAAGACCATCAAGGCACTTAAAAGTCTGCAGAAATGTAACAGGCAAAGTATTATGTTTGTGTAGTTTAGCATATTGTTCTCTAGAAGAAGGACTGAACTCACAGTCATTGCATGCAGAACAGATTTCTGCATATTTGAACATTCCTGATTCTTTGTGATTTACAGTCTTATTCTTTAGCATCTTTTTTTGCATTTAGAGAGTACGTTGTTTGAACTACGGACTTTCTCAACTTAAAATATCAGAGTTCTTTTTAAAAACTGTATATGGTAAGATTTTCCTGCAGTTCCTACATGCTTAATAGAAGTGTTATTTAGCTGATACTACACGTTATCTTGCTTTCTAAATAAGGCCCCATCAGAGCTTTACAATGCTTGACAGAAATGCTGCTACACCACTGTGATGAGATCAGCTCCTGTCCAGTGTTCATGTATTTGTTGTGATGTGTGGTCCTAGATAGCTTACAGTCGCTGCATCTTGTACTCTTAAAATTTAGAAAGTTGTGTTCCATCAAGTTGCCATTTTTCTTATAGTTCGTAAGTAGGTGAAGCCTTAAGCACAAAGAGTGGTCTGAAAACTTAATGGAGTGTCTAAATGGACACAAATTTAATGACTCTCTATATGAAAATTTTCAGCAGTTCTCATACTTGAAAAGAATAATGTAGTTGCACCTTCAGATGATACAAGACATAGGTTGCTTGTAACAGCCCATCTTGTGTTTTCCCTGTTTCTCCATTTCCTGAACTAGCAAGTGTTGTAGATCCCAGCAGGTGTAGGCATGGGAAATTTTAATTACAAGATTGGTTTCTATTCAGCTGCTCTATATTGCATGATCATGTGGAAAAGGGAGAGTTATATGTGGGACTATATTGCATTGAAAATAAAAGAAGTTAGGAATAGCTGCTGAAGGAAGAATCCTGGTAATGAGAAAAATATTATATTGTGAGTGTAGTACAGGATAATGTCATTTTCTGGGATGGTGGAACTTATTGTTGTGATTCACAAGTTTCTACTCATGATAGATGGGAGCAGGGAATCCTCAAAAGGCTTGTGTCTGTCTTTCCTGGAGAAGGTGTTTTTAGGCATGAATTATAGTGCATCATCTGGTTTTGGTAAATAATCTAATGGTGTTTTTAAAAGTGAGTCACAGTAAACCCTATGTTTCCATATAAAATTATGTATAAAAATGTTGCATGAAGTGGGGTTTATTTGGTTTTGTTTATTTGATTTTATTTTTTTTAAATATGGTATAAAGATCAAGTTACCTTTGACCATGAACAGAAATTTAAGTTTGGTTTTATTTGTTACTTCAAAACTTCTTGTAGAGCATGTACAAGAGAGCTCGTGTATCAAAGCCTTAACTCTGGCTTTAAAGATATTTTTTTGTCCGTTAGTTTTGATAAGTCATAAGTTGGACCGGGTAGAAGAGGGACAGGGTAATTATCTTTTCTTTTTCCTTGAACATTTCTGCTTTATTTTGAATCATGTTATGCAAGGCAATAAAACAACCAAACAAAGCCTGCCTTGTGGCCTTATGACATGATCTCACAGCTACTTCTGCAGCTCATCAAAAAAACACTGTTCAGCATTTCATTACTCAAAGCTGGACAAAGATATCACAAGTGGAATTAATCTCTTCTGTCCTAAATGAGTTTTAGCTCCATGCCTATGCCAAGTCACAGTGAGAGGAGCCTGTCTAGGCCCAGGGCATCAATTCTTTAATTTCAAAAGTATCATTGTGTGGAATTCTGGCAGCCTGTTAAGGAAAAGCCTGATTTTACATCTTTATCTGAAATTTCAAAGCAGAAGGACTGCTACAGACTGAACCATACTGCCAAAGACATTCCTTTTCTCTGCCTTTTCAGTCTGGTGAACTACCTTTTTTTTTTTTTTTTTTTTTTTTTTTTTTTTTGTGAGATTGGGGTCCTGTGCAGATGAATTGCGAGAGGTTTACTTGATGAAAAGTTACCACAAGAAAAAAAATTGTAACTGAGTTCTTTGCCCCAGAAATACAGATACCTGCCAAAATGTGGAATATGGGGGAACAAAGAAGGGGAGAGCTAACAGCTCCCACTGCACTCTTGCAATCCATTGTATGGCTCAATGGCTCCTTGCAGCTGCGTGGTACCTACCCAGCTCAGGTCTGGCCCTGCACTCAAACAAAATGTAATGGGCTATTGAAATATTACATAATAATTACCTATATAGAAAGATTACATTCTCACATATAGGCTTGGGGAGTGTATTTAAAAATATTTTACGCAGTAGTCTCCAAAACAGTCTTTGAGGAATATGAATCGCAGATTTCCTGCCAAGATGGAGCATTGCAATAGCAGGTCCACTGAGCTATTGACAAACTGTGCTAAGGGATCTGCATGAGTACTGAGCGTCTGACTGAGGCTGCAGAAAAGCATCTGCTTTCTTTGCTGTGTGCTGGAATATTTTACTATTTAAGCCTGTATGGCTCTTTTCCTGGAGGAGAGGAGGGAGAAGGTTGATGAAGTTTGTAAACATGTGGCCTCTTTAGTTCTATTTTCTTTAGGTATTTTAACACCTTCTGTAATATTTCAATGTGTACATTTTCCCCCTGAAATTATATACTGTTTCCAATACAGCTCTCTATTAGCTGCTTTCATAAATCACTCTTGTGCAAATAAAGTGTATCTCTGACATCTCAGACTTACTCCTTACTATATCTTCTGATGGAGTGATGACATGTTGATGTCATTTTTGGACTCAGAGTTGTGCAGTTCTTCTCAATTCTGCTTTTCCCAGTCATTAGTATGTAATATGCTGGACTTTGCAGATCCACTGTCTACCAGGCCTGTGTTATGTAATCTGCACCTTCTTCTACTGAAGTTTCATGCTCTGTTTGCTGATGAGATTGTTCATGCATTTGTTGCTTTGTATCTTGAGTCCTTCCCAATCTTTCAGAGTAACTTCACCAATGTAACTCTGCTGGGCAGGCTGTCTGACCATGTAAATATACCCTTGTGACCCTGAAAGTCTTCCTTAGCCTTTGGAGAGCCACCCACTTCAAAAGACTGTTCTTCCCAGTTTCACTGCATTTTCTTAGTTTCACTCCTTGCTTTTAGTCCTGCATCCTCTCCCCTCCATCCTTGTTTCTCTGTAACAAGTGTTGATCCCATTTCCTGGAAAAAGTAATAATCAGTCCCATTTGACAGATGCTTCCTTTTGTTTTTCTTTTTTTTTTTTTTTAGTGTAGTAAATTTTTACCTGTTTTCCAATCAGATAAGTTGTCTTTACCAATAGCAGACAACAAGCCTCATATCCTCCAATTTTCCTTGTTCAAGACCCCTGTTGGAGCAAACCATTCTGCAGCAAATTAAATTATCCTCCACAGTCTGTTTATACATAGTTAATGTGCATCACTTGAGCTTTGTCAGACCGCAGGGGGTTCTCAGGCCACAGAGTAAAATCCTCCATCTAGTCTGTAATAAATCAAGTTAATTTCACACCTCGGACCTACAAAACCTGAATTTCCTGCTCCACTTCTAAGGGAAAAGCTCACAAGAGAGCAGGTTAAGTAGCTTCTTCCTAGCAGGAAAACCACTGCAAACACAAACCCATAAGAGGTGGGGTCTGTTCAAGAGTGGAACAGCCAAGTTGCCTATCTCAACCCTGCTACGTGACTTGCCTTAGATAGACAGAAGTATTCCTTATAATTAAGCTGCTGGTTCTCTATGATTTGATAATTTTGGACATCCTCTCCTTTTTCTCAAAACAGTCCACAGATTCTTAGGTAGTTTTGGAAATGAGAGTTTTGTTTGCTCATTTTTAATGATGAGGTAGGGGAAGACACTTGTTTTTCACATTGCAGTTGCTATGTATATGTGTAGCCGTTTCTAAGGCAGGTGATTCACTTGTGTGTAGCACCCAAGATTAAATACCTTGGGGAATTACAGATTTTCAGACATGTACAACATTTTCATTTAGAATTGATACCAAGAAGAATTATCATTTTCTTTGATCCTTTTAATTCTGTGCAGATAAAATTTACATGTCAACCTTCTAAGAAGGCTGACATAAAAGGGTGAAGTCTCAATGAGGTGAACAAGGCACTACATGAATAACTCCTATTATTAATAATGGGAGTTGTGTTCCTTCTCCCTATGTACTCTGTTGAAAATTTTATCCCTAAAGAAGTTGACAACAAATATGCCTTCCCTGTTTAAGTTGCAAAGCACAGTAACATCAAGGTCACTTGCTCCATTTGACGGAAGTAAAAAAGCACTGTATAAAATATGGAAAGAATGTCAATCAAAACTGGGTTTGTAGTATACACTATGGTAATGTGAGTCATATTGCTTTTTTATTTTTAAACACAACTAGATATGGTAGTTTGGCAGCAGTGTTTTCACAAAGACAGTGCCTTCAAACTCTTTCATAGCAAGACTGGAAATCCTGCCAGGTAAAAAAAAAAAAATGTTATTGAAAACCTTTCTTCCCTTATAGGCCCATTTTGACAGGAAATCTTTGAGAGACAGCAGCAATGAAGTGCCCAGAGATTTCATCTGTCTTCTTTTGCTTCAGGAAATGCTGAGCACAGGCTCCCCTATTAGGCAAAATACACGAAATACCAAATCCCCTTAACAATCATCTTCAGTCTACTCTTAGGTTGACAGCTTTCTGTGTCCTAGTCTGTCAAACAGGGCCTGTTACTGAGACTCACATTACTGGGACCAATGTGTAAGTTTTCGACAGTACTTTGAGGGGGAAAAACATACTGTCAATGCTTTCAAGTTATCTTGTCCAATCAGTTTTGTAGAGACTTAATCAGAATAAAATATACCTTACTAGAAATATACCACTTCACAGTGATTTTTCTTCTGCTCCAGAGTGCTGACATAAAGATTCAGTTTGAAGGCATTGTCTGTCATTCTGTATGATTCGGTAAAATTTGGAAAATTTTAGCTGCCGCATTATAATATCCAATAGTATTTTTGTTTGTTTTTGACAGATGCCGAATTTAAAATTTAAATAATGTTTCAAGAATGAAAATGACAGCTTGCAGTAATTCTGCAGGTGTCCAAGCAGATGTACTTCCAAATATAATTAGACAAAATATGTACAGATTGCTGGAAATATGAAAAAATTGACATCAAATTTTCATGAGTAGGCTCTGCCTACATTGGGGCATTTTAGCTAATTTGAAACTATTAGTTATTAAGAAACTTTCATACACTTACAGAACAATGAATGCGTATGAAACAATCCAGTTTAAGTAAAAAAATCCAATCTTGTATTTGAACATGGACTAAGAAAAAAAAGGTTAAGTGTCTTAAACTGGTATAATCTGAAGGAGTTTCCTTGAGGAATTTTGCCACCAGGCAAGTAATAGAGAAGAGTATGTCAGAAATATGCCAAAATATGGATTATTCCCTTGAACTATTATTGAACAAAGTGATTTCACTGATTTTGCTAGTTGCTTTCATGATTCATACTAGAGGCAGAGAAAACAGAAAAGGAAATGAAATATGCATATTTATTTCCAGTAAGGTATATGCATTTCCCTGAGTGCAGAGGTAAAAATGAGAGTGAAAGCTGATCTTTGAAGTTTTTCTTGCTTGAAATGGGGATTGTGTGTGTCTTCACTGCCTTCCAAAAAATGCATTCCAGGAGTGCCCTTAGATATTAAACATTCTGCCCCTCTTTAATGCTTCACTTCAGAGTCAGCACAACAAAAGCTAAATATTGCAGATTCTGGAAAACTGGCAAGTGACTTAGTAAAGGCAGAAAACAAGTACACTAAAAATAGTACGAAATAGGACAGGTGTCTCTCTAAATTCTCTTTTATTATCTCAGTGATTAAATGGTTATGAATCAAATAAACAAGAAATCCTAAATACAAGAATGGGAAATTTACTTGAATATAACCATTTGTCTTATATGTGTTTCAATTTAAAATCTTGCTCTTTCCATTCTCTTTCTACAGGCCAAATAATCTCAGTTTCTTCTCCCCCTACAGTGATGCAGCTTTATCAAAAGATGTTGCTGATGTCTTGTTATCTAGCAGCCTATGGCATAATGTATGTCACTTGGGAAATAGAAGGTGTGATCCTGAATATGCTAAAGGAGAAGAAAGAATTGAACATGGATTTCCAATTTGCTGGGAAAGAACTTTAATCACCAAGCTATCATACGAAGTAGTAGGCAGACTGGCTTCTTAGAGTAGTTTTCTAAAAAGAAAGTTGTGCTCATGCCACTTCTCTCCTTATGGAGAACATAAAGAATCTTAACAGCTAATCAAGGAACACAGAGTTATATAAAAAGCCCAATCCACAGCATGTATTCCTCTCCCTCTCCCATGCTATCAGCTTTTTAGAAGCAAAACCATTCTGGAGAAGTCTGGTGTCTTTCAAGTGAACAAAAATGTGCCTAATCAGTAAGGTATAGGGGATGAGATTTGTTCTTCAGCTTCTTCCCTTAGGCCTGACTTCCAGTCAGCTGAAGTAAATGAGAACTTTGCTATTGCCCGGGGAGGTCACTGGAGCACACATGTAGTACAGTAATAGGGTGGGATGAGGAAAGATGTGGTGATTGCAGCACTGCGGATACTGCTGGCCATTCAAGAGAGAGAAGGAAGGGAGAGCACTGTTTATTCTACTTTATCTTTCTTTTCCTTCCTTACTTGGATTTGGAGCAGTAAAGATTTGTTGGTCATTTTGGCTGTCCTCCAGCCTATTTCCTGGAGCAGTTCCCTCAGAGTTTTTTTTCAAGTTTTGATTATCTTAAGCTATGGGACATCTGACATGTTACTTTGCAAAGGATTCCACAGTTTAATCAGCACCAGCTTCAGCACCGTGTTTTGGCATTGAGTTTGGGAGAGGGGTATTTTAGAATTTTATTTAGATTTGAGTCTCAAAACCAGAAACATTCCCACATTTGTTATGAATCGTATGTGAATTTTTTGTTAATCTTCCAAGGAACTTTTTAATAAGTGCTTTCACAAATGCCCCTCTGATTCATTTGACTTCAATCTGGTAACAAAATTGTGTGTAAAACTGTCACTATGGCAGTATTTATATCATTACTTCTTCCTGCCTTGCAGTGGAGCAAACTGCAGTCCAGATTGTTCTATGGAGGAAGTTTCCTGTTTCCTCATTTTTTAAATATACAAAGTAAAATGGTATAGAAAACTTTAAATGTAAAACTTCACATTCTCTTCCACCACAGTATATTTGTTTGTATAAGAGTCTTGGCCTGAGTATTTTATTTATTACTTTCTGCTCTTTTTATCTCTTTCCATGTGCATTATGATTCTTTTTTCTCCAGTCAATTAATTTTCAAGGAAACCCTTTAATGTGACTTGTTTATATGTGTTTCCATTGTATCTTCTGTTTTATTTACACATTTTAAATCAAATGTTTTAATTAACCTAAAAAGAATTACAATATAGCTATACTAATGCAGACTGCACATTGCAAAAACCAGTATTTGTTCTTCTTTTTTCATGGTGTCCTGCGAAGGGATGGGTCTTTTTTTTTACCACCATAAAAAAATGTGGGAAAGGTTTCAAAAAGTGGAAAAGCTAAACAAAGTTTTGGGGGCAGTTTGGACATGTCCCCAGCTTCACTTCCAGGAGATATGTCTGTGATGCTTTTGAAACTGTAAAGATATGAAACAAATCTTATGGCAGATGCTATCATTCCTAGTTGAGCTGAGTCTTTTTCAGCCCGCTAACTTAAATGGTTTTTGGATTAGGCCCTAAAGAAAAGGATGTCATCTCTGAGATGTGAAATGGTTCTTCAGAACATCCAAGGATAAGTATTGCAAACAGAATTGATTTCATACACAATCTTTCTTTTCTCATTACAATGGATTTATCTAAACTGTCAGAAAATGTCAGATCTTCTATTTGTGCCCCACAGGATTCATTTTTCAGCATGTTATTCCTTTTTTTACACTTTCTCTCTGCTGCAACACCTAGCATTTTGGCTAAAATTTTAGGTATTTTCACTAATATCTTTGACCTCTGCAAACACTAGCTGTCTTCTCATTGTTTTCAAATAATACACTGCTTACAGAAAACTTTTCTGTGTTCTGAAATAGACTTTCAAGTGCATGTTAAAGGGACAGTTTCGCTGTAACCCTCAACAGTTCTAACAGAAGAAATATTCCATTAATTTGACCTGATAGCCAGATAAGCAAAGTTTAAAGATGCCAAGTGTTCCTTGCTCATGTTAAAAGGAATGTGGTGCCACGGAGGACTCTGAGCACTGCCATTATTCATTCAGCTGCAGACTTCTCTGCAAACAGCGCTGGGAACTTTGTCACTGCTCACTCGACACTAGTCAGCTATTTATTCTTTCTTCCTATCCTACACCTCTCTTGCCACAGTATACAGTCTGTCCTTGTTGCAGAAGCCTAAACAGTGAAATGTTTTTTGAAATCTGTACTAAAATACTGCTGATGGTGCAGCATCAACTGTGAAGTGGGTGAGCATGGCTTGAAAAAGCAAAAGACTTCAGTCAGTGGTGTGCATATATCAGTGCTTTCTGTGCAGAAGCAGCTGACAGCAGGATAATCCACGAGGATAATGCAGGTGCAAAAACAGGAGAAAGAGTCAGTCCAGAGAGAATCTCTCTTGACTTCTCAATTTTATAAAAAATTATTTAGGTTCTCTGGGGTTTTGAAGATGAAAATATTGCCTTGTTTGCTAGGGAGAGATGAGACTTTCCTGCTGCTGAGTAAAAGTTAGAGCAAAAGAATATTAGATGAATGGATGCATGCAGAATGAATCAATAAGATTTTCAGTTCTCTATTGATGGCTGGGAAAAAAGGAGTGAAACTACACTGTGAAATAATAATGCTTTAATCCAAATAGTAATTTCTGTTTTTGTTGAAATGAAAAATTCTGCCAGGAATTTGTGAAACTTACTTTTCATATTTATGTAGAAGAAAAAAAAAGTCATTTGGGTAAAAATTGATGATTTTTTGATGTTTTTACTTTCTGCAACAATTTAGTGTTAAAAATAGTACATAACAAATACATGCTGGCGATTCTGTCTCCGGTTGGGTTCTCCTATCCTACTGCAAGTTTTTTTACTTCACTTTTTCTACTTCTTCAGTTTGCTTAGTATGAGATCTGGTTTGCTACTCCCAAGAGTTTTGCCACTGATTTCAGTGAGACATTTCTGTTACTTAGGGTCTCTGTCTTCTGCCTAATTTCCCTTGCTTTGGAGGCAGGCCCACTGGGATCCAGAATCATTAGGTCTTTTTTCCTTCTGCTACACTTTGTAGCTGGTTGCTTTAGTCTATTTGGTGCTAAAGCTGAGGATTTACTGACATTGTCATTTGTACCTTCCATTACTACTGTTCAGTATTTAACCCATGGGAAACTGAAATGTTCAAAGCATCAGCTGTTTCTTAATTAAAATAGGCTTTCAAAGCCATCAGACAACATTAAATATCAGGTAAAGATATTTTAATATATTAATATATTAAGATTGTTCAGTATTGAAAGAATGACAAGATTTCTCATTGTTATGGGACAGCTTCCAGATGGGATACATCATCGATAAGAAAAGAATGGTAAATAAAAGCTATGGTAAATAAATAGTCATTGGTTGCATATCGGTCTGGTATTTGACTAGCTGGGGGCACCAGGGTATGCACATACAAAGGTTCTCTTCCCAGCACTGCCTTTAGTATCATTCTCAAGTTTTTATAACTGTTAATCTTGTGCTTGGTGGCAGTTGCAACCTGTAGCCTGGAGAGAAACAAGCTCTGAGCCTTTTGAGTAGAAGCTCTTAGAATGGGGTATTACCAACTGGGAGCTTCACCCCAGTAAATCTTTACTCTCATTTTTCTACCAAAATTTTTTTTTTATCTGATGTACAATTGAATAAATCTTTGTGAGACCCTAAAATATAGACACTATAGAAACTTATGGGAGTATAAAAGAGAAGAATTGAGATAAACAGTGCAGGGTACATGCACTGTCAGTCTGATGGAGCTCAAAGATTTCAGGAAACCATTATGTTTGCTTGAACTTGCAATAGGTTTTGCTCACCTTTAATGCTTTTGAATCAGAGGTAAACTCTGGGATGGGAAATATTTATCAGTTAACTGCATAGCAAAGCATGATAATAGTTTTCAGTTTCTCTTCTGTATTATTCATAATTCTTTAAAAATTCCCTCAGAAAAAAACCTGACTTTGCTTAAATGGAAATATTTCTGTTTATTGTCTTCTGATTGTGTCTTCATGCCAAATGCCATGACTGCTGTGTGGCATATTCCCTAATATTCTCTTGGATTCAAGATTCACTCTTAACAAGGGTGAGCTCAGGCTTTTTGTGAGGAACGGAGTGTATTGAATTGAAACACAGACAAGTGTAGGCGAGACAAGTACAACAGTATGTTTTCCCTTCATATCTAGGGAAAAAGTAGGAAACATATCAAAAGCCCCAACCCCAATATCTTTATCCTGTACATAAGTAATTTTTCTTTTCCTGGTAGAGAATTCATTGGAATAGTGCCATTTTAATTAGGTTTTGTGAGGAAAAAAAAAAGGAAAAACAGAAATATAAAAGAACTGCAATCTACTAAGACAGAGACTTGCCAGTACCATTAAAGAATGCTGTAATAGTCATCTTATACAAATTATGCAATGACAAAAATACATAAAGAGATGCAAGACACTTTTAATAAGTAAAATTAAAGGCTATTAGTCTGAATATAGAAGTGGAAAACATCACCAGCAGTCAGAATTTTCATTTTATAGGTTTTTATAGCTATATAGCTATAAAAAAATATTAGTGTCATAACCAATACAGGTAATCAATCCCATGGAGAAGTGCAGCAAAAATCAGATCTTCGTTAAAAACTGTGATGGGTTGCCCTTGGTTGGCTGTCAGACACTCAGCCAGCCATTCCCCTCAACAGGATGAAGGCAAAATAAGGTTGAAAAGCTCATGGCTCACGCTGGTGTGACCAGGGCTGCAGAGGAAAATCTGATCCGCTGCGGTGCCTTTGTGGGCCACAGGGCAGTCCATGCTGCGGTGCCCGGGGCTCGTCCCCTCGCCACCCCCTGGCCGGGATGCTCACAGGGGCTCTTCACGCTTTCCCCTTCTCTCTCCACAGTCTTTTGCCCTTTCTCACACCCATTTGCCTGCAGGTGCCACCTCAGCCCTGTGCTGTGGTGGGTGCTTTGCAGGGCTGGCTGGGACCGTCTCCGCTGCCCACACCTGGGCACACACACCCGGTACCCAAACCACGGGAAAAGAACATGTTATGAAATACTGAGAAAGCTCAAAGGTAATTCTAAAACTTGTTTAAATACGTCTTGAAACATCCAACTTTACTTTCATAAGTAGTTTGTTTCCTTTTTACAAGTGAGTTAAAAGCATCTCTTTTAAATTTCCCAGGTGTCTGAAAGAGTTCAAGCCAACCTGTTCCTCTCACACTGCACGTGGTCTGGCCTCCCTTAGAACTGTATAGGTTGTGCTTTAAAAGGTGCAATATATTGGTGTTCAAACACTTAGATCTCAAAAGCTATTTTGAAGATACTGATTTTTTTTTCATTTCTCTATATTGATTTCTAGAAATTGAGACTGCTTTGAATAGAAGGGAGTTTTTGCCTCGTAGATCTTTACATGTAATCTCTGAATCTTAAAAATACTACCTCTCTCTTTATTTATAGGGGTTACATCCAAAAATATTTACACATCTCGGTTTTGCTTAAATGGTTTGTGTCATTGACTCTGGCACCCTAAAGCTGCAGCTTACTGTAGTGCCTGTTTCTGCTGGTGCCCATCATTCCCTGTGTCCTGAGGGTGTGAGCTGGCTTATTCCTTGCTCCCAGCTATTGCTGAGTGAGGATGCATTCCCTTTCTTATTCTGTCCAGGCTCGATTAATTAAAGTGTTGTAGAACACAAAATTCCCAGAGGATTGACTTTCTCCCTTCCTTTCTTTCCCATATCTTTTGAAAGCTATAGTAACCTCATCTGTGACAAGCAGGACTATAGGACCCTGTTTTGTCCCAGCAGGACAAGGACTTTTATTACTAACAATTTGCCTGAAGGTCCTTACACTGAGCTGTTTAGCTCATTGTCCCTTTGTAGTCCTGAATTGAAGTACCTTCTTCAAGTGTGGCACAAAAGGGATTTTTTTCTAGATCTCCCAGGAATTGTCTGAAACATTATGCTCCAGAGTATAAAATGAGGGACAGCAGGGTTGTTCTGGGTTTTTTTTTCCTTTTGTTCACTTCCCTCCATCATATCTGTGAGCTGAAACTGTATGTCACTCACATATTTATTACTGCAAATGGTGTATTGAGTCATCATTTGATGATCTGGAGTTAATGGTTTAATTCCTTGAGAAGACCCATACTCACTTTTCTATATTTGATGTCATCTCATTTCAGTGTTTCTGTGAGGTTTGTAACACTGTTTCTAGGTTGTCTCTGATATTTTCTGGATTCTCAGTCTGGTTTTATCCATAGCTGTCAATTTACCAAAATTTTTTAGAGTTATGATGCTTAAATGATGATTATTATGAATAAAAGAGAGACTGGATCTTTCCTGCATAGATTTTAAGGAAAGAGAGCACAATTATTTGCTAGAGTGAAAGAATGATCAGATAGAAACTCATCAATTAGATGCTGAATATGAAATGAATACACCCCAAATCCATTTTTCTGGGCCAAAGATTGTGAATGTAAATGCAAAATTGTCCTCATCATCCCACTCAGAATCTACTAGATCAATAAAAACTGCAAATGCGGAGTAGCTCTAGATTTTCAAATATAGAGAAATTTAAGGTTATGTGCATTAAATTTCTGAGGTCTATGCATCTAGTTTATACCAGATTCTAATATACACTGTTACCAATTGATATTGGGCATGAAAATAAATGTAAGACTAGTACTGTTTTGTCATGTGTGTATATTCTAAGAGCTTTGTATTTGAGAATTTGGTAAATAAGCTGTCTGTTTTCATACATGGTAGGTTCACTTAAGTGCTTCAATAGAGATCTGTTTCAGATTAAAGCAAAATGGTGTTGGTTGCTTTGGAAAATATTCTTGCTCAGAATATTTATATTAAATAGAAAAAGTGTAAAGTGTAAATTTCGTATCAGAGTAAATTGCTGTATATTGTGCTATATATGTATATTGTGTCCTGGAATTTCATGAGATCCACACATGGACATGGACTTCAACTGCTAATACCAGCCATGCTGAACATGAAATCTTTCCCACTGATAATGCAGATTGTGCTGATTTCCAGGCTCAAACCCCTCTGCTGCCATGATGCTGACAAAATGGAAACTTGAGTTAGCATCATTCTGTTGATATTCACTCTTAAAAAAAAATTTGTGATGTAAATATGTGGTTTCCCTGCTGGGCCCTCTGAAAATAAGAAAGTGAAGTGCTCAGCCACTTGACTTAGAGTTAACTAAATCAGACTTTATTTTTGATGGTGCTACAGTCTCCAGATAAATGCAATATCAGTTTTTTCACTACCAAAAAGAAGACATTGGGCAGTGAAATTAGTTATTTATTATATGTATATTTAGTGCCTTATCAATGAAGAAAATTCCAGAATTATCTTCTCAAACACTTCCAAAGATGAGGTAATAGTCCCAATTAGAAAGTTCAATATCTGTGCCTAAATGTTACCTGGCACCACAAATTAAATTTGCAATTTCAGCATAAATAAATTGTTTCTCAAGAAGCAGCAGAACAGCTCTGATCCTCTGGCACCTTGACTGCTTCTTTGAAGGCTTGATGAACTGCTTTCCTGTAAGCAGATATTCAGTGTCCCTGCTTGGCATTACAAATAACATCTGTCCAGTGTGTAGATGATGGTATGGAGTATTAAAGGCTAAGGATTAGGCATTCATTAAAAGATGAATCATATTCATTATGGTCTTTTTCTGTAGAACAACCCTTTCTGCTACAAACCCAAATAACATTTATCATGAATAAAGAGAAAATGTCTCATTCAACTAATACCCAACTTATTTCCATAAGAGTTCATTTGCTTTACTGTTTTATGTTCTCCTCCCAGTCAGAACAGTTTTGGCCTGTATTCCTTGGAAACTTACTAAACAGCATCAAGACAGTTTTTATTTCTGTATTTGGGTTTTTCTTGCAAAATCAAAACTATTAGTACCAGTTGAAAAAATCAATTAGAAACATGTAAATCCAGCCCTCAAATGCTGTCTTCCTTCCCACTCCTTTTCTACTGTCAGTTTTGAAATAGACACAAGGAATTTTATTTATTAATTTGATTGATTGATTTGATTGACTGACTGAGACATTGATATGCTTGAAATGTTTGATCCATCATAAATTCTTACTTCCAAATAATAAATTCTTCGATATGAAGCTTTTAATAGACAGTAATAAAATGTTGTAGAGTGAAGATTATTTCAAATGTTGGCCTCCCTTTTCTTTTTGAACACAATGAATGACACAGTAAACATTCCTACTGAGTCATAGATTTAGACTGCAAAATAAACAGAGAAAAGAAAGTGAATGAATCCTCAGCTAGTCTGTGCTTAATGGAAATGGGCCAGGAAACAAACCATTAGTAAAGCAGATGCTGTAGGCAGCCAGGGCAACATGTACTGTCATTTAGAATAAGTCTCTTCTGCTGTAGATAGAATATCTGAAGGACCATCAGTAGATAATTCCCATAACTCTCTCAGAAGTACTGTTTACATGTACAAAGTCTATCAAATCCTTTAGATTACTTCTGGTATAGCAGATAATATACAGGTATATATATGGTCTTTGGAAAGGAAGTTTTTGTGACAGGAAAAACTTGCTTGTTAAAAATTATTACTTGGCCATGGGAGAAAAAAACCCTTCAGATTTTTATGTTTAAAAGTGATAAAAGTTATTATTTTGCTTTTAACTAGATCTTTTTTATTGTAGAGTGTCTAAAAATGTGTAATTGTATATAATTTCATGGGAAAAAATCTCCCATATGAACTGAAATATGCATGTTTTACAGTAGGAGACACAGAGATAAGAAGGGCCAAAAAGAATCTGATTTGGGCACTTCAAAAAGTATTTAAACTTAAATGTGTATGTAGACTGTGGACAGTGTGAAATAACTGACAAATTTTAGATGTCTTTTAGTTATGTCTTAATTAAGCACCACTGCATTCTTTTAAGCATTGAAAAATGAAAAATGAGTATCATGCATTAATTTTATTTCCTGTTGAGGGGTATCATGAACATGAGACTGGCATTCATGGTGAAAGAAAATGTATAAGCTGTGGAGACCTACTCCAGAGAGCAACTTTAGGAGCTGGCTGTAGGTGAAAGAGACTTCCAGTGGAGGTCAGAGAAAGGGTTGCAATAAATTCAAAGCTACATTTTTATTTTTCCCAAGTTCAACAGTGTTGACATCTAGGATTCTTCTGTGGACCAACTCTAAGATAAAAGGGCTGTCATTTTTGTAACACAAGACTAACAAAAAAAGGCAAGAATCTACTGCTTCATCATTAACATTTAAAATATTTAATTTCCTGAGGTTGCTGTCTCCTATCCCTGCCATGTGTCCTGTTCTTTGGAGCCCTGACTAAATGCATGCGTTCACACCACCGCAGCAACAGCATCTCACTGCCTTGGTGTCTTCCCTCCAGCCAAAAGAGTGAATCTTGTGTTTCCTTTATTCACTGATGTGGTGCTTGGCATGAGATGCTGCAGTTTGTAATGGGGATGAATGAGAAGATGCGAGTTGAACAATCATTTGTCTCACATCTAATAGAGTATCAGGACTCTGTTTATTTTTCTGCCTATGAGAATGATAGGCAACTATACTTCATTTTACTAATATGACTAATATTTAAGTACAGAGTACTTGAGGTGAGAGGTACCCTGTCTCATAATAGCAGTGAAATTGGCAGCTGCCAGCAAGCCTTGTTGTTTGTATGGTTTGCAGTTCTGCTCTGATAGGGATGAGTTCTCTCTCTCCTCTCATTGAGATGAATGCTGTAGCAATTTCACAGTGTTTCACTGAGTGCCAGTGTGCAGCCAGTGCTCCCATTTGCTTTGCTCTTTATTCTCCTTTTAGTTTTATCTTTTCCTTTTCTTTCATCACCTGTCTAGACAGACCTAATATGGTTGTCAATAGTTAAGGTTGCCTAATAGTCCCTATTACAGGATTTGGTTTGCAACTGCATGTAAATTGGTTAACATTTAAGAGTTCAGGCAGAAATGTTTCCCAGAGGCCTCTGTCTTAGGGTGCTGGTGACTGAAAACTGCAGCTAACACAGTTTCAGCACCAGTGTTAGGGGAAGCAGGTTTGTAAGTGTTCTTAAGCTTTAACTGGGAAGTTATGGTATCAGCATGCTTTGGGGAAAACCAAACACACACAACCCAGGAATGAGGAGAATTAAGGCATGTAACTCTCATAGGGTTTTTCCCCTAATTTTAAGGGAGTGTTAAACTTCTCAAGTTTCTTCACCTTTTCAAATGTTTTTACATTTTGGTAGGTGGAAGGAATAAGATCAACCAAGCTCTGAATTTGAGTACTGAATCTGCGGTCAGTGTTTTTCATTGCAACATGTCTACAAAAAATCTCTTTATGTATACATGACCCAGTTCCCTGGCAAGCAAAATACACATTCAGATTTCCCTCGTAGCATTAGCTTTGATTAATTTTGAACTGAAAGAAACTGATCCCTTCAGACCTTCAAAACTGAGCCGGCAGGTTCTGCAATCTCAGTTCCTATGGATGTGGTAGTAGATCCTGGATCAGGTGTTGGCATTGTGCACTTTGTGTGTATGGCAACACAGACATGTTTGAGAAGAAGGACTTGAACTGAAGACTGTGCTAATCTGACAGATGGGATCAAAATATTTGCTTTAAATGTCCTTTATAGAAATAGCTTTGTGGAGAATTGTATTTCTTTGCTCCTAGTCATTGCAACTTACTGTCTTCAGAAGAAGATGTGTGCACTGAGGTAGATGAGATCTTGCTTTCCTTGTGTGGTTCCGTATTTTGTGTTAAATGATTTCATATGGGGAAATAAGCTTTTTTCTCAGTAGTGACCGATCTTGATTTTGCATATTCATTCCGCATCTTGAAGGTAATGGAGACCACATTTGCTTTTCTGTATTCTCTGAAAGACAAGTCATTTATTTTTGTTATGAAAGATTTTACTTTTCTGCCTGCACTGCTGAAGCCGACTGAGGATGTCCCATATCCTTTACCTAATTCTGAGGCGAAACTCACAGTGGCTTAAATAGCAAATGCACAGAGCACACATTTACTTTTACATGATATATCGCTTCAATGAGTTTACTGAAGATTTGCATCAGATCCCTGCTCTACCCTATCTCTTACTGCAATTTTTATTATGATACTGTAAAATATTAAGCTATGCATTGGGGTCTAATGTCAGTGCAAAGACTGCCATTGACTTCAGAGGGATTTGGAATCAGGACATCAAGAATAGGTAACATTTTTATGTTGCAAGAGTGCGCCACAGACTAAACACATTTTTCATGCGAGTGAGTCTGGAGAAAAATTTTAAATAGGGATTGTGCTCTGAGAGGGACTACGTTTGGACCTATAATAGAACAGTCATTAAACACCTTGTATATTTAAAAGGTATCACTCTAACGTGATATCTAATGTGATATCTTTTTCTTAAGTCTAATTATAGCAAAAATACTGGGTACAGTCTTGTTCAAAAGCATGTCTTTGAAACATGCTTTCTGAACACTTAGAAGTATTTTAACTGCTAAAGCTTCCATATAGATTCCCTTTTTCATGATTTTATTGCACATATAATGAAAGATCTACTGTTGCTCATGTTTATGTACAAATGTAGCCACTAACCTTGCCCCACTTTCATAGATTTGTTCATCTCATGAGACAATTTGCATACTGTAAACTGAAAAAAGATACACAATTAAAACTTGTTAAAGATAATTAAACTGAAGTGGAGGGAAAAAAAACCTGCCTCGCTGCTTTGTTCATAATAATAGTCTCTGAACTATAATTAAATTCTTCCTTCCAATAATTGTATACATACAAAGGAATTTTCCAGATAGCAAAACAATACAATGATTAAAAATGATTAAGAAGCTGATTCCAAAAGCAAAGATGAGCCAGGGAGGGTTGGAAAGATTTTAGGTGCCTCTAAATATACTGTACCAGCTGGGTAGCAGATGGTGTTTGGCTACTTGCACCCACTAGCTGAAAATATCGGAGGAGCAACTACGCTATTGCCAGAATCAGTTCCCCTCCCTTAAATAAAAGTGGCACTCTTGGGAACGACTTGGCAGTGCAGAAAAATTTCCTGACAATGAGATCTATTAGATTGTGAAATAGTCTCCCAAAGGCAGAAGTGGATGCCAAATTACTTGGCATGTTAGAGAGGCTGGACTAAAGCTAAAAAAAGTACCATAGAGATGTGCTGCTCTACTGAGGTGGGGACTTTCTCTGTTATAAACTTGGAATTAGGGCATGCTTGTTTGTATGGAGCATCTAGGAAATCAGTGTTGACTGATGATAATTTTGTCTGACTTGTCTCTAATCAAAAAATGAATCAGTCATTTCATGGATATCGTTTGTTTCATGATTTTGATAGTTGTATGCTTTTTAAAAAGTTATTTTGCACTAGAGTAGCGTACATACTTTCCTTCCAAAATGTTGTTAAGGAGTCTTGCAGAAACAATAAGCATCACCAATATGTTATACTAGACGTGCAGACATCATCAGCTTTTATGGATAATGAAAAATCTTGTAATTTGTTCCTCTTATCTGTGATCAAAGGATAATTAGAAAGAAAGAAAAGATAATTAAAAAGAAATTAACTTCAAACTCCCATTCCTGTTGGCTGTTTGAGAATCAAGCCAGAAATAGGAAGCACATCGCTGTATGTAGCAGTTTGCTTGCAAGAAATCATCTTCAAATTGTTGGAAGTGTGATTACATTAATTGTGTCCAAAATGAAAGGTTAAAGAAATCAGTAGAAGCATTGTATTATGGAATATAAAAATGGGAATGAGCTGATTAACTAATGAAGGTTCCAGCCTGTGTGGATGCTGCTGGAAGTGGCTTGCTATTTCAGATTAGCTGAATCAGTATGTCCAAGGAAAAAGTAGCAGGAAAAAAAAAGTTTTTCTTTTCTGGTTTTTTCCCCTCTTTTGTTTTTATTATTTATTTATTCATTTAAATGAATAAAACCCCTTGGAGACCTTAAGCCTCCAGTGTCATTTGAAAGTATCATTTTCGATTTGAGCTCCAGCTGTGGACTCTTTTGTCTTTGAACTAAATGCAGCTGGGGCTGAAAGTGCCCTTGGCAGAGAAAAAACAGTTGTTTTCTGAGGCTAGGCTTTGATTCCACATCTTTTCTCACTGCCACTACACACTAATTTTTGCTTGTAAGTAGAATTTAAGTCTAGTGCTTAAAATCATAGGTCTGCCCGCGCTCAGTGGCATCCATTCAGGCTGCACAGAAAGGGTATAGCCTTCTCCATAGTCTCTCCTACCTTTTGAAATCTCTGAAGTATCCCAACAGGAGCTCTTCTAAGTACAAGAATTTTAAAAATTCAGTCAGCTTGTGAGTCCAGGGTTAGCTTGTAATGATGGTCAGAAGTAACTGTAAGTGCAGTGGAGTCCTTTCCAAGTGTGTTGCTACTCCTTCTCACTCAGAACTTGCTCCTCAGTCTCATTTAGTTCAGAGGCAGCAGGACAAAATCACAAGACAGCTGAAATCTATGTTTTGATATTCTTTTCTTTCAGACATCTGATTTTGAGGAAAGATTGCTTAAACCCCAGTAGCATACTGCTGCTTTGTTGTCGTTGGGTATTTGCCAATCAGCACTTACTAGGAAAGCACTGCTCAGGACAGTTTGCACATATTATAAGGGTCTCCTGTGCTTCAGATATTGCTATTCTTGTATTTAAGCTCTATGAGCATTAGGGGGTGAATGGTGATGATCAAAAGAACTTGTCCAGTAAAATAAGGATCTGACACAAAGCTCACAGCATACAGACTCCCTTCTCTTCAAAATCTGTTTTAGTTGGGAGGAAAGCAGAGTGATAAAATTGTAGCCTTATCCTACAGTCCTGGATTTGGAATGGCCCCAAGGGTCCCAGTAAAACAAAGAACCAAACTTGGGGTATCCTTGAAGATGTTTTGGTCAGAAATGCTTTTTGCATTCCCGTGATTAACAAGTTGAGAAAAATGGCATCCAAAATAATTTTCTACTTCACCATTTAGGTAGATTAGTGTATATTTTCCTCTAAAATCACATGAACATGGAAGTATGTACAGGCAGACCCTGTAGTATGAGCCCAGAGGTGGATACCTCTGTATTGTTTCTGTGCAAGAATTGTGTACATTTAAACACACAGCATTTGAAAATGCACCTGCTTCTATTTTCTTTGTCTTCAAAGTGCAACTGTCCTCTCATGTTACACAGATCAGAAGTTAAAAAAGTTGTTTTGCTATATCTCTGCTCACTTCTGTAAAGACTGAACTTGGCATTTGACTTTGGTCAAGTTACACCAGAGAAGAATGTGTTTCCTCCCTATTCCATTTTGTTATTTCAAAAGGCTATACTGATTCTGTATGTCCCAGTTTGCTTCCTGACGAACTGTAGTTAAACAGAACTTTTCTGAGTTTATTTTTATATTTCTACTTTTTTTGCTACCTGAGATAATTAATTAGATTTTTAACATATTTTTAATAGTGAGCAATACCTTAGAAATCAAGTAATGGTTGAATGTTTGCCATAAGACTGAAATAATCCTAGTGTAGGTTTCTAAATATAGGCTTCAACTTTCTCTTTAACCTGGTGTAATGATCTGTAAACTACTAAGCATCCAATAATTTTGATTCAGCAGCAATATAAAATAGTATTTTTCGTCCATGTAGCAAACCCGTGTAACATGCATGAACTAGTGAAGACCTTGGAAGAGCATGAAAATGAGCCAACCCGTCTCAGTGAACATATTTTCTTTTTGTGCTTGTGTGTACTGCACATCCTTTTGGAACACAGTCCCAAATTGTAGTGATGTCCCAAATCACATGATTAATGTGTCTATGGACAGACCTCTTATGCCTCTAGAATGGAGTACTCCTTGCTAATTTCTCTTCAAGACACCAGCTTAATTGCATTTTAAACAAATGGGCTGCTTTGCTGGCCAACTTTTAAATGAGATAACAGCAATGTTCACTCTCCAGCAGTGATGAGTGCCTTGCAGTAGATTCAAAACTCTGTTCAATAACAGGTTTAATCTCACACCAGCAGATTTACTGCAGAATAAACTGCCACTGAGCTCATAATTAGTAAAACAAAAAAGCCCAACCTACTAAATATTATTTTCCAAAGCAGCAGGCTATGTTTTAGTGGAAATTTTTAGTCCTTTTCTTTGTATGTTTTATTGATTTTATGTATGATATTGGGAATTCATGCTATGATTTAAGATAATGGTATTTATCGATCACTTAAACAGTTGTTTAGCTACATAGTAACAAAATGATGCTCCAATTCAGGGAATATGTGCTACTGACAGCGGGGAGACCACAGTGCTTCCCTTCTTAATGTTTATTTCTTTTTTCGAAAAGCATATTCGCTGCTGGAAAACAGCAACTGCAAACATTTGTGCTTTAGAAACAATCTTCCCATAATTTTCTTTGTTGCAGCTATTAGTAGCCAATTGTGATTCAGTGATACCCAGCTCAACAAACAGATGTTCCAAAGTATATTCTCTGTAGCATGAAAACAAATATTAATGAGATAATTGGAACTATTGAGGAAAAGAAAATGGTGAGTTTCTAATTTCTAATGTTTGAAGTCACGTCCTTCAGTGTTTTCTTGTATTTAGTAACAAAGTGAAGTTTTGGTATCTAACTGTATAAACACCAGAGGGTAAATTTTTAAAAAGGCTTCATCCTAGGTTCAAGTCTGTGTGTGCACACTATGTTTGTACTCAGGAAGAAGAAAGCTGGAGAGTGTAATTGAAAAATTTGGTCTCTGATAATTAAACAAACAAGCAAACAAAAGACCAACCACTCCCAGGTGAAATAAAGCAGCTGGGAGGACAGGGAATGAAGTCCAGCATAGAGTATGCTTTCTCCTTTTCACTGGCTTGTACTGAATCACCACATATGCTGATTGGTTCTGCCTATGAGAGAGGTGGGAGTTTTTTTAGTGAATCTATGCATAATTAGTCCACCATCTAAACACACTAAAAAGGCTAACAATTTCTATTTCACGTATGTGTTGGATGTGTACTATTGCATTAGATATAAGTAATTCACCATTTAATTAATTTCAAATATTCTTAAAAAAATTAGAGAAGGCACAGCACAACCTATAAAACCGCCTTTTCAGCAGATCATTTTTTTCCTGGTTAGAATATTATATATCAAAGCATTAAAAGGCTAAATTTAGTGCATTGCTTTTACACTAATCTATTTCAATAGGATTGTGATATTGCAGTCGTTGTGATGCAATATACATTATGCACAGCAATTGGGTTATGGAACAGAATCTGTTTGGCTGTGCTAAAATAAGTGTAGATGGATTTCTTTGGTTGCTTCCATATTTTGAAGCCGGTATGTTCTAGAGGGGTCAGGGCTGTCCTGGTGCTCTGATTTTCTGTACCAGGTGAGCCCAAGTTTCCTTCCAAAGGCAGTGTGATTGCACAAGGAAGAGTGTGGGGGACCAGGATCCCCATTACACACCCTGCACACTGTGCAGCTGGTGATCAACACTCAAGGAGCTTCACAGAACTGAGTTGTCTCACTTCAGTTATAGGCAGTGAAATTCATCTCACCCCATAGCCACCCAAAGTATCATTTGTTTGCTTGCTTTTCAGATTTTATAAAAGTCTATTATTCCTTTAATAAGTTAGGACAGATATTGTGCAAATCTACAAAAAAAGTCCTGCCACCTCATTCTCTAAGAAATATTTTTCACGTTTCTATATGTGCAAGTTTTTATAATCAAATGCAAAGGTACCAGGGGTATTATAAACAAATATGAAGGATTCTAGCAAAATCCTTCACAAAAATCTGATCTCTACCTCCTTATTTGTCAAACCCTGTAAAAACAATGATCAGTAATAGCAGAAGGTTGTCATGGCATTACTGTCTCTTGATATAAAAAAATATAATTATTTTTTCAAAAGGAATCTGCACTTAGATATATGACATAGTGTGATTAGCCCTCTTTGTCTGAACAGCCTCTCTGCAGCTGTAGATCTGTTAGTGTACTGTAAGTGCATTCATTAATTCTTGTGCTTCTAGCTTCCAGACTGTTTGAACAGCAGCATTGACTTCCTTATTCAGACAAAATGGAAATATTTTTGGTCTTGTTTTCTGTTTTCCTCTCTTGGCCAAATATGAATACATTTTTCTAAAGAAGTATTTGTAGTGCATAAATGAGAAATGAAGTGGAGATGAAGTGGAGTGGAGATGAAGTTAATTTTACCAAAGGGCTTTACTAAAAAGACTGGAGAATGTTTAGTGTCCTTCCGTTCTGAATAGCATTCCAAATTTTCATACTGTATCTTTTTCTTCTTTTATTTTTTGTTTTAATCAAAACACAGACTATAAATCGTAATAGAAGAATGCCAGTTAAAATACTTGGGTGTAGAACACACCAGCTCCGTAGTTCATGAAAGTCTATCAAAAATGTATAGCTTTAATCTCATGAACAACCCGGGTTTTGGTCTCTTATATATGTACCTCAGGAAAGATATCAAATATTTCTGTGTACTGAAATGTTGAATTCAGATCTATTTATACTATTCTTTATTTGATTCTGGTCTTCTGTGCTTCTCTGATGATAGCTTTACAGCAGAATGATTCATACCTGTCTTACCTGTAATTTGGACAGGAGGCAAGGACTCAGGAATTCTGGGCTTATGGGTTGGCTCCAGCTTGATGTCTGTAATATTTTTATGCATCTATAAAATGGACGTTTCCCTACCTGTGAGTTGTGAGGGTAGATTTTTTACTGATGGAGAGTCACAAAAATTCTGTAAGTCATGATCATACTATCTAGATCATAATGTTCAATATGGTGTTTTTGGTAATATTGGTAAGTGCTGGTCTTTTATATCAGATCTAGCGTATTGTACCTAAATAATATTCACAGGCCTTCGTTCTCCAGCTGGGAAAAGTACCTGGTTTAGAATTGATTGATCAGTGCTCTTGTCAATGGAACGTATTTTTCTGACAAGCTTGATACTTTTCAAGATACAGTACCAAATATGAAAATACTTTTTAATATCTACTTGTTTGGGCATTGTCAACATTATTGCCATGCCTGGGTTTTCTGAGCCTGTTGCAAAGTATTTTATAATTTAGAAAAAAAGTACATACAAACTCAAGAGGAAATGAAAGACATTGATTAGTGTTATTAAATGTATTTATAATTTTTAATGTTTAAAAGGCAAAATTAGACATGCTTTAAGAAAAGTCCTTTGAAATATAGAATATGTAAGACAAGAGAGGTGGAAGAGTAGTGTTAAGAAATGTGGAGAAAGATAAGGAGAGTGTACCATGAAACAAGCTCTGACTACAGGAGATTAGGGAAGTATGGGTGGGAAGCGCAGGAAAGGTGAATGACCTCTGCCAATGGTTTTAAACAGAAGATCTGAACAGAATCTAGAGGCATGGAAAGTACTCATAAAAGCTAAATTGAACTGTTCCATAAAACACCACATCCCATCATAATATGCTGCACAATATAGGTACGAACAATTCAGTTTATAGTGAATGATATGACAGTGCTACAAACTTTTGTTAGAAATTCCTGCATGGGATATGCATCAGCCTTTTAAAAGGACTACAGATGTCTTCCTCAAATGTCTTCTATTCAGACTATTCTTCAGGTATCAGGCATCTAGCTGTGGCATGTTTGGGGTTCTAAAAAAAAATAAAGTTCCTTTCATTTGCATCTGAATAGTGATTTAATCTACCTGCTGATTATTAACTTGGCCTCAGGTCCATGTTGGCCTTACAGATCAGAAACCTTTATAGTCACTCCATACCACGAAGATGGGATATCACAGATATATTTACTTTCACTCCAAGAAAACCTCAAAGAAATCTTATATCAAAACTCACATATTTTCTCTGTACAGGTTACCAAGGGTGCCATTTCATTAGCTGTGGTGTTGTAAGCCTGTGCAAAAGCCCATTTAGTAGAAGCTGACTGTTGAGCAAATTAATTGGTGGAAAAGATTAATATTTATCCTGTTTTCCCAGCACAGCAAAAATATTAAATATATTATGCAAAATCCATTAAGTGACAACAAAGACTTTAAGCTACAATAAACCTACCCATTTTTAATATTGTCTTTTATATATACTACCAAAAAAAGAATGCTTTTATTTTTAATGACTATTTTTATTTCATCCTTAGAGGAAAAAAATCAAACATAATTGTATGAAATTAATTTTTTCTATGGTACCAAAAAAAAAAAAAAAGGGTTTGCCCAGTGAAAGTTAATTTTGTTGCTAATTTTACAAGATCCCTCTTATTTAGTCACACACACAAAAAGAAGACAGAAACAAGTGCAAATCTTCACTGTCATCTGAAATTTTTTGATAGTTTTTAGATGAAAGTATTTGCTAAGGATTGCAATGAAAATTCTTCCTATTCTATTACGTGATTCTGTGGATTTAAGCCTTCTCAGAGCTGCATTTTGCTTTGACCAAGAAATATATTTTAAATATGAAATTTTCAGTAGCTGAATTGGAAATAAGGTAAAAAAGCATCACAGATGGAATGTTGGGAGATAAGACTCAGCAGGAGGAGGTATATTAATGGCTGGTGGATAATTAGCAACAACTTCATGTCTCAGTGTCACTTTTGCCATGGGATTGATGCAATGAGCTTGTTAATACTTGTTCACAGTTGGATTTTAGTAGGTATTTTGCTACAGCTGCAGCTGCAACTGCCACAGATCGTGTGTGCAATACCATATATGCACGGGTTGTTTGGATTTGGCTGCAATTTTTTGGCTCCTTGTGAGTTTTATATTTCTTTTATTGTTATTTGCCATCCTGGTTGGTTTATTTCCACCTTTCCTGCTCATTTTTGCATTTGCTTGGAACAGCCTTGGCTGCTGATATGAGAACTTTCTAATTGTAGAGAAAAAGAGCCAGTTTCTCTTCAGAAAAAGCAGTGATTGGAGTGCCAGTGAATATGCTATTATGTTGCTCTTTCTCCAGCATTTCTGCTATTAGAAAGACATCAGAAGATAAAGTGTGACTGAAAGGACAAAAAAAAGGGAAAACTTGTAGATACATTAAGAATACTAAAACATCATAAGGGATGAGTGAATTACTCAAGCTGTACGTAGTAACATGCAAAATCTTCACAGCTTAAGATGTGAGTATTGTCTGGACAATTACAGAACTGAGCTGAACTCTGGGGTACATTGAAGAAGAGTTTACTTGAATTTCTAATGTAGCAGGATCTGAGCAAAAGTAGTGTCTTTTGCCATTCAGGCTTTTTTTTTTTTAAGAAAAAATTACGTTAAAAATAAAACCTGAAATGCTCTTAAACTCTTCTTCCCAAAAATAAAGCAGTAAAGGACAGAAAGCTTCATAAAATTGAAAAGAAAATCATATCAAATTATGTAATAGATGCCATGTTGGGGATGTTTGGAAAGAGATTGAAATAAAAATTTCTCTGAGTGGAACTGTGAAGACTGCAGTTTTAGTCTGAAAACTATCCAATATCTACTTTTGTCATCCTGAATTTTCCTATAATTTAAAATCAATGATATATCAATTACTATTCTTATCATTAGTGTTAATTTTACATAAGCTAGAGAGGCAGATTTAATGTAAAAATGGGTAAAAAAGCAAGAAAATGCTGTATTCTAAATATTTACTAGACTCACTGCTGATAAAAACATCAGCTGCTCATGTTTAATGTTGATTATCATCACTTAATCAGATTAGATTCAACCTGTCCTTAATAACTTGCATTTTTTTATGTTCTATAGAAGGACTTGAAGGAAAATTTCGTAGCAAGCTCCATTGTACAGTAATATTAATGTTCTAGTGTCTACACATAAATACCTTTTCACAAGGATTTCTAACTCAAAAATCCTCAGGGATTAAGTTTTCAGGGAAGCCAAAATTGTAGATTCATTTGCCCCCTTAATTCCAATCCTTTTTGAATGTATTATGCTACCGAGAAACTTTAGGAAGTTGTCTTGGATACTTTTATTTTTTTTCTTGTATTTACTGAACAGCAAGCTTGTTTTCTATAATGAAAATATCCTAAATCAAGATGGACTAAATGTACACTGTAGCCTATTTATGATTTTTTTTGATAGTATGAAAAAAATATCACATTTTTAAGAACACCTCTTTAGCCAAAATTTCTTAAGGACTTCTAGTACGTGAAGTTACAGAGCGTGCAATGCTCTGTGGATGAAGAGCTCCCCAGGTATACACTGATGGGGGGACTGGAGCTGTTTGTGTCAATGGTTTGCAAATAATGGGTCTCTGGGAGAATTTTAACTTGCAGTTTTCACTCCAGACTGGTGCTTTTTAGGATGAGCTGAGTTGCTGTGAGGTTTGGCACTCTTCAGTGCACCTTGGGCAGCAGTTCTTATACTTCCATGGAGATTGTAACAGCTGGCCATTAAAATCAATCAAGTGACATTTCAGGGGTAATTTTTCTTTAATATTAAGAAAAAAAAAAAGAAATAAAAGATATTAAATTGTAAGTTGTCCCAGGAAGAGTAAGGAATTTATGGATTTACCTTTGACTGTAAAAAGAAGGCTCTTTCAAGTAAATCACAAACTGATCCTGCATTTATTTTCATTTGGAACACTGTGGTATTTTCTATTAATATATAAACGCTGTCAATATCTTTGCAGCATTAATTCTATGTAGGTGTTGGTTGTGTGTTGCATTACCCTTCTGCACATATGAGTGCACAGCACTCAACTATAGGATGTGTGTAAACTTGTGGGGCTGATCTAAACTTGACTAGCCAAACTATTAAATAGATTTTTCTTGCTTTAAATCAAGCCTTCAAAGTAGGTTAAGAAATTAGGATTCTAAAAAGTAGGTGGGGCAGCCTTCAAAGAGGGTCAAAAAACAGCTTTTGAAAAGTCTGGGACAGTAATATGCTCTAAATGAAAGTTTCTGAATTCCTGAAATGGAATAGGAAACAAGAGATGTTTGATTCACTGTCATGTAGGATTCAACCAGCAACACAGTTTGTGCAAGTTGTTTCTGCTTCTCCCAGAGTACAGTTAATGAGTTAAAATACTATTTTTGCCCGCTGTCTTTGTCTTAGAACTTTAACCTTCTACATGAACTGGAGCAACTAATCCTATATAAATGTAAACATATGTTCATTATATGATCATGTGATTATATGTAATTGGTCATTAATAATGCATTCTCGCAGTGTATTGGCAAATTGCTTATCAGTATTTAAACTTAGCAACTGACGTTCTTTAGGGTCAGTTCTCCTTTTGGTTTATATGTGTTTTTTTCTCTCATAAAGTGAGGGAATAGAAGATCCTTCTCTTAGGTGAAGGATTGGTGAAGATGGTCAGTTGAAGCACAGTGAAACAAAGTACTTTGGGAAGGCTGAAGAGAGGGATGTGGTGCTTTGGTAACATTGACTTTTTTTTGGCATATTGTAAATTAAAATATTTTCTCATGGCTTGAGAGTGAGCTCTTATAAACTTAATTATCTTCCTGTCTGTCAAATAAATGCATCAATATTACAGATTGTCAGCTTTTATTTTTACACATTGTTGCCATGATTAACACATGCATAGTTGCAGGCTCATGGATGTATTTTTCATATATCACCTTTTGCAACATCTCTTACTCCCCTGATTTTAGGAAAACTTCCAAGCAACAGAGAAAGATGGAAAACGTAATCTCCAACTTCTGCTTTAACATGTGTGCAGGCCATCTCTTAAGTAATATATATATTTAAATTACTAAGTGAAAAAGCACAGTAATCTTGTGTACAAGCTCTGTTTCAGCTACCAAACTACCGAGACTGGGATCTATAAACAAAGATGTCTCCTCTGTACTTTTTTCTATTTTTTAAAAATATAATCCTTGTTTCTGATTACCAATTAATGGAGTTGTCTGATTCAGCTGAACATAACTAAACCGGAACACTTTTTCAGATATTTTTGCCTTGCCTGAGGCCTTCCCCTCTTAGTTTTCATTTTCTGCTACCTTGCGTCTCATGAGGGCCCAGATTCACCATGATCACCTCAGACCTCTTGCTAGCTAAGTTTCATCTAATTCTTGGAGTTCCTATTTGAGTAACATCTTGCAGATGATTGTTTGGATTGATAGTGAAACATTTAGAACTCTTGTTCAAGCTCTTAACATCTTATATCTCAATTGCCATAATAGTGCTTTTTTCTGGCCTTGACAAGTTCATCATGCCCAAGTGAATGCTGCAACAAAGAACACATCTCTATTGTATGTTATGAGAGTGCATTGTCTGTCCTCCCCTTCTGTTGAATTGTCAGCTCCTGCCTTCCATTATACCTTCATTGCCCACTTATTAGATTTTCAAACAAGCATTTTGTGCTTTCTTCTATGTTGACCCTGTACTTGAAAGTTGCCATAAACGTTTAAAAGAAGACCTCATTAAATTTAAGTCCTTAAAACTCTCCCTTGTTACAATGCATCTGAAAGAAATGAGAAGAAATGTCAGGCTGGGGATGTTCTGTGGATGTTGCGTTTCTTACTTTCCTGATTGCCTTGCACATCTGTCTCTGCTTCCATCCCTCTGTTCTATCCAGTCTGATGTTTTGTTTTGCAGTCCCTGGGAAGTCACTGTTTTTGTCCTCGTGCTACCCAGCACAGCATAGTCCCACTCCATGATTTGGGGTCTCACAATGTGGTCAAATGAAATGCTGTTTTACTAAGCAGTACAGTTAGGAAGTAAGTTATGAATATTCAGCTAGACTGGTTAAAGTTTCTAGGTGGTTAAGCTTATTAGTCTTACATAAAATTGGTTTATGTGATAGCATTTGATTTTTGAACCAATCTCCATTATCTTTTTCAATGGTTCTGCTTGTGTTGGACCTGCAAAGTAAGGTTTAATAGATCAGAAACAGGAAGAGCATGTTATGAGAGGCCTAATCTGAAACATAACAGTATTCAGATACCAGCTGAAGTAAACATCTATGCTGCCCAAAGGCTAGACTCTGGGTTTAGCCTGTGTTTCTCTTCCAGTTTGTTTTTCAGAAGTTGCCTACTGGTTTGATATTTTGTGTTTTTGGTTTGGTTTGGGGTTTTGTTTGTTTTCGGGTTTTTTCCTCCTAACCTGGAGAAAACTATCTTCAAAAATTCTAAGGTTACACAAATAACTGGCAATAAAGTTGCCATTGTACAACACACAGGGGAGTTTTAAGGAGAAGATTACTCTATTCTTGCATATTTTCTATGCAGAAATATTTGGGGTTTTTTTCAGAAATATGAAGACTGGGAAGTGGGATGAAGCCTTGAATAGATAAGAAATTATTTGAATAGTATTCTGTCAAACCTATGGATATGTAATGTATGCACATCCCTGACATTTTTGCCAACAAAAATTGCACTTAGGAATTAAGCCTTTTTCTCTCTGGTCTGATTTACCAATTACTGGCCTTTCATTTTGTCAGTAACATGCAAGCTTTCTCTTAACTCTGCTGTAATTTGCAGGGACACAAAGCATGCTTGAAATTACCTACCTGACTGCACTTTGTGTGAAGAACTCCATCCTCTCGGCTGTTTTAGATTAACAGTGAATTACAGTTCACTTCAGTGCAATTAGATCTAATGAGGTGCACATGGAGACTGTTGGGCCACCCTGTAACCACATTATATGGACTTGCTAGTTGCCATTTTAATCAATTGGTTTGACCTCTGAATACAAACTACCACAAAGCACAAAGAACTTTGTGGCTCAGATGTCTGTTTACCTGAACGGAGGGAGAGATGACAAAAATTGTCCCCTGATCAGGACAAACTGTTTCTCTGGGGAATCTTTTGAAAAGGAATTCTGTTTGCAAAAGAATGGTTAATGTTGAGGAATATATCTGGCCCAAGTAGCTTGGTTTGGAAACTGCGGTTCAAGATGCAGATTAAACTGTGGATGGGAGCCCAGAGACGCAAGAGGCCGTGAACTGCCAACCTTGCAACCTAACCAAGGGCACAAAGCCCGGTGGCACCGATTGGGTGAATGGACACTGGGAGACAGAGCAGGAGTTGAAGACCGGGGAGGAAGAGCAAAACTTGCCTGCGGACAGACTGTGAGGGGATAAAAGCCCAGGGGTTCCTTTGCTGGGTGTCTTCAGAGACACCAGCTCATGCTGTTCCTGTATTACTGCACCCCGAGTAAGTGGCTTTGTGGAACAAGACAGATGAGACTGCTGTGGGAAACCTGAGGGCGAACAGGTAGGGGAACCTGGTCTGACTGAGTGGGGTGTGCAGGGGGACAAGTGGGGCGGTTCAGTCCCTGTAGTGACAGTCTCTGGGGTTGGGAATGTGACTGCCAGAGTCTCTTTAATGGTCAGACTGGGAAGTTTACTGAACAGTTAAAATGATTGGTCATGTCCTTATGGTATTATTTTAACTTATGATTTTCTTTTCTGGTATGACTTGATTTAAAATTTATGTCTTGTGTCATTGACTGTTAGGAACCAGAGGTTACATTTCATAAGAAAAAGATTGATTTTATTAGATTACATTGTGGTTTTGAAAAGAACAGCCTTGTGTAATCCTGTTGAAAGTGGGCAAACTTCCTACAAGACAGTTTTGTTTAACTGTATTTGCTGTTTGTTGTTGTGTGATGGCGGAAATATTTTCACTTAGTCTGGGATATGCTCTCCAAGTCCTTATCAAGTGAAACTGCCATTAACAGCAAAGAAAGTATGCTAGATTGTAATTTATAGAATTGAACTTTCATTACGAAATGACTGTTAATGGGGAGAGTTAAATATGGAGTTAAAGTTAGGAGGGATGAGTGTTCTGTTTCCCAGACTTTCTGAGCACAGCAAAATGAAAAGCAGTAGGACTATTTCTACAGTTTTTTACATGGATGTGGATTTGTTGCTCTCTCTGTGATCATTTTTCTTTCTGTGGTCTGTTTCATTTTGCTTCTTGTTGGCAAGTCCCAAGAACAAATGTTCATTTTATGTAGAAGGGAAGAGAAAGGAAGATTTTTTTAGAGGACTCCTAAGAGTAGCTAGAAAGTATAATTTAGATTTTTCTCATGGACAAAGCACCCATCCAGGTGGGTGCTTAGCTTGCCTCATGCTACTCTCCCTCTTGTATTGTCTTCAGTCCAATGTCTTTGTTGCATGTATGTGATAGAAGGCTATATGCTCTTTAGGGCAGAATATCTTCTTTCCTTTCAGGAGTTTACACAACATGTCATAGTTGAATCCTGATCACTGCCTAGGACTTCAAGTCCATTTCTCATTTTGAGTTCCATTGAGAAACAGTTTTTATATCAGACAGGTAGCCTACCCGACTTACATGTTTACTTGATACAAGTAGCAATGAATGAGATGTGGAAAAGGAAAAAAGTAAAAATCCCAAGCATGGATTTGACAGAAAAGCCAGGAAAATCCTTCCTGAACGAGGGCACATATACAGAGACAAGAAAGCATGAGAAGAATTGATAGATGCAGTCTTCAGGAGACAGAAACGAGACATGTCTGTGAAGTACTTCCTCTCATATGTCCAAAGTATTAATGGTCAGGCTATAGTGGGAGTCTCTCTTGTCCACTTAATGCATGAGTTTGGTTTCTATTCTGCCTTCCAGAATAAGTTTTGTGTTTTTGCTAATGAAAAATTAAAAAAAAAACAAAACAAAAAAAACCACAAAAAACCCCAAACAAAAAAAAAAACCAAATAAAACAAACAAAAAGGTGGTTTGGTCCCTCTTAAAAATTCAAAGCGATTTTAAAGTTAACTAAAATATGATAAATGCTTAGTTATATCTATATACACATAGATAGCAGTAGTGGTTTGTCTTGTCTTTCTGCCACATAATATGAAAGGCCAAAAATGTTTGGGAAATGTACCTACCCAGTATTTGCATTGTTAAAACCTTGGTAATTATGGCCTTGTGCTTTGGAGAGTAAATATTTGCAAATAATGGCTGAAACAGTTCTCATTAGTCATTTTCAGGAGACTGAAATGGCTCAGTTTTATAAGTCTCCTAGGTATATTTGAGAATTTTTGACTTACAACTTTCAGACTATCTTCTGCACCTTGTGAGAGGACATGAGTCAGATGTGCAACCGAACAGGAATCAGCTATGAATTCCTGGTTATGAGTCACAATGAGGAACAATGTCTTGATCCTTGCTTGAAATCACAAGCATGTAAACTTCCTTCTTCCTATTGTGCTTAGCTACTAAATGAGAAAAGTACTTTTGTGCTTTAATTAAAGGAAATGTCCTAAGAAATCATGCTTTACTCTAATGTCATGTATCTTGAAAAGGAAAAATAAGTTTTGTGGTAATTCAATGAAATAACAAGCATTTTATAGAAGGTGCCAGATTAGACAAAGATATTTTTAAAGCCTGTTTTTGTTATGGATACCTAATAATTAAAATACATTAAAACCCACCTTCTGTTTCTAATACAGATTCTCAGTTGACAACAGATGTAATTATCAATAAACTGTGTAAGTCCCTGATAATTGATTAATGCATAAGGCATGTTTGGCTTGCTTGTGGACCTTTTATACTGGTAACATCATACAATCTGCCCACTACTGTATGTAGTTACCACAATATGAACAAATCCTATAGTTTAGATGTTGTTCTGTCCCTAATGAAGTCTATCTGATGTTAAAATGAAAACAAAAGCATCCTGAATTATATTAAATGTGTGAAAATAGAGATAGCCCGTGCAATAAACATCTTCAGGATCTATGCTAGCCACTATGTAGCGATTTGAAATGCTGTTCCTGTAAGATATAACCTAGATTACAAATGTTTTCAATTATCTCTTCCATGGATTCTTTAACTGTACTGTGAAATAACTGGTATTGATGGCTGTACACCAAAATTAGTTTCCTCTAGTGTAGCCTTTTCTATACAGTTGAAGTACATTATAACTATGGTATAACTGGTACTTGACCTTCTGTTATTTTTCTGCTGAGAATTAGAATGCAAGTGAATTTAGGGTAGCTATTCCTTCTGTGTAGACAGGGTTGAGATGTAAGCTTGGAAAGGATTTCTATATAAACAGGCAACCTGAGATACACATTGACTTGACTTGTGTTTGAACTCCTTTCTTCATTTCAAAGGTTGGCTGATGTCAAAGGCCATCTGTTTCCTGTAGTGCAGAAACATGTAGACACTGACAGAACAGAATTTGAATCTGTTCAGTAAACTACAATTTAAGTGTTTGTTTCAAGAATCTGAATAGTTTCAGCTTCGAAATTTTGAATGCCGTGATTTTCTATTTGTTTGTGTATTTAAGGTCTGAGTGTTATGCTATATCTCAAAGTAATGAAGCATGGCATGGTCTCACTGTGCCTGTACTGGCACCTTTTCAGACTGGTTGAGACTACCCAAATCTCAGATAATATGACATCTGAACAGGATCCTCTGTGAAACGTCTCTCAATAGGGGGACTTTTTTAGAATAAAGTAAGGAGTGTTCAACTGAAGCTCCTCATACCATTTTGTTTCACATGTGTATGTACATACAGTCCCTGTGCCATATCGGCTCTCTTAGTCTAGAAGGTTGGACCATCTTGAGTATCTAGGTCATTAACTCTCAATTGTTCAGATCAGCTGAGATGCCCTTCAGTGTGGGGAGCTTTTCATGTGTTTCATAAAATACTAAAATAATTAAAAATTTCACTTTTTAAGTATTGATAGTGCTGCTTTAAAAGATGGAAGACAGTTGTGGGGTGTTTTGCTGGGACTTTTGCTTTTTGTTTGATTTGGAGAGGTTGCCATTACATGTCAGTGTTTCATTTATGTATATAGACATACATAAAGTAACCAGACATAATTTATAAATGGAAAAGTTATAAAGCAATATAAAGTAATTGCTAGATCATCTTTCTGTCTCAAAAAATTAAATCTTAGAGATGAAACAGTTTCTATTAATAAAAAAATGTTTCTTAAGAAATTTCTATGACTAAAGAAAGAGCGAATTGAGGCATTTCATATTGGGTTGCTTTCACTGTTTTATTAGTATTATAAGAGTATTCTAGTATTACTGAAGTGCAAAGTGGTGGTACAAATTTGCTGGTGATCATATAACCTGTATTGTCAAATATTAATTACTTTTTCATATTCCTTATCCAATACTTGAAGCTAAGATAAAATTTAAAAAAAAATAAAATTGTCCTCCTAGACACTCAAGGTAATTTTACTTCATTTGTATAAAATGTAACTTGTCACTTTGCTTCAATATGAACATTAGAAATTCTCACTCCTATGTGACATAAAATTGTGCAATTAAATACTATGGATAATGGATGGAAAAATTGCCACCATCGCTATTGTTCTGGTGCTGGTTTTTGTTATGCTGTTTCATTGTTTGGGTTTCTATGTGGAAATAATAATAACAAGAGCATTTGTAAAGCAACAGCATTTTGGCTTCAAACCCAATTAGAACAAAAAGCACAATAACACATTATAATATAAATCTGACATGCAGTTTTCCTTCAGGAAATATTCAGTTTTTAGCTTTAAACAAGTCCCTTAGAAGCTTTAGGGTTCTTAGGATGCCTAGAGTCAATTTTGAACAATTTTGTAACTTACTACAGGGAAACTTAATTCAAATTCAACAAAACACTGAAAGAGGTAGTGCTTTGGGGTACTTAACTTCCTCAAAGGACCATCAGTATGAAACCTCAGATGGGGAGGAACAACATGTAAATAAAATATGTCAACCTAAAGCCATGGTAAATAGCAAAAATAGCTCTCTCTTCTTAGGAAAGAAAAATTGTATTTCACATTATCAGAACATAGAAATATTCACTGTGACAGTAAAATTATGAAATTGCCTTGTTTCACTATCAGAAAGTGGGATAAAGTTCTGTATTGGAAGGGGTTCAATTACTAGTTCCAAATACAAGATCTAATTCCCCGATTCTTGCTTGAGAAAGATTCTGGTAATGTTGGCGTTCAAGTCTTCATTCCCAAAGGAAGTGCTTTCTTTAGTACTTCCAGAGAAAGTACTTAATGATACGGGTGAAGAATCTTCGTGTTGTGGGCTTTTAGTGTTGCGTGCTAATGACGGCATGTGACTCAGGACTTAAGTTACACTGTAGTGTTTTCTGATCTGTGACAAACTCTATGACAACTTTAATGCCAGAAATCCACAAATGAGTGTTCTACTCTCATGATTAATTTAGGCAGGAACAAAACCCAAATTATATATAAATTCCTGTTGCTTGCGGGTAGTACTGGGTGTTTGGCTGTATGCTTTTGATGAACAAATTATTTCACACTGAAATCAATAGTAGAACCACCTCAGTATATGTATCTAGAAAACTAAGCAGCATGTTTTTATTAATATTCAGCAGTCCTGCTCTTCTGTGAATGCAGCTTTTTCAATATCATTCTCCAAAAGATGTAAATATCACACGCACTTCTTCCATTAACAGATTCTGGTTTCTGAACTTATCATGTTAATTATGATGCTCTAGCTACATAATGTAATAACATCTGATATGAGTTTTGAAAATAACATATTTAATCAGGAAGTACAAGAAAACCACTATTCTGTCCCCATATAGCTAAATTTATTTTTTTCCAGATTTCCTATGCCATGGTACAGCTGTGACACTGAGACTTCTCTTTTCTTATTGTTGAATGTATTGGTATGTCTAGAAATGAACAAAAGCTTTACAATATGAAACAAAAAAGTGATTTTAATTCTGTTAAAAATATTTTCACTGCAAGAGCCTGAAGGATTCTCTAGTCATATACCCCTTGGATTTAATTAATGTTTTATTGAATTCATAAAACATTTCTTTCTTGATTATTTAATTTGCTTAGCTGAAAATTGCAATGAAGTTAGATACAATCGATAAATGATTGGGAGATTATATACAGAAAGATTTAGACTAGATATATAAAAGACATTTCTTACAAGGAGATGGTGAAACACTGGAACAGGTTTCGCAGAGAGCTGGTGGATGCCTCATCCCTGAAAACACTGAGGTTGGATGGTGGTCTGAACAACCTGATCTGGTCAAAGATATTGCTGCTTATTGCAAGGGGGTTGGACTAGATGACCTTTAAAGGTTGCATAAGCCTCTTCCACCTCAAACTCTTTCATGGTTCTTTATGTAGGATTTTGACTTTTCTTGAAGAATGGGAATAAAAAAGGCCAGTGGGGGTGTGGATTCACAAAAAACTTCTGTATTGCTCACATACACCATTTCACTAACTTTGAATTTCACTGTACAGCAGGCCTGCACCATTGCTACAGTACAAGAACAAGGGGAATCTCTTACAAAAAATATGAATCTTCTATCTGACCCTTGAAGATATGCACTACCATAGTTTTGTGCTGAGTATTGTTAAGGAAAACTGTGTTGTGACTTCCATTTGTGAACAGTGTGCTGGAGTTATTTTATGCCTTGGCTATTTTTATAATTCAAGGTTTTTGTAAAATGGTTTTTGACTACTAAAAATAAATCTTTTAAGTTTACATATTATTTATCTGATCCGGAAAAAAAAGTTATTTCTCTTGACTAAGCAATTTGTACATTTCTGAATGGAATGGATGGAATATTTAGAAACAAACTGTTAATACTAACAACTTTCTCTGCCAATGTGTAGTAGAATGTGTACCTAAATAAGACCGGTCCTAAGTACAGCAGAAGGTATTGCTCCTGGCAAGTGTTAGCAGGGAAAATGATAATGCTTGTAGTATCTCATCACTGTAGCACAGTGCTGTAAGGTCAGAACATTTGTCCCATGTTGCTTTCCCTATTTTCTTCAGTTTGACATGCTGCGCTAAAAAGATACCGACCTGCTGTCACAATCCAAGTAGATCAAGTTGTTGATGTCAAATATGTTCAGCCCCTCAGGGTAAAAGCACTATGCTGGCAGCCTCACCAGTGAGATGAACCCTCACTACATCATATAGGCCCTTTATTGCCTCTGTCTAGTGCTGACTGAATAACATCAGTAGAAAAGATGGTTGTGCATATTCCCTTTGCTTTTTTTCCCTTCCCTAAGGCAGCATGGCACACGGGATAGGGTTGTGTTCTGAGAATAGTCCCTGTGCTGATTTGCTTTGCATCCTTTGACTTCACACACCTTTCTGTAAACACCTAAAAAAATGGTAATTCCTCCCAATATTTTCAGGAGTCATTGATAAATAATACCACATACTAAAGAATATTAATGAAAAGAGCAAGTTTTTTGTCACAGCTGCAGTTTAATGCTAGCACTTCTTACAATGTTAATTGTCAGGAGTTTGAATATTTTCATCCTCATCTCATCCCCTTTCTCAGGAATGATCTTGTCTTTCTTTCTGTGTAAAGATAAGGATATCTCCGTCACTTTTGATTTAGTGAGCCAAAGCTCACTGTTTGGGAGGTTCTTCTACCTTTTTGTCCTTTGATATTGTACAATCTCAGATATCAAGTTGCCTTTCATTCCAATCATAATCTGACCTTAACTGCTCTGGAAATACACTGATACTTCCTTACCTTGATTAACAATGTGCCACACAATTAAATATGGCTTCAATATCTCACTTAAGAAATTGATTTTTTTAAATTTTCTATGTCTAGGGTTAACTTCAAATACACAAGGCTGGCTCATACCCACCAAGACACAAAGTTTCAGTTTTTTATTTTGAACTTTGTTCACTATAAGGTTAACTATGGGGTTGCTCTAAAGCAATATAATCTTAGACAGTCTAATTTAATATTAACCGTCTGAAAAAGACTGAAAATAAAATAAAAAACAGTGCTGAAACAAAACTCAGAAGTCTCTTCAGGAACATGCTGGATAGTACATATGGTTTGTAAAGGATGGCATCACAATGAGAAGCTTGTGGAGAGAAGGTGCTCATGGTAGTATTAACTTTTGTTAAGTACAGGATCTTCTAATGACCATGTGGTTGCAGTATTTCGTAGTAAAATACTCAAATTTGACCAAAGTGCATGCTTACAATTTGACGCAGTGATGCCTTAAGAATGGTGAAGAGGACCTTATTGCATACCTTTTTTCTAACAGTTAAGTAGATGTTGAAGAAATCAACCAAATAGGAAACACAAAAAAAAGCCTCAACTGGTTGTTTTGCCCTCTTGACAGTACAAATGTAAATTAGATGTGAACTGGATAGAAACTCACAGAAGTGTCTTTGTACTGTGATAGGGAAAGGCGAGGGCTAAGGAGAGTGGTGTAGAGGCACTAAAGTTGATTGTAAAATATCCAATCCCAACCAGAATGTATTAATTAGCTACTTGTAGTAGCTTTTTACATCACCATGAAGTCCTCCCCAAGAGGCTGTAGAATCACTGAACAGTTTCTAGGACTTAACTTTGATCTTGAAAATTTAAAATAGAAATAAAATGTGAAACAGTTGCATAATCCTCCCAGCTGTAGCAAAACCAAAAGCAAAACAGACAAACTTGCTTGGGATATTGTTCCATGAACGAAGTGGGCACTGGTATGGTTAAGTGGTGAAGAGAACATAGAGTTACATAGCTGTCATGGCCCATTGTGTGATATTGCTTGTAAAATGCCATTAGGTACCATCTTCATTCTGAAAGTCCATGTAAGGAGGGAAAGATGTGTTAAACCATACACTGAAATAAGAGGTATCCAAGTTTTTTTCATTTATTGGAATTATGTATAGGGGCAAAAGATTTTTTTCCCCTAAGGTGAAAATTATAAATGTAGCCAGTGAGCCAGGGGTCTTATTTTAATAAAGGCAAAATGAAACTCACAGTATAACTATGATGCAGTATAGTATGCTTGGGTTTCATAGCTACAAAGATGAATTAAAGACCAATAAAGAGAAAATACAGATAATAAAGGGAAAGCCAGATCTTCAGACCTGACAGATATGTAACATTGATTTGGAATAGAATGTCCTTGTTACAGTAAATACAGTAATCTAACATGTTCAGTTTCATAGAGGCAGATGTTGCAGAGAGAAATTTGGTGAGAAATGCTGGTCAAGTGCAAACATGTACACTGAAATGCAAATGAGATGTTTACATCCCCTATGAGAAAAGTTGTAGTATTTTTTTATCTTTAACCTTTAAGTAACTGTGTAGAATTAGAAAATAATTACCTGATAACTGTATTTTCTGCTTAAGCTTGGATTAGGAAATCAAAATTCAAGAGAGGGAGAGTAAACTTAGAGGAGGCATCTTGCAAAAATTACATCTTACTGAAGCTGGAAAGCTGTTAAGCTCATACTCGCTTTTATGCTAAATGTAAATTCATCGTTAGAAAGGTAAATCCACTTTTGAAATGGGTAACTTGGTATGTTAAACCAATTCACACTTTTGGGGATTGCATAATTATAAATTGTTGTATATAACACTGCATTGAAATCATTCTAACTGGTTATTTAACTGGTCAAAACCAGTTAAAAAACAAAGTTCCACCTCACTTTCTGAACTAGCCTGGTTACGTAGAATTTAACAGAATACACAACGCTGAAAGAAAGAAAAAATATGAAATATTGTACAACTCTACCCAATAATAGATTATGAAACATGGAATTTATGAATCTTGTGACTTGTTCTTTATTGATGAGAAGCTGATCATAGCATTTGAATTAATAAAAGTACAGTTAAAGCAATTCACAAATGATGCTTCAATGTAAGTGAAAGTATTCTTTATTGATTTCTAGTGTCAGCTGGGCTTGAGGAAGATATACCATATGTTCAACATATGAAAATAGCAGAAAAAAAAATCAAAAGAAATCTCTCCTACTCTATCAGCTAATAAAGTTTTAAATATTTGTAAAGAATTGAGTGGGCTCAGTGCAGCACATCCATGTGTATTTCATAATATTCTATCAGTTAAATGAACAGCACAAATAATCAGCTAAAATATGAGTAGATTTTTGCTGAAAAATTTATTTAAAACACAGTTTTACCATTTTAGCAATATTTTTCTGGATACTGAGATACGTATGTTTTCCATAAAAAAAGCAATGAAAATTAATTTTCTATCTATGCCTTCTCTATGTAACATACCTGCCATGGACACATAACATTACAGTGGGAAAATAATCATAACCAGATTTGGTATGCCTTCATCTTCCAAAATTATTTTCAAAGCATTTTATGAGGCTCTTAAAAGTCTTCTGAATCCTATCATGTCGAGTTCTGGTCATAGGCCAAAGAACCTTTGGTTTCTTACACTACAAGGTAGTATGGCAAAAATGCATCTCTGAGAAATCAGAGAAATAATGCAGTGGAGACATACAGTGTGGAAAGTAAGACTTGAGTTAAGACTTAAGTTGTTACATGGGATTTTAATGTGGGACCTTCAGTCATTAGGATTGTGTTACATGAAAAAAAAAGTGTTTACTTAAGACCTAATCCTTTGAAAGTGGATGAATATGGACATTTGTTGACTACAGCTTTAGGGATAGTTGTTTTCTGTAACATTTGTTCATATTAACTCATACCCCACTGACAGTAAGTGAAATGGCTTTTGCTCAGATGTGGAAGCTTACAGTATTTAGACCTTTTGCCTAGGATGTTCATATGTACATTGAACATAATTACTCCACTGGTCAATAATCTTTGAAAACTTGTAAATAGTTGTTTTTAAAGTGTTTGAGAATTTTCTGAATCACAAAACTGTTTAATCTTAATAGAAGTGATACAACCTAATGTAAGTGATGCCTTAGGCAACATAAGGAAGAAGGTAACCAAAAAAATACGTTTCCTAAGACTTACCACTTCCTTTCTAGCTCTTTATCTAAAACTCTTCCACTGAAATTTATTCTTGTGCAAGCCTGTGTACATTCAGTCTGCTACTTCTTTTTTAGAGAGTGACTTTTGAATACTTGAGGTGGTCTGTCCCCTTTTGCTCCTAATCAGTTATATCAGTTTGTAGAGAAGCAAAAGAATGGACTTCTCAGCACAAGAGATTGTTTATTCACCTCTTGCCTCCTCAGCCAAAATTTGTTTCCTATTAAACTTTTTCTTTTCTTTATCCATGAAGTCTGAATTCAATCTAGAACTTTATTTGGTAACTGCCTTGTATCATTTGACCACTATCATAAATTTAGACAGATCAGCATTCCTGATTTTCTAACTGTTATGGATTAGCCTTGACTAGCTGCCAAATGCCCGATTGCTGCCTCACTCCCTTCTCCCATGGAAGTGATACAAAATAGAAGGAAGGTGTGGAGATTGTGGATCAGGATGATGACAGGTTAATAGCAAAAAGCTGTCCATGTAAGTAAAGGAAGAAGAGGAATGCGTTTACCAATAGGCAGGCAGACCTTTAGCCAGTTTCTGGAAAGTAGGGCCTAAACATATATGGTTTGCTTGGGAAGACAAACACTGTAACCACAAACATTCCTCCTTCTCCCTCCTTTCCCTGAGTTTTACTGCTGAGCAAAATGTCATATGGTGTGGAATATCCTTTTGGTCAGTTTGGCTCAGCTGTCCCAGCTACATCCCCTCCAACCTCTTGCCTGGCCCAGTGTACTCGCTGAGGAAGGGGAGAAAGAGAGGAAGTGCTGAAATGGTTTCACACTAGTGCCTTGTCAGCACTCTTGTAGCCACAAGTCCAAAGTACAGTACCGTGGCACTGCTGTGAAGCTGAATCCCTCCCAGCCAGACCCAGTACACTCATGTTGACCAATTATTATTCACAAAGATGAAAACAATTGTACAATGTAATGTACTTCTAATGATGAACGCTTTTATGGCAGCTTCTACAGTTTAGGCTTTTTTACATGAGACATTCTGGCTTGCCAGAATAAGAGGAAAATAAGCATTGTGCTTATCAATAGACCTTATACATTTTCTCTTCCCTCCTTGTTAATGAGATTCATGTGTCATATGGCCAATTAAAAAGGAAACATTTGAGAATATCTTTTATTTAGTAAATAATATATTTGGTTGCTAACAAACATGACAGTCTTGAAAGTAAAAAGAAATGAGATAGGATAGGCTTTATACACTGGCTTTTAATGCTAACTTTCCCATTCATTCTGGAATTTTTTATTTATTGTGCTATTGTTATTCTAGCTGAAATATGTGAGATTTCAAGCATCACAATTGCATATCTAATAATTTTTATTTTTTACAACACAACTATTATATACTGTTTATGGTGTAGAGGACAACTCTGTGCATAGTATAGGGTGCATGCAATGAAGACATCAGTAAAAAACCTCGCAAAAGATGCATACTCAGATTACTCCACACTTTAAAATAGAGTCTGTAATATCCGTGCAAATCTGAGACAGTGTGTCTGTATGCATGGATCTAAAGACTACATTTAAGGGACCTTTCAGCAGTATATACCATAGAATACCACTGATTCTTCTAAGCAAGTTGTATAGCTGCAACTAAACAATCAAGATTTGAAATTAGGGCCTTATGGAATACAGATGTTCCTCTTGTGTTGAGTTAGTGGTTCAAACAACTAATCCAAGGACTTCAACAAATGTCGCATGAAGTGAATGAGAAGCCAGCCTGCTCTACCCATCTGGAGGGTCTTTCTTGTTCCATATTTTATGAGCATCCGATACTTTTCAGGACATACTGTGCTAGTCTTGTTAAGTTGATATTTTTCAGAAATAGTGATGTGACACGTTTCCAATTTTAGCATATTCAGGCAAATAAAGGGTGCTTGGCATTTGTTTGTAAATTAGGCTGAATGTGTATTTTTGCTGTTTCTACTAATGAGTGGACGTTTGCAGATACAGAACTCTTGATTTCTAGATCCTATGCAAAATAGTGAATTTGCCACAAAAGGCAAATTCCTTTCAGAGAATTTTATGTATTTGTGGAGAAAAAAAGAAAATAATAAAAAACCTGACAAAACCAAAAAGCCCCCATCCAAACAAAAGACCTAACAAACCAACAAAAAATCCCCAAACAAATCCTTGAAAGAGAACTCTATCTTCAAATCTGAAAAATGTAATTGCCTGAAAATTTTCAAAATTTTATTTCATTAAAGGCTACAATTTTCAGTGGAAATCAGCTAACTTGAAACATATTGTAGTTGTCAACTTAAACCAAAACAATGTCATCATAAATTCCAAGCAGTCTGTAGAAAAACATATGGTTTAGTAAATACAATAAAGCTTCATTGCTGAAATCATACACATAAACCAGATCTCTGTCTGAACTAGTAACAAAAATTATAAAGGCAGCCCTTGAACAGGCACCCCCACACTTTAATGAAACAAGTTTCAGTTGAAAACTGAAAGATTAAAGAGCCACAACAAAAGTTTCCCAAAGTCATATCATTTCTAACTACAACCAGTTTCCAGATGCAAAAATGTTCAGCTGTTTCTACTGCGAGCTCACAATTCAAACCATGTCTTTCACTGATCTACAGAACTCCCTCTATTTGGCTTTTGTGTATAGTTCTGCCTAAGTATTACAAGTGTCTTCATTGGGACTGGTCATATGTAGAGAATGTCGATATACAGCAATTCACAGCATCAAGACTGTATCTTCTCAAATTAATATCTTTCAAATAGGTTCTAATCTGTTGCATTTGATATGCGTGAAAGTTAACAAAATACGGTAAACAACAGCATTATAAAGCTCTTACTGTTATGATAGTAAAATAAAACATTTGACATGCATTCAACTGGAAAAAGCAAATAAAAAGAAACAAACAAATCAAAGAAACAAAAAAATCCCTACCTGAATTGACACCTTCATATTACTGATCTTGAAGCAAAGGGAACTTGATGCTGCCTGCAACAGTAGTGTCACAATTATTCCTAATATTCAGAAACAAGGGATAAAGAACATACAATTGGTTGTGTAAGAGTAAGTAAACTGGTCTTTTCTGGACAAACAGGAGTTCCCAAACTGAGGAACAGCCCTGACAAATGTTCTATTCCCTTATGATTTGAACTTTGGGATATTTGATCACTCAGTGCTCTCTAATTAGCAACAGCATATGTGATTGTGTAGATTAGTAAGACCTAATGCTCATTGGATTAGGAAACGCCAAGGAAAGAAATATAGGAAAAGGGCGAGAGAAAGAAGAAATTGGGAAAAGGCAAGAAAGCTCTAAGTAACAGTTACAGCACATTGAAGTGTGGCTATGCATGACCAAAATGTGGTCAGCCTTCTGAGAAGAGCACTTACATCAAAATATCCAGAAAGACTGTGATACATCAGTTGCAGTGACTAGGCACTGCACTAAAAGACCCAAGCAGCCTGTTTAATCTTCTGTTCTGCTTTTATGGTATATAGCATAAAGAGTGCCGTTCTTCAAGATCAGGCATAATTTAAGAAAATATATAGTTTGTTACATTCTGCTGCTTTGCATTACTGAAGTTATAACAGTGTCTAGTTAAGGCTGAAGAATGCATATTTAACTTTAAATTACTAGTTTTGCTACTTAATGTCAGACAGCACTACTAAGAATGTATATGTGCCTGTATGTCTAGGAAGATCTATACTTGCTTTAGTATTTAACTAAATAGTTGCTTGCTGTTTGCTTTGATAAAGATGGCTATCTGCTGACACAGTATTTGTTTTCCACCTACTTAATTTCTACAAAGGATTATGCAATAGCTTACTGCTGGTCTCTGAATTGTTACCACCTCTACTAGGAATTTTGCCGTCTCCTTGCCAACCTCCCAAAATAAAGAATTGAATTCATATAGTAACGTTAACCCAGTTTGACAAATCTTCATGTCAGCCTCAACTGTGATTGGCCAAAGGCCAAGTATTTGTCAGATGGATTTTGGCAGTGGATTAAAAATGAAATCTATTTCTGTTACTTTTTTTTCTTTTAATACCAAGCATACATTTTTCTCTACTTTGTGACACAGATTTAAACTAGTAAGTGACATTTGGTAGGACTGCAGAATTCCATGAAAGATATCTTCTTTAAAATGTTTTGGCAGCCATAAAGAAAAGTAAAAATCAGGCTGAACTGCAAATATCGAGTTGAATTTAATTCTTAGTTTCTATTTCTCACTTAGTTGTCGTGCTAATAAGTAGTCCTTTTGTATTTGGATTGTTGGCACTCCCAAATGATGCTGCAGGTTTTTGAAAGATCCCTGGGTTTTTATTTTATGATATTAAAATAATAGAAAAAAACCCCCCACTTGTTCCTTTTCAGGATACCCATGCTTAATTTGCTGTAAACTCCTTGTTGATTCAAAGAGGAAATAGACTGCCCAGTCACAGGGTATTGTTCTTTTTTTTTTGCATTAGTTCGATGTTTCAGGTGATGGAGGAAATGTTCTATAAAGTTTCACAAATACACAATTTTATTCCTTCATGACAGGGAAGGAAAAGGAGTTTGACTGTCAGGAATGTTATCTGCTCTACAGAAAATAGCCCACTGATAACTGCTTAAAAATTGGTCAATTATAGTTGAATGACCAATAAACAGTTATGTTGAAGTATGTTTCATTTTAGGACAATATATAGGCATAAAGGAACACTGTCAGTTGAGAGATTTATTTACTATTGTAGCAGAGATAACTGGAAATTAAATCTGTCACTGAAGTTGCTAAGCCACACAATATGAAAGCTGTTTTCATCTAATAAATTGTAGAAAATACTGCTAGAATGAAGTTTGAATCTCAAAAGGGTCATTTCCTCCAGCAAAATGCTACAATACTTGTATTATAGCTAGTTGGCCCATATTCACTCAAAGTGAGAAGTCTAAGAGAAGTCCAGTATTAAAAGCCATCTTTATTTCCCGTATGGTCTGTCCAGGTCCATACTCTTGGCAATGAAACAAAGCTTGTGATTTAGGCTCAGCACTCTGAGCTCTCACCCATTCAACATTCTAACAGTGCGTTAGAGCACTGTGGTTCCTTAGACCTGTCATTTTAAAAAGGCTTTTATTTCTGCACTGTTTCTAGATGGCTCTGGAGAGGGAGCCTCTCAAAGAACCATCAAAGTGGAAGCAGCCAAGAAAACAAATTTTGAAATGACAGGTCTGTCCAGAATGTCTGTGTTCTAATGAAATTTGTGTGAGATACTTTGCTTCATTCAGTCTTCTCCAATAATATCAACTTTCAGTTACTGTATGTGCCTCTCAGGTGAGATCATAATGGGAACACCAGCTCAATTCAGCAGTAGAGTACAAACAAGCATTTGCATTGTACTATTAAATAGTACCTTTAACTAACTTCCTTTTAGATGGGGAATTTTCCGAGGATTAAAAAAAAAGTAAAAATAAAAAAGACTGTAAAAGAGCTGGCTTGGCAGTTCAGATTTTACTGACTTCCATAGCTCTAAGCATTACTATACCACAAGTATTATTTAACATGCTGAAAATACATCACTGTGCTCAGTGGGTATTTGTTCACATCACAGAGTTTGGCTCAGATCATCACACTTGGCGGTCTGCAGTCAAGAAAGGCGAGGAGCTGGAATAGCAGGAGTTGTAGGTCAAGACTTGCTCACTGGCAAAGTTTTGTGGGGAGGTTTGTGCAGGTGCCTGTCTATGGTATACTTTGCTCTAAAGAAGTGTTGTCAGTCCTTTATTTTTGTGAACCCAAAACTCATCCCAAATGTAAAATATGTATTATCTGTGAATGTCTATATTATATTTGATGGATGTTTTCTCCTAGAGTGCCAGATACTGAAATTCTTATATAGCCCCAGAGAGAGGATCATTTACAATGCAAGGTGCCAGTTATTACAGCTGCTTTTCATGGCATTTCATGGGGGTTTCTTTTGTTGATGTAGCTTAAATAGCTCATGTAGTCTTTTACATGTCTAGGTGGAACTTTGGAAATTTGTATTAGAATTAGATACAATTCAGTACATCAGCAGAATGTAGATTCCTAGTTTGCAGATAACTGATGCAACTGAAGGAAATTGTTTTACTACTCAATAAAGATTGCTTTAACGAGAGCTTCACTAAAAGGCTATATATAAAATGACCTCATTTGGGGGGTGGGGGGAGATTTTCTGTAAAATGAACAATTTCCCAAGGCAAATACTAGATTCTTAGGGTGAATGACCCAATACATGTGCCATCAGCTATATCTATAGCCTGATGCTGTACTCTAGCTTGAAGGAATAATTCTTCTTGCCAAATCCACACAGAAAAAAAAGTAGTTAATGCAACACAAAAAACTGATTGGTCTTTGCTGTTGTTATTGTAATTATCCGATGCCTTTCTGAAAATTGAACTGGGGCGGTTATGTGTTTATCAGTAAGAGACAATATTTACATTGACACTGACTGACAATGTCCTGTTGAGCTACCCTGAAAAGTTCATTGTGGCATTTATTCATGCCTAATTAGCACCTCTTGGGATTAATAGATTATTTTATCAAACTAATGCAACCTTAGTATAAAAATATGTAAATTCAATATGATAACAACAGGTACCTGGATATTTTAATTAATCTGCCTAAACTGAACATGCCATTCCAAATTTATAATGATCAAGCTTTAAACTCCCTCTGGAATTCTCAGAATATTAATTGGCCATTTTGCTGGTGAATGCTGTCCTTGTTTTTCAAATAGTTGCTAGAAACCCTGTTGACCCTGATGGCAGGTAATGTAAGAGAAAAGTCTGTATTTTAATACATGTGTGGAGTAAATAATAAACTAGATTTAAGTATAAATAATTTACTGTGTATAACTAATAATTTAACATAGCTTGGGTAAGTTGAAGAAAGGGCTCGTGATATATTTCATCAATTGATTGTTTATTTAAGGTTCCTGTCTTTACACTGAAAGTTCTTATGTAAGTGAGAAAGCCACAAAGATCATTGCTAACAGCTGTGCTACAAAACACAGAATTTTCAGAACTATTGAAGACATACTTCAAGCACACCTCCAAAGAGCTTTTCGGACTTAGCCTATTGTACCTTTTATTTATATTTATTTATTTTTATTATATTTTATTTATATTTATTGTACTCTTTGTATAAGAGGTTCTTCCCACTATCCACTCCATTATTGCCCATTTCTTGTGTCCCTTTTTTTATTCAGATTATATCAATAGATTAGATAGTTATGTCGATACGACTCTTCTTCACAAATATATTTTTATGCTTATTTTTCTTTTTCTCTCTTTCTTATCTGTTTTCAAATAATCAAAATCTCTGAGTACCCCTATAAGCTTAAGTGTTCCTCACATACATGTTCTCTATTTTTATAACAGTTTTTTGTCAATGATATGGTTTGCATAGGGAATAACTCACAACATGTTAGTATTCCATGAGCTTTATAAAACATGGAGTTTATGGGAAAAAAACAGTTTTAAAGGCAAAATGATGTCTGAGTTCCATTGGTCAATTGGTACTATGTTCCCTTTCATTACAGTCTAAGTCTACATTGAGAAATAATTCAGCATAATGGTTGCAGATCCTGCAGCTTTAGAAGGTTAAGGTAACTCTTTTGTTCCAGTCTTGCTTTGCTGAATGTCTATTGTCTATGAACTTGATTCAACAAACTGTCAGGATTATATTGTTTTCCTTCAGCTTTGTTATTAGCAAAATAGATCACTGAATTTCATGTTCATTCTGATAGCTGACTGGTTGTTCCAGCACTGATTGTCATTTTGCCTTTTTACCTGGTATGTACTCTATCATTTGGTGTTAATGCATGAGGTTGGAGTGCTGTGAAGTGTAATTTTTCTAATTGCTCAATCTGTGAAAAAACATCTTTAAAACTCTTCAGCTATAAATTTAGGCACCTTTTTGATAATTTAAACAGGTTTTATTTAATTTGTGTTTTCTGGAGTGCGTATAAAACAGAGATGTGTAGTTAGGAAAAGTATGTCATGAAGCCCGTTCAGTTAGCCTATACATTTTTACATATCAGATGATAGTGAAATATCTATTTCATCTCTTCCCCCTCCCCCCCCCCAATTACTTCTGGACATGGTTCTAAATTTTGTTTAATGGAAAGCAGTAAGCAGTAGGTAAATACAGAAGAAACACTGGTACAAATGAGCAGGAAGGGGAAAAAATTTGGTTTCATTGTTATTGTAAGTTCATTTGAAAGCTTTTGAATTCAATAGACTTACTTTGAATTTGCAGTGATGTACCTGAAAACTGAATTAATCCTTGGAAATCTGTCTATTCTCTGATGCTTTAAGTTGTGGTCTAGAGATGCTTGGTTTTTTAACTGAAACACATGAAGCACAATTTAATTGCCATTTTATGCACAAAGAGCAATAATTTTCTTCCTGACTGACAGGTTCTAAATGGTTGTCACTTGTAAAGTACATAACTATCACTTTCAGGTAGTTTCCTTTGAGTTATATGAGCATTGCAGTTTCTTGTGAAAGTTACCAAAGAAATGTTATTTGCCTTAAAAAAAGAAGCAACATGTAGGTCTATTATGGGAAGGGAAGGGACATAAAACAATGTCACACTGCTACGTTCAATTTACTAAGTGAACCAAGTGAGGTGAAATCAAGGAAAGCTTTTTACATCACAGACACACATGAAAAGATTTCAAATTAATTCTTTCTGCTGCCCTCAAATTGCAACCAAAATATATTGTACCAGCACATTTTATTGAAGCCTGTGTTCCGCAACACCAATCAGTTACCTTGGTTAATAAACGTGTGAATATGTTGTACTTCTGCAAACCGAAGTATAGCAAAACTGTATTGTGAGCTGGTTATTTTAAAGAATGAAAGTTCATGTTGATATTGTGTGAAGAATTATAATTAAACCCTTCAACTCCTTTCTAGGGTCTCTAGCTGAAAAATAAAGCGGAATGCAGGAAATTTCTTGATGCTTTCTACCCTCAAGTTTTAACATAGACAGTATGTTTTTTTCTGCTTTGAAGTCTCTGAAAGAAATGTACAGAGACAAAGTACAAGTCACATAGTAATTATTGGGAAGTAATAGAAGATGACTTTTAAGAATTTTGTCCCATTCTGTGGTTCTTTGCTCAGGTTGTATGAAAACAGCTGGGAAATGGCAGGGTAAATTAAGGTCCTGGCACAGTGGATTAAAACCTGTGTAAGTAATTCTCCTTATGTGAACAATCACTTTGACTTTATTCAGTCAAATAATGAGCCTATTTTAAAATTCACTGAAGGAAATAGGAATGTTAAGGCTTCTAGCATTAGGCTAAAAATAACTGTCAGAGTGAAAAAGAAAGTTAAGAAAAATTGGTTTTCAGTATTACAAACACAAGACTTTTTTGGAAGTAAAATTTTTTAGTACATTTCTCATACTTCATAGTGTACATTGTTGTGAAAGTTTTCATTTTCTGAGATTAGATGTCAGCCAGGATGGGATTTCATTTTTATTACGTGTTTCATCGTGTAAGTAATCTATGGATAATCTGGAGAGCAGGTGTCGTAGTTGTATTGACAGAGCTGCTGTTTTGAAAAGGTCATTAACAGGTTAAAACAGACAAAAGAAGTTGTTATCTCCTTTTGACACACGGGTGAGAGAAAAGGCAAACTGAAGCCAAAATTTCAACCATGACACCAAAGTGATATAAGTTCTAATTTTCTGGTATCAATGCTGTGGGTTAAAATATTTCTAATATGGTGAGTGACTCCCTTTAACCTGTTTTTGACATGAAATTACATGCCTTCTCTCAGGGACATGCCATTTTTCAGAGATAATTTTATAATGTGAGTTCAGGAAAATTTCTTTGAATTCTTTGTAAAGCAGAGGTCAGATGTAACAGTACCATCAAAACTCAGGTTATTTTGCATATAGATGTAGCGTTAATTTTTAATTTGTCATTCAGATCTGTCTGAAATGTAAGGGTGGGTGGGGAAAGGTGCACCTTTTTTGTATTCTATGTTTCCAGGGATTAAAATCCTCTCTTGCATGTTTAACTTCTCAGATTTGCTGATTTGAATGTATCTGTCATTCCCAAATCCAGTTTTTTGGAGGAGGTTCACTTTATGGTGAATTTTTAACAGAGATTAATATTTTTTCATGTCCTGTGAGATTAATATCTCCACAGCTGGCTTTCATGTTGCTTCTAGCATTGCTAGTCACAGTCCCAGAGTACAAATTTGTCAGAATTTCAGAATCTGTAAGGAAAGAGATTTCATATGTCTATGAAGCAATTGGCTTTTAGGAGTGAAGCTCTCTAGCTAGTCTATTTTATGACTTTCTTTATATTAAGAAACTTGAACTGAATTTTCCCAAATTATCTGTTTTCTTAAGACTAAGAAAAGAAATGTGTTATGCAGCTTGAAATCACTGCTTCCTTGTATTTTCATCCCAAATTTAGAAGAAAGATAAGATAAATATGATGGGAACAAGAAGCTTTTATCTTTAACTATACTTGATTTCTTTTAAAAGTTTTTTGGTTATTTTTGGTCTTGTGTCTTAGTAGGTAATAAAATATATATGTACACTTGTCTTGCAGACCGTGAGTTGGCATTTTGAAGGTAATATGTATGTTAAACACATAATCTGTGTTTGCTTGAAAAGATGAATGGCATTGAAGCTGTTCACCGTTTGAATTAAAATCCTGGAGACTATTTGCGGTGTAATTTTAAATGTTAAACTTTAAAATGGTTCATTTTAGCAGTCACTGAAAGAAGTCAAAGATCCTAAGACAGTGCTTGAAAACACACTTGGGACTCTCTTCATCAGCAGAAGTACATGCCTTAAAATCTACTGGCTGTGGTTTTGCTCCTGCCTTCTGGTGGTCCAAGGAGGGTTATAATGACACAAGAATTACAATCCCATGGCAAAGAACTGTGTGAAAGTATACCAAAGAGTTGTTTACCTTCTCCTCAAACACAAAGCACGCAAAATTCACTCCACCTCTGTAAGGAAAATATATTCCTCTTGCCTTTAAGATCCTTGCAGACAAAGTTCCTGCCTTTGTGGCATCCTGTTTGAGAAGAAGATATCAAAAAATTTATTACAATATTTATTTATTACAATACATAGCACAACCCAGCATCAAAATCTGTAGTGATTATGCCAGTTGTCTTTTCATAAGGATATAGTGGTGCCATTAATATTACAGCTAATATAAATTATACAGCCGTAATATAAATATTACAGCTAAAAAAGCTAGAGTATAAAGACGAGTAAACTTATGTTATCCCTCAGCTTCAAAGGCTTGGTATTAACTGACCAAACTTAGATTAGAGAAATTTCTTTAACGTAATTTTCCCATTGTCAGTGGTCTTCTAACAAAATGAAAACAGGCAAGTCTTGTAGTGCCACATAGACTGAACAGTATTTCCCCAAATAAATTTAAATATTGTTGCTGTATCTGTTGTTTTCTGTTGTTGCAGTATGTCATCAGAATGACGGTGTGACATTTACTGAACAGACACATAAGTCACTATTCAGCAACTGTGTATTATGGAAAAGTTTGCCGATGCCAAAACTCCTTTTTATGTAAAGTTCTTGCCCTTTTGTAGTGTTTGTTTTGGATAGAATTCTTTGCTTTCACCCAAGGTTGAGATAAATCTTCTGCTTTTGTTCATTGTGAAAAAGAGATGCTCATGTTCAGGCGAGACACAATTAATGATTTACGTTTGTGTGAAATATAAGCGGGAAGGGGTGAAAAGAACTTCCTCTTTCCCTGAGGCATTCCAGGATGACATCAGGTAAAGCAGCAATATAGCTTTGACACATTGACTTAGAAGGATTTAAAAGCTCTGCCTTCCACTTTCTTGTCTTGTGCCCCTTTTTGTTCAAAACAAGCAAACAAACCCCCCTAGACAGTTAACAGGAATAGCCTCTGAGTCAGTAGGCATGCTAAGTTTCTACTTTACTGCACCTTTGAAACAGGAAAAGACAAGATGACACTCCATGAAAGACTTGATTCATTCAGCCACTCTAGTCAGAGAACAAAAGAAACCTGCTTTTTGTCTAATAAAGACTGAAGGAAAGAAAGAGACAATGTCGCTGTTAGAATTCTTTCACTAATTGCCCAGAAAATAAGAAAAAAACCCAGACAGTCACAGTTAAGGGGGAAAAAAAATCTCAGGAAGCTAATGAGGAGCTGGAAAAATATTTTATAATCATGCTCACTGGAGGAATCTGCTCCTCTGACATCTCCCAGTGTCTCCTGCATTATGAGGGAGAGTTGAGGGACAGCTTCATAGAAAGAAAACTGTTCTGTAATTGTATTTATTGAAAAAGTAAATACATTCCTGCACAGCAGAGGATGTTAGACAGGACGACATTCATCATGCTATGATACTTTGTCTTTTCTACTGTAATTTTAGTTCCCTCCTTATATTTGAAGGGGAAAATTCAGCCAATATTACAATATATTACAACTTCCACAATTCTTGCAATAGCACCTGCTGAATACTTTGGAAGAGACTTTCTGAATAAATGAGAACTCCTAAATGAGTTATATCAACATTTTGCTTTGGGGAAATGAATGTAATAAGAGCAATAAAATAACCTCAGATACACTTTGGGAGGCTTATATCTGCAGTATTCAGGTTTTATACAACAGTGAAAAACAATCTGCTTTCCAACAACTTCCCTTATTATCAGTCTGCAGTGATGACAGCTGCAGCCAGCTGAAATCTTTTCTCTTCTTAGTGTCCTGATCCAGCTGTAGTTTCACTCCAGTCAGTTTATGTGGGCTTGTGGATTTGTGTAAAGAAAATTAAGAAAGAAAAATAGACAAGAATTTCATCAATCTCAGTCACAAGATTCCACTTGAAGATAATGGAGGTCATACAGAATATCAGGCAAGGACAGGAAGGGGCAGGTTTTACTGAGCTGGCATGAACAAAGAGCTCTCCAGGCTTGCATCATGAAGGATTAACAAATCAAGGAGTCAATATTTGTTTATTTAAAATATCAAGCACTTTTAAGGTTTGATCAAAATTCTGGCTTATGTTACATCCCTTTGATCTCCTTCTCTAGGGAAATACTGTCTTCCACATTCAACATTTTTACTAAGCACACTTAGTCTTCTTACTTTAACACCAATAAACATATATTCAAAACTAGAGGCTGATTTCTCATCAGATTGCCACACTAATGCAGAGAAAACATTGTTATGTAAGTAGATATAAAAATCTACAGGTTAGCCCAATAAATTCAAGCAGCACTTTGTGAAGTCCCTAAAACACCGTCTGTACAGAAATGGGAAAAACAGTTGAAAACTGATCTGTAGGCCAGAAAACATTTTTTGTAACTTCTTGCCATTAATTTCAGCATAGTATAGATGGGTGAATTTTATGTATTATAAAATTCCTGCTTCTGCCATAGTGATTATTTAGGTTTCATGTTTGAGCCTTACTGTTTGATGAAACCAAAGTGAACAAATTGTTCACTGTTCTTTATTCTGAGTCTCTTGAAACCTTTTAAAAAAATTTTTAGTGAGAAATGATATATGCTCGATATATGCAATTTATAACTGATTTTGGTGATAACAGCACTGGGCCACAGTGCATATGAGCATGGGCGCTACACATGTACAAGCACATACGTGGCAGTGATGTGTGGTGAAACAGAGCTATGTGATAAATTGTACAACCATGCGATGCACTAATTTATTATGCACCTTTGACTCCACCTGCCCTCTGTCTATGAATCCATCTCTCCCAGGGCTTCCTCTGACACTTCAAACCCTGGAGCAAGTTCACACAGATGCCATTACAATAAAAAAAATTCAAGTTTCTTTTAGAGTGCTCCTTTCCTCTTTAGGAATTTCATCTCAACTTACACCCATCCAGTATAGGGAAAGGAAGAATCAGTCCAGTGACGGCTTGCTTAGATGTAAAATGTCTTGTCTCTGAATGTGGTTAACATACGAGTCCACAAAGAAACAAACTGAAGGCTCACCTGCCAGGAGGGGACAATTCCCAGCTTCCTAATGTAACCAGGAACATTCTTCTAACAGACAGTACTATTGAGATACATGATTTTCAATCATAATGTACTTATGGATAAAAAACATTTTTAAAAAAGCCTAGAATAGTCAGCATTCTGTGGTCAGGAAAATCCAAACTATACTGTCAATCAATATATTTTGAAAATCCTTTCAGTTAATGTCTTGAAGGTTTTCTGTTTCACACCACAATATTGTCTGTTCTATAGCAACTATGTGTAAGATGTTGTTGGCAACTAAATGTAATAAATTTTTGATTTTGTAGTCGGGTTGTATTTGTATATTGAGCTTGGATTTGTGTTTATGTTACAGAAATATACATGTGTTTCTCCAAAAGAAATATGTAGTTTTTGTTAATAAAGGAGTGTAAATTACCAGAATAACCATTATGGTAATTAAGGGATCCTAACAATTCACGTAGAAATAAGGGAACATTTGCCACTGATTTAGCTTGAAATGCAGGAGCAGATTAAGACAGTGAACAAACCCCTCACTGCATTTGCAACCTAATTTTGATGTACCTCACTGTATCTAGTGCTTTCTCATACTGCATTTCTCACTCCCACTTTCAAAGATAAAAAGAATAGACTAGCTGTGTATGATACTTTTAAACCTTTCTTTCACCACTAAACCCTCTTTTAGTGTGAACGGTATCTCTTCATTATTATGTTTTTGAAAGCTATATGAAGTTGGTTTGAGGAGTTTCTAGAAATCCTTGCATATTCTGTCCAGCTGAAGTTTGCTACATTTTAAATCAGTATACTCCAAGAGACTTAATGGCTAGAGAGAGCAAAAAACCTAGTTTTTGATAAATGGTAAGGACCATACATGTTTACATGGCAATACATGTATTTATACACATAAAACTGTATTAAAGCTTTTTGCAATGTACTTGGCACTGGCCTAATGAAAAATAATTTTTCCTTACTCTAACTGTAAACATTCTTCCAAAATTAAATTTTGTGGTACTGGTCAATAATCTTTTTAGAAATTGTGACAACTTGTAAGAACAAGAAGTCTATGTACTTTTCATTCTCATGTCCATGCCTTTATCTGTATTCCCAGAAACAGATACTGTCTAAAAATGGGCCAGTTTAAAACCACCAATAGATATTTATTTTTTTGCCTAACTTTTTGTGATTTTAATTTCTAAACATGAATTCATCTTAACATAATGTTTTATATGTAGCACATTCATAGCATACACCACAGCAGATCTCTGTAGAGCAAGAGTTACTTCTGGCTCTGTCTATAGAAATTCCATATGTTTAAAAAAAAGAGACTGAAATTTTGTAGTTTTTCTTCCAGTAGCAAGAGCTCTTTGTTGTACTCCATGGCCAATCCTACATAAATATGGAAAAAATAGCAATTGCAGCTGGACTGAGCTTCCAGATGAATAGCTTAGCCAGCTGCAAAGTCATGACCTCATCTGGTTTCCAGGGTCTTGTGTATGACTCTGATTCTTGTCTGTAGAATGTTTTTTAATCCTTTAAACCATAAAAAAAAGTAAAAAAACCCACCCCAAACACCAGTATATCAGCAGTGGATGAATACCTTGTTTGTTATGTTAAATAGTTGCTATGTAATATGTCTTAAATAAAAAGTAAACTCTCCTTGACATAAACAGGATTCTTTGAGACTTGATATAAAAAGAATTTGGAAGAATAACAATATTATGCATGCCATGTGCACATAGGATTGCAGGGAAAGAATTCCAGTGTATCCTAAGTTTGTCTGGTAAATAATTAATAAGAAAAAATATGATAACAAGAAGGTAAAAAATCAGGAAGTTATAATCTTGAGTTCCATGAACCTGACTGTACAGTGACCTTCATAATTCTAACTGGAATCAAAATGTCTTCTTGGTTTTTTTATCCACATGCAAGAGAATCATGTACTATCCACAACATATCGAAAAAAATGGATTTCCTCAGCATGCCATTATGCAGAATTGAGTATCAGCAAAAACTGTGCACCACTGAAGTCCAGAGCATTCATGATCCAGAGCTGTGGGTTTGGGTGTTTCTCTAGTATTTTGTGGTGTTCAGACACACTTACTGCACTCTAGTCTGCTACCTTAAAGACAGAGGGAAAGCGTGTATCATATAGTATCCCAAAGGATACAAAACTCCAGAATCTAAATAATTATTTACAATCTTTTACTTTAGTATAAATTAATTTCTGATATCTGTACCCAAAGTTCTGAGTAAGTACTTTGTAGTGTTGCAAACTTTGGCAATCAATTTAGCATCATTTAGGGTGTCATGAAATACTACACGATTATTTTAGAAGAGCTGGAAAATGAGAGTGTTGGAATTGTAAAATCAAAAGAAGGTCAGTTCTTTCAATTTCTTAAGCTTTGAGTTAGGCTTGCAACTCCTATTATTATTAGCAGATCTGTGATGCTGGATCCAGTCTCATCTAATTTACTGTGCACAGTACTGGGAAAATGCTCTAATAACCTTGCTTCTTTAGTCTCTATTATTTTTATTTTAATCCTGTGGAAGTAGAAATAAATCAAGATGAGATAGTAAGCTCTTTTAACAGTGTTGATGTTGCAGGTCCATTTGTTGTCCCAAAAAATTGAGGAATATTGCTGTAAAGATGCAAGTTTTGTTTAATGAAGATTAATGCAAAGTTACATATCCTTCTGCTAAAATATTAAATACAGCCAAACGGAATGGTGCAACAAGTTGAATGGACCCTGAATTGCATATGAAGTTAATGATAGTTCTTGTCTCAAATGAACTTTGCAGTATAAGACAGCAGCGATGGCACAATTAATTTTGAAGAGAATAAGAAGGTTCTAGAACAGAACGGTTTAATTGCACATGTATCAAAACCAAATTTTGCCATGAAGTCATGGACCCTGAAAATATAACTGATGGTTTGAACTGTCACTTCACAAAATCCTTATCAAAGGATTATAGCTATACCTGCTTATAGGCAACAAGCAGAGATTAAACTCTGGTTAAAATGAAAAAACACACTCAGAAAAAGCACAGGTTTTATTATTGAGGACCAAAGTAAATTTAGGGGTTTTTTTCCTTTCTACTGAGAGTCATCTCTCTAACAGGACAAAATATTTTGTGTAAGGATACAGCTAAAATTTCAGTAGAAATAACTTGAAAACTGACCTAGGCACATCTATCAAAGGACTATACACTGTATGATACAATCAAAATAAACAAAATATCAGTTTGTAAATGTAACAGCCTATTCTTTTTAAGAGCATCAAACTTTCAAATAGGCCTCACTTCAGCCCCAAAAATTGTTGGTACTGCTTTTCTATACAGGCTGACTTTGTATGCAACTTCAGGGTCTGAATTATTTGCTTTGAAAACTTACATAGTAAAAAAGTGGCATGCAGAGATATTACAAAACAGTTTTAAAAAATTCTATTCTCTTTTAGTATATTTCCACTTTTGGGGAGGCTTAGAGCCACAGATAAACACTCTCAGTGTGAGAAGTGTAGGTCTCTGGGAAGATAAAATTACTGAAAGACAACTGATCCCCTGTCTGTGCTGCAACTGCTTGATTGCACCAACTGAAGTTTTGAATTGCCTTATAGACAGAAAAAATCAGCTTTTAAAGTTGCATGCTGGCATTCACTGGTGAGGCAGGTGGATGATGAAGAAGCAATATATTTTAGTGTGAAATTATAAAAAATTAGTAATGCTTTCAGATGACATGCTGAATTCCATCACTTTGAAGAGCCTGCATTTAAAATTTTTCAAAACATATTTTTTGTAGTAGAAGTGTCCAACTCTCACTTTAGAAACTTCTATATCATATTTATATGCATATTTAATTAGGGTTTAGAATGCTATAACAGCAAGAAGTAGGAAACAGCCTCTTTCCAGAACATAGGAGTTGTGAGAACTGCAGAATTAAGTGAAATATTTACTCTTATTTTTAATCTTCACGTGATGCAAAACCTATTTCTGAGGTTGAAAACTTATCCTTGTGGCAAATATATGTAGGAATCTCCATGTTGAAACTACAAATTACTAAGAAATTTATTGAATTCTTTCAGAATGCAGGATGGTATGTGTTACTTTTGCTATCATAGACTGTCATGTGCCAGATATGTACATCTTCTTAAATATCATAATGACACACACAGTGCATATATGACAAATGCAAAGAATGATTGGACTGCTGGTATTTTAGCAAATACCTCTGAATTCAGGAAATGTTGGGAACTGAAGAAACACCTGAGGAATTGTGGTAAACATTGCTCTTTGCTCTCCTGCATGAAAAAGAAAATTGGTAATCAGGGTCTGAAAAACCCCCACAGTCTCTCACCCGTGTTGAAGACTGTTGGCATTTAAGCGTCCTCTGGAATAAGTGTTCTAACCTTTAAGACATTTATTTTATCTACAGTACTCCATTTTCTTCTCATGTTTTTTTTTTAAGTCTCTATCTGATTGACAGTGAGTACCTTCTATTTGTGTTGACTTTGCATTGTGTTGAATGCATAGTACTTCTCAATTCCCAATCACTCTTTTAAAAATGTACATTTTATAGTCACGTCTCAGTCTTGTATATGACAATAGGAAAATTAAAAATATTCTTTTCTTGTGCATCAGAAATGAGAGAAGACACATGAAGCAGTGGTAGCTCTTTCTAATAGGCCAACTATTACACAGATACAGAGAGACTCAAAATAATGTCTGGCTACCTAATTAACCTCTCTTCACCATCCAAATTTGAAGTAAGAAGTAAAATTAACAAATGTTTTAGGTCAGGTAAGCCCTATTAATCTCTTAGTATAGGTCAGGTATGGCTGACTAATTGTGAAAAATGCACTTTAATTGCTGTCAGTCTAGTTAGATAGTCGTGATAAACCAACCTTTTTTTTTTTTTTTTTAGACTTCCACACTTTAGTGCCAGTTATTGTAAGCACCAGCTCCCATCATTGGCCTTTGTGTAATCTGACATTTCTGTTTCTGGATGATTTAAGGTTTTAGAAAGAAGCACAGTGGTAGTAAGCAAGTCTGCTGGTAACAACCATATCATCAGAGCTAATTATATTTCTGGTCAATATATGCTGTAAAAGTTTTACTCCTCCTCCTGTTTTTGCAGGCAGGCCCCTGTTTCAGAGAGTAGTTGCTGATGTAGGATGCAAACACTCAATAGTTGCTTCAAACCAGGTAGACACGGACATGCTTTTTCAGTCCATGTTGCCAGTGGAAAACACAAAGCAGTAGCTGTAAGTAGCAGTGGAGCTGCTGCAAGAAGTGGGCCAAGGGGATGCAAGAGCTGCCCAACATTGCAAGTAGCACCCCTAATAGCTTCACCCAAACCCAGTGAATGGATATATGTAATCAAGAGGTGGGTTAAGAGGGGTTAAGCAGGCACAAGTGGTAATAGATTTGATCTGATAAGGGAGACCAATAGCAGCAAGAGAAATCAAGGAATTACTATGGGCTGAGAGACTTGTGGCCAGCAAGTCTTGTTTCTTAAGTGTTACAGCTGTTTACGATTAGCTTTTACACTATGTTTTAAGCATTCGTTAGGATTTTTATTTAAGCAGGAGCCTCATCCTCTATAGTTACAAACAAAGATAGAAATTAGGTAACTAGATTTCAAATCCAGTTTGTTTTTGAAAGGAATCTGGATGTGTCACTACCGGCTAAAGGTGCTGTCAGGCTCTCCTACTGCATCCACAAACAGGTAATATAACAGCAGTCTATTTATATATGTGCATTCATATATATATATATAAAGGGAGGGGTAAAGACTGACAAAAGAATACCTGAATGTATGTGCAAAATTAATAGCTAATTCTGTGATTTAAAGTCATCAAATTGGTCAATATTTCTGATATTATTTACTTTCCTGGTGCATGTCTGTGTGCTCGTAAGTGACTGTTCTTGAGTGCTGACTTTTTAACATGCTGTGAATTTGCTGTCTATAGGAAGCCATTGCTATTTTATATTTAATTCAGGTGCAGCTTGTCCTTTGTGAAGACAGGCTCTTATTCCTTTTTCATTTTTGTCTTGCTTTGTCCCCTCAGTCTTAAATATGGAAATACATGTTTTTCTTTGAAAAGGGCAAGCGTAATACTTTACTGGTTTAGTAACTACGTCATCATTTTACTGCTAACAAAATCGCTTTCATATTTCTGCAGAAGGTAAAGTGGACAGAGAGCTACTTTTTTTTTAATGCATGTATCTCAGTGACAAAGCTTTTTCTCCTTTGGTGCTATTTTGAATACCTTATAGCAAATAACCTCATTGTGAAATAGTTTATCTCAGCAAACAGAACGAAAATCTATCTGTTTTATTGGTGGAAATTTTGTGGTTGTTTAGACACAATTAAAAGCATTGCATGTTTTTTTTTATCTTTCATATGAATAAATAAAATATTTTTAGTAACCAACATTATCAGGGTTTGACAATAACTAGAATAGTTATTGGTTAAATGTATATAAACATTGAGATTACTGTTAAAAAAATTGCCACCCTGAAATAGGATAAGCAAGTAAAGTTATGAAATTAAGATACCTGAAATAAGGCAGTGCACAGACATTTTACTTCTATTCTAGATCATACAAGCAATACTGGTCTCAGTAAATGTTTCAAAGTGAAGTTTAAAGTTCCTAAGAGGGAAGATAAGTTAAGCATGTGCTTCGAAGGGTATTGAAGTCTTACTTTGTTTTAGACCTATCCCAGTTCTAGAGTAGGACATATTTCATGTGGCTAGAGAAGAATGGTAAAGTACAAAAGTTGTTTTTGTCCAGTTGGTGCTTTGGCCCTTAATACCTATAGCATCACATCAATCACTTTTTTAAAAAGAGTGTTAGATACAAATTATGGGGGTTTTATTTACTTACAGTTTTGTTCCTCCCAATTGAGTGTAACGCTCTGCAGGACTGGGTTTAATGTCAGGTTCTAATTTAATCACATAATACATTAATTTATCCCCAGTGTTGTTAAAATACAGCAAATTTAGAATGACATTTTTGCCTTGAGTATTAAACCTGTCTCATGGCTTTATTACTTAAAAATATCTTTCAAGCAGACAGTTAAACGTGAACTTATTCCTTTAATTTTCATTGAGAATTAAAAGTATGTATTCCGTCTGTGAGTGGAGTCTTACTTCAGCTCATAGTGATAGGCTAATACTCTGAAACAGGTCATATGCTTGAAAATGTCAACCATAATGGAAAAAAGAAAACGTGAAAAAGTGAAAGTTGACCAGAGGTGCTGGGAGGGGTCTCATGCTCTCCAAGTTCTTCTACAGCAGCTAGACTTGAGGTAGGAGCATCATGCTGCTCTCAGGAGGCTGTTCTGTCACTTAGCTGCCATTCAGCAGTCATAAACCTCCAGATAAACAGCATAATGCCAGTTCTTTTTGCCAGTGTAAGATAACAGTTTTTTATTACTGGAACTCTGCTGGAATGCTTTTCTTTCCTTCTTCCTTAGCAGCCTAAAATGTTATAGGATCCAGTCCAAAACGTATTCAAGTTTTGCAGTGGGGGATACCACCTGTGTCTCCTTGCTTCTTCTGGCAAAGTCTTTCTCACTCAGCTGTTCAAAACGTTCAAAAAACACCTTTTTTTTTCCACTCTCTCATTGCTTGTCAATCAGAGGCAAAGAGATTAGTAAACAGTAACTGCTGCCATCAAAATTGTAATTTGAATCTCACATTGATTGCTAAAATAAGTTTTCAAATCTGTATTTTGAGTAGTAGCAAGTTTTTTTTGTAATTAACCTGCAGTATTACAAGAAAATACTTCAAACTACTGTTCTAAACATCTCTAACTTTGCAGAAAATGCCTTCATTATCTGATGTCAGTAGAAAGTCAGTCTGCATTACAGTAAATAATTATGAATCCTTGCTCCAGCTGGACTCTATTTTGTTTGTGAAAAAGTAGTTTGCCAGAGAGTTTGAGCAGTAAGAAGCCTTGGGAAACTCTTCTTTCTTTTGCATGTGACTGTATTTACATAATAGTGTACTGTGTCATACCCTGTTTGCCTTTGAAACAAAACCACTGCTTTTCAAAAGGAACCATGAGAGCTGGATTCTTACAAAGGTCAATCCATTTATAATCCAAATGTGTGCTTAGTACAGGTTAGAAGGTCTAAAAACTTGGCCACAATGTGACACTTCAGCCTTATATCTCTGGAGGACAGATTGTCAGTCAACTGACCTGAACTGAAACTAAAATTTTGGGGTCAGACAGGAAGGAAGTTAATCCCTGACAGTTGTTGTGGAGAAAGCAGGATAATATTTGCCTTGATTAGTGAGAATCAGGTTATTTAAGTAAAAATTAACACCATGGGGAATGTTGTTTACCAATTAAAATTTTGAAACAGATATGTTTAGGTAACATGCAACACTTGCTCATCTTGTTACTAGTACAACTGTTTGAATAGTATTAATCAAATATTGCTTTACAAATTCTGAGACCTTTCACAAACTATGTAAAGCAAACATTATGCAATGAAAATTATATTGCACAAGTACTTTATTGTTCATCAGGGCAATTTGCATTACCTAGTCTGTATTTATTTCAGAAATCAGGATTTTTTACTTTCAACAACCTTGGCTACATAAAAGGTCTTTCAGATTTGAAGGGTATCTCTTTAAATGTAACTTTCCTCGTTTGTCCAATTCCAAAGCAAGGAAGACAACAGAGTAATGCTATTAATCACTTAAACCTATGTTTAAAGACTGCATTTAAACGAAATAGTCTTTCCTCAATAAGACAATTCTTGTGTTTGATATTGAGTGAATATATGAGCAGGCAGAGGAGATGTGCAATGGTTTCACTGGTGTAGAGGCATGGGCATAATGCAAATTGTGTTTTCTTTCAAGTTCTTGTTAACTGTAATTTGTGAGGCTGTAAAAAGTTCTAAATTAGATCGGTAGTGTATGGTCAACAGTCCACTGACTCAAAATTCAGCCAGGACTGAGCATTGAGTATAATATCAATTTGAAGAGAGAGGTTTTAAAATGTATGGTTAAGCTTACTGAACTTTGTATTTGCAACTGTAAGATCTTTTCCTACCTTCAATGCACACATATACACTCACACACAAAATAATAGAATACATGCTAGTAAGCAAAACAGATGGACAAGAATTGAACAAACTTCTCCTGATGTGCTTTATGCCTTCCAAACGAGCTTTGAATTCACTTGCCAAACATTTTTTCAATTTTTTGGATGTGTTCAGAAAGCTGAAATTAAGTTTCTGTCTACTTCAAATAGTGTATTGTAGATTTTCTCATCCATGTCCTTTCTTTATCCCTCTAAATAGACCAAATGTTCCTGTACCTGGCAGGTAACATTCAGTAGGTTCACCACTTTTATCAAGTTAGAAAAACAAGATGCTTTTAGTGGATTTTACAGTATGTGCACATAACCTGTTTTCTGTTAATTTGGGACAGGAAAGGTAATCGGAATTCAAATTTGCCAAAACCTACTGTTGGGACTTGCACTTAAAAGCCTTAAAACTTCCATACACCTATACGGTCTGCCTTTAAAATGGTTGGCAAGTTTAATCACCAACTAGAATTGATTTTGCTGCTCAAATGGGACCAACGCATGGCTGCAGCTTCTTGTCAGATCTCCCTGTGAACTAAGCCTCTGTAGCTCTAAGTTTTAGCAGGGTGGAAAATACCCAAGTGTGTCTGAAGTAGAAGTCGCCAAGTTGTTCTGTCCTAAGTGAACATAAGTCAAATAGTTCAATTGTAAATAAACTGACATAGTTAGTTCAGTTCCTCAGTCTTTGCAATACATAGCAATAACAAAATTATCATATGTGTTGATCTGTTTATAGCAACACAGTAATTTCCCATAACATCTTGTTCTGTGCTTGTTTGCTGTACTTCCCATTTTTTTTAAGAGAATGGACCTCATTGAAAATAGCACAGCTTTTCAGGAAAATACATCTTACTTGAGATATGATAAACTTTGTTGTCTTTAGACTATTTGAGGTCATCATTAATTGTTCTTTGGATAGTTTACAGAAATAACTGGAAGCATAAACACTAGCATTTTTCAGCAACTTTTAGTAGTTGGCTTGTCTAACATGCTTTTCCATCCTTTCCCCCCAAATGAACAAAAGAGAATACTATTTGGACAAGGCCTGATAAATCAATAACTTAGTGCAGTTAGTTACACTTATTTAGTGCAGTTAATATTAAGAGCTTGTAGGAGTTTCCTTTGTATTTACTTCTTAATTCCCCCATCAACCATTAAAGAACATTCTCATTTTCCACATGAAAGCTTCAGGAGCAATCTCACAGCACAAACCCAACAAACTGAACAGCACAAGATTAACTGACTATACTACCTTGCATTGCTAGTTTGGCTCTGCCTGTAGGATTTAAATTTGCACTACTCTTCTGAACAAACATAAACAATTTAACTACATCCCAAATGCTTCGTAGAGAAAGTCTGTTCAATTTCTTCCATTTCTAGATTGCACATTCAAAGTAATTTCTCTTAAATTAAATGTCATTTGATTGTATTAGAATAATCAAGACAACTTCAGATTTTAATAAAGTTTTTTAGACTCAAACTATTGAGATGGGTTTAAAAGACCCAAAACCAACTATGAATTCTCAAGGCACAGAGAATGAAGATAGTAGCATTATAAACACATAATAACATCCAAACGTGCTAGATTTTTTCAGCCATGCTAACTTATAAACTAGTTTGGAAATTTTAAAACTGGTAAATTAAATAGGAAACAAAATCTTGACTTTGGTTTCATGTCAAACCATGGTTCTCTCTTTAAGGCCCCACAAGAAGGCATTCAGTTTAAAAAAAAAAATCCCCAAAACAACCCCAACCCATTTCTTTTTAATGTAATGAAATACTATAAATATAAACAATGCATGCAATGTTATTCAGTGTATGGCAGCTTTTATCAAATGGTCCAGATAAATAGAATGTATCTTTTTCTTCCAGAGAATCTTTTTATATATAGTACAATATCAAGGATAGAGCAACTATTCAACCCTCCTAACTTCATTTTGTGAAATAACAGCTTGACTTAGAATTACCTTTTCAAAGCACTTGTCCTCGTGTTGCCATTTCTAAGTCCTGGTCTTTATGTGGAATAAATAGCTTTAAATGCAACAGTATTGCACTCATTATTTAAAATCACATTTTGCTTTTTGAGTAGGACTGGAGAGTTATATTTTCTAAAGGCCATTTTGTTTGTTTCCAGGTTTTCCATGAATTTATCACTCTCTTCCTTGAACTACATGTTTTTTTAACCTTCATAGCAAGGCTTCTTTTTTAAAGTTAACTATTGTGACTTCTAACTTTGCATTAGTATTTTTTGTTTCTGCTGTGAAATTTTGATATTGGCAGGATTCAGTTCAAAAGAATGCTATGAAGCCTTCACTAGAGGAATGGAATACTTAGACTCTGGGACTTCAGCCAGGGGGAATTAATTGGTGATATATTCAAAGTGGAAAAGTGTAATGTAATACCTTGTTTAAATTCACATATACTAGAGCAGACGTACTCCTGAGACATACAAGTAGAGAGCCTGGGCCTAACCTTGGTGGTTGTGTTTGGTAAATTCTTGCTTAAGACGTAAATGGTGTTTGTATTAGGTTAGACTCCAAGGGTGATAAACCATGCTGGATTGTGGCTTCAAGGCAAGGCTTTCAAAATTCTGTTGTACGTCTGTGTATCTTGTATAATGGAAGTATGGCAAAGGGGAGAACAGGGAACAGTGTATGCTGTGTGGCTATGACAGGTATAAGCAGAGAATGCTTCAGGTTGCTCTGCTGGGGGAAGCAGTAAGTGTTGAAAGAATCAATGTGCAACTTGCAAGGCATTCTTGAGTATGTTGAATAGTAAAATGTTTTGCGTTGTAATAAAGCATATTGCCAGCTACTTAATGAATTATCCTGTATAATTCAATATCTATGTTTCAGTGAATTGTGCCAAAATGGCGGCATCTTAGAAAGGATATAGTAGTCATCAAAGGATCAAGAAGTAATAATCCTACAGCAATGTTTTAACTGACTAAACAGCTTGCTGTAACTAAACTTATTAGTAACCTGATAAGCATGTAGGTAACTAATTGTAGGTTCTTAATTATGAAATGTAAACATTAGAATTTGTCTCATAGTTATCTTTTAAACTGAAGGGATTTCTCTCATCAGCATGGGACTGAATGGCAGGGAAAAAACTCTCTATAATCCACTATCTGTATTTGTGTATAATTTTATCTGATTTAATCTCACACTAAACACTGGTATTGCTTATGCNTCAGCTGTTTCTGCTGCTGTCAGTGGGAGGAGTCCTTCCCTGGCTGCCCATGGGGTCCCTCTCATGGGAGACAGTTCTTCACGAACCTCTCCAAAGTTAGTCCATCTCACAGGCAACAGTTCTTCACAAACTGCTGCCACGTGGGTCACTTCTCCGTGGAGATCAGTCCTTCAGGAACAAGCTGTTCCAATGTGAGTGCCCCACAGGGCCACCAGTCCCACCCACTGCTCCAGTGTGGGCTCCTCTCTCCACGAACTGCAGGTCCCTGCTCCAGCATGGGCCCCCCATGGGATCCCAGTCTCCTTTGTGCATCAATTACTACAGCTACATACAGACTATATAAAAAAAAATGTAGCAGTATCTGAGTTCTAGTGATGTATCAGTTAGCAGGGAAGCAGATCTACTTTCCAGGGAGATGCAGCAACATGTGAATGTTCAATTTTGATATAGTTTGCCGAGAATGTAAATATTTTTATGTGCTGGTATACAATATTAGATCATCCCATGGTTTCTTTCCCCAAGAATTTTGCACAAAGAATGCACAGTCTTCAAGCACTCATACTGAGATGAACCCCATTTTCCATGTTTCAAGTACTGGCATTGAAGAGAGATATAACAAAATATTTTATACTGAGAAGTGTCATGTGTTGAAGGTTAGACCACTGACATGTAAGTGAGGCATACCCAATTCCTTTATTTTTTTTTATTAACACATTATACCCACATGTTTCTTCTTCCTGAGAAATGAAGTGTTCAAATTCTGATGCATTGTCACACATCTCTCCAAGTATTTTATGATTTTCAAGGATGGATTGCAAAACATTGAACCATAGGTGTACTGCCTGATTCTCTGGGAGATGAGAGAGTATTGTTGCTGTACTTCCACATTGTGAATAAAGGCAATGAAAGGCCACTAATCTTACAGGTGACAAAGCATATATAATCAATTTAATAAATCATTTTATTGCCTTATATTTTGCATTATGCTAATACAAAATAATCACATCATGTAAGAGTCATGACCTCTTAAAATAATTTTAGTGTCTTGACTTCTGCAGATGTGTGTCCCGTTGGTGTATGGAACTAAGTAAGTACCTAAGGAGTTATACAGAAGCAAGGCAGGAAAATGGGCCTCAATGTGAATAGAGAGGCAGAGATAGCAAGTGCTTATTTGACATATGAGTCCAGCCAGTGCTGGAATATGCAGTGAATGAGGCTTGGACAGCAAAGGTGTATTGGATGGGAGGAAGGACTCTTCAGGAGCGCAGAGCAGCCCCCAGACTTCTGAATCTGAGTCTGAAAGTCTTCTTTACTATTGCTATCTTGACATCATTCTGATTATAACAAACTGTTATTTATTGAAGCATATTGTCCTTTTCTTTCCTTCCTATTTTTGAAAAGCATGGGAATGAGTGCAAGTCAATACTGTCCATTTAGTACAGATTTATAGTCTCTGTCCTTGCAGAAGCAGCAGATGGCTGCCCAGGAAGCCTTTTGGGGAATGCTTACTAGAGTTCCATAGAGATGAGTTAGTTACATGATGCTATCTCATCTTGTCGTTTCTGCGAACTACTTCAGTTGCATCAGAAGAAGCTAAGAAGCTGTATTAAGTGAAAGAGATGTTCCATGTGAGAAATTGCTGTTGCTGCACCACAGGCACAGAAGGACTGAATAGAAAAGAAGATAATGTCTATGATACAGATGGGAGGAGTGACATGCATTTCATTATTAAGATATCATACAGAATATGGAAAAAGTTTAGGGACTGCTGTGCTATAATGAACTTGCTTTCAGAAATTTACTGAAAGCAGCTATTTACTGAGGATATCAGTTGCAGGGTCAAACAGAGATGATTATTGCCAGCCCAGAACTAGGATTCTCAATAAGTTTGCAGCATTGCTGAACACCTACTGTTTAACCCTCAATGACATTTATTAAGTTTGTGCAGACAATGGACCGACAGAGTCACTTCCTCGTTATTAAAAGTGCCTTTTTCTAATCTTGCATCATCTCATCAGTGCTTTATTTAAAACTAAAATCAATATTCATGGTGCAGAGGGCTTTCTTCCCCATCTCTTTCATAAATCTCTTAAGTACTTCTTAGTTTTCAAGTACCTTCCTTCAGTGCAGGCAGTTAATATAATACATCTATGACAAGACAGTCTCAGAGAAATTGCTTAAAGTTCTTTAAACTTTAAGAAAGAGCCAAGTTGTCATCCTTGTTTTGCATCTTCCCAAAAGGGGATTTCTGTCTTGTATATTAAAATAAACAGTTACTGAAAAAGTTGCTGTGCTGCAATGTAATAATACTAAAGGAAAAAAAATAAGCAGTGTTTATTCTTGTGTACGTTAGTGATCTACTCACTGTCATTGTACACTGTTGCTACCAAGTCATTACAGAACTAATTACTGAAATAGTAGCTTAAATATAACATAAGGGGGATTTCAGCAGTCAAGTGAGAATAAATTAAAGATTAAGCAAGAAATATTTTAATCATGTGTGCTGCCCAAAGAATGCTCCATGTCAGATGCTTCAATTTAAACCCTACACAAAACAGTGAAATACTGTCTTCTTGTAAAGCCAGTGAAATATTCTGAAAGACACTTTGCTTTTGCATTATCCCAAAATTGTAATGCAAAATAACCCTGTTTCAGTTGTCATGTTATTTTTGTAGTTTAATTTTGATTTTTCATCCTTTCTTTGCCTTTTTATTTTTTTAGTTACTATTAAAACCAGGTATATGGGCAGCAATAAGCTAAAGGGAGTTCTTTATGCATATATATAGAAGTTAGGGAATGAAATAGGTACTGTTTTAAATTATTTACACTCAAGTTTATTGCTAAAAATAAAATAAGAAAGAAATGATGGCATTTCATATAGACAAAATGAAAATTCTTAGACCTTGATTAATCTGATTAATCTATCAAATGGAGTTAGAAAGATTAAAGGACCATAGCAAGACCGTGTAGAGATGATCACAAAGCAAAGGTTGGGGAAAGAAGATATGATAAGGAAGGCACATATGCTTAATAACACTATGATGATGGTTGAAAACACCTCCATAATATTAATTTGGAAGTCTTTGATACACTATGGAAATAATAAGTATTACAAATTGCTGCTTGCTGCATCATATCAGGACAGTTTAAGCACAAATCTGGCTGTAGCAAAGCTAATGCAAATATGAACCTGAGTAAATAAGTAGTTTGTACACAAACATCTGTCTAATCCAGGAACTGAACCAATTACTAGCAAAAAGAGAGGTCAGCAGCTTAGTTCTAAAAGGAAACTGATTGACATGGGGAAGAGGATTGGATCAACCTTAATGCAAAGAATGAAACATTTAGGCAAAAATGCTCATAAAATAAGCCAAGGATATCGATATTTTGTTTTTATGCCCCTAGTACATTTCCACAAACTGGAACAGGGTGGAATCCTTAAGAAGAATGAGGGTTTTGTAACACTAAAGTCAGCTGTGTTTAAGAAATTAAGTACAATGTTTGGGCTCCAGTGAAGACTTTCTGATTGCTGAATCCCTTGACTGCCCCTACTCCAGTGGCATCTCCTACCTTTGCAACTAGTAGCGTAAACTTTAGAGAAACAGTAAGACATTAAGAAGGTCTGAGTCTACCTCAAAGCTGGTACATAATTTTATGGATTTGGGTGAGAATATGAAATGTGGTGAAGGGGTTCATGGGGGGAGAGGATAAAAAATGGCTGACATTTTTGAAAAATGGAAAAGGGAGAGGAAAATGAGAAAGAAATTACAAGGTAGTGAAAACAGCCAGTCAAGTCACAGACTATAGACAGAAGATTTTCTCCTTATACTTTGTTATAAAGCATTTGTAATGGAGCAGTTTTAGAGATGAGAACAGGGAACACCTTCCTTGGCCTTCTGCACTTCATTCTTAAGAAATTTGTGAAAGTTTCTGGTGAAAAAATTAGAGCAAGACAAGATAGAAGTAAACCATCTGATCAGAAAGGTGGAGCACTTTTCCTGGTATAAACAAACAGTACAGATCATATTTTCTAGTACTCTTCCCAAGACATTTTTTACTGAACACCTATTACAACAGGCAGATTATCTTATAAAATGTGTTGTCAAGAGAGCGGACATGTCATGTTAACTCTGAATCTTAAGGCATGACAGAAAAACATTGAAACAGTAGGGATTTATAGAAAAATATTTAAAGCACTGTGTACCCAAGAATGTCATTAATATAAAACGTTGTCAGCAACTCCCTAATACCTTTTACTGTATATTTTTTGTTATTTCTCTTTACTGAAGTAATTTACAGGTAGGCAGGTGGGTTTCCAGGACCAGTCACAAATTCTTACTAGTCACAAACTCAGTCTTTTTTTTTTTTTGTCCAAGTATGTGTGCTTGATTTCAATTTTCTTTTAAAGAAAGTACTTTACAAAAGCAAGTTGCCATTTTAAATCCCATTTTTCACTTGGGAGAAAGTGAGTCATAAATTAATTTGGTGAAACACAGAATATTCCTTTCAGTGAGGTACAGGTAAAATCAGGGACAGAACAGAGACCTCCTCAAGCTCAGCAACCCTTCCTCTTGCCTACTTTGTACAATTATTTCGCAGCTGAGTCTGAACACAGCTTGTAACAAACAGTCCTGTTTGGAATATAATGGAGACTTTTTCGCGGTATTTAATGAGGCGACATGACACGGAAGTGGTGCTCTTCAAAAAAGATTCATGTCAGTGGCTTGCACCGTGCGAGCGCAGATGTTCATCAGAGTGGCATAAGATGTTCACCATAGTTCTGAGTTCTGTCTAGCGGATCCCCTCCAAATGTGTAAGCTCCTGCAGCTTGTCCATTATGTTCCTGTTTGGCAGAAAGGCGACTGCTGCTGTGCTGACACACATCACTGAGCTCTGTGCTGTGGGCCTGCCATTTGTGTGCTGACACGCTTATCTGAAATCAGCATGGGGATGGATGTACCAGACCTGGGGAGGGCGCTTTTTTTTTCTCCCCTGAAATGGTTTTTCTGCTCCTGAGGTGATATATTCCTTTCTGTCAATGAAATGTAAGAAATAGGAATAATACCAAAATTTCACAAGCAAGGAAAAGGCTGCAAAAGATATATATATATATATATATATATATGATTTTCTGATGGATACTGTCAGCTTCCCCTTTTCTAGTATATGTGTATATGNCCTATTGTAATCAATTAAAATACAAGTTTCAGTGTATGATACTGCAGGAGTTCTGGTAGTCGTCTTCTACTTTGTTTAAGTAGTCAGTTATTTTATTTCAGAGACATGTTTTGGTTCATATCCACATTGGCAGTCCTTTGGTGAGGCAGAGGTGGTGGCATTGTTTGCTGGGGATGGGGTGGAGTTGGTGTTGCTTTTCTGGAGGGGGAAAGGATTTGAGTATTATCAAAGTTTTGTGCTATGATTTCTATATCACCAGTTGGCATGTGGCAGAATAGAAAATCCTGGAAAATAGGATTGCTAGTTTTATATGTAGAACACCAGCAACTGAAGGGGAAAAAGTGATTTTTTCCATATCTCTTGAATCTTCATAGTTCTTCCAGTAGGAATGGTATTGGTGAAAAAATAGGTTAAATTTTCAGACATGCTGAAAATCTAGTGACTGTTAATTTCAAGTTATCTTGGACTGTTCAAATAGGATGAATTTATGAAGAAGTGTAGGGACTCCCTTTTCAGTGGCAGCTGAGACAAGGTATCTTTAAATCTTTGTATTGTTCCACATGTTCCAAAGTCTGTAAATACATGTATTTTAACAAACTAATTACATGTACCAGTACCATGTTTCACTGTTTAAACATTTTTAGTCCTTTTTCTTATTTACTGAGTTACTGTCAGATGACCAGTTTAATTCTGAAATGAAATTTAACTGGCACAAGTTAACTACTTTGTAGCTTCAGAAAGAGAAGCACCATCTGTACTTCAAGCATCTATAAGCTATTGTAAGTAATACACTGTGGTACCTGTAATGGAAGGGGTAGAGACTGTAGATGTACTTTATATACGCATAGTGTACAGAACACCCATTTGAAGGTAATGTGCAAGTCCCCTTCTATTCTGCATGTCATACTCCCTGAATTTTGTACAGATTGCTTTGAATCAAGCCATAGCATCTAACTTACCATTTTAAGAAAAATGCCCCTAAAATTTCTGGCAATGAACAACTGGCAATGTTAACTTGTCATACCGAATGTAGTGATAACTGGTGTATTGTACAAGTCTGCAATAGTATTGGTGAGAGTAACCACCCTCGACACATCGGCTGTTGTGACATAAAAGAAAGGTGATAAAAGTTTAAGGCAAAAATGTGTTTTCTGCATACTGATATCTTTGAGCTAAAAGTATTTTATAGTACTTGTTGAAATCACTTTTAGAGAAACATATTGTAGATGTTCTTTCTTCCTTTGCTGTCCAAGTGTTTTGGGTTTTGTTAGTTTGGTTTGTTTTTGTTTTCTTTGTTCTATTTTTTTGTTTATTGTTTTTTATTTACAGCTTCAAAAATAGAATCTACACTTCTAAACTTATCCAGGCAGTTGTTACACCGCTTTTGTGACCCCTTTTCTAGGGGCAACAGTTGCATTCAGGTGGTTGCTAGAGTAATTTTATCCAGAATTGACTTTGAAATGAGAATTTAAATAGCTGGGGAGTTATAGGAGAGGATATACCACTTCCATGTAAACTGATTTTTAAAAAATCAATTGGAAATTATTTGACAGTGAATTGTGTACTGGAGCCTAGAAACACATTGTTCCTTATACCAGATCTCTTTATGCCAACTTCTGATAATTCAAATTTGCATCTTTGTTTTGGATGTATACTGCATCCAGAGAGAAGAATTTTCTGATTGATGCACTATATTTCTTTGATAAAAATCAGAAAGGAACACAAAGCAGAAATCTAGCTGGAGAAAACATGAGCATCCACAAACCTTAAGACAAATATTTAGCCTATCTAAAATTACATATGTAAGTACATATTTAGGCACCTACGAGAAAGACCTCCACCTTATACTGGAATTAAATATCATATAGGCAGAAATGTCTTCTATCAAAAACAGTATCTGTAGTCAGAGCCTTTTGTTTTATGAACTTTGCTTAAAACCCAAATGAAAACTTGGGGTAACAATCAACCTGTCTCTCCCATCTGTTGCTGCTCTCGTGGCTTTCCAGCACAACTACTGCCTACTGAGTTCATGGGTATTGGAGTCAGCAGGCAGACACTGTTGTGATGAATATCATAACATTTTATTATGGCTGGATCAATTTGAAACGTGATGAGAAATGTAGGCGAGGAAAGTTAAGTTAGTGAAAAGCCAGTTGTATATTATCTATCTAAGACTGAGATATTTTGTGGGAACGAGGAAGAGACAGTGAAAAAAGTGGCGCAAAATGGCAACGAAAGTGATTAAGGGCCTGGATTTACCTCAAGACAGGACACAATAAAAGAAAAAGGAAAAATGTGATAGTTCAGGAAGAAAATGAATGAGAAGCTGCATGGTAGAAGTTTGTGCAAACTAATGATATGACTGATGACTAGGTACATTGTGTGCTCATGTTCATGCTTTCCAATGTTAAAAGCACATGCTTTAAAAATAAATACAAGTGTTTAAATATTTATACTTTTTCTGCATGGTAGATAATGAGCTCATGATGTATAATTAAATTCAATAGCTTAATGGCTTTGGGTTTTGGTTTGTTTGTCTATACTTCTTAAAAACTTAGTTAATGAGGATTTTCACCTTAATACTGCAGGAGGGGAGATGTGTGAGAATTAGAATGGAAATAGTAATTCTGTCTGATCCATTGGAAAACAAATTGCTTTTTTGATCAAATGTGGAATAATATATTACAGTGACAGAATTGCAAACTAACATGTTAAGTTAGAAGGTAGACCAGTAGATATGATAATCTTTTATTTTCCTTTTTTTTTTTATATTTGGCACCTGTGTTACCCTTGTTTTTTCCACATTAAGGAACTGGAACAAGAAAGAGCTCACATCAACTTGGTGTCTGAGAAACACTAAACAGTCAGGAGCTGGCGCATGACCAGTACTCCCGTTATTTGTGGGCTAACATCTGTAACCTTTGTTTCTGATTTCTTTTCTGTCTGATGAGTTTTGCAGCCACGCTTAGTGGCCTTAACAGCTCATTCTGTGCAGAGAGGGGCACTGTAGTTCAGCAGTGAAACAGTCCATGTTGCATTATGGTATCGTCTGGGTTAGAGACCACTTGCCTGTGACACTGAGTGTTGTGCTTTATCTCAAGAGCGGAATATATGCTGGTCAGGGGCTTGGGGAAAAAGGTGATGGTTTGGTGATGCTGTGCAATCAAGTGGAACAATATTATGTCTGTCTGGCAGCATGACATTGGACAAGAGAAACCTTAATGTCAAAATTGTTATGGGTACAGTGGCTGCATAAAATCTAAGTGTTTTACTTTACACACATATATATGTATACATATTAGAGTAATTCTTTACCATGATGTGACGCCTTCTCTATTTCCTTGGAACCTGGCAAAATAATATGAGACTTCTCCACTTAGGAGCAGACATTCCCTCTTGGGGATGGACACATGAGCTAATTACTTAAAGTATTTCCTGGGACGAGACTGCTGAAGGCAAGTCAAAGTGACTGTCTAGGACACCAGATGTGGTATGACCAAACAGCTGTAGTTTGTTGGCCACTCTGTCTCAGCTAGAGCTGGGTTAATTATTGCTGCAAGAGAGACAAGGGTGGGGAAGGGCAGGAGGGGTTGCCTTTCCTTCCCATTCTGCTCTACATTGTACCCACTAATAACAACAGGAAAGAGACACCCTTTCCCATTTCCATCCTTTCCTTTTCTAGGCCACAGTAGTTGAGCCTCAATCATAGTTTTCTACAGAGAAGCCTTGAGCCAGCTCTGTCCTGGAAGATTTATGATTGTGTTTTTTAGGCTCTTGATCTGCTGTGCTCTTGAGCAGAGCTCAAGAATTTGGAGCAGGAGAAGGAAGACCTGTACCTGCTCCTGCACAGTATCTAAAATCTTTCTGTATTGTCAGTAGTGTGTCTTTCTTTACCCAGTGCAATTTCTTTTCTTATGAAGTGGAGAGACTTCACTGAAAAAGGAGAGATTCAGTTTATTTAGCTCTTGCTCTTCTGGACAATCAATTGGTGCCTGGGTGCACATTAATGAAGTGGCATCACAGTGCCAAGAAAGAAATAATTTGTTTGCTAACAAGTCCAAACACCAGAGTTTGTAAATACTCCCTAGTAATCCATTGTCATCCTTTCTTGTCTTTTCTGTACACCATGGAGACAGTGGTTTGTTTTTTTTTTTATTTTATTTTTTGGTTGGTTTTTTTTGGTTGGTTTTTTTTTTCTTTCTTCTTGAGTCAGCCACAGTGGTTAAATGTCTTCCATCATTTCCAAATCAGACTGCCCAAGGGACTCTTGAACACATGGTTTAAAATCTAGGTTGCTATTACAAATATAACTCAGATGTATCAAAATAGCAACTGAGTTAATTTTTCATTTTTTGCATATCTGCCTCAACAGCATATGAAGAGGGGTTTTTTTCTGACATGATTTGAACCTGGAACCAGATTTTTTTTATGTTGTAGTAGAATTACTCTTTTCCACATAGAGATAAATTTTACTGATAGGCTGGAGTGAGAGAAAATTAGAATTGATATTTTTAACCAAGAGGTGGACTGACATCTTTGTAAGGGATGAGCAGGGATCACTCTCACCCTGCTAGTAGCTGTACAGACGTTTACTTCTGTCTCCCATCTTTGCTTATGTCTGTGAACCCTCAATCTCACTGATTTTAACTTTGCTTGAGTTCCAATCTGGTCTTTCAGATTTTCCAGTAATTACACTCTATCCCTGTTGTCGTCATGTATGGACAATTACATTTTTATGCTGTCATTCTGGAACATCTTTCTCTTCCCGTTCCAAACTGGTACCATGTAGGTCTCTAGTGAAAAGAGTAAGTACATGCAGGAGCTCTCCCACCAAAAAGAATTGTTTTGTGGCTGCCTGTACTGTCCTTGTATTTGAGTGCTACTCAGAGATGTTCTTTCTCTTGAAACACAACCCAGAAAATTGCTCTTGTTTTGTGGCAAAACTGATAATGCTGTCCCCAGTGATAAAAGGGTTTCCTTTTGTATTTTTGCTTAGAGCTGCATTTGACTTATAGTTTTTGGTTCCTAATAGGATGATGTAATGTGACCAATTTGTGCTTTTATGTCATGCAGTTAGACTTAAAACTCTTTGGAGAAGAAAGCTGCTTTCCCAGCAGCTGGGAGGAACCCAGTTCAAAGTTCAACAAACATTCTCATGTAGAGAGAGCACTTGGTAGTCAAGACAGAGTGGAGATTTTAATGGTATATTTAGTGGAAGCCGTAAGGGAATGTTTTAGCTGAGATTATCACTAACTAAATTAAAGACCGGTAATTTAATTTTGCTTCCAAAGAAAGATGATGATAGTTGCATCCTTCCTCTTTGGCATTGGTTGGGAAAAATGCTCATAATATAAATTATGTTCTGGCACTGAGGAAGTGTCCTCCACAGTATTCCTTTCATTTTGTTAGTTAGCATTAGTGCACAGAAGTGACAGCTATACCACTAGGGCATGTTCATGACTAAGATACGTTAAATAGATCTTCATTTTAACACTGCCTCTTCTGTAATTTCACTCAACAAAATGTCTCGCGTCTCTTAGCTGTACACAGTACATCAGGAGGAACCTCATAACTGTAGGATCAGGATTTTGTTACTGCTGCCAGATTGCAAAGAAGCATCTTGAAAAACAGCTGTCCATGCAACGTGTGCACCTGTAACGATTTGTCATAGATGGCTGTGTGGTATTTATCACCTCAAAACTAATCTGGTAGAATAGTGAATGTCATTATACCCATTTCACAGATAATGACCCTGATCAGTGGCTGATCAGTCACATGGTGGGTTTTTGGAGAAGTTAGAAGACACTATGCCCAAAGATAATCCTTCCTTCCAATGTGAAAGCTTTCTAAGTGGCAGTTCTTCATATGTTATTAAGGTAGAACTTAGTGTGGCCAAAAAAACCCCAAAACCTCGAGCTGACAAATAGCAGGTCACAAATGAAATGAAATGAAAAACTTTTGTTTGTCCCTTCCTAGAAACAACATAGTATTCTCTTTTGACAATGCAATTATGAGCACAATATAAAGACAGAAACACCAGCCTGTATTTAGAAAGTGAATCACTGCCTGGTTTACTGTGAATTCTGTGGTTTTAGGAAAAGAAATTCAGAACTGAGATGTATAGAATTTAAGGGGGTTTTATTCATTTGCTGGGCTTTGTCTGTAGACAAAAGCTCGAAAACCTGAATTGTGAGTGCTGCATAAACAGAAGAGAATTTTCACCAGTATTTTAAAAAGAAATGTTGCAATTAGCTTCATGGCTTCTTATGGACTTAAGTGCTTGAGGGTAGCAAGAGTCTTGAATCTTTCTTGGAAGATAAATAGTACAGAGAAGAGTTTCAGATACGGGTTGTATACCAAGATACAGTCACCTACTCACATTTAGCAAGTATATGCCTGAAAATTCCTGGTGGGAAGACAAAAAGGGCACTCGTGCCTTCTCCCAGGTTCTGTGTGACTTAAAGCTCCATATACCAACCAAGCAAAACCTTGCAGTGCATTCACTGATCTGTGGGCAGTCACAGCAAATCAGTGTGGCTGTTATTGAAGAACCTGACCAAAAGTCCTTGATCAGCTATACTGTTTGTTCTACAGTAATTACAGTGTCTGAGTATTTTTCCAGGGTATACACAAATAAAGCACACTACTATAATCCACAGATAACACAGCCATTGTCACAGCATGAACATTCAAGCCTCACATTTAAAAAGCATGCAATTTATAATGTTTGTTGGCTTAGCCCTTTAGAAAAACAGAAAACAAAGCAATTCACTATCACATTGGCAAAATCTGGTTTCATTAAATTTAAGAATCAAAGCATACAGAACAGAATCAGAAGTGAAGAGATAACAATCATGGAAATGCTTGTGACCAAATAAAGAATATATACTCAATAGTTGTTTTAAAATGCACATGAAGAGAATGGCATTGCTGTTGCATGCGTGCCTGGCTGCCCATCAGGCTTATCTCACAATTATACTCAATGAACACACAGCACAAAAGAGAACTGGGAGTAAAAGAAGTTATATTGTGATATTGCTGGGGCAGAGGGCAATGAAAAAAAATGGTTTGCTGTGCTGCCTCCTCCTCCTCACCAGACCACTAGATAAAAGTGGTGGCTTGTAATCACAAGGGCTGGACAGAGGGTTTTATGCTGGTGATTTTTTCTTTTTTTTTTTTTTTGGTGATTAAAAGACAGTGAGAGTACAGAAAGTCATGTATTGTCAGGGAGTCAAAGTAGATTACAAAGGACAGAGAACACAAAAGAGAAACACAGCTAAAAAAGATATTGGTTGCTTTCCCCCCTCCTCCTTCTAAAAAGCTTGAGAGAGAGAGAGAGGGAATCTTTATCTGAAAAGAATAGAAATGAAGATATTTGTAGTTTCTGGGTCAGTGAAAAGGCTCAGCTGATAGTTGTACATCCCCCCCTTGGAGGAGATCAAATTTGTGAGTAACCTTAAGAATTTCCTCCCTTGACCTTCAAGGCAGAAGTACTGCAACCTGAAAAGAGAGGTTTTTGCATTGTGCAATCCCACTCAACTTGTATGGGAATCCCACAGTTTTTGAGATGAAGTGAAAGCCTTTTAATGAGATCGTTTGCAGATAACCTGTATGTGACTGCAGGACTGATAATGTTGACTTTAAAACCTGGAAAAATGAGCCATTATTTGGCTCCTTGACTAATTGCAGCAAAAACAAAGTGGAAAAGGCCTCATTCCTCTGAATCTCTTATTTTTTTATGACTAGTGTTGGTCAAATTGGTTGATTGGGATAGCACAGATTGCTCTGCCAACAACGGCCTCCTTCAAGCTTGCAAGCCTCCCCAGTAATCCTCGGTGGAGCTGTATAGCCGAGGAAAGATGTGATTTATCCTATACCACGCATCCTGCACTGCAAGGAAGTTGTGACCTTCTGTTACTTCCAGCTTCAGCTGGTCAGCAGATTAAAAGGCTAAATTTGGGCCATGTGAAGGTCAGGAAAACAAGCTACCCTCACTGAATTTAAACTGGGTGCTAAGATACTAAAATATATAAATACCTAGTGAAATAAAAAGAGTATATTCTGAGCAGAATAAAGATCTACTAATAGAGACACTTCCAGGAATCTTTATCTTTGTAGCTATTTTGCCAGTTCCTCAGACTGACATGGAGTCAGTAGTGGAGTGACATAATTGTAACACATGCTAGGGCTGGAAAACTAGTTTTAATAGACTATTTCTTTAGCTTTCTAAGTTTAAGATGGACTTCACCTTTCACCAGATCAGAATGGAATACTAACCTCTGCTTTATGGAGAACTTTGTGAAAATAAACCGAAATAAGGACAAACCACTTCAGTAAATTCTTGCATATAACAGCAAGTGATCCAAAAAATTCAGTGAGGAAATTATTTTTTATATTGACTGTGAAGGCCAAACAGGTTAGTACCACACACTGTTCTGACCATCAACTGTTTCATCTTATGATACAGTTCTTTCTCAATGTCAGACTTCAAGACTTTTTCCACAATGGCTTCATGTCTGGCTCCTAGCTGAAGGATGTCACTTCGTTTAGCATTTGAAACTAATCTGTCCTAAGCTGGTTCATCTTCTCATCCAGATTCAGTGCTAAAACAGAGTATTTTGACAACTCCTGAGTTTTGCTCTACTACATTAACAGGAAAAATAAATGTTTCAGGCTTTCTTTTGCTGTTTGGGTACTATATTTGAAAGCTAAGTTACTTCAGCATGAATGCTCTTGAACTAGATTACATAGTGTATGCTCCATTCCTAGAATGGGACTTTTTTCCCCTCCAAATGTCAGAGTATAGTTGGCTGACAGAGACGGTCTTTGCTTGCTACAGTTACATACCAGTCAATGACATCTATCAGGCAATGGCAAGGAATGCTCTGCTAAGTTTACATCCTGAGCCCTGGCACTCACTGGGCATCTATATTAAGTTCTAAAAAATAGATACAGCCATCTGAGGCAGTTGTTGTGTGGTTGTGTTTTTTTTTTTGGTTTTGTGTGTTGTTTTTTTGTTTGTTTGCTTGGTTGTTTGGATTTTTGGGATTCCTCCCCACCCCCCCGGCCAAACAGAGTTATTTACTACCCTTACAGCTGGTGTCAGTGAAATTTTTCTAGTGTGATTAATGTTCAGGCTTTAGAGCTTTTATAGTATAGGTTAATACTGAAAAGATAATTGGGCATGGTTAGCCAAGCTTTAATGTCCTCTCATATGGGAACATAAGGGCTAGAACGTACAAGCAGAGCAATGCTGAATGCTGGTACTGCTAGGAAAACATGTGCTGTGTACATGTGCCTCACAGACTCATACAATAGGATACACATGGAGTAGATCATCTTGAAGAATCAGAGCTTTTGTAGGATAAGTAATTACTTCATCTTAGGCTGCATCCAGATGCGCAGCCCACAGTCTTGGCCAGGAGTTCACTCTTTTACCAGAGCCTGGTGAGAAGAATAAAATCTTTGCACTACAAATGTTGCCACATTTAGCCACATTTCTTCTGGCTTGAAACAAGATTGTTTTGCATGTGGCTGAGATAATTTAGAAATAGAAACTAATGCAGAATGTCACAACTCGGTATGTTACTCTGCAGTGACATTGCATTACGCTGGTGCTTGAGTCCTGTTGTTGCTGCTAGTAACCCTTTGAGTAAAGTTGTCGGTCTAAAATTCCCTGCAACATGGTGGTGGTATTAGGAGCAGTGGATGTGGTAGCTGAGAGGTACTGCCCATGAAAGTGCTGCAGTTCTGGAGTTCATCCCCATTCTGGGGAAGGAAAGGGGAAGAAGCTCCAACACTGTTGTCATAGGTGTACTGTAAGGTTTACTTATCCCTATTTGTTCCTACAACGTGTGGAGTCCTTCTGTTTTGCACTTAACTGATTGTTACTTATATATGATCACTGATGACAGCGAAGTTGTCTGTACCTTCTTATTGAGTCATCTTTGCCTAAGGTGTGCTCTATTACTCTGCCTTTTCCCTCTTTCATGTCTCTAGAGTTCCAGGATAAGCTGCATTTAGCTACCTCTTTTCCGCAAACTACAAAATCTAGACAAACACAGCCTTGTGGGTTAAAAAACCCAAAACTAAACAAAAAAAGTGTAGGTTTTACAAAGAATAAATATTGCATAGCAGGGGGGGTAGGATTATGTTCTGCTCTGAAACACTATAAGAAAGTATCCATTTTTCTCCTCTTCTGAAATTTGAAACAAATGGCCATCTGTCAGGGGACACAGGTGTCAGATGTTGGCTCTGCTCAAAGGTGAAGGAAACCTTTCAGTCTAACATATGAGTATATAGCTTCACAGAGCAGGAATTCACCTTCACAATACATTATTTGTGCCACTCAACAGAGATTAGGCAATTTTCTTGAAACAAAAATATGCAGTCCCTCATGCTTTTGATGAACATAATGACTTGCCTGTCTGTAGGACCACCAAAACCTGTAAAGAGGAAGCAGAAATTTCTCTCCTGGTCTTCTGGGCACTACAGACACACAGAGTGGGTCTTCTTTCAAAGCTCCAAGAGGTTGACAGGAAATGGGGTAGGAGTCAAGGTACAATCCTGATTACTTGACTATAGTTTTTCATACACATGTTGGCTTGACTTCATCATCATCACTTTTTATAGTGATCCTTGTGCCCTTAGACAACCTGTATATGCTCTATACCTTATCACATCTCTCTTTCTGCAGTTTGTTTTGAACAGAAGTCTATAATAATGGACAAGATAGGTGACAACACCAACTGTACAAAGAAATGGACAGTTTATCCTGTCAAATGTATTTGTTTACTGAAAATCTGCTGCTTTATTGATATTTCTTTTTCCACAATAGAGTCAATGCATCTTGTCCTCATGATGCAGAATTAGGTAATATTTAATTGCCGCTCACCTGAAACATTGTTTTGACATAAGTTATATTAATGCTAATTGAATTATAAAATGTGAGCTTATCATATTGAACATTTGTGATCTGTGATACGTATCCTGTTTATACTGAATTAAGGAGATGATATTAAATACTTGGTCACCTTTGATGTGTTTATTATCAATTATATCCTTTATTATTTTCTATCAAGATGGGGTTTATGAATAAGTACAAGGTAGAGTCTAGAGATTGTATTTCTGAGTCATTAAGTTAAACTTGCATATATTCGGTGTTTGGAAGACTGGCCTCTGATTGTGTATTTCTTTCAAAATAATTTATCTAACAGATTAAGGGGAGAAGTAGTGATTAGTCTAATAATAAAATCTGGAGTTTTTTAAAAATCCCTTAATTAAAAATAAAAATTTCCAAGCATTTGATATGAAAATGATGAATATATGTGAGACATCCTATGTACAGCTCAAGAGATATTTTCACATTTATGAATCTGAAGAAAAAATAAAGAATAGATTCAGATCAAAAGCGAGAGGCAGAAGCCCAGCTTTTTGACTTCCATATTTTCAAAAGATATGCAACTGGCAATGTTTGTGCATGCTGTCTGATCATTTATGCTTGTAAAGAAGAGACTGGCAAGATCAAAAGCCAAAGAGAAAAGTCCACCTAAGCTCTGTTAAGACCACATGTCTGAGAGCCAGGCTTCATGGAGGAGTGAAAGATAAGCAATTTCAACTTTGTCTTTATCTGAGGAAACTCAGATGATCCTTCAGTCTGCAATTGTCCCTTTTAAAATGAAAATTAAATCCTTACTGAAATCTGACCACAATGAACTTAAGAGATGGTTCCTGTCCACTGCCTTATGCAGGTCTAATCAGACATAACAGGGAGATCATTGAATTCATTTTGCTGTGAGGCAAAAGGTGTTTGTTTGAATATTACCCCATGGCAAAGGCTCAGCAGACAGGTGGGCTGCAAACTAGTACCACTTGCCCATTGTACTTCCTTTGCTAGGAGCTGGTGTTCAGGCCAAGTCATTGCCTCTATTGTGAGTTGGTGAAGTAGCGTCTTTCCCCTGGGAGTATTCATCCCTGTGCTGTGAGTCTGGACTATTTTTTAAGCACTGAGAAAGTGTCTGCAGTTATGGATTGAAAAAAAAACCAATGAAATAACTGTAAAACACCTCTGGTTCATAGCTCCTTTGTAGCTGTGGCAAAATGTTACTTTTAAAACCATTGCATGGTATTGTCAACCCAGACAATTCATGCATAGGAAGAATACTGACATTATTAAATGATTTGCTAAAACTCTTGACACTGTAAGGCAAGGCAACACTATTGTTTCAATCTGTGCTTAATGATAATTGAATTATTAATCTTGAACTTACCATACTGAACATTTAATATCATCATGTTTCAGCAGAATTAAAGCAAGTGAAAGAGAGAGAAACTATTAAATGGTTGGTCACTTTCAATAAGTAGTATTATCAATTATATTCAACAATTATTATTAACTGTCAAGATCAGCTTTACGAATATGGAGCCTTCATGTTGCTAATATGCATATTAAAACATATGAAAAGTTGCAATGTATGAACAGTAGCCAATTTTCAATATTTACAATTCAAATATTTCCATAACTATGTGGGTTCATACAGTTAACTGTCAGAAGGAAAGTAATGTTTTGAAACCAGTAGGCCTTAGAAAGAATCTACAACTAACAGTGGGTTTAAATGGCCAAACGGACTCCTCTATTGTGCTCAAATTAAAACATTCATTTCTTGTGGAAACACAATTTCTTCTGCTGGATTACATTATCAGGGCCCAACTAATATGGTGATGATCTATTTAAAACATCTAAAATGGTCAGTTGCAGCACAGCCACCCACTCATTCCCCAAAGAGTTTTTGTTCACATTCTGTAGAATTCAAGTGACTTAGACCTCATAAAACCAAAACACTCTTTGTCTGGAAAAACACAATATAATTAAATTAATGAAATGGATGAGTGAAGAGGGATTATATGTAATGATCCTGACAATTTTGTATCCCTCTAACCTGAACCATGTTTTACTTCTCTACCGATGTATCTCAGATATGCTTTTTTTTATATAGTATTTGTAAACTTTAGGTCAATAAAAACATCTGTAGGAACTTTCTCAATTGTAGCTTGACTGTATCCAATTCAAATGTTCTTTTGCAGCAGTTTATTAAGCAAGTGTATACCCAACTCACATTACTGTTGTCCTCTAGTGTTTTAGAACCTCAGCTTTGATGCCCATAGCACCTCCCCCTCCTTCTCCACTGACCNCAAACCACCACATAACCTCCCTGCTATAGAAACCTAACCATGTAAACCTAATTCACATCTCTAGAACAGGAAGATATGTAACTTATTTTTTAATGTTTTGCTTATGAATCTGAGAAAACTCTGGTTCTGATTTTCTTTATTGTCTTCCCTTGTATGTTAAGGCAATGAATTCCTTTACCATATGATTAAGTTGTCAGAGAGCTCTAGTGTGTTTCAGTAGCTTTCCATTTTTTTCATTTACTTTTTCCACTGATATTTGCAACTATTGTCTTTCCTTATCATGGCTGTTTCTCTGTTACCAATGAAATTTAAAAAACCCCACAGCATTCTATTTTCTTCTCTTTACCCCACTGGCAACATTCGTCTTCAATACCCCCCATATATTAAGGGAAAAACCAAATCTTGTTAAATGTGTTACTTGCAGGCCATCTTTCACTTTGTAAACTGACCACCTGCTGGCTTTACAACAGGAGCTTGTACTTAGAAGTAAGAGCCTCATTGAGAGATGCATTAAGTTCTTACATGCTGCCATACTGACTAGTCTAGTCTTGGTAACTGCACTTTGTGATTACCTCATCTATCTCATGACATTTCATGTCAGATCTGAAAGTACAGTTTCTTGCTCACTGGCATTAACCTTGGAACTGAAGATGACAGGCTGTGTAACCTCTTACTTACCTTGGAGCTCTCACTACACCAGTTTCCTATCTATGCAGAGTAGTAGTTAATTTTCCTTAGTAGCGCAAGATACAGCTTTAATATTCCTGATTCATTACAGCCAGTGAGATAAGGCACAAAAGACTGTTTTAAAGTGACATTGTCAAGTGGATTTTAGTACTTTAAAAATATGTTCATAGAAGGACATGTACATAAAAGAAGGAAAAGACATAGTCAAAAGCAATCAATTATAAAGACTATGAAAAATTTCAAGCACATGCTGTATTTCAAATAACTTATCAAATATTTGAGAACTAATTTATAGTCAACAATAATAAACCATGATGTGTAGAATATACAAAAAACTGCATATTATACAGTTAAATCAATGTGGAGTTTTGATGATTATGATAAAGGAAGACAGTGGTTAATATTTGTTGTGAAGCTGCCTAAAAATAGTTCACTCCAGTTGGAAAATGGAAGACACACAGACATTAAAAAAGCCCCAAAACATTAAAAGGATTATGCCTTTCTTCCTATAATCCTATTTAAATATTGCCTGAATAATCTGCTCATTTACATATATTTTAGCATGAAAAATACTTTGGAATTCACTTAATTCATAATCCGTTTTAGGTTTTGGTACTCCAAATCCAAAATCATTTGCCATTATATCTCAGAAATTTTTGCTACTCATTAGAAAGTGCTTGTTTCTAAGTAAAGTTGTGATTTTTTTTTTTTTGCTATCCATAATAGTTTTAAACAGTTTTGTGAACATTAAATGTTGGCATGTGTGGCTTACAGGTAATTAACATAAAACGTCTGCACTGAATATTAAAGGAAAATTTTAAAGGTGACTAAGGTAACATGGCAAAATTACATAGAACTGCCAGCTGCTGTGGAAGTCTGGCAGGAGATATGGACTGCTATACAACACAAACATTTGATATTTCATTATGTAATAATAATAGATCTTGCACCTGTATTTCAGTACAGTAAAACATGAAGAATTTTCTTCCATAGCTGGCTTGCCATTCCAATCACATCATGGACAATAACATGTTCTCATCAGCTGTCATCTGATTGTTGCTCTTATTTTTGCTGATTTAATGGGAGAGCTAACAACATAAAGGTGCAGTATCTCATTCTTGCAATGAGAAAACATTACACCAGACAAGGTAGTGCTGCTCCAGAATGATGACAAGTGAGCTTTAATCATCAACCTCCTCCACACTATTACAGAGAGGAAAGAAAAGAAGCTTGAGGGCTCTTCTGCCTTGTATACAAAGACATAACAATGCTCAGTAATAACTGATGAACAAAGCAAACTTATGTTGAAAAGACAGCACACATTTAACACAGTGATGAAAGGACCAAGATGTGATGGGCTGTCTGTCACTGGCATCAAAATTGGATCTTTTCCTTCAAATGCTTCAGTTTGAACAGGAAGTCCCCCATCTTGTGTTATGCCTTTGGAATCTTTTCAGTTTCACCCAAGTTCCCTGTAAGATGTGGTTTGCTGCTTCGTTTGCTATTTTGTTTTCCCTTTGAGTCATTTATTTTTGTGATAGCCATATTTGTATTATCACATAGGGCAGTCAGTGTCTATTTCCTAACCTTTATTTTATGAGATGTAGCTATTAATTTTCCCTTCATTATTTAATACTTTAAATAATTTAAGTATTTAAAAATTTAAATATATTATTTATAATGTATTACATTCTCTGATGTTCCATCATTTTCATCCAAGAACTTCTCTTACTGCTGAGGCACAATATGTTCAATTTTAAGGCTAATTCTAGCTACTTGAGATTTGATGACTGAAATGCTATTTAAGTAAAATTATTCTCCTGTCTTGTCTCTAATGTAGTAAAGTTCTAGCCTTATGTTTGCCATGGTAGGCACTGTATAGGTCTCCCTATCAATGCAGATATCAGCTGTGCTCTGTAAAGCTCCTGGTGATCTTAACAGGAAATAATGTTGCATATTAGAACTAGACACTGATATTGAATGCTCTTTGTAGTCTCTGCATTTTTGCATTGTTTTGTTGATATACATTAAAGTTACATATTTAGTATGCAAAGGAAGAATCTGACCAAAGTATTTTGAGCACAGTGTTGCTGTTGATTCACTAGTAGTTCTTCATAGTAGATACTTGCTAAGGAATTTCAGTGTAAAACATAAACATAACAACATTTAGTCTTCCAGCCTCCACTGTATTTGTGCTTATATTGAAATTCTGTTGAAATTTGGTAGGTACAGACTGAAAGAATTTTTGTATGGAGTAACAAATTTTATTTTTTTATTTTTTTGCTTGGTCTCAAACTACTGTATTTTTTAGGGTATGCAGAGATCACAGTTGTCTATCTGCTGTGAATAGAGTAGAATCCAGGCTTGGCTAATACTGTGTTAAGGGAGGAACTAGCTTAATAGAAAGGGTAACAGACAAATGTTTCATGAAAACAGATTTGGACCTAAAATCAATGCTGACAATAGAAATAACATGTGCAATATGTGACATCAGAATTTACTCTTCTAATGTAGTATCTAATGGTGCAAAAAGTGATAACAACCTCTTTAAATTTTCAACCACCCTTTTCCTTCTTAAATAAGCATTTCCCTCCCCCTTTCTTACTGGCCACCTCATGACTAATAGCACTCTGCATAAATTTTAAACATACTGTATATGAAAAAAAGAAATTGCTGGCCAGCTGAGATGATGTAGACTGAGTTTCACCTTGAAGTAAATTCAACAGCTGAGTTATTGCGGACAGTGCTATAATAACAATACCACCCTGACCGAATATAGATGTGAAATATTCTTTAAATAGGAACCTATTTACAATTCAGAAAATTCAGCTTGGACTTCAAGCACAAGTGAAATGTATTACAGCTTCAGAATAATATGCTGGAGCAGATTTCAGTGGTTCACGCAGCCTCTCTGTTAGTCTGCTTTAAGACTTGAAAGAGGATGCTTCTGGAGAGGTCACCTGTCCTTTCGATATTATAAAAATCACTCTTGCCTGTGATTATCTGAAGAGATGCTCTTTGCCTTCAGAATGTACCTCACTGAACTAAATGGAGCACTCTTGTAAGTTCCTGGGATAGAAGCTCAAAGTACCTCCTCATTAGTCAGCTTTCTCTCATGCACGTGTACTTGCACACTGGGCAACACACTTCAAATTATACACATTGGAAAGAGTACTTTTTTGCAGTAGAAGAGTATGTTTCCTGAAAATAGACTGAATTTGGTAGTCATTCCTTTAATACTGCCACCTTGTCAGTTCTTCTAACCTCTCTACTACTGGTTGTGAAAGCATATTTCTGTGTGACTGAAAACCTGTTATGTCTTTTTTTGTCCTTCACCTCATAGAATGATGAATTTTAGCACAAGATAACTTGATTGAACTGATGTAGGGAACCCCTTGTAAAATCCTTAATTGTAGCTACACTGAGAGGTTCCCAAAATCAGATGATGCAAAAATGTTTTATGCTTTCCCTTGTCTACCTTGTCTAGAAATACAGAATGCCTTTATCACGGTGAAGAAAGGTAATTTATTTTTAATAGTCCTTATCTGTTTCCATTCACAAAACTCACTACTTTCTATCATTAGGGAGGTTGTGGGTGGTGTATTCTTTCTTATAAGTAACTTCATTATCTTTGAATTTGTGTGAAACAGTGAAACCTTGAATAGACTCTTGTTATTGAAATGAATGTTACTTCTGGTTTCATAACTTTGGTACACTTGCTGCATGGGTTACATGGATTACGTAGGTCTTATGGTCAAGGGAAAATACAAGTGGCTTCTCAGTAGAGGAAAAGTTACTCCTTCCAGAGAGGTTGATAGTGCCATAGGTTTGAAAAAGAAAAATGTTGGACCTTCATATATATATATATATCTTTGTGGAAATGACTAACATTTTTTATTTACCCTAACTATAGTCCTAATTTTGGAAAATATGAACAAATATCCAGGGGTTGGTATTTACATCTGAACTACTTCCAGGGAGATCTAATTTACTGAACCTGTATTACTGTCAAAAGTGCTATATCATAGGAAACCACTAACACTGAACATTTGTGTATTTTCAACATTTTCAGTATAATTGCTCAAAAGAATTCATGCAATATTAGAAAAGTTTCCAGAGTACAGTAATCACTATTATACATCACTTGGTCTGCTGAGTAGGGTTCTTTGTCTATTTGCATGTTCTAAGGTGCTTTTTGCATAACTGGTTGGTTAGTTGCACTGCCTTGAGTAAGTAACGGTGCTTTCCAGGAGAAAATTCTCTGTGGTTAACTCTAAAACATGACAGACCACTTGTTGGGAGAGATTAACACTGAATGAGTTGGAGGAAGGCAAAATCTCATACCATTTTGAAATATTTTCTTCCTCTGTTGTCAGACAAACACTTTGATAGCTGAAACCATTTTCTGTTGGATTTTAAAATTCTGTGAGGTATCATGTAACTTCATTATAATATTATCATGCAATATGGTCCTTATGCATTTTCCTTCTGCTACAGTTGAGGTCACCAAGTCTTTTCATGTTAGTAGCCTTTTTTGGTAATTTAACTTGGGATTCTCTCTGTCTCTCTTTTAACAATTATTTCAGCAAAAATAATTGCTTCTGAGTGATTACAGGTTTTAAAAACTACAGCCTTTTCTGGAAGAATCTACTCATTTCAATGTTTTTGAACACCATCTGGCAGAATGGTTCATAATATCAAATACATCTTTTGCTGCTCAATGGACTTCCCAAAGCTGATTGTGCTAAAAGAAAAAAAAAAAAGAAAAATTCCATATTTTAAAAGTGCTTGAAGGTATTGGAGGTAAATTCCTCAAAGACTTAATCTCTATGGATCCCACTGAGCAGTACCAGGCTTCAAGTGTGTGGGTCCTCACTTCTCAGTGGCTGTTGAGGCACCAGGAACAGTCACCTTAGGTGATGTAGGGATGACAGCAGATGATGGAGTTCCTTTGGCTTGAATATTTAGCATTCATCAGCTGAAACGCTCTGGCTCATTGTGTGTTTGTGCTCCTGCCACTGCAAATGGAAGGTGACCAGCTAAAAAAGTGTGATCTATTAACAACTGTAATTTATTGACTTGTACACCCAGTAGCTGACTGCCTTGTGCACTTTCCACTTTCTTACTGATGGGAAAGGAGACTGACTGGGCTGGATACAGAGGAATCATAAGACTTAAATAGAAAAGGGTGGAGCAAAGGTATTATGGCATGAGTTTGAGCTGTACATTGTGCTATTTTGAAGGAATGACATATACTCTTACCTATAAATGGTCTAGGTGAGGAATTGCAAACAGTTAACATGAATCCCCAAGCTGCAGCCTCTAATTTATTGTAAAAAACAACCTGATTTAAAGCCATCAAATGACCCTAATGATATGCTGCATCTTTTGAGCCAGAGACTGTAAATTAAAGGCATGCAGGTGTAAGGTCAAAAGATTATAACATAATGTAATACTGCACTTAATGGATGGGTCTTGGAGTGTGTTTTGTACTACACTATCTTAGGTAAATGAAAAAACCTGGTGACCTTAAGCTTCATGGAATCATTAGGGTTGGAAGGGACCTCTGGAAGTCATCTAGACCAACCCCTCTGCCAAGGCAGGGTTGTGTAGAGAAGCTTGAATCTAACTCATTGAAATAGAAATCCATTTGTCAGGTGCTGTGCTTTGGTTGTGAACATTACAAGAAACAACTGCAAATAAAATATCATCTGGTGGTATTTTGTTCTTATTTTTTTTTGTTCTTTAAATTTCAAATACTGGTTTAATGTGATGTGGTTCCCTCTAGAATTACCACAGAGGATTTCTCCTCTGGATGAATGGCTAACATCAATTTATACAATATAGGACTCATTTGTTTCTGAGGTAACTCTAAATCACTATCTGATTCTATGCACGCACATGCTGAACCCGATTTATATTGCCATTCTCCCCCTTCATTCCCTGTATGCTATAGAACGGCTCTTCAATAAGCAGCAGTAGTAAATTACAGCCAAAATGCAACTTCCTGTCATTAGCAAAAGGTGCATTTGGCAAGCTCTGAGCTCATTTCAAATTTTATTTAATTTATTGGAGTTATATGATCATTGCAGAGGTGATCCACTTGGGAGCATTAGTACACAGACAAATTATAATCTCTCATGCATTCTTTTGCTTCAGTTACATGTGGCTAGAATTAAGTAGCAAATTTTGCTACAAATCAATTACTACCCTATAGTATTTTGTAAGTGGTCTTTAGTGGAGAACTATTGATTTTCTTTCTAAGCTGTGCTTTTTTACTAATTCATCCATGGAACTTTATTCAGAGAAAAATAAATGATAAAATTATACATATTGAAAGAAGCGTTATTTTAAGACTCTGCTGAAAAGTGGATTAAAATATTTATCTTGGGATTAGCAGTATACTGCTCAGTACTCTCATGGGTTTAGTTAAATACTTGATATAACTGATCCATAAATTTGAATTCCCTACTGCTTCTAATAAATTATAACCATAAAAATACAGTTTTGAAAATAGTAACCTACTTTCTATCAAAGTTATCTCTATTCAAATTGAATCAGAAAAAGCAAATCTAAATTCACTCGAGGGACTGTTATGGCTAGAAATATCTGCTAAGTCACAGAATCAGTGAGAATATTGTGATTTAAATGATCAGCCATAATTAATGAAAACAGCTTTGGGAGACGTGGTACTTAGAATGCATCAAGGAGACCTAATCTGAGGCCCTTACACTGTAGTTTTCCTATTTTCTGTATAATGCAGTTTTGAGGGGTGCTGTGCACAAATACTTTTTTTTTTTTGCTGAATGTATGCTTAAAACATTTTAAGAAGAACTATTTTGCTTTGTTGTAAGTAATCCACATGACAAATTAATTCTACCTATAGATATTCTGCAGTCAGAACTGTTTGTCAGACAAATGATATATTTGAAGTTTTCAGCAGAGATGAGCCAAATGAACTCTTTAGAGTAAGGAGTGTTGAAAATGCTAATGCATGTGTGTAAAGATACAAAGGTTAAATAGTTTTACTCGTTTTGGTGGGGCTATTCAAATACTCCTGGTTAAGTACATGGGGCGCTACCATAAGGACTGTGACCAAATTTCTGTCACGTAAGAGGATGAAGCTTCAGATTCAGTAATGACAAAACACAGAATCTATACTACATGTTGCTCCCCATGTGACAGAAGTTAAATGGGCATTGGATTCAGATATTCATTCTTTGGTGCCATTCAAACTAGAAACAGGTACCTCTGTCTGATTGGCCATCTCAGAGTAAAACCACAAAAGTTGGGAAAGCAGATGATAAAGAACTTCAAACCTGAGCCAAAAAATTACACATTAAGGAATTGGTTGTGTCCCTGTCTTAATTTAGTATAAAAATGCATTTGAGTATGAAATGCATAAATACATCCTGTGCATATAGTTATGATTGGATATCATAACTGTAGTTACCCCTGTGGTGGGCTGACCCTGTCTGGATGCCAGCTGCCTGACAAAGCCACTCTGTCACTGTGCTCCTTATCTGGGAAGGAGAGAGAAAACAGAATGAAAGGCTTGTGGGTTGACATAAAGACAGTGAGAGATGACTCAGCAGTTACCATCTTGGGGAAAACAGACTCAACTTGGGGAAAATTAATTTAGTTTAATTTATGACCAATTATCAGAGTAGGATAATGAGAGGGAAACCCCAGATCTTAAAACACCTTCCCTGACCCCTCCCTTCTTTCTGTTCCAGCTTTGTTCCTTATTTACCTCTTCCCCACAGTGGTGCAGGGAGATTGGAAATGGGGGCAGTGGTCAGTTCATCATATGCTGTTTCTGCTGCTGCTTCCTTCTCACCGGGAGGACTTCTCACACTCTTCCCCTGCTCCACTGTGGATCTCCGTGGGCTGCGGGGGCACAGCTGCCTCACTGTGGTGTGCACCACAGGCTGCAGGGCAATCTCTGCTCCAGTGCCTGGAGCACCTCCTCCACCTTTGTCTTCACTGACCTTGGTGTTTGCAGAGTTATTTCTCTCTCTCACTCTTTCCTGCCAAAGCTGCAGTTGTGTAGTTTTATCCCCCTTCTTACCCATACATTATGCCAGGGACTCTGATGGGCTTGGGCTTGGCCAGTGGCAGATCCATCTTGGGGACAGCTGGCACTGGTTCTTTTGGCACAAAGGAAGTTTCTAGCACCTTTTAACAGAAGCCACCCCTAGTAGCTGTCCCTCCCACCCAAACCTTGCCATGCAAATCCAATACATTCCCACCATGCAGTTTCATATTGTGTCAGGTTAAGTGGATGTGACTATTAAAGTGATAAATGCTTCTCTAGATGTTTATGGTTGAATGACATCAATTACCAGTGGAACTGGTGAATTCCATGAGATCAGACTGGTTGGCCAATGCAGAGCCTGGTGTGGGGCACTGCTGCAGTCATTAGGAACAGCTGACAAGGTCAGACTACACCAGCAGTCTGTCACTGCCCTGCCAGCACCAACAGAATAGCTAATGAGGTTGGGGGACAAAGCACACCTGAAGGGTATTTAAGGGACTGTTAGAGGAGGAACAATTGTAAAATCTATTCTAGTCTGTTCAAAACAATGCTGGAAAACATCCTTTGAAGAAGGCTGCAGGCTTTTCCTGTTAGACTATGAGATATTGCAAGAGCGACACTTTAAAAGGTAGAGATGGTAAAGATGACAATACAAAAAAAAAAGAAATCTTGAATGAAACAATGAAACCCAGTCTGTATTCTCAATGTAGCATCAATGGGTATGAACATATTGCAAAACATAAAACTATTCCAGACCTTCCCTGAAATCCTTGACATTCATATTTATTTATGCAAACTACATTAATTTAAATTCTTGGCAGAAAGGGCACATGAAAATTTTTGGAATTAAGTTTACTTTTGCAAGTGAATGAATTTACTGTTCAGTATTAGCATGTAAATTTATTGGCCTTCACTGATGGCTAGGAGGGTGGGAATGTCATTATTATTGGGAAAGTCTCTAAGCACAGAGAACTTGTATGTGTTAAAGCTGTCCAGTAACTAGAGATGGTTACATGCTTTATTTGGCACAGTAGCATGCTGTTGAACTCTGAAACTACTATGATATCTGCTAAACTTTCCCTTTCTCCTTTCTTTTTATAAGCAAAAGTATAAAAGATGCCACCTTTGATGTGCTTTAAATTTAGAAGCATTTAAGAGTAGGTCTGAATTCAGACAGTGCTATCTCAGGTTTTGAGCATGGATTTTTTTTTCCCTTCCTGCAAATGCAGCTGGGATATTGACTTCTGATTTTCCCCAAATGTCAGAAAGCCTGCAATAGGAATGTTGTTTGCTTCCCTCCATTTGTTGTGTGTTATTGCTGTTGGAAGTAATTGGGGGAATCAAGGACTCTCTATCTCTGTCCTCTTAACTCTTGAATTTGAATAGATTTGAGAACTTTAAAAGAAATGGGACTGTATTAGGTGAAGAGAAATTAGCTAAAGAGGGGCCTAGATAAATCTAAGGCAGATTTTTAGGGTAAGACCAAGCTTCTTTCTCTCTAGTTGTGCTGATTTGTGTTAAAGTTATGTTGTCAGTGTCAGAGATTTCCTGAGGAAGAAGTTGCTGCCTAGGAAACTGATGAACTGTGTGGGAAATAGCAGAATCATGGCATAACTTCATCAACAAATGGAATTCAGTAGAAGTTTTAGGTTCTTGGTTGTCATATGAACTATTTCTCTTTCCTCATTCATGCAGTGCTGAGCTGTTCTTCAGATACCCATTTTTCTTCAGTAGGGTCAACACTTGAGAACTGGTACAGGATTTAAAGTGTGTAATGCTGTGATCAATGAAGCCTGTCACAACTGACAGGGTGGTTCTGAAAGAGGAGGGGATTAATTACTTCATTGTCCGAGTTTATGAATTATGATGGTCCTTCTTCCCCTATTGCATGCGGCCCTTGATTTTTCATGACAGGGAATTGCATCCCACCTCTCAACACCTCTGTCTGAGAAAAACCAATAAAAATCTTACCAGAACTAGAAAATAAGTTTTTTGTTAGGAAGGGATATGATTGTGCATGGCCTCCTACAAAAATGCCGACATACAAGAAAGGTGAGGCTTAAGGGTAAATTTTCATCTCCATTTTTTTGCCTGTTGGTGTAAAAATGCTTTCAACATCCATTGTCCTGAGTAAGACTTACAGACAGCAACATGCGTGTTCCCAGCAATTTGATGCTGCTCTGCTGTAGTTTGATAAATGGGGAGAAGTGGCTTGTGTCATGGATATTGACAGTATCATTCACAGGGCTGTCATGAAGTTAAGAAGGGCCATCACAAGAAGAAAGATCCATGAGTGTTGATGTTTATTCTCCTTCTCCATATTTCATTGTCAAGAAGTGATTAGATGGTATTTCTATGCTGCTCTAAAAAGCCACTGGAAATTCTCTTTTACTTTGGGTATTACCAGAGAAAGTGACAGTAATACTTTCTGCTACAGATATTGATCAGAGTGGACATTAGTGTTCATTAAAAGGAGCTGTTCAGTAAGAAAAACAGAGCTTGGAAAACAAAATTGCCTAGGGGTAGCTCTCTTAATGGACTAATTCCCACAGAGTCACACCCACAGGCACTGCCTTTTGCATAGTGCTCATCCCAGTTTTATAGCTGTGCAGAAAGCCCACAGCAAGGATGGGACAAGTCCTCTCTTGCCTCTAGTGATACTAAAAGAAAGGCACTGTTTGAGAGAGCCATGTGAGCTGAGTGAACCCTACAAATGAGTATTGAGCATAGATAGGCAACCGTGGGCTTTCAGCAATGGCTGTTTAATGTTAACATGGTGATCACTGGATTTCATCCATGCATGTGTTGAATGTGACCTTATGTGTAATGGTATTTTATGCATCAATGCACAGCTCCACTGTTATTTGCAATTTGTGGGTCCCAATGTGTGAGTCTGCACATTGTATATAACCATATATACATGTGCAGTTATCTCTGCAAATGTGATGAAGAAAAAAGTGAAAATACAGTCTCGACAACCTAGCAAATTTGATCTAACATGTGTTCTGATAGTCAAGAAGAGCTCAAAATCAAGAATTTTGAATAGACCACTAAATTTGATCCCTTCTAAGAAAATTAGTAAAAACTAGAAATTCCTGGTCTGGCCATGTTTTCACTCCTAAAATTCTTTTCTGTCACTGGCACCCAGATAGGTAATGGTGATTAGGTACATCTTTTCTCTTTCTTCCTCTACAAGTATTAGATTACCTAGTAGGGAAACCAAATTTCTCCAACTCCGTTAGTAAAAGCAGACAAAGCATGAAGTCAACACTGTTTTCTTACATTTCTCAGTGTTACTGATAGCCGTAGTATTTATATAGCTCATGTATTACCACTGAATCCTCAAAATGTGTCCATACAGAAAGAGAATACACTTACCAAGGCTTCACAGAGAAGTAAGATTAATATATTTTTAAATAATGCAGAACATCTATGTTGGGGGGAAAAAAGGCTGCCTTTTCTGAGAAGTATCTTTTTATCTTGTATAAAAATCCATTTTCCTTTCCACACTGTGTGAGTGTAAATGTAGGGGAAGCCTAATATTGAAGCTGACTTCAACCTGGTATTACATCCTAACTAGTTTTTACCCATCCCACCTGTTTTGGGGGGTTTTTTTTTGGCTTTTGATTGAGTCTTATTGATGTTATTCCAAATTATTGCTTAAATTTTCATTGTTGATATACATACTTTTTTTTCTAATGACCTAATCAGTGGGGTTTTGTTGTTCACTAACCTAATATTGGTAATGTCCCTCTGTGGCTATGTCCAGGATACAACACATTTTTCAAACTCAGATTCTTTAGAGATATTTTGACTTTTTTCACTTTTTAATAACTCTAGAAGGACATAAAATATTTTAAAAGGTGTAATTCCAATGGTGGTACAGTGCAGCACAAGTCTGTAAGATGAATTTTGAAAACCATGATATTGTTACAGTATGTCATTATCTGGACATTTGTCATAGAACAGGTTTTCATAATAAGCTTCAAAGAAGGTGGAAGCCCAGATCTAAGCTTCAGGTTTTTCAGAAGTACTTCTATGACAGGAGCTTTGTATTCTCTGCACTTTGACCAATAATCTCCACAGGACCATTAAGGTTGAAATAAAGCTGGTTTCTCTGTCTGGCAATGTAAGGTGAAACTAGAAAGACTGAACTTTAAATCTTTTTTTTCTATTTTATTCATTTAAATCCCTATTGCTTCCCTGCATTTTCCTTAATCTGTTATCATGTACCCAAATTAAAGGTGGGGCATAATTACCTGTGAATCACTGAGTCCCTTCCAGTAGGTTTATTAAAGATAAAAGGGTATCAAACCTGAAAGAGGTTAACAAGGTAATGGAGAATGCTGGACCAGCAAACCACTTTTGTAGCTTGAATTCCAAATGAAATGTCATTAGAACAGCCTTTTTCATGGCATTATGATATGAACAGGTCCATGATTGTTCCAGAACACAGGCTGAATGAAGAATCTATTCATAATGCAGTTAACTCCTACATTTCATGGGTTTACAAGTTTTTGAGATACACCCAACATGCCTCTAGGAGCTTTAACTCCAACTCTTGAATACCTTATATTTCCAGACAGCCTGAGTAAATAACAGACACACGGTATGTCTCAGTTCATTATCTTACAGTTCTGTATACAAACTGAAATATTTTAAAGCATTGAAGAAGCAAAAAGCTTGTACATTTTTGTCTCCTTCAGTTTTTGTACCTTAATTTTTTTGAGCTAACCAGAAAGATTTTATCAATTTTTAGGTAAAATTCATAGCTATGATATCTGTGATCAAATTTTTTGTGTGTGTTTTTGTTAATGCATGTAGGGAGGTGCCTACGTCCAAATTAGCATTTTCTCATTAATTTCTTTTCCAGATATATTAGAGAAAACACCTCTAATAAGATGCAAGTTCCTTATTTTTTCAAGAAAGTATATATTCTAGTTACTGTGTAAGTGCAGGGCAGTGTCTTTGGGGTACAGATAAGTCCTATTGCAGGTGCCATCTCTCATTGTTCTTTCGTCTCTTTGGAGAGTATATCCCTCTTAGTTCTAAAAAGGTTAACCAAAAGATACTGAAGGGATGCAATTATTAGACCTTTTTACTATTAGATTTTTCATCTGTCTTTCTTATTTGAAGTCTTGCTTTTTCCTATTCTTTTTGGTATTTGTTTTAGAGAATGCTGTAAGTAGTTTTAGAAGTATGCACCACGGTATCAGGTGGTCTTGCAACCAAGAGGTCAGATGCGTGAACTGACATAGCATTTTTAAATGTGCTACTTTGTCAAGACGGCTGACAGTTCTGCTATGTACATAAAATCGCATATTGCTGTGAATGCTAACTTGGTTGTCAGGAGCAGGTTTTGCCATTCTTTTTAGCCTGTGTCATGTAAGATTCCTTTAAGCAACTAAAAAACCAGCCATAATCCATTTGATTTTCTGTCTTCCCATGAGGAAAACTTTTGACAGATGATAAATAGCAACTGCTGACAATCATCAACGTGGAGCTATCATGCTTTTACATTAAATACAAAAACAGAGTTGTAATGTCACTAGGGATAAGACTTTTGACACATAAGAGACAAATATATAATCCTCAGAACTAAATCACTATTGGGATCTAAGCAAGTGCAACAAAGCACAGCTGCTTTTAGAATCTCACAAAGTCAAACTAAAGCTAACTTTGATATCTGGAATTGTATGAATGTTCCACTCTGGAATACCTTGCTGTTGAGCCATAAGCCGCTGTTACACATGCAAACATCAGTGAATGTATGTGCACAAAGTAGAAAGACACTTTACAGCACTGTCTTGTTTAATTAGGGCCAAAAAGGGACCAACATCAGAATAAAGAATGGTGCTTTCTGAGCCAGTGCTAAAGTATCAGCTCTTTTCATACTAAAAAGTCAGTCACACTAGTCACATTGAAGTGTTCCATTCTGTGTAACTTATTTCATGCAAGTATTTTACCCATTTACTCATAAAAGAAGAATTGTTAAAAATATAAATAGTAGCTTTAAGTACTTTGTGCTGGCTGGCAGTTATAGCAATAAAATCTGAATTAGAGTTTTGTCTGAGTATTTCTAAAATTTTTCATCTCTCCAGATGGGAAAGTACTATCAATGTAATGGTACTTTCAGCATAGTATCTCTTCTAATGTAAAGCGCAACGTATTTTACAGCAATTTGGGAAAGAGAAGTTGTTAATATATAACCCTTTTCTTACAACTGGCATTTGAGTCTCTGTGTATTTCTAATGTGTAGTGTGCAGTTTCTGTTCCATTCTTTACCAGCTAAAACTGAGATGATATAGAAAGAGAAAGTGGTTTGGAAAGAAATTGAATAGTCCTGTATTAAAGAGAAGTTTTACATAAGTCCTGTGGTGTCAACATAAAATAGTGTAGGCCAGTTGGGTAAAACCGAATTCACACAGAAGTGCTAGTCTAGCTAAAACACAGGGGGCTAAGGAAATTCTCTCACAATATAATTTTTTTTAGGGGAAAAAGGTCTATGTAAATTTATGTTATGCCTTTAATTATTCCATTCCACTTACAGTTAACACATATTTTGATCTTGATTTGAAAATGCAGAAGGTTTAGAAAGAGCACTATGTTTATGCCAAAGCACTTTTTCATGAAATGAAAAATACTTTTGAATGATATTCTTGTAAGTCAAAAGAAAGCACCTTCATGCGTATGCCCTTTGGTGCAATCATTTTCCTCCTCCTTTTTATCATTCTCTGCCTGGGATCACACAATTTTCTTGGCGTTTATATAGCAGAAAAACTGTGTGGCTGAGCTGGGGATATCTCTGAGACTGAGATTTGAGGTTGGAATGTTCTATCTCCAATGTAAGGTGCCTCAAAACTTCACAAGACCCACTTGCCTAGAGGAACATGTTCCTATAATGGAGGAAATCCATTTTGATTCCCATCCATGGGATTCTAAACCATAACTGCTGTCCCATGCTGTGACAAAACTTATCATAATGTGGAATTTCTCACTTAGCCACCCTGACATGTTATGAAGGATTTTTTACTAGCTGATCTACCTCTGTTTACTGGGAATCTCTGCTGTCTTGCATTATCTGTGTAATGATTTTTGTTCCTAGTTCAGGGACTGGAGTAGAATGAATTGCTCAAACCCCCAGTGCAAAATTTTTTTCATGAAATTCAGTGACCTATTTTATGCAGATATTAATATTGTGAGATTGCAGTATCCTTCTTGCTTTTAATATATAGCAATGAATATGGTCTGTGTATTAACTTCAGAAATGTATTTTATGTCTATGACTTTCTAGATGTTTTAACTAAAAATGTTTGCATTAAGCCAATAGAAAAAGAAGTTTAGGGAGATAGCAGTCAATACCATTTGTATCTGTTAGATAAAAGCTGCTTGCATTAGTGTTCCATCATGTCTTAATGTGACAGGCTTGAAGTTAAGACAAGAAGGAATCTATGGAATGGATAATTTAAGCAGAAGTACCCAAGTGTAACAGACAGCAGAGAAACTGTATTTCCAGCTTGTGAAGTCTCAGAGGAGGAGTATTTTTTCCATATAATAAACAGAACATCCACCATCAAATGTACTCTTTCATCCTTCTGGGACACTGACCATTCATTTTAAAGAGACCTTGGGATCCTAACAGCATGTTCAGAAGATCTTTTTGCTGTCAGTGTCTGTCTTGCAGATCTTAAAAATTAAACTATGAAATCTAGAGTTTTAGAAGGAAGTGTGTGGAGAATGACACACAGTAAAAATTTATTCTGTCATTTAGAAATTACTCAAAATGTCTAGAAGGAAAGTAAACTGAAGACAAATATATGTTCTGCATATTATCTCATTTTCTTTTAATATAGGCACTGAATATGTTGTTACTTTGATTTAAATTTATGAGAGAAAATATTTAAATCCTCATCAACTCTACTAAATTCACGAGCTCCAGGTCTAAATAGCTATTTGGGGTTTTTAAATTTTACAGACTGCCAAATGTTTTTGTTTGTTGGTTTTTGTTTTTTTTCCTTTTAGCCTTTTAAGTAATTCTGAACCAGACAAAAACCCCAATGGATCTGTCTGGTGAGGGACTCTGATAGTTTTTCTTTTTGCCATAAAAACCCCATGACTTTCTTTGGCTAACATCAGACAACTTAGTCATGATACTGTGACAGGAAACAGCTCTCCTTGTATGGGAGAAATAAATATTAGTGAAGTCAGTTGAGGTGGCACAATACATAGCAATAATAATAAAATAAATGTATTAATTGCTTACTTTTCTGTATATTCATTTGCTGTATATTCAAGGTGAACCTTTATTGATGTCTTTTAGCTAATAGTCAAAGAGAAAAGAGCATGCCAGGCTATGTAGTAATTTGGTAGTTAATATGTTTTCTGTGATATAGGTAATTGGGTGCGAGTTCTCAGTCATAACAAAGAAGTATCCAAAATGCTGTTTTAGTCTGCATTAGAGGTCTCCCTTGATTTTTCATGGGAGATTTAGGAAGTCTTTCAGGTGGAAAAAAACCAACATATTCCTCCTAAAATCTGAGGAGAGGTACTTAAAACTAAACTTTGTACTTCTAGGATTGTCTTTCCAAAACGCCTTTTAAATGCTGAAATTATTTTCTCTAGCTTGGATTCCTCACTTTAGAGGTCATACAGTATCTGTTGCTACATATACATATAGGTCTTACAGAACTTGAAAGTCCCAACTGAAAAGGAAGGAAAAACAGGGAAAAAACCTTCTACCCACAACATTTTGAATGATTGAAAGAGCAGTCAGTGTGTGCCTTTCTGAGTGGGAGGGGAAACAATTTAATTTATGAAAACAGGTATTTCAGAAAGATAAGATAATATTTTCCACACTTGCAAAACTGTCCCCTCCCTATCAACGAGTTTTCTTTGATTTTGTTTTGAATGTGTTATAACAGTACAGTCTGACTGTAATATTCAGGAAATGCTGAATGGGAGGTGAAGACATGTGAGTGGGTTGGAGTGCAAGGCTTTAAATGCACATTTTGTTGTGTAGAAGCTGATTGTCAGGGACTCTGCACACCTGTACATACCCCCTGCTGGAAGTTTGGATGCTGTGACTTTAAGCATTCAAGTAAAGCCTCATACCTTGTCAGCAATCAGCTCTGGAATCTGGACTTTCAATTTTCACATGTGTAAAAGTGAAACAGGTTTTAACCCTTGTTTGCACTAGAGTCCTATCTTGCAGCTTCTGAAAAAATAAAAATGAATGAAAGACTGAATCTTAATGGACAAGTATATATTGAGGGGAGAGAAAAAGGAAAGAAAATGCTTTCTTTACATTTTTCATCTTTGTGGGTTTATTTTTCATCTTTTTTGCTTTTGTGAACTCTCCACTTTCTCATTATTCACTGCTTTATTTCTTCCACCTTTTTTCTTGTTTTGTAACACTTTCATGCAATTCTTTTTATGGAGGCTTCCCCCAGGCTACCCTTCATCTCTCTAGAAAATTCTGTTCCCTTTCATTAGCATCCCTTTTATTTGATTCTCAATTCCTTTTTGTGTCCTACATATATTTCAGTTCTAGTTCAGCTTCTTAGTTTTTTTGTTTGGGGTTTCTTAGTTGTTTGTTTTTTTTTTCCTTATTGTTGATTTTAGGAGTTTTGATGGGTTAATTTTTCCCCTGCATATTTATGGTGTCTCTGTTTGCTATTCTCACAAAATTTCTTCTGGTTAAAGTGCCAAATCTATCAGACAGTGCTGGTTTTTTAATCCAGGTATTATTTACAGAAGATTTTGGTATGCCCTGACAGAGTAGGACTATTTAAAAACCCTGGAGATAAATCAATTCATAACCACTGAAGGTGTGATCTAAGTTGCTTTAACAACTTCTAATGTTCAACAACTTCTTAGAATTAATATTATAAGACTGAATGTTTTATATAATATCTTGTAATGATTTATATAACATCTTACCATCAAGATGTGTTTTCAGATTTTTTTGAAATATTTTAGTGTGTAGTGTCCAGAGGTTAAAAGACATCTAATGATATGAAGTAAGTGAAATTGGGTACATTTTTCAAAGGTATTGAAGTGATTATTTTTTTTTAATGACTTTTTTTTTTCTTGAAATGTTAAATATTTAAACCCCAATTTATTTCCTCAGTTGATCCTTGCTAAGTGCTGGTTTTAATATTTTGCATTTTCAAAAATCAGTCTTTAAAGACCTAGTAAGTCATCACACAAGTTCTGGCGCATTTTCAACTTAAAGATTGGAATTAGTTGCATGCAGGAACATCAAGGTATTTATATTCTGTCCTTTTGTAAGTGAGCCTATACGTGTAGTAGAGTACATGAGGAATTTGTAGACTGCAAACTTAAAACACTTTCTTGAATTGTTGCAAATTTCTTCTGCATTTACCCACAGTTTATGCTATGGTCTAAACATGAGTTTACCTTTAATAAATGAATGGTTTCACTGACTGTCTCAAAAGCCTGCTGACTATCAAATTTGAGCATGTACTTACATAATTGGCTCAGAGTTATGCCTCTTACAACACTATTTCTAACAATTTGTGCAGTAATATTAGCTACACAGATGTCCTTGATGTCAGCATGAACTGTAGACTTTTTTCAGCTCCTTAAAAATCTAATGAATTATGAATTCAACACTAAGTATTTTTCATACAGAACTCTTGCTAAGTTAATAGGATGTTTGCGTGTTAAAAGTTGCATCAATCCATGGCCTTCCTCTTAGGACGAGATATAACACTATGGCAACTTGTAAATCATTTATGAAAATCTGCAAATGCTGAAGCTGACTAATCATTCTTCAGAGTGAATAACCTATCTTCCCAAATCATAAGACATGTTGATGTCTATCTAGTGCTTTATTTCATCCTATTGATGTCCTTTCTGAAGTGTAATGTGATGGTCAGAATTGCACACAATCATCAACATGTGGCCTCAGTATTCTTTGATGTGATGCCAGAATCCCTTCCATTGAAAAAATTCCCTTTTTATTCTTTCTCCTCTATCTTATCCAATTTCTTGCTCTGAACTCTTGTTTGCCCTTTACTGCTGCTAAATATTGTGCATGATCACGAAAAACACTTTAAACTATCTTATTCCCACTTCCTTTTCCTGGACTCTATTCTGTGTTGTGCTTTAATTTAGACTTTGGTCTCTGTGATTATTTTTGGTCCCTAGCCTCATTACCTTTTACTTCTTTACATGGAACTGCATAAACTACTTAGCATCCCATAAGCCTAATTCTATCCAAATCATTATTACTTTGTTTGCTCTGTTCATCTGTATTTACTACTTCTCAGCTCTGTGTCATCAGCAGATTTAGCTACGTTTCAAAGGATGTCCTCTGGCAAGGTCATTTCTCTATTAGCCTAATAAAAGGGATCCATGTGTCATCCCTTGCTACACTTCTCTTTTTTATGGACTCCTTTTGTGGGGCAGGCAATTCTTTAGAGGTGTGGGTAGTAAGGTTAGTCTCTAAAACGTGCAGTGTAGATATCCTGATCCCAGGGAACCAACTTATATGTTTTTTCTGCTCAAGTGGCAGAGTGGAGTGTTTCAGTACAATGGAGGGACAGAAGAAGAATTGGGCAAGTATGGGTACACAATTGAAACTTGGCCAGTAAGAGCCTAGTACTGTTTTACTAATAAAGTTAACCATTAGTCAACAGAAGGAAGAAATCTGATGATCAGTATATCTTTGTGCCCAAACCTCATAGTATCTGAGCTACTTTAGAAGCGAGTTAACTCAAACATTGGAAGCAAAACAGCTTTGGACAGGTTACTCTTGAGATGATCAGTAAAACAAGTCGTTTTTTTATTCAGGGCTCTGTGCTGCTCTAGCTATACCATTCCCTCTGCCATTTAAAGCTACTTCTTGTGGATTTTATTGTAAGCTTATCCCTACATTTCAAACAAAATATGGAGAGGAAGAGAATAAAAGCTCTAATTTTAAAGGAAGAGATAAATACAAAAAATAGTTGTCTTACCAAGATGGCAGAAAGAAAATCAGTTTATAGACAGACTGACCTAAAAGAAGGACCTAAACTTCCAAAATATTAGAATGTAGAACTGAAGGAATATGAGCACAAAAATGTAAAATAAAGTACTAAGGAAGGACAGTGTGGTTTACAAAATTTAATTCTAATTGGATGTACTTCTGATTTTAGGTTTATTATTAGATAATTACAGTAGCCAATGACCTTAACATGAATCTCTTTATATAACATTTGTAGTGTACCATAAAGAAAAGTAATTATTTTTCAAAACTATTTCAACATCTAATTGGTATGTTGTTCTTATCGATGTTGTTTATACCTAGTATCTCTCACTGTGATTTGATGTAAGTGATTTCATAGGAATAAGGCAATGGAGAATCTAGCCTAGATGTCTTACAACTGTGTTCAGTTGACCTACAGAGTTACCCTTCTTGGTGGCTTAGACCCTAAGTGGTCTTCTGGTACAATTTACAGCCATCACAGGACTTCTCAAATTTAAGTAGCCTTGAACAACCTCAGCATGTAGAGGGACTAAATCAGAGGGAATTTAAACTATTATGACATTGCACAGCTAAACTAATTCTGATTAGCTCAACAAAATTACTCCCAATGTGATTTACATCACTGTAACTGAGATGGGAATTTGGCAAACAGAACAAGCTAGAGAATTTACTGTATATCTCAATATAGATGTGTACACTTCATGTAAAACAGCCAGGCAAAGAGGCAGTATGGTTACAGAGGGAGAGCATAAGGTTCATTTAGCTGAGAGCAAAATGAATTCTTTGCCTAAGTATTCCCAAAAGAAGGGTAAGGCAGCATTCCAGAAACTGCAATATACACTCCTTGGGGAAAAGTGAAATGTTAAAAGGTTTTACCATCATACTAGAGCCGATAATTAGGCAATTATGACTATTAACTTTGACAGAACACCAGCCATAAATGTATTAGATTCCAGAGTTTGGATGTAGATAGCTAGGGAAATAGTAGGATCTTTAGTGAGCCTTTCTGAGAACTCACTTCAAACAGGTTAGCAATGAAGAGCTAGAAGGCGTAAAAATAATTCTCCTACATGTGTAAGAAACAAAGAATCATTTTGGAAAAGACAGTGAGTAGGAGATTTGTGTTTAGTAAGAATGTAGATATTGTTAGAAACATTGATACTTATTGCCTCAAAATCTACTTAACAGTGCATAATTTTAGCAGTGCAATAAAATTGGATTCTCAAAACTAGTGTTAGGTTAGTTAACTACTTGGTTTTCCTCGTGTTAATGGGAGGTTTCAGAAGCTATTTGATACAGTCGATTAAGATGAAAAACCCTCTGAATCCTGGAGTCTGTCCTTAGCAGTTGAATGCTGTGTGGATGGGTGCAGGGTACATTTCTACTTTGTCACTAGGGCATACCTGATCAGGAGTATGGGTTAAATGCAAACAACAGCTTCAACCAAGCTACTGCTGTGGTAGAGCAAATGGTGACTAGAAGATCAAAGAGTGCTATAAACTCTGCTCAGACTTTTTGCTAGTCGCAGAACTGTGTGTGTGAATGGAGATTATTCTGTGTCAGCAAATGCAGATCTCTTATGGCTCACATAGACTAATGCATGTTAAGAATACATGTTAAGTTGTTTAAGAAACCTCATGAGTGAAGAGAGACATCTGTTGTTCTCTGTCTCTGGTAAAATTTAAAACAAGACCTTCAGACTTTTAACTCTGTGGCCAAAGTCAAAATTCATGTTCAGGTGAACATGAACTTTGTGTTCAATTCATGGAATATGTCTATTGATTTGAGTAACCATAACATACAGTTCCTAATAGTGTTTGGCAAAATTGTAGGAGGAAGCCTGTATAGGCAAATAATATACAGTCATGATAAATTCATGAGGTGTAGAACCAAAGCAAAACTCTGTCACAGTGACAGGAATAACTAACAATATTTGGCATTTCTGATGGCTTATTTCACTAGAGATTGTCAAGAAACTATTTGTGAGACTGTGTTCTGGATTTAGTGGCTCCACAGAAATTTCAATCAGCTGTGATTGATCTCATCGCTTCTTCCTGTTCCTTTTCTCTTTGCATACTCTTGAGGAAAAACTAGGTCAAACTCTACTCCTAGATGGCACCTATTTAAAATGAGCAAGAGTTATGTACAATCTAAATAAAAAAATTGGCTTATACTTATTCAGTTGAGGAATGTGATGGCTGAACAGAAATATTTTCTCAGCTACACAAGGAAATCCTATTTTCTTAGTTTTGTGAAAAAGCAAAGCATTTTTCTTCTCACTTTGGGTTCATAAAGAGAGCTCAGAGCAGTTTTCACAGGTAGAAAATAGTTATTTTTACATGGAAATATTTGTGAAGTGAAAAATCTCTCTGTACGTGTATTCGCATTGCGCTCTGCTTCCTGCAGCACAATGCATGATGGGCGCTCACTTGAGGCAAGACCATCTTACATAACAAGTTTTCCAACCTAGGCTTGCACAAAATTTTTGTCAGTGCATCAGCCCAGGATGGGAAATTAGTATGCTTATATAAGGTATGTTTTAGACTTTCAGCTGTGTCATTGTACACTTACTTGTGAGTATTGGGGTTATAGATAGGAAAGGTTAGAAAGCATTCAAAGTAGATGAAGAGACATTGATGCAGTGAGACAGGGCTGAAAGTAGGTGCCTTTGTAATTACATGCTTGCAGGATCATCAAATTTCTTCTGTGAAAGCTTAACTAACTTGGATCTTTTATCCTTTGCTGAGTTCTGGGCTATGCTGCTGCTGAAAATGTATAGTCACAGGATACACATGCCTTGAGAAGAGAAGAATCTGGATTTTATTCTTGGGTTGCCTACAGATATGCTGTATCCTCTTAGCAGGTTACCGTATCTTTGTATAAAGTATTTTTCTCAGTGGTGAATTCATCTTACATTTTTCTTTGAAAAGATATTAAGAACTATGCATTAAAAGAGCCCCAAAAACAAACAAACAAAAACCCACAAACCTTTTGTCCTGCTGTATTGTAACAGGCATTGGAATAGGTTGCCCAGGGAAGTGGTGGAGTCACTGTCACTGGAGGTGTTCAAGAGGCATCTGGACCTGGCTCTGGGTGGTGTGGTTTAGGGTTACAGTGGCAGTGCTGGGTCAGTGGTTGGACTGGGTGATATTAAAAGGCTTTTTCAACCTTGATGGTTCTATGATTCTATAAGGCAACTAAATCAGAAAATGCAACATATGATGCACAGAGATCTATTGAGGGTCTTTAATCCACAACAGGCTACATGACTGCAAACATTGCAGTAATTTTTAAATGCAAGCACACATACATAAAAATAACCCACAAAGAAAAATACTGTCACACCACAAAAACCCCTAAAACACCAAAAACTAAGGCAAACAAAAACCCACATAAAATAAACAAAAAACCACCACAGAAACAAACAAACAAAAACTACTAGAAAATCAAAGAGAATACCCGTGACTTGACCAGCTTAACCTCATGATTAAAATAGCTAGAAGTTCTTGACTTCGCCTGATCTGGTTTCAAGTTCTATTTTTACAGTTCAACTCTAGCTCTTGTCTACATATGTCTTGGTGGGTAAACATAAATAAGTGAAAGATCCTTTGCCTGAGGAGTTGACTTAGTCTCTCTTGATAAGGCCCTAGTCAGCCCCAAACCCAAACCTCTATAGCTGCTTTAATGTGGCCTTCTGAAAAATATAATAAGACAGGTCAACTATACTGTGTTTGATATAAAGACTTTTGAGTCAGAAATTGCCATATGTAATTTCAAACTTGTGCAAAATAGATATTCTCACCAGTGTGAAGAAAACTTCCTTGTTGCCTTGCTTCTGGGGATATGCTGTTTAATTCTTAATTTAAAAAAAAAAAAAACCAAACAAAAAGAACTGGGGTGAAGCAGAGATACATCAAGAGAAGCCTTCATATAATTAATGCCAGAAAACTGATTGCTCTCACAGATTCCAAATAGTAGACCAATACCTTGGTATGAATTCCAAATCATCTCAGTGTGGATTCTAGTCATGAAGGTTTCTACTAGAAATCATTATGGAATCTTTGATTTGCATTCCTCCTTCTGGTAAATCTATTCATAACATGATCGTTATTAATCAAGAACTATTTCCAAGCTTTGTCCTATGTTCATGCAATCAGAAATTGATTCTGGCTTCTCTGAAACGAAACTTTGAATTGCTGCTGCTTTTTTTCCATGCATTACTTGCTCCATTTCTGATTAAAATAAAGACAAAAGCTCATACAAGTTATTCTGTTGGTGATAAATCAGTAGAAAAGTACACTGAGTGTAAATCCAGGGAGAACAGAACCCCTCTTACACTGTCTAGCCCTGAAACTAGGAGGTAAGCAATGCTATGAAGGCTGTATCATCATGCTCCTGTTAATACACCAGTATGTCTACAACAGACATGGGGAATTGGAAAGGTTTGGAATTGCAACTTCTCATTTTAGTCATTCTTGGAATACACTGAGGGAGCGAGATTGCAACCACTCTTCTTTTTCCTTGTGGAGACTCTGACATGGGCAATACAAAAGATGTACCTATAAAGAAGCACTTTGTGAACACTGCTTTACCTTCTTCAATGTCATGATGAACTGTCAATTCTCTGCTTTACCATATTCCCCTTCACTACCTCAGTTATGTCCTGTCCTTTTTTTCCTTTGGGTCACTGTACAGGGACTTGTCATGGTTTAAGCCCAGCCAGCAACTAAGTTCCACATAGCTGTCATTCCCCCCCACTTCAGAATCGGTTGAGTAGAAGTGGGAAAACTTATGGATTGAGATAAAGACAGTTTACTAAAAGGTCTGTACACGAGCAAAGCAAAACAAGCAAAACAAAACATTGACTGCTTCCCATGGGCAGGCAGGTGTTCAGCCATCTCCAGGAAAGCAGGGCTCCATCACATGTCATGGTTGCTTGGGAAGGCAAAAGCCATCTCTCTGAACATCCCCCTTTCCTCCTTCTTTCCCCAGCTTTACCTTCTGAACATGATGTCATATGGTATGGAATATTCCATTGGTCAGTTTGGATCAGCTATCCCAGCTGTGTCCCCTCCCCGCTTCTTGAGCATCCCTAGCCAGCTTGTCAGTGTGGCAGTAAAGAACCAGAAAGGGCCTTGGCTCTGTGTGAGTACTGCTTAGCAACAGATAAAACATCCCTGAATTATTAGCACCGTTTTCACCACAAATCCAAACACATTCCCATACTAGCTGCTGGAAAGAAAACAAATTCTATGCCAATCAAAACCAACACAAACTTTATTCACTTTTTTTTCGGGTGACTAACTTGGTAATTTGATTGAGGAAAAATATTGTGTGGTAGATTTATTTCCTTTGGGTATTTTTTTTAGTAGCGTTTTGAAATGTTTTCACTAGAAGTCATATATGTAGCACTTAAAGTATGTAAAAATGAGATAATTGAGATGAAAACTCATTTTTTCCTTTTAAAATGGAAAAAGAGGCAAATCTGAAATCCTTGTCATTATTAGAAATACGTATGTACTGAAAGGAATGCAATTTCAAGGATACTTAAGATTTAGGTTTAGTCTTAAAAGAGGAAATAAGATGTCTTAGTCGAAATCACTGGCTGGCAATCACACTTTTCAACATTTTACCTGAAATATTTTTTTGAAGACAGCTTCTAGGTCTCACTTTCGAAAGAGTAAATGCATGCAGTGATGATGACAAGCAAAAATCCCCAAAGGAGAAGATGAAAAATGAATGTGTCTAGTTTACATTGTTTCTTCTGTTGCAAAATCCTAGCAGGGAGATGGTTATTGGTTGTTGGATGAGATAAGGAGTGTTGAAAACTTTAGTTGATTATGCCTACCTCCACCATCAGTTGTCTTTGTGACATCAGGTCTATAATATTAGATGTTTTAAAGGAGACAGTATCAGTCCAAGGAAACTGAAATAGGTTGCTTAAAAACACATTTTCATTTAACTTTGTTATAGCTTTTCTATGTTAAAATCTGTAAGTTGATTATAACTGTGTGGGTGTTGTAAAATAGACCCTTCTAAACCACCTACGGATGGTAATATATCACCCATGTCTCTGGGTCTCCAGAGAATTTCACTAATTACTTTTCCAAAAATATAGAGGAAGTCAGTTGTCTGCTACCTTTTATTACTACTTACTTGAGCAACAGCTTTGAATACTTGTCTAGAAAAAGAAAGAATGAGTAAAGAATTTTAAAACCTGGAGGAAAATACATTTTTTAAGTATTTAATCCTTAGCTCAAAATGTAAGCCATAAATGCCACAGGAAGCATTTGGTAAATATGGTAATTGACAGAAAACAGGAAAAGACAGGCTGGGGTGGAGAGGCAAAAATTCAGTTTTACTTCCAGTTATCCTGCATGCTATGTAATAGCCTCTATGTCTAGTGGATGGGCAAATCCAGCAATAAAATACTGCTATTTGTGCTTATAGAAACAGTGACAAAAATATTTCTGTTGTTGCATAACTTCTGTTTTGAATTGCATTAATAACTTTTAGATTTACCTTTGTGTTTCACCTAGAGCTGAAAGGCAGACTAAGGTTTAGGGTTTTACCTTGGGTTTGTTGTTTGTTTTTTTTTTTTTTTAAATAATGATGTAAAGCTAATTCACATATAGAAATGGATCACTGTGAGTGTTAAAGTAGAAGCTCTACACACAAAGAGGGTTTGTAAGGAAAAAGTGCTTCCAGTCTCTCTAGCTCCAAAAAACCCACGTGATTTTGGTATAATTTTCTGACAAGTTGTTGATTCCACACTGAGGCTGCTGAGTAAATCCTATGAGGTGTTGAATGTCCTGAACAGCAGCCAAAGGATTACTTACTTCGCAGGAAGTGCTCAGGGTTTTGCTATGGCTCTCACCTTTATGGCCTGGGGTGTGCATTGCTGAGGACTTCATCTGACTGTATAATTAAGGGTTTAGAAACTGATATTGTAAGTTTTCAGTTGGTTTCTATGAAAATATCAGGAACACAACATTGATCTTATATCTGTATATGGGATATAATGAAGTATTCATTAAACAACAGTTTAAGGCACAAAGCATAACTAGGGAAGGGATTCTGCTGTCATTGTCAATATGTAGACTGGATTAAGCAACCTATAGATGGTTACCAGGATAAATCCTATCCATATGAACGGGTCCCTAATGTAATAAACATAACATGCTGTAGCCTCAGCTAATGTAAATGAGATTGGTGGCTCTGCTGATTTACACCAGCTGAACATTCACCCATATGTTCAGTAGTAAATATTTGTTAGATCAGCCCATAAATAATATTTTATTTGCAAGTGTACATGGACACAACCATCTAGACTCTAAATGAAGCTTAACACATGAATGCTGAAAAGGTTTCTCCTGGAGAGGCAAATATGAAAATAAATTTTTGAAAACAAGTCAGTGTTACTGCCAACTTCCCTTATCTGTCTTTCATGCTGATACATCAGTGTGTCTTTAGCATGAAAAGAAACTCTTGTTAAGTTTACTCTGCCCCCTTTTCTTCTTTGACTTTTTTAGATATTTAATGTTTGTGATTGTTAAACTCAGGATCACTTAGAGTGAATGTAGTCTCCAAAGAGCTGATGCTGGATTTGATGGGAGCAGTGACTTATTATCTATGTCACCTGTCAGATGTGTCAGGCACACCGAATCCTTCAGTTACTCCTCCAGTATCACACCAGATTTAATAATGGAAAATTAGCTGAAACTTGGGAACAGGAAATCAAGCCTTAACTCTAGAATGTGAAATAATCAAGTTAGTTGCTATTTGAGATGGAAAATGGTGTGATTATTTCCTTTTTCTTGCTTTGTCTGTTCTCAAACTTTTCTTCAACCTTTATGGTTGCAAAAGGCTCAATTATGAATGCCAACCATTCAGCATTGTTTTACAGTCTTTGTATTTATGATAGCTAAAAACATTACAATATTATTTTGACTATGAAATATTTAAATACCCTTTTTCAGGTAAATTAAGTAAATTTATAAAGTAAATTTATAAAATTTATAAAATAATAATGACAAAAAAAAAGTCAAAAAACTTAGTAAAGAGAGAAGAGTGTCTGACAAGATGGTTGCAGGTACGTGGAGTATTTTCTCAGGCAAGCATGTTTGGGCAGTTGAAGCTTCTTCTGAAGCTCCCAGGCTTCTTTTCCACAATTAAGTCTGTAGGAAAACAGTATTCATTGCATCTCTTGGGATTTAAATTGAGACTGGATAAAAGATAGCAATATGCCATATTGGTCTTAATACCCTTGTTCAGGAACTTTTGATTCCTGTACTCTGGCCTCAAACGCTTCTTACTCTTAAATATATCATAGAATGTGCTGTGTTGAAAAGGACCCATTAGGGTCATCCAGTTCAGCTCCTGGCCCTATACAGGACACCCCAAGAATCACACCATGTGCCTGAGAGCATTGTCCTAATGCTTCTTGAACTCTGTCAGATTTGGTGCTGTGACCACTTCCCTGGGGAGCCTGTTCAGTGCCCAGCCACCTTCTGGGTGAAGACCTTTTCCTGATATCCAACCTAAACCTCCTCCAACTCAGCTTCATTCTGCTTACTCCAGTCCTGCCACAGGTCACAAGAGTGAGAAGATTGGTACCTGCCCCTCCTCTTCTCACCATGAGGAATTTGTAATTGCAATGAGGTCTCCCCTCAGTCTCCTCTTCTCCAGACTGAACAGACCAAGTGACCTCAATCATTTCTCATATGACTTCCCCTCCAGACCCTTCGCCATCCTCCTTTGGATGCTCTCTAATAGCTTTATATCCTTCTTGTATTGTCGTGCCCCAAACCTGCACACAATATTCCAGGTGAGGCCACCCCAGAGCAGAGCAGGACAATCCCCTCCCTTACCCGGCAGGTGATGCTTTGCCTGATGCGCCCCAGGATATGGTTGGCCCTCCTGGCTGCCAGGGCACTGCTGACTCATGTCCAACTTGCCACCGACCAGAACACCCAGGTCCCATTCCACAGCACTGCTCTCCAGTCTCTCATTCCCCAGTCTGCACATGGAGCCAGATTGTTCCATCTCAGGTACAGAATCCTGAGGCACTTGCCCTTGTTAAACTTCATATAGTTGGTGATTGCCCATCTCTCTGGTTTGTCAAGGTCTCTTTGCAGGGCCTCTCTGCCCATGAGGGAGTCAACAGCTCCTCCCAGCTTAGTGTCATCAGCAAATTTAAAGTTTTAAAATTTGAGGTTCAAAGATCTACTTCACCTCTCTTGACTATTGTGTCGGCTTTTGCATGTGTGAAAAAGAGAAGGAAAATAAGGGAGCATAAAGTATTTCTATTCAAATCTGTATTGCAATTCTTCCTGTACCAATGACTCTGTAGTTTAGAAGGTAATAAAATTTTTGAGGGCAGTGACCCAATTCTCATTTAAATTTGGACTCCTTTATATTACTTGTCAGTAAAGGAACTTTAAATTGGGTGCAAATAGCTGTACTCTTTGAAGAATATTGGCATAACTTAAATGATACCTTTGATATAATATCTTAGAATGAGAACAATGTTTTTCTTCTTTTCTTTCCTTTCTCCAGAATCATAACATATTGTTCTAAATTTCATATTTGTAGTTATTGGTAGAAAAGGGGAATTTTTCACCATGTAGGACAATGAACATCAATAGCAGAACACCTACCAATAGCTTTAATTTATTCTTTTCTATAATCCATATGATATCATATAGGCAAATGTCAGCTGCTGTGTTGTTTTCTTGTTTGGTCTGCAAGTAGGAAGTCTACATTTTCTATGAGGATACATTTACTAAGGGAGCAATTTTAAAATTTGTGTTTGCATAGTGTAGACTGCTAATAGTATGGAAAGCATGTAGGCTTGACTAATATAGGAAGGAAATCCATCCAAAACCTGAGGCATTCCAATGGAGAAGCATACTTGTATAGGATAAAAATTGTTGTTGTTTTTCTACTAACTAATGTTGCATCTGAATGCTACCTAAATGTTATGAACTGGAGCTGATTTTATTTCGTAGGATCCACTGAGCAGCCATCAGATGGTTATCTGTACTGCAGTTAAAATTTGTAAGTGAACTATTTTCAAAGTTAAAATATCAAAGGGTTTTTCACAGCCTCCAGAGAGATCTAAACTTCAAGTATTATTTTATTTTTGCTAGCCTTGAAGTGGATCCAGAACCTCAGTTGTTAACTTGAAACTGGTTACTATAGATCAGAAATGTTTCTGAAACTTTACATGGTAATAAAAATGTCTTACAACCTCAAATATTAAATAAAACACTCTTTTTTTTTTGTTGGTCTGGACCAAATACAAAACCTTATGCCATATGTTGAAAATTATTTCTTCAAATTGAAGTGTTATACTATGCTATTACTTGTAGCATTTAATTAAAATTATTGATTTCATTAGAATCAAAGAGGTTACAGATGGAAAAAACTATTATATCACCAAGCACATCTCCCTGTTAAAATGGTAATATTATATAATAACAAGGTGGTCCATATTATTCTGAACTACCACTGAGATGAAAAGAAAAATGTACTATAACAATTTATGTGTTAATCTGTGTTATAAAATTGCTGTGATTTTGTAATCAACTCTATTAAGGTTTAGTTTTGTTTTTCTTTATAAAAAACTGCCAGGGTATAAAAATGTATATGAGAAAAAAAAAAATCCATTTTGTGATGTACGTTGTGCAAATGTTTGGCTCCAAACAGCATTTTAACAGATATCATCAGAGAACTCCGTTACATGCCTCAAAGATAGTCCCAGGCTACAGAATCAGTATCAAAAATCAGTTTCTTTTGAAGTATGTGGATTTTTAGATCTTTGGCTTTGGTTGATGTCTCAACTAAAAGTTAAAATGTTTAAGCAGAAATTCAAATATATTTCATCAGATAACCTACATATTTATTAGTTGATAGATTTTTTTATCATCTGAATGTATTTTAAATAGAAAACCCTAGCATTAGGTGCAGCATAAGTAAAACATTAGTATTGTGATATGCTTGGTTTTATCATAGATTTTTCTAGAGGTATGCAAATAATTTATGATTCTCTTTAATATTATCACTGCCAAAGAAATTTCTCTAATTTAATTCCGTTACTTCAGACTTGTACATATGGAATGGAATAGAGAGTGGAGACCTTTTGCACTTTGCATTACAACTCTAATCACATTTGTAATACACTATGTTACATAAATATTTCCCTTGAATCAACACGTCTTTACAAAGACAAAATATTTCCAAAATTAAATTAAAACCAGACAGGAGTGTGATCCAAAAAGCCTTGCAGTAAGATCTGCTTATGGGGGCAAACTTTATCCTAATGTAAGCTGCCAGCCCTAAGGTCTAGTCCAATATCGGGAATGTACCAGGGAATTTCCTTCAGCCATACAATTTCCTTCCGTCTTGTCTCATGCATGTTCTGTTCCACCATGTTCTCCTCCTCTAACTGAAGCTCTATGGAGGACAAGTGGTGATTTATACCTGCCCTGGTTCTGTTTGCCGCACTCTGTATTTACAAAGAGTACCTTTGGGTTCGAGGGAACTGCCCTTCCTATTTCTGTGAGCCACCAGCTGGAAATGTCTCATAACTGAGAGCTGTAAACCAGACACAGCCCCTTTTAGGGGTCCAGAAGTTGATGGTGGTGATGGCTGTATCAGGACCTGGCTCTGTGCGAGGTGTCTGTTAAGGTTCCAGGGTGAATCAGCTGCACTGGGTTCAGTACTCCCCGTTTGTTGGTTTGTTTCTTCCCCATCCTGGGAGTTGCCTTTCCCAGCAGGTCCTGTGTTCTACTGCTGGTTATATGAAGTCTGGGCTGGGACTATGTGAATTGCTTGTATTTTGTGCACAATTGAAGTGCCACGGGTTTAGTAACCCTGTTCTGCTACTTAGGCCACGTGGAAATAACAATTTAATATTAAAATACCTCCAGATCTCTTATTTTAGGTATAAGCAAAATATTATTTAACTGGTACACATTTGTTTCTGCAGAACTGTGGTGTTTTTTTTGTTAGGGGTCCAAAATAACCTTATGTGAGGTAAAGTCTCCCACAGGGCATATAATGTACAGTGAGGTGGTGTTTGAACTTGCTTTGTTATTGTGAAATTTACCTATGTCGCACCAGAGAGACTTGAGCAAGGGAGAGATTACACACAGTGTTTGAAGAAAAGAAAAGGTAATACATTTTGCAAATAACACCTCTCTGTGGGGGGGTTTAAGTGCATGCTACATATTGGTTAGATAATACAAACTAAAAGTAACTTTGCTTCTTTTTGTGAGAAAGGTAGGAGTGAGCTGAGACTGTGAAAGAAAAATATAAGAAGGGAATAAACATTTCCTATGAAATTAAACAAAATACAATTGAAGCTACAAGGAAAATCACCAGTTAAAATATAATAAACAGTCTTGAAGTCTTTAAATTCCCACAGGAAGGGATTGTTCTGTTAGAGGAATTCAGTATTATTAAGTGGAATTCACCCGACAGGGCAGGAAATCCCCTGTAGGACAAGCAGGAGTTTAAAGCTCAAGGCTGTGTATTGAACTATGTGCGTTTCTGCTAAAGAAAGATTATTAAAGTAAGGGAAACATAAGGCAACGGCACTTCTCTCGTTATCCAGGCATGCTATGCATCCTGCTTTTGCCCCTCATTAGTGGACTTATCACTTGCTTAGCCACTGAGGAATTGGAAATATTTCCTTCTTACTTAAACCCCAAAACCTAGTTCCTGCCTAGTAAACGTTATAGGATTGATTAAGAAGTCTAGCAAGATGAACATTAAGGTGCAATGCCACTGCTGATATAAAACATAAATGGGAAAATGATGTTCTTGTTGGACTTCCATGAGCCTACCTCAGGGATGGTCGTAAGCCTTTGGTGCAATGATAGTGTCTAGAAAACATATTGTACATGCCTGTACATGTGTGTGACATATTTGTTAGCACCTTTAATGGCATTAGTATTGGCAGAAGAAGCTGTCAGAGACTTCAAAATGACAGCGTAGAAATGTCCCGGTGGAAGCGAGGGGCTCTGCGACAGGAAGAAGCAAAGGCCAGAGAAAACATCTGTTACAAACAGTAATACAGGGGATGGAGAAAATAGTGTGGGAGGCAGAGGCACATATGCCTTGCTGCCAGGCATACTGAAAAGAAGCTAACACATTGGATCTCACCCCCCACCCTTCCATAGGAAAGGAGAAACAATGCAATCTGCCACAGCTGCAGAAAGCATCAGTAGAAAGAAAACAGGTATAGGAATGGAGATTCAAATGGCTGACATATAAACTGCCTGAGACAGTTACCTGCAGAGGAAGGAAGGGCAGAGCTGGGAAAACACAAATTAAATCCATGTCTGTAGAAGGATTTAGGAAGGTTAAGGCAAATCAACTGAAATTGATTTTGCCATGTGGATTATCTCGTTCTGGAGTAAAGCAGCCATAAAGTTTAGCTGCACTTCACACAAGAGTGGGAAAACTGTAACTTATGCATATCGGCTTCAGACTTTTAGCTGAGCTGCCTTTCCAGAGTGTCCTGTAGTCAAGAATTACAATGTGAGTATAGTTTGCACTTTCAAGTCACTCCTGCAGGAAGTGTCACAGGTAGCAACGTGACAGGCATAAAGGGTATGCAAATTGCCCAATTAGACGTCACCTACTATTGAAGAAACAGTGGCAAGAGCAAGAAAATGCAGCATAAACTGCCATGCAATGTGAGAAGACCAATTCAAAATCTATCCTACAAATGCATATATAATATACTTGACTTTTCTGTTTATTTATTGGCGCACTGGAATTCTTCAGGTTCTCGTGAAACATGCAGTTCTGAAACAGAAAGTATTCTTTCTACTAGAGTGTGATGGATAGGAATGTAGATAAGAAAAGGGTCTCTATTTCCCTTCCCCAGTCACATGGAGCACACAGGCATCAGTTATAGATTTTCACCCTGAACTGTAGCTCAGGTCAGTGTCAGTTTGGTGGAGACTTATACTGTTCATTGTCTGATTTTTCATCAGTGTGGTTTTGAAAGCAATATATAACCACAGGGCTGTATTTGAAAATTAAGACTCGCTTGTCTCTAAATAACAAGTGTAAGTGCAGAGAGTACAACCAGTCTTGTCTCCCTGCATTTCCTTCCAGTATCAGAGGGAAATGACAGGACTCAGCATATTTCTAAAGGTGTTGAGCATCATTCAGTTTCAGACTGAGTATCTTTATTTTATCCTGTCTAGCCAGTTGCAGCTATATTTATCTCCTGTGCCCTGGCCTAATGGTGGAGCATGTGAATGTGTTCCTTCTCTGCCCTCTGAAAAAAAATCTCACCCACCCACTAGAGAGAGAAATAAATTGTTCCTTCTCTTGGAAGTCTTTTATCTTACCATTGTGGTGTCTGGCTACTTTCTGGAAGTGAATCGAGCATTGCAACTACAGCCTGGTGTGTGTGGGCCCTGTTTTCATTTTCACAGATGCCTCTTTAAGACACACGTATGTTCTATATCACCCCATGATGATATGTTGTCAGAGACAAGATTCATACAGAGGGGGATGACCTGGTGTTCCTTTCAGTGTTCAGAAATCTCATTGATGTGTCTTGCTCACATCCTGAGGGTTAACATTGTTCTTCATTTTGCTATCGTGAAGTAATTCTCCTTGAGCTCAGACTGTTCAGGGCAGATGTGTGGTGTTTGTTGTGCTAGCCTTGCTCAACAGCAGGAGGTGAGATGCTTGTCCTAAAATCAGCCAGTAGGTGTGCCTTCCTGTCACAGGAATAAAGGATACCTGGGGTGTTTTTTTTTAATTTCGTTTTCTTAGAGTATAATATTTTTGCTTTTACTGTATTTTTAACTACAAAAATCAGTCATAAGTCTGGGAAGAAGTTTATGATGTGTGGATGTGGAACGCTTGTTCCATGGAGTGCTTCCAGACTAAGCAGCTATTATTATATGATTGCCTGAGATTTTGGGGGACTATTTGATGATCTGTATGACCTCTTCTAATCTTATTATAATCATTGTTGCTCTCTGCTTTTCCATGCTTTTTGCTGGTTGCTATGGATACATCCTACTCTCCCTTCATTCTTAAGTGGAAGAGCAAGCCAAAGCACTGCCTCTGATCTCCCTCTCTTTCTCACCTTTCTCCCTCTCTCACACTTTCTGGTTGTCACTGGGAATCACATCAGCTCCTTTTCTTCATCTCCAAAAGAAGCATTGATGCCCTCTTAGCACCAGTATGTTCGTTCAGCACTTTTCACTGTTCCTTGGAGAGAAGTGTGGCAGCACAGACTGCATCCAGAGCTGGTGAGACTCGACCAAAGCCAGGCTTGCCCTGCTCAGATTTACAGATTACCCAGAAGCTGTGTTGCAGGCCTTGAAGAGGCACAGTTTGAACACCAGTAATCTAATTTTGGTGTGCTCTCATGGAGCACCCCTTGCTGGTGTTCAGCAGCAAGAAGACTGGATGCTGTATTAGTTTGCCACAGCAACAATAAGGGACTCTCAAGCAGAATAACATTTGAATGTTTATGGTTAATTTAGAATGAGAAAATCAGATGCTTTTAAACACTGCAGATTAAGTGCAAGTTGTTTCCAGGGAATGTGTATGGAGTGCATTTAAATTTGTTTTTATTGTCTATTTTGTAAATTATATTCCTTACAGGATAAATTGAGTGGATTAGGTATGGAATCATCTGTAATTAACTGGGTGCTAGCTACTTAGGAGGGCACATACGGCTTGTGTTATTAAACAGCATCATGTCAGATTTAATGGATGTCATTACAGAAGTACCTCAGGGATCTATCCTTGGTCCATTGTTATTTATGATCTCTGTAAATGAACTGACAAGCTAGTGCACTGAGTGCAATGTTCATTTTTATTCTGATGACACAGTCATGACCTGAGCTTCTAGTTACTAACTGGACTTGAAATTGCGCTGTAAGTATTTCTTAGAGTTTGGCAATGGTTAATTCTCAATGAAGTTGTTTTAAGCAACGTTAAGGCAGACGTTCTCTTGTGCTAGGTTAGGCTACTGGTGGTGTTAAGCAAATCTAAAATTTCCACACACTGGAGGGGGAAAAATAAATTTTATGGATCCCCTATTCTTTACAAAATTGACACTTCTTTTTCTTTCACATAATATTCTTTTATTGTGAACAAAGAAGATTTTCTATTTTTTGTTATAATATTTCATATTTTATTGATTTATAAGACATATAGTTGCTAATATGAATGTGCAAAAGTATTCAGAAATTAATTAATGCAAGCATATTTCTTTTTGCATTTTTCTGGTTTGTAATTTTCCGTTCATTTGGTGCTTTGAGATTTTTCGTGGGGGTTTTCTCATCCCATTTTAATCAGAAAGAAAAACAGTGTGCTCTCTTTTCAGATATCTGTGAATCTCAATACTGGAAATGCTTTGATAGTACAAATTGGGTTTTATTCAATGATCGTGATATGACTTACATGGATCATCTGCTGATACATAACCTCTTGGGAGAAAAAGCCTAGAGGTTAGGCCCAGATTCTGCTCTTGGGTTTGGATTAAGATTACCTTTGGGGGCAGGAGGCAAGTTCCAACAAGTCTTTATTTCCGCCTGTAAATTGAACTACAAGGCACCAGAGACAAAATGAGGAAGCTGAGCTAATGCTGCTGCTCTGGAAAATTGTGTTAGTGGCTCTGATAAAATTGAGGGTCTGACATGGCAAACGAAATGCAGTGTACAATGAAAATGACTGAGAAGAATGGGTCAGAAGGTGATTCATTCAATAGAAAGTAATCATCAGAGTATCACCATAAGTTGCCTGTCCATAGGCAAATGAAAAATGACTGGTGTTTCTTTTGATGGCTCTGCTCTGCCTGATTGTCTGTTAGTGGGTCACTGTACTGAGCTCAGGCCTGGAAGACATCCTGAGACATCCCTCCTTGTTGTGCACTGGGCGCAGGACAGCTGCCATGCCACGGGAAGCACAGGGGTTGTGGAGGACAGGAGACAGTGGGCTGTGGTGTTCCCATGGGTCTTCTGTACAACTCCTGCTCCACACACCTATGCCCTATCCCTGAGCACCTCGATGGAGGTGTAAAAGACCTTTAATTGGTCCCCACTTAGGGGGATAATCTTTCCTTCAGCTTCTATTGGTCTCAGAAACATGATCTTTCTGTTTGTTTTCATTTCCACTGGATTTCAGCACTTCAGCTGCCAAGTGAAAAATGAAACTGCTAAACTGACTGGAAGTACCAGTTCTGTGAGAAAGCGAGGGTTTTCTCTCCACATTTCCACACAGAGAAGAATCATCTCAATGTGTAGGTGCAATCTTGTCTAGCACTCATTCAGACAAACCCATTCTGCACCTTACTTCTCCTAGGCTCTAAATGTTGCCACTGTTTAAGGGAGATATATTGTCCTGATTCATTTTCTTATGCCGGTTTCACATCTGTGTAAAGTTGACTTTTTATCCTTAGAGTCAGTTTGACTTTTTAAGTCACCAGTGCAGTCCAGAGGTTCAGTTTAGGATACTGCTCTGTTTATGATATGCATAGCTGTTCAACTAATGCTATACATCATGTTCTTTTGTTTTCTGTAACAAATGATGGTACCCTTTTGGAAAACAGCCCAAACAAACAAAGGAAAAAAAATACAAAAACACCCTATCCAAACAACAAAAAGGATGCGTAAAAAGGATGTCTTTTAATTCATTTAAAACTATCAAAGGATTATTGAAACTCTTTAGATGGTTCTGCTGGGCTTTTGTTATGAGTTGGCCTTCCCATACCTACTGGAAAGACAGAAATTGGAATAAATTTCTTTCTTTTGAGATGACAGCTATAGAGTGTTCCTTATTCTTAATCAGTAAATACTATAATGTCTTCCAAATGTGGCTCATATGGTTATTTAAAGCAGAACAATTGTTGTTTTAATACAGTTATTGTAGCCATACATTTTGTTTTTATGAGTTTTTATATAGCACTATTACTTATATGCTAATCTTAAGGATATTGTTATAATTTGTTTTATGTGTGAAGTATTATAGAGGCAATTGCTAGTATCACCATAGTTAAAGGTCTTATGAGCATCACATCTGACAAACAATTGCTTGCTGCCAGAACCCCAATGAAACAGTTATACCCAACGCTACAAATCACCTTTGCAGACAGTTTACTTACAATTCCTTCAAGCAGGGAAAACCATCTAAAATGCATTATGTAGACAGACTTGAAGTTTGTACATTCAGTTGCAGAATTTTCAAGCTACTGGACAAAACATGCTCCCCTCTCATGATATTTATAGGCATGTTCTTCACAGTTGCTTTGCCTTGCCTTTTATCAAGCATCTGTGTCATTTGATCCCTTTTTGTACCAGTCCCATGGAAGGGACATGAAACTATGCATGCTTTAGAGGTTCCTTATTTTTTTATGTGTCATGCTCAGTGCTTTATTTTCTTTGCCTCATTCTAAAAGCAAAGTGATACATTTCCTTTGAGAGGGACACTCAGAGGCAGCAGTGACAACTTGCTTTTCTAGACCAAGTTCTACAGGGGCATTAATACCAGTAAGTCCTGTGACAGGAATACATTCCTTATCCTGGACATTAATGACATATGTGCTTTGTCAAATGTTGTCATCAGGCTCACCAGGGACCCATATGACAATGACTTCTTAATTTTTGCTTGTGTCTCTGGGAGTGACAAAGTGTATTTCTGCTTTCCCTTACCATTTGGAGTTCTGTGAGACAAATGATTTGTTGCTCATCCTGACTGGCTGGGAGTTTGTTGTTGTCAGGATTGCTGTTGCTGCGTGTTTGTTTGCAAAGATGGGAGATCTTAAGAGCCATTAAAAATGAAGGGCTTGTTTAGTGAAACACAATACAGTCAGGCAGGAGAACTTTGCAAACAGAAGCCTGTTTCAAAGAGACCATCTCACCAAAAGAACCAGGAGCAACTCACTGTCAATATTATAGTAATAAACTAGGAGATTTTTCTCTCCTTGAATGACTATTTAAGCCCATGTGGGCATTTCCTAGGACAAATTATTTGAATACCTATGAGCAAGATGACATTAAATCATATTGTCCTAGTGTAATGTTTTATTTACTGAATTAAATAGTTAAAAACCTTGAAGGGAGTGATGAACACTGCTAATTTCACCTGTGGGATTATATTTTGAAGACTATCTGGCTTAGAAAACATTGACTAGAACAGAGCAGAGAACTGGCATAGATAGAAAATTGTCCTGGCAGGTTTTCCACAAGAGGGTTAACCAGACAGGTTTGCTTACCTATTATGCTATTACATTATGCTATAGTGTTATACTAGGCACTGCCATGCCTAATAAGTATTTGTGCTGTTTGATTTTGAAAAACTGAATGCCGAAATTCAGGTTTTCCAGGCTTAGTCTCCCAGTGGATGAGGTCTAAGGATTTCTTAGGATTCCACTTTTCAGAAATAATCTTCAGAAACTGCAGTTTTGCATTCATATCCTGCCTGAGTCCTCTAGGACGCAGTGCTAGATTTTTAGGCACTCTAGAGTGTGTGGTCTCTTCAGCTAATAGTTTCAGTGATATAAAAACATCTGTGTGTGAATTACTGAAAGGAAATTAAATTGAATTATAATTATCACAGCCATTTATACCCTAAATTAGTTATCCAGCTATTCGCAGAGAGGTCAAGAAGCCAATGTACTGAACAGTAACTGGCAGTAAGTGCTTTACCAGGGTAAATTATAATTGCTGACAATATTGTGGTGCCTGTAGACCAGAAAAAAGGGATACTACAGAGCTGGCAAAATTTTATGTTGGAAAGGAGCCATAAGAATGGTGGTAGTAGGTGATCTCTAACAGGAAAATAGGAGACCATAACAGGCCCATTTTGATACATTTGGGGTTTGAGATATGATACAGATGCCACTTACTTTTTAAACCTGAAAGACAAATAAATGGAGCAGGATTTTTTATAATCTTTCACACAATCACAGAATAGTGGGTGTTGGAAAGGACCTCTGGATATCATCTAGTCCAACCTCCCTTGCCACGGCAGGGTCACCTAGAGCAGATTATAGAGGAACACATTCAGGTGGGTTTTGAATGTCTTCAGAGAGTGAGACTCCATCACCATCCTGAGCAGCTTCTTCCAGTGCTCTGCCATCCTCAGGGTAAAGAACGTCTTCCTCATGTTGAGGTGGAATTTCTTGTGTTTTAGTTTATGGCCATTGCGCCTCATCCTGTCACTGGGCGCCACTGAAAAGAGTCTGGCACCATCCTCTTCATACCCACCTTTGAGATATTTGCATGTATTGATGACATTCCCTCTCAGTCTTCTATTCTCTAGACTAAACAAATGCTCCAGACCCCTAATCATCTTTGCGGCCCTCTGCTGGACCATCTCCAGCAGTTCCTTGTCTTTCTTGAACTGTGGAGACCAGAACTGAACACAATACTCTAGATGTGCCCTTGCTAGGGCTGAATAGAGGAAAAGGATCACCTCCCTCTACCTGCTGGCCACACTCTTCCTAATGTACCCCTGTATACCACTGGCCCCCCTGGCCACACACTGATGGCTCATAGTCAACTTGTCACCCAACAAGACTTCCAGGTCTTTTCCACAGAGCTGCTCTGAAGTAGGTCAGGCCTCAACCTGTACTGGTACTTGAGTTATTCCTTCCCAGGTGCAGGACCCTACACTTACCTTGATTGAACTTCTACCCAGCTTTCCAGCCTATCAAGGTCCACCTGAATGGCAGCACAGCGTTCAGGTAAATCAGCCACTCCCTCCAGTTTCCTCTCATCAGCAAACTTGCTGAGAGTGCATTCTATCACTTTGTCCAGGTAGTTGATAAACAAGCTGAATAAAAGTGGACCCAGTACAGATCCCTGAGGATGCTGCTCACTACAGGCCTCCAATTTGTTGGTCTTCTCTGAAATCCTGTCTCACTGGCTGCTCCTCTGCACTGATCCAGACATAAAAGCAAGACAAGGTTTCTATATGAGTATAGATACCAAGGGAAAGTTTCCCTGGTGATGATCCCCATATATATTTAAGCACCCAACTTGAATTTATTATACAGACTAGAGAAAGACTGTATGCTGAAGTACCTAGATCATTACTTTGGGATCACTTGTAACATTTTTATGTCTCTCTGATGAAAACACTTGACAAAAGACAGCTCTTCTTTGAAAGAACTATGCTATTGCTAAGTAGAATGTCTGCTCTTTGTAGCTTGGGAAGGCATGAATCTAAAATAGTGATACTATGTAAAACAGCCCTGTCACCCATATGACATGGATGCCACTACATGTTCTCCACCAATGACTGATGTGACAAACTCCATATGTTAAAAGAAGGCTGAGGAAAATCTTTTTTTTTTTCCCCAGATGGAAAAAATATGTAACTGTGGTACACAAACACTCTTTGCAGAGCTTCTCTGTTTCCTCAGCAGTAATAATGTATCTAAAAATAAGACTCGGATCTGGAACAAGAAAAATATCATAGCTTACTACCGCCCTAGTTTTCAGCACAAAAGAAATGTAGACATTTAAGGGTGTCAAGGGAAGTTGGATTTTTATTTATAGTAATAATGCTTCTTATTATTCAGTACAATTATCTGGAGAGCGAATAAGGAAGAGTACTCAAGGTACTGCCTTCCAAGTAATTAACAAAAATATTTCAAACATACACAAAGACTGGCAGATCATTTATCAGTGATTATTTAGGGAAACTGCTCTCAGTAGTTTAGCCACATGGATTTGTGACTGCATCTTAAGGGAGCCCCATATTTAAAGAAAAGAGTTACAATTGCTAGATATGAATATTTTATTATTACTAGAAGAAATAATACAAGATAAACAAAACATATCTCGTTGAGATCAATGATGATATCTTCAATTACAATGTCTTATGTGTGATTTCGGTTTGGGGATTGTTTTGTTTCAAATTTACAAAAGAGATTATACCTGATGGGGTCACTGTTTCTAGATAAAACTGCATCACTGTAAAATGCAGAGATTTCTAAAACTTATGTATGAGTTTTATATGAACTTTCTAAAGCTTCCATATGGGCAAAGAAATGTCATTCAAGTGCTGATGCATGGTAGGTTACCCATTTATATTTTACAAGTATGTAATATATCAGTTTATTATTGAGAACAAATACATTATAATTAAGATTTTAAAGCTGAAAATTAGTCAACTCTGTTCAAAACAAACCTTTAAAGAACAATTTTGAGACAAAAACATTGAGAATTATCTGAAATACATAGTGCCTTAATGCTCATGAATTTATCTGTGTAAAAAGGTGATCTGATGGAAGCTCATTTGTTTACATTTTATTTATTGAACACAGACATCTCACAATTCACAGAGCAGTATTATTGGGCAGCCAATATTTTCAACTCACACCATAAAGAAGCATTAAAGAGGCAGCAAAGTTGGGGTTTTTGTTTTATAAGAAAATGTGCTGGAAACATTTTTCAGTTACCAGAATTCTGCACTCTATTTGAGAATGTAGACTATTCCTAATGAGATTCAAGAATTCTTTGTTATAGGCTTAAAACTAAAGGTTTGCAAGAGGAGAAGAATTACTGATTTAAAACCTTGGTGACAAAATGATTGACAGTTATCCTTACTTTAAATCTTTACACTGTTTTACATACTTGTGTTTTCTTCTAAAGGAAAAATGTTAAAAAGAATTTGTTTTCTGTAAATAAAGATCATGATCATAACAGCTGCTACCCTTTAAGAAAAGATCATATCCTGGTCTCGTAGAAGTTACTTGTTGGTAGTTTGCCTGCAGCCAGTCTTTTCCTGTTTCACAATTTATAATAGGATTATAGTTTGGAGTGAATGACTACTGTCAAGTAGTCTACAGAGTGCACTCATATGCACAGTCCCTCAAATTAAATAATAAAGTTTCAAGTATGGAGTAAGTCAGAAAGCTGTATCTTAGATCCTTTGTAAGTACAGTTGGCTGTGGTAAATTTGGAGTTTATGGTTATGAATATTTGGTACTTTTGGTATTAGCAATTTCTTAGCAAACACTGGAATTAGCAAACTCCAGGAATTTCCTTAAATCTGTGAATTTTCTGTCTTTCATTAAATAAATACTATAACATGTAAAATCTATTCAAAGGTTCACAAGCATAAAGTATAAGTAAAATTCTAATAATCTGAGAGAAGAATAGGAGCATCTTTTGCATCAATATTGAGGCTACTTCTGTATGAGGAAAGAAACAACAGAATTGCCAAGTTGAAGTAAAGAACTTGTGCATTAACATAGGGCAAGACTTCTTAGAGAGAAGTATCCTTGAAAAAAATCAAATTTGCAGAACTGAGAAGGTACCATCTACATCAAGAGGTCAAGATTTGAAACAAACATGATTATTAGATTCTAACCCTAAATTATCCATGACTTCTCCCCTTTCCTTTTATAAATAGTACTATACTTTTTTTCTTTGTTACTGTGTTCATTTGCATTGATTTCAGTCTCTTTCACTCCTTTCCTAACTTATTTTACAGCTTGTGCATTTCTCACAGCTGGATAACAAGCAGGAGTCCCATTGCATGACACAACCCATGCTGATGAACAGTAATTCTATGCATGAATCATGCAGTGAAGCATACGAGAAGAAAATTTCAATAACATTCTAGTTTTTCAGGTAACCAGCACACACAACTGAAATAGATTTTCAGGTGAATTCAAAATCCTATTTTAGGACTCTGATGATTTTCAAAGTTGTCTAGTACTATCACATTTCCCTCTGGAAGTATAACATTTGTGTTGATATTTTTAAAGTAGCTCATGTTCCAATCAGCTCACAAAATTCCAAGATCGTATTTTAAATTTTAAATTATGAATGCATATCCTTTTGGGTGGACTCCTATGCATGTTGATGTAAGGAGAGACCGTTTTCCAAATGGGCACAAAATTCCCCATAAAAATGCTGTTATTTGTGCCTGTTGGGAACTTTCTTATTCCTTACACAGATCTGATTGATAAAGTAAAATGCTGAGGAAAATTGTTGGTTACTCTGGTTGCTAGATATATTATCATCAGTATGTGCTTTGAGTCTAATCATGCCTAAATACATGCTTTAGTTATCCAAATATTTCAAATGAGAACATATGCCATTTAAATTAACCTGTTAGTTAATCCACTGTAGTCCTGCTAAATACAATTCACTAGCAATGGGAATCACAGCATATTACATTAAGATCATATAATACTTGGAATGATGGTAGAGTCTCATGCTAATGCCCCTAAAGGTCTAAAAGAGCGGTGAAGTGCAAATCAATTTCAATAACCTAAGAAAGAATTAAAGACTTTCCTCAAATCTTAGCTCACAAATGACCTGAGAAAACACAGTGGAGATGTATAAGAAAATTTGTAATGTTGTGTATCTTGCATTGACATAAGAAGTACTTTAAAACTTGATCTGGAAGAATTCAGGCTAGTTTTCAGACTGGAGAGGTTCAAATCAGCATCATTTAATACAAAGTACACTCAAACCAGATTTCAATGCTTTAAATAGCTAGGAAGCTGACAAAAATTGGCTGAAAACTTGGCCTCTGATTTCTGCAAGGCTTTACATTTTTGATGCCCTGGGCCCCTTTAATGTGAGTCCAGAAGAAGCTACTAATTGATGCAAGGGGGCATTTTCATTTTTCTGTGACTACTGTGTTCATAAAATACTCTAGACAGCTACTTGCCTTGTGCAGGACATGGCCAGGCTGGGTGAAGCATAAGAACAAAGATCCTGTTCTGCCAAGGTAGTAAAAGAAAGGTGCTGCTGCTGCTGTGGGGAGGGCAGGGTGTAGGGCAGAGGGTACCGGTGTCTTTGTTTCCCAGCAGTTCCCTGGTGCTGTTCAGCAGCATAAATGGCAGCTCTGCCGTGCAGACTCCTCTTCTAGCTTTTAGCATTTACTTAATTGTGCCATGCTAATGGTCTTGGCTAAAGGGAAAATGATTAAACCACATTTGACTTTAATTTGTTGAGTTGACATGCACTTTTTTCCTTTCAATGTGGCAAATTACTAGAAGAGCAAACCAAATAAAGTAATTTACTGTTAGTCTGCTGTTGCAAGAACATGGAATTAAAAGTAAAATAATTTAAGAATTGAACAGTACTTTAACTAGAAAAATTAGTTGTTTAGACTCCCCTATGCATTATGTTCAAACCCACATTCAGATTTTATCTTTGCGGGGGCCTGGTACTGTGAGACAACTTAACAGTGAGATGCAGGTCACACAGAAAATTTTGATGGTTTGTGGTGCTTCAGGTAGTCTGGTGTAGCATAGTATATGTGCAAATAGATATTTGCCTCTCAAATAAATCCCTTATGGATTCTGATTTCATATCCTAGGAGACTTTTAAAAGTTCTACTATGAGAGGTAGAGAGCACATCTGTTTGATTGTATTTGGTGGCAGCTGAGAATAACAGCACTTGGATTTTTTTCTGTTAGGGCCCATTATGAAGCCTTGAAAGACAGTGAAAGGATTATATGGAGAAAGAAACATTTTGTGAGGAATGAGTAAAGGAGCTTAGACTCCATCCAAATATTATTATTGATTGCTGGTTTGTGGAAACCTAATTTTTTAGACACCATTTTTTCTCAAGCCACCGTTTCTAGTTTCATAAAGTAAACGAAAACTTATTCGTATTAGAGTGAAGAGAAGGACTGAGGCAGCCAGTGAATGGCTAATGAAATGTTCTGTTTTGGTATTGGTGGCAAAAGGAAATGGGAGACCAAAGACAACACCATTCAGTCATTCAGATCATTTTGATGTCACTCATTCCAACTGATTGTTTAGAAATTTGTCTATGACTACAAATGTGTGATGAAAATCTGATGATACAACCTTTGTGCAAAATATTTATTGCTAGGAAACCCTAAAACTCTTGCTTATCATGCTTACAGGGCTATAGGTAAAAAGAAAAAAAAAAGACAGTTTTAAAGGCAACTCACAGTCAGGGATCCTCAGTCTAGAATCTGACAGGACATTTTTCTGTCAGTTATGGCTGTTATACCTCAGTTACCCAAATCTCTTACAAAAAACAAGAAAAATACACTTATGTTAAAAACTCTCTTCAAGCTTTGGGCCTCATGTCTTTAGTACCAGAAGGACACACACTGATGTTGACCTGAATCTGTAGCCATGCCTAAATTCCTCTTTAGAGAGTTGTACTGGGGAAGGAGGGAGTGTATTTGTGTTAACTCATTGTGTGAATATGAACATTAGTCCAGCAGCTTCAAGGGCTGACCCTCAAAAGTTTGATGCTTAATTTTCTTTAAAAATGAAAAAGGTAGTAAAATACAAGTGGTCAGAGCTGTGATTCCCCTCATAAAATGACCATGGCTTATGCCCAGAGATCAGAATCCACTGCATGTAACACTTGTGTTTCGGAACCTGTTGCTAACTGTAACTCAGAAAATATAAGCCTGAAAATAAAATGTACAGGAGAAAGTATATATTGAACAGCATGAGTGTCAAACCAGTCTATAAGCTTAACTGGAAATATAAATTATAAAAGGTGCCATTATGATGCAAAAGACTGTTTTTGGGACCCTGGTTGTATCTGATAAGCCATTGATCAGACACATGTTGACATGAAATTCTTATTCATCTCTATTTAGAGGGACACACAAATGTCTGGAATACACACAAATGACCCAATGGTGAAATACTTTGTGTTTGGTTATTTCAACCCCTGGAATGTTTGGCTGCAAACTCTGTTTCTAATATATGCTTTCTCTCTGTACATAGTCAGCTATGACCATATTGTATCTTTGAATCAATCCAGTCTGCAAATTATTGGAATACGGGCTAGTAATAGTTTTCTCTTTTCAGCACTTATTCCTCATGCTGTATTGGTTAATTATGACTGGCCAGGGAACCTCCAAATTTTCTTTCTCTTCCTTGGCTGGCTGAGTGAGAATCATTTGTCTTGTGCAAATATAAATTCACTGACACACTTCAGTACACTTTAAAAGCCTTTTTCTGTTCCTAATACCTCTGACTACATCTGTGGAATTTACTTTAGTAAACATTTATGCCAGCAAACCCCAAAAGAACAACTTTTTTTTTTTTTTTCCAGAAAGCAAATACACAAATTACATTAATGTGGCTTAAGTAAATTAATTTATAAATACAAGTAAATATCCATAGAAAACCCCTCTATCAGTCCCCAGAGCTTTTCAGACTCAGATGGGGTCGAGGACAGGAGGATGAAATGGTGTCAAAGAAAAATAGATGCAGGCAAAGAGCTGCTGTGTGATTCAGAGGTATAATTCACCTGAAGTAAGAAATGGGATCTGAAATGCAGCCCCACTCTCTTAAATAGAAGGCACTCAAGCTTGTTTTTCTAGCAGGTTGCAATTTTCTTAAATAGTCTGCTCTACGTGTTCTTTTCCAGCCAAAATATATTATCTTTCTCCACTTTTTGAAGTGGGTACTGTAGAATAGTGTGATTACAGCTTTTAGCAGCCTCTTTTTGGCTGCCTGGGTGTCCTTTGATAATTGAAAACTTGTTTATTGGCATCATTTGCTGGACTTTATTTAATCACTGTCTCTCTTCTAGGAGCTGCTTTATCCCTTCTGAGGGCTGACTCTTTGCATAGGCTTTGTCTGTTTTCTGGCATTGGGCAGGCTCCGTTTCATGCAAGCGGATTTGTAATTTAGACACAGTGAGTGGCCACCAGCTATCTTGTCACAGGGAGCAGTGGGGACCTGCTCGTGCGGGGCTGTGCGGCGCCAGCCTCGCTGCTGGAGGTGCCGATAAGTACCTGTGCACGGAGAGATGCGTCTCCCTTGCACCGCCTGGATGGCTGCCAGTGCTGCTGCCACCCTCCCTGAGGGCCACCCTCGTTCCACTGAACACAGCAGCAGGCAGTCTGGCCACATTTTTAATTGGGAAGAGTTTGTTTAACGTTTCTCTGTTTATCAGAAAACAAAGTGGACCCTTGTTAACACTGATCACTTAGATTTCTGTTTAATCAAATTACACACAGTGTATGCTAGGTTTTGCTCTAATTTAAACATTGCCTTCTCATCCTTGTCGGTGGAATACTTCAGCTTCATTTCTTATTAATCCTGTCAGGGAAGGAGAGGTTTTTATCTTAGATTACTGCTTTTTTATGGTGCCTGGTGTTTCCTGCTGGCAGAGTAAGAGGGATGCTGCCATAAGCAACGGAAGAGCTTCCTGGCTGATGTGAAAGAGTTTCAGGGGCTGTGTTTGCCCCAGTATAATCACATTAAATTTCTTTTTGACCCCTTAGGAAAAGCTGCAGGCAAGGTTCTTCTAATAGGATAGTTACAGGAAGGAGGAAGAGTCATCAAGTGTAGAAGCCCAAGTGGCTGTGCAGCTGAATTTTCCACCTGTGTTGGGAGAGAGGGTTTGCAGATCAATATCAAATTGTTTCTTTTACTGCATCTGTGGAAAGGATAGCTGAGAAGAGATTCTAAATTATTTTGTTGGGCTTATAGGTTTGTTTTGTTAATGCTTCATGTGTAGCATTAACTTTTTTTAATTGTGGACTCGCATTTCTTTGTGTGTGTTTTATTTTAAATTTTCTCTTTTTTATTGGTTGATTTATTGATTTATTTATTGATTAGTGCTTTATATTCTGTACTGAAATCCATAGATAAAGATGTGACTTTAGATATATATATGTGGTGAGCATGTGTATTCTTTCTTTCTGCCAGTCAAGGTGGAAGCTCAAAAAAATATGAAACCCATTCAGTGTGTTGGAGTAAGCTGGGCTGGGAGTGACTAGCAGCCAGGTGTGTCTGAAACATAAAAATGGGAAACAAGTGCATAAGATGCATATAGTTTATATTCTTGTAAATAGAATACAGGCTGTACATTCCACTGCCCTCGTGCTGTTTGAAAATTGCCAAATTTAATTGTTGGAAATGTTCCGGGGAGAATTTTAAATGTGTTTGTTTATTTGCGCTAGAAAATGAAATACAGTGAGACGTGCCCATACATATACATACGTGCCTATTTATAGGTGTGTGACACAGGGTAGACTTCACTTCCACTGTTCAATGACAGATTCTTTCGAGCTCTGGCACATGCCCAGTTAAGCAAGCCAGACAAGAGGATAACTGCCTCCCGAGTTTATAACAGGCCCACCTACTCAGTTTGTGTTGCTGACAGAAAATTAGAATGTATGGGTGATTATTTATTTATTTTAATAAATTACATTATTCCTAGTGCAGCAGAAATACAAGGTCTTAATGTTTTTCCTCCCAAAATCAGACTTTCAAGGGACTGTGATCTAGAGAGGGACCTGTTCAAACACTGCAAAATCATACCCTGTGCAGTTATTTTCATCACTTCATTCTAAAATTAATTTTAAAACTGATTCTATCCTTAGCCAGTCAGTTTTAGTCTATCTCATTTTTGTACAATGACACAATCTTTTTTTTCCCTCTCCATGGCTAAGTTTTTAATGATTAAAAAATTCCTGATAATATTTACCAGCTAAATCTCCTTCAGGTTTGTCTCTTCTATAGACTTAAAACCACGGATCTTTGAAAAAGGTTCAAAATTATAAAAATTTGCTTATGACGTGGCATGACACAACCCTTAGTCATGCTGAATATTAACAGTTTGTAATAAAACTCAGGCTTTTAATAAAAATAACTATTTTTAAAACAATGAAAGCAGAAAATTCATTGGCAAAATATGAATGCATTTTTGAAAACATAGTCTGTTGGCAATCTCTGGAAGCAGGAAAGAAACTACATTTGCTGACTGTATTGCTGACTACAGTTATTTTGTGGTCTTTTTTCCCCCCTCTGTTATAATATTAAATGATAGTATTAAATCTTCATGAGTTTCTAGCAATTGTATTCTTAATGTCTGCTGTTATGCAGCATTTGCTTTTATTAGCAAGCTGCTAGTTTTCCCTTTCAGACTTTTCTAGTTTGAAGTACATATTATCTGTTCTTTATTAGAAAATTATTTTTGCAAAGGTTATGAATGCTGGGAAAAAAAGAAAATTAGAAGGAGGCCATATTACTGAATTACATCAGATGTAAAGCTATAACGCTGGTAAAATGATACCTGTTACCTGTTGTAAAACGAGTAATTAGAGGTATCTAGAGTATCAAGAAGATAAATTAGAAATAGATTGAGCAGAGAGAGTTCTGGTTTGTTTGGGTTTCGTTAAGTTTTTTTTGTCTTCTTCTTTAAGAAATAGCTGGTATTTATTTCTCATCTTTTGCATTGTAGAGTTAGGTCTAATATTAGTTGTATAAATAGTAGCAAACCATTTCACCACTGACATCCAAAAGCATGTGTGGATCTGTATATAGATGTAGATTTCTATGGTACATATGTGAATACATTATACTGTTGAGAGCTTATGAAGTTTCTTCTTCACACTTTTTTTCTTTAATTCTCTTGGAAAAATATGGTGGCTACTTTTGATGGTGGTCTGCTGTGTTTTAGATAAGATCTTTGGCATCTTGGAAACAGATATAATAGATATCTCTTAAGAGATATCCAGCAGCGTTTTTCTCATGTCTCTAGACTGTATCTGAAAAGCTGCTTGGCCAGATGGCACTGTAGATCTGTAACATTTAAACATATTTTTGGCAGCCCTGTGCATACATAATATCCTGGGTGAAATATTTTTGCTTGCCAGGCTAAAAAAGTGTGTAAACTTCAAAATTACATCCAGTGACACCTGAATATCTTTCTATATCTTCTTGGCTAAGTACCTACAGAGTACTTGACTTAACCAATAATAAGCAGATTAAACAAAAGTATTATTCTTCACTACAGCTGTTACCTGACTTTTACTAAAGAAAAGCAGTTACAAAAGTAGTAACTTTTAAGTCTTTTAATATCCTGAATTTTCCAGTTGGGGGCTGCTGTGCCAAAGTTACCTATGAGCTGTCATTAAATATTTAGATTTATGACAGTATCCTAGAGAATGTTTATGCTTTAAGTTATGACCGTAACTATCTATTACTCCTGTATCTGTTTTCCTCTTGATTGTAGCATAGTCAGCCTCCTATGTACTCCAAGTGATAAACAATTTAAGACCCATGTAAATAGTCTGACCTCTTTATTTAGCTGAGGCACACAATTAACGTTATTTACCAAACACATGACATTTGGTGATATTTACCAAACAGATGACTTTCACCAAAAAAGAATAACATTATTAACCCAATGAAAACTCACAAAGCATTTGGAATGTATGAAGCAGATATGGAAAATGTGGAAAATGCTGACTGGAATTTCAAATCCTAGCTAATCACAGAAAAGGCCATAACCTAGTATTCATTTGACTTATTGGTAATTAAGGGCAACGGTAGGGGCAGCTTGCAGAATGATGGTTGAATTTTGATGCTTGTTGTTCTTCAAGTAGTATTGAGGTGTGAAGTCAGTCTTTTGATTTGACTCTGTTAGTTGAAATTCAAATCATAATCTTAACAAGTTTATTTGAAGCACCTGTAAACTGCACCACCATCTTTCAGGTTACTTGTGTATAAGCATACTCATGTTTAGACTTATCCATATTTAGACATTGAGTAATATTATTCAATTTACAGTGAGTACTCAGGCATGGACTGTAAAAGGCTAAATTCGCTGGGAGGCATGAATTGTGCTCTCTGACTTTCAGTTGTTTGACATCACTGTGAATCCAGAAGTTGAGCTGGGTGGTGATGCTCCCAGCATTGTTGCTGGGGAGTTGAATGCCTCAGGATGGGATTCAAAGCTGCTATTAAGGGTTGGCTTATAGGAAAGTAATGACTACTCAGCTGGATCCTCAGGGAGTCTTTTTCCACCTCAGGTATGTGCCTATGCTACTATCCATCTTCCCCTTACAAGTTTCAGGTATCGCTATCTTTTAAAACACATAAAAGTGAAAGGACTCTTCTCTATAACACATTTGTACTCAACTCTTAGCATTTTCACAGACTTTCCAGTACTTCAATCCCTTTTTTTTTCCTAGTTGAGCAGAATTAAGTTGGTATTTCTGCCTCTGGAAAATATGCCTACCAAAGCAGTTGGGCAAGAGTTGTATGCATCCCTCTCCTGGTGCAGCTGTACCATTATGCAAAAAGCCGGTGAGCAGAGAAACCTAAACCTGTAGTTCAGGATCAGAATACTTGCCAGAAGGAGAGGAGTCTTGGGTTCTGGTCTCTCTCTGCTTGGTTAGATTTCTTCTTTAGTATTTGATATTAAGCAGTGTATTTTCTGGATCAAGCCTGTCAAGCTCTTGAATCTGGTCTAGGTTAAAATATTATGTTGATTCCTGAGTTTTTGATTCCAAATGTTTTGGGAAAATTGCAGTGGAAAAAATGAAGCTTAAGCATCTTCATGAATAGACAGAAGCTGAATGGTCATAGTAAGTGTATAAATCCGCAGCTGTGTGCTTAATAAGCCTTCCATCCAATGACTGTTTCTTCTTTTAAGGGCTACCTTTAATGTTCCTCCAAAAGCTGATTCATCCAGTTATTGACTCTGCAATTCTTCTGTAAACTCTACTTCAAACAATTCATTAAATTCATTGGAAATGAAATGCAAAGACATGGTTAAGAAAGATGGAAATCTTAAGTAAAAGCTGGGGGAAAAGAAGAAAATAGAAAAAAAAAAGAAAAGCAAGAAAGAAAGAAGCATGAAAAGATATATTACCCTCCCTACCCCCAACCCAAACACCAAAGTATAAAACTGCAGAAGGGAATGAGAAAAAAGAACCGACAACAGCAAAGACATGAAAGAATTCTAAGGGTCTTGTTTGAAGTACATAGCCAGGTTAATTCATAGAGAGGATGGAGCTGAAAAGAATTAATAGAAGTATTATAGATTAAAAGACTAGAGGAGAATAAGTTGATCAGGCATTTAAATTTATGGGGGTTTTTCTGTTTGAATCCTGGTTGATTTGCTACTATAAAGACCTGAGCATGAACTTTTATTCTCTTCTGTGGTTATTTCCACATTCACAACTAAAAATCAAAAAACTGAATTCCAGTACAAATGAAAGGACTGGGAATTCCCATGAAGAACCTGGGATTCACTAAACTAAGAAAGTGATGATTTTCTCCTGTTTCTCCAACCATTACTTTGTAGGTTTATTTAATATGGGCAATTTTTTCTAGGCTGTAGGGAGCTGGTAGACATTTTGGTACAGGACTGCATTAACAAGTGGCATAGTAACCATTAGGCCAGTGTGACCGACTTAGATTTTTGGATTTGTTTTTAAAGACCAGAAAGTACAATTTTATCGAAATAGAACATGTCCTGCAGATGTCTCTTAACTCTTCTTCACATTCTGCATCCTTGAATAAAAGCCTCTTCTGGAGTACTTGAGTCTTTTGACATACCACTGTCTGGGATCTTCTGTTCTCCTGGAAAGAGGAATGGGTTACCTATGCTGTAAAATATGACATGTGACTGTAGAAGCCCAGAAAATAAGGGGCTACTGTGTATGTCTCAAACACTGACAGCCAGATGGCTGTGGAGCCAACCAAGGGTTGTTGGTAATAACACACTGTTAAAAAGGATGGGATGTTTCTGGAAAAGGAGGCCATACAGAGGTAGGGCATCACTTTTCTGGGACAAATATCCTTATTCTAGTTTCTGGAGACAAGCACAATGTAGTACAGTGCAGGCACGAGGTCAAGAAGCAGGCATGGACTAGAGGGAGGGATCAAGACCATCAAAGACATACAAAGCTTTCTGACCCATTTCCAGAAAGGCCTGGGATTGACAACCCATGATAACTGATTTACACAGAAAGCAGGAAACATCTCAAGGGTGGGGAAAACTTATCTATAAAAAGTACCCCAACAAAGCCCAGCACTTCCCTCTCTTAAATTCCCTGGCAAACCTAGAATTCATTGATGGAATTTGGTGGCTCTTTAAAACTGAATGTCAAGGTCTTGAGACATTTATATTTCTGCCTTAAATAGCAGTGCTCAAAAGCAGTGTCATTCAGCTACAACAGTACTCAGAACCCTATAGAATTAAAAGCCAGGTGTAGTTTGTTTTCAGCAAAGAAAACAATGCAATTTATAGAAGTTTTGCACTCTGTTTAACTCAGACCTCGGCAGAAACTGAGAGGAAGGAGCCACTGGATTTCAGGAAAGGATCTTGTTTCCTGCCCCTTGAGCATACACCAATTTCTGTTCCCATTTAAGGCATTTAGTGGCATTGACAGTGTGGCTTGGATGGTGTCTCAGTCCCTCTCACTCCTTTGCAGCCCTGAACCCGGGCTCTGTTAAGTGAAAATGACTCTTCCTGTGGTCCTGTAGATTAGAACCAAGGCACAAAAAGAAAGACAATTCAGATGAAAAAGAAAATATTGTTGCCTGCCAGGGAAGACAGAGAGAGTAGAGGAGTAGTGATGAACCAGTCTTAGAAAATCTTTCTCCCTCACATGTGTCTGTGACCTCAGCCCCCTCAGCCTCTTTTTTGGGGAATCCTTTTATAATGTATTATATTGTATATATTTTATAGTTTTATTATATGGATACCACAGCTCTCTTAATATTGCTGAAGATTTCTGATTGACTATGGCTTCAAAATCTCTATTTGGACATAATATTCCAGAAATGTATAATTCGGCCCCCCGAGCACATATGTTGCAATGACGGTTTCTGACCCTCAGATGTGTTTATTATAATCCACACTTTGTACAGAAACTGCAAATAATGATGAAAGTTCAAAATGGTAGAAATTGCAAGCAACAGAAAACATCATTTCTCTGCTCCGCATTCCACTCAGTCTCTCTAGTGAATATATGTTGTAGATTGTTTTATTCCCTGATATTCAGAGCCCTATATATTTTAAATATACTCCTTGCTACAAACTCTGACAGCTACATTCCATTGGAATCACAAAACTGTGACCAGAAGAAGAAATCTCACTAACAGAAAGGAGAACTAAGCTTATGAATCTTACCACTGGAATAAATAAAAATTACTCTCAACCTCACAGCATTCAGCAAAACTCAGCTCATTGAATTGGCTTTCTCTCATTATATTTCACATACACAGACACACACTTTTCTATCTCATTTTTTCTGTTATCTGGAGAAGGAAGAGAGATTATTTTTAAGTTCTTGTCAGTCTGAATATTGTGGTGATAATCAACTCATAAGAAAATAGAAATATAACAGCTAAACAATACCATCTTATTGCTTAAATTCGAGAAAAATTACATCTGAATTTTCAGACCCCAGTAGAAATAGAAGAGAACACGAGAATATCATGAAGTTCTTCAGTTTAGTGTTATATTTGTAGGTGTTGAGAGGGACTATAAATGCTTGAGATGGTATGGAAAACAACGCATGATGTTGTTTTAATCCTGTTTGACTGAACTTGGATGAACATCTTTGACATATAGAAAGAGTCACATCCAGGTGTTTTCAAAGTCTGTGTGAGACTAGCCCTTTGATCATTGTTGGGAAAAAAACCTAGATTTTTTTCTCTTCCTTTCAGAAAATTATGCCTTGCATGAATATTGATTCTCTGACATTGGTAAGCAAAAGAACTTATCTTGATTTTATAGTGAGAGCTTGACTCAAAATCAGAAACTGTCATTGGAAGAACCAAAGATTGATGTAGCCTGTGACTATGGTATCGAGCTAATTTTTTATTACAATTCTTGATGTGTCACTCAACTAAGATTTCCTTTTTGAAGCAGAGCTATAGATCATTGTCAGAAGTTGTTTCTGTTTGTACAGTTTGATTTTATATGTTTGTGTATTTAATGGTTTTATTGGTGAGTGGCCATAGCTGGATACCTGCATCACTTTTCTTCTCTTTCACAATGCTTGAAAAGACATTATTTTTGAAAGGGTTTAATGACAGAATGTACTGAGTATATACCTGAATATGTTTAGACTACTTCTAGTTGCTGGAATCCATGCTACTGCAGTGACTTTATATCTTCTGAAAATCCTGTAAATAGAGCATGGTAGAATCCTAATTTAATTCCTTTATTTAGATTTAAAAATCATTCACGTAGAAAAAGCATTTAATCTGTGTATAATGTTCCTGATATAAAATTTATTGGACATGTTATAAAAGGTTATACATTCCTATTTGACTGCATCTCTAATGATTTGCATATGATGTATCTGACTCCTGAACAGAGGTAGTTTGATGGACTTAATTTAGCCAAGTATTTATTCTGAGTCTCTTTATTCTATAATTGTGACTTAATTCCCACCTCAAGAGCATTTTTTTGGACTTACAGACCTTTGCAGATTTTTCTTGTTTTCCTGTCTGGTTACATAAGAAAATACAGCAATCACTTCACTCCTCCTCACAAAGGTCTCAGAACCTGGGAATTACATTAAGGATAAATTTCTCCAATTGAATGTGTTTGGCACCTCAGTATGTATCTGAATTCCAGAATGTATCCTGACCTTTATGGTTTCATCTCTATCTGACTAAACTATGCTTCAAAGAAAGGTCTTACTAGTTTTATATCTGAAATAGATTATCTAGAGATAAATCACTTAGAGTTGTACATGCAGCTCTGTCAAAAACGAGTAGTGTTTCTCTTTTTTCTTATCCCTGTGATGCTTATTTGAAGGATCTTACAGTTGATCATGTTCATAAGTATCCAGATTTCTTTTTCCTCTTTGGCATGCTGTTATTTCAGTGGAAAACATCAAGGAATATAACACCTCTGAAATAGTTCAGGATAAAGTCAAAGAAAAGATAACTTCTTATTTCACAGCATTCATTCATATATTGTTCAAAGAGCTGTTCCATTTATGCATATTCTCAAAAATTCCCCTATGCCAAAATGTTAGTTATGGAAGACTGGTATTTTGCTCCATTTTGCTACTTTTTTAACAAACATGCCTATTTTTACACAAAATTCTAATTCATAGTCGGAACACAAGTTTAGGAGGTTCTAAGATCAAGTCAGATCAGCATCCAAAGAATTGAAATATTGGTCCTGTCAAGCTATTACATTTCATTTGTAATACATTAGCTACATTTCATTAGCTGCATTTCTGTCCCAGAACGAGATATTTGCCTACATGAGAGTAGCCAATAAAATTATTACTTTAGGGAAATGAAAGAGGTCTGCGCTTTTACCATTTGAAAATCCACGTTCAGTACTTGGTTGAATGACTCTGTATATTCATCACCAGAATAAACCTAACTACCTGCTGTTTTATTGAATATTTGTGCAGATGGAACAAAAAGCTTAGAAATGTGTTAAAAGTCTTTAGAAAAGTGTGAGCTGTAGAAGGAATGTCTCATATAACTCTAGTTTAAATAAACACACAACCCAAGTCCTGTACATCACAGGAAAACCTAAAGGACCCTGGTCACAATTATAAAAGATAATGCACTTCCGTAGATTTGTCAAGGACAAAAATTTATAACAAACAATCAAAATAACAAAAAGGCATTTAAATGTCTCTCTAGAATTCACACGTCAGTTAAAAACCTTTGGTTGCAAATCTGAATAATGCTAAATAAATCAAATCTGACAGTTGTTTCCACTAAATACCTTCTGCTGTGATCTGAGTACCAGCTGTCTGATATTTTCAAATATGAAGCAGGTTATGGAGTTGGATTAACTTTATCCCACCTAGAAAGGTGAAAATGGTGTTCTCACTTCCAGTTCTCTTCAGGTGATAATTAACTAGAAATAAAATACCAAAGATGATGAAACTATTATATGAAATTATAAACTTGTCATTAGTCTGCCTGTTCTGTTGAAATCAATGGTAGATTAAAGTCAATAGGGTCCATGAGATGGAGAAAATTTGAATCTTATTAGACATTTTCTTATGCTCTTAATACTTGAGAAATCTTAAGGGTTTCACAAAGAAATATCTAATAAGTTGCACAATGGGTTATTTACTGCAGTAAAACAGAACATTCATAACCTCTGCAATAGCTCTTGAGCAAGAATATGGAAATGGTCATTTTAAATAAGAAAGAATGCTCAGAAAGTTGTCTGGATTATCCACTCTGTGTTGCAGATTGTCAAGGGAGGGTCTGTAAACTTCCAGGCTTCAGCTGCTTGACTTCCAGCTTCTACAGCTGGTTTGTTATTGGGGAGTGTTGTTCTCCCTGATGTGCTGCTTTCCCCCTGAGGGAAGAAGTGCCCTGGTATGATGCAGTTCTTAAAAACTGCACATAATTTCTGCACAGGCTACCACTCCATCACTCCAACCACTCATATAGAAGCAGTTCCAAGTAGTATTTCACCCTACTCAGTAAAGTAGAACTAATGCATAAAATTTGAGAAAACCAAAATTATTACATTGCCATATTTATTGTGCAGTTATTTATTGCTTCTTATTTTATTATCATAGAATATTTTCTTCAAATAGCTAATTATGTTAATAAGTAAATATGTCAGTTATGAAAGCTAGACTTCATTAAATATTGATTCATAACTCACAAAGCTTGTTCGTACTTTATTACACAAATAATCAAAGAATTCCAGAAGCTGTTAGTCTCTATGAGCCGTTCATGATTTTGGTAATAATTTTCAGGAACACTACTGCTGACATGCCACCTTGGGGGCAACCTCAGTCATTTATTTACTTTTTGATGTGTTTGATATAACATTGTCAAAACAGGAAAGATGCAAACCAATTAAAAAATCCTCTCTATGCCCAACTGGAGTAATTTACGAACACAAAGGCCCTTTGATGCATTCAGTTTTATTGTGAAATAAAACACTGTGCATTTCTTACAGCTTTTGACGAGATTAATTTTGAATCTTTGTGTCAGGAGATGTACAAGTGTTATCTGTAAATGGGAAATGTATGCAAGGTACAATGCTGGTATAACTATTACTGAATTTCAATGAACTTTGTGGTTCTAATGTCATGAAGCTCTGTCAAATGTTAACAGAAATTAAAGGTAAAATTCATATGGAGCTTTCACAAATCACAGCCTCATCTGTCAACATTTTATAATAATCTCACAGTTATGATCTATCAAGGTATTAAAGTGCAATTCTGAGCCCCAAAGGAAAAATCATGACATTCTCAGACCAGCGAAGTAACAACAAATATTTTTATTGAACAGAATTGACAAGATTTCCTTTCAAACTTCTCTCACTAATTGCATTTCAAACAGCCTCAGTTATAAATGCTGAGAATAGACAGGAAAAAACACTGAGACTATTATAACTTTGCATATTTTAGGTAACATTGGTTTATGTTTATTTAACGTTTCTTTCTTCCTGCATTTTTAAAAATAAAGCTGATCTTAAATTTTTGATAAGGTAGTTTTCTTTACAAGCACATTAAACTGTGGCACTACAATTCTCATTTAGCAGGGCAGGAGAGAGATTAAATACATGAAAGCATTCCATCTTATCTGTCAACACTTAAATTTCTGTAAAGACCTGCTATATGAATCTAGACACTGTACAGAAATGTGCAGCTTTACATTAAACTGCTTGGCCCAAACTTTGAAAATCTTTCGCAACTGTGAAGTTGGTTTGGCTTATTGAAAACTATTTTCTGCTGCTGAAAACACAAAGGCTTAGAGCCAGGTTCTGGTCTACATTACAACCTGCTCTTGCTGCTCTAGGGTTCAAAGGGCTAGAAAGCCAATCATAACAATCAGAGAAGGGTTGGATTAGCTTCATCTGACTCCTCCCTACCTCTCCCTTGGAAAAGTGGAGAATTTCAAGCATTTACTGTTGTAACAACATCTGCTTGGAATTACCAAAATAAAAAGTTATCTGTGAGGATTATTTTTATTTAGTTATCAGATTTCTGATGCCTTTTCACTGAATGGTTCAGAAGTACATGTTTGTTCAAAGTGTGGAAAATCAAAGGTCAGTTTTCATATACATAAATATGCATATTTATTGTATAGACACACACCTGTCTAAGGGGATAAGAACTCAAGATGATGCTGTGATGCTTAAGATGCACACTAACCACATTCTAATACTTAAATTATTTTATTCATACCTGAAATAGCTCAACATTGAAAAGATCGGGGGCAGGATGAAGTACCTTTGGTTGTGCAGCCATCTGCCATTATTACAGCACTTCAGAAGATTGTACTTATTCTTTTGTTTTTTTGTCTTAATCACTAAATACTCTGTGCAAAGTCAGAGAATGAATGCAACTTTAAATGCCTAGTTTTTTTTCAGTTATGAAGCTACAAGACTCAAATTCAAACCTAATCTTTTTCTATCTTGGCCCAGTATAGGATTATACAAGTAAATATAGATACTCTTAAATGAGTAGCTGAGTAATGGAAATAAAAATACATTTTGAAACTCATCTTTTTCTCATATCTTACAAGTGATATATAAAAATTTCTAGTTGTTGTTTACACTGAGAATCTAAGGTCAGGGATTCCCCTTTAGCCTGTTGGTTAGGACGTGTGCTTTAGAAACATGGGTTAGGATCTCTTTAGCTGGGGATAGATGTTGAAACTATATTTCCCATGTGTCAGGTGGAGATTGTTACCAACTAGTCTATTTATTAAAAAGAGGTTGTCTTCTGTTATGGGAATCTGTCCTTTCATTTCCTTTGCAATTTTACACAAGAAAAGGAGAGCTTTTTGGGTTTTGCTTTGTTGTTTTCCTTTTTTTTTTTTTTTTCATTTTAGCAACAAGAACCCTAATCTCTTTAAGTTTTCTTTGCTCTGAACAGTTTTTTGAGAAATATTTTTCTCTTTCAGTTCAGTTGCCAAACCACAAATAATCTCTGTCTCCTTATGTTATAAAAACTTAGTCTTAGGTTGAGGAAAAACTGTAATAGCTATTATAATTTTATAACCTTTGAAGAGCTGCCTTTTTACTACATTTCCTCTGTAAAAATACCAAGAAAATTTTTCATACCATTGTCCATTTAGTATAGCTTTTATTTTTAATTGTCCACAAACATACCTTCTGCACCCTGTATGTAAGTCTTTACACAGTGTGAATCAGTGCTTTGAGTGTTTCCATATTTAATCTGTATGGTCCTGTCATCAATCCAACAGAATTAACTTATGGTCAAACAGGCCACTTAAGACAAAGACACAAAATATTCTGCTTCTCTAGGAAAGAAAGTGCTCCAGAGTGAGTCCGATGCCTTGGACCTGGAAGGGCGGGTATCTGGGACTGCCCTTCCTTACGCAAGTGGAGCAAAGATCACTGCACAGGGATCCTCCTGCGTGGGGTTGGTTGCACCTTGGGGAAAGCAGGTTTAGTGCCCTGGAATAATTTCACTAAAACCAAAGCTGAACTAAAGAATACTTTTTCATCTGAGAGATTTCCTGCCTGCATTAGAAACCTCAGTAGCTGTGAGCAAACCTCTGGGTGTTCGCTGCAGTTGTCAATGGATGCTGTAATTTTATTGTACTGGGAACTAGTATTTTGTGGCATAATTCCTTCATGAATAATGTCTCCTTTTTGGTTGGTTTCTGAGATACAAGTGTCTACAAACACCTAAGGGTATATACCACATTTTTTTTTTCTCACAAGAAATTTCTTTGGCTTTTATAAATAATAACATACAGGAGAGAACTTGTGGATAACAAGCACAGAAGATCAGAGTGTCTGTGTGTGGTGGATTCCGGAATAAGATTTTTTAAAGTTTTCACTTACGTACACAGATAATATGTTTGCAGAATTGCATTGCTGGACATTGTCTTGTGTCTCACTTGAGATTATTGTTACTTCAGCTCTTGCCCTTTGATGTTGGATTTGAATAAGTTAAAAAATCAAGAGACTACATTCTGGAACAAGAGTCTATAGCTTTGCTTTTGGTTGTCAGAAATATGGCTGGAGGCATTGCAATATACACTGTTTTCCTCAAAACCTTTAGTCTGCAGTAAGCTGGAAGGAGCTTTGGGTTTATAAATACAAAATCAGGTGAACTTCATACCTTCTAAAGATTTGGCAATTTGCATAGTTCTGTCTGTTCCCTCTAGACAGTAGGAAGACTGCAACTGCAGCTAGATGCTGATCCTTTAACTTACTGCCTGCTCTTAGAGTCTACAGGACAAAACTAGAAGCTCAGATTTGGTGACTGGATAGGAACAAGACCAATTCAATTTGATTTTGCTTTAGTATTTCCTTTTTAAAATTAGTTTGTAGGAGCAGTTTAATTTTAATTTCCTGATTGAAATCACTACACTATACTGAAAAAGGTATCAATGAGCTTGAACACAGAAGATAAACAAGCATTTCTTTATTTTCAAATGGCTTTTGAAGCCTCTTTCCTAATATCAGACCTTGCTTTCAGTGAAATGGCCACTGTGCCTGCTAAAAACTTCAGGGAAAATGAAAACAAAATAAGATAACATGAAGACTGCATTAAAATGTGAAAAATACTTAGTATCCAAATTCAGCTTGTACTGTCAGGGATGCATAATGAGGACACAATAAAGAACTTGAAGGAATAGAGGATCAGACAGTGTCTTTTGAACAGATGGGGACATAAATAGTCTAGCATATATAAAAAATGCTCGTACATTGTGTTTAGGAATGTAACTTTGCTGTGTTCATAAAAATTTCATTTAATACAAAGCCAAAAATACTTGCTTAATTAAATGTATATGTCTTTGTAAAAAAAGTTACTATTTGGCATCTTTTATTTTTCTGTTTAGATAAACTGAAAAATGAACCCTAATAATTTTGGCCCCCAATATCCCATTAGGATTAGGTGTTTCTAGACAGCTTCGAAATCTCAGATTTAATGCAGGACAAAAGCAAAACAGTCACTCCTGGAGAAGTTCTAGCACCTGGTAATTCCCTGAAGGCCCTTCACTGTCATTATCTAAGGGCTTTCTCCGTTGCATCCCAACTCTTCTCAAAGCAGGGAAACCTCCAGCCTCCATAACATCATTCTGTCACTATGGAAACAAAAATCTTGCTATAATTTCTGCACCGAGGGGAAACAGGTAAGCCACTAACCTGGCAATATCACTGGAATAATTGTGCTGATTCCAGTACTAAACCTGACATCCTCTATTTCACTGTCAAATGAGAAAAAGTTGAATATAAACCAGTAAAACCTGGGTTTAAATAAGTGTCTCCAGTACTTAGTCAACATCTTTGAGAAAATGATAGAGGAGGAAAATCTTTGGTTTGTTCTCCTTGGTATGAGTCCTTTCTTACTGTGCCTCTGAATGCAGCTCCAGGTTTTGTACTTGCTCTGGTTTTGCATTTTTATTCTTGCTTTTGAATCTCTGAGTCAAACTAAAGCCATTCCTCAGTCCATGCATAAACAAATCCATATGTTACCTGTTTCACTGAAAAAAAGTGCAAGGTGAACATTTGGTATGAGTCACTGAAAACATTTTTGGACAAACCTGGTCTGAATTCCAGATTTATGACAAAAGCTGGAGTCACGTAAAATCTCATCTGGTTCTGCTGAAATTTTTTTTGTCAGTTTTTTTCATAGCCTTCTTGAAAACCATTGGCAACAGTGTCAGCTTTAACGCTGTCAGAGATCTGGACTGGCACAAAGGAGCAATAAGGCATGGATCTCTCAACAATAAGTGTGACACTAGGCACCAAATCTGTTCGTCATTAGTGCTCTACAACTTTGTCCTGCACCTTTTGAGGTTTTTCATGTGAGGACTGTGCTGCTTCCCTGGGCTAGCAGATAAAGCTGCTCAGTCTGAACTAAAACAGGGAAGAAGTGTTCAGCAACTTCCATGCTCTCTCTTTGAAAACATGTCTGTTTTATTCTTCCATAGCCCTTGCTTCATACTGACATCTTTAAGTAACTCTATAAAGCAGTTTTCACTGTGCTTTTCTTTCTACCACTCGTATTTAATAATTTCACTCCTAATATTTTTCTTTACTTCCTCTTGCAGTTATTATCCTCTTTTGCTATTCCCTTTATTTCTTTTCTGAATGCAATATATAAAATATAGTTCAGCTTTTTCTCAATAGTTATTCATAGCAGACAGAGAATAGGAACAACATGAGTTTATCCTCTGTAGGAACGGTCTCACCATTGCCTACCTGCCTTCTGCCAGAGGGATGATAGCTGATATGTAGCAACATGTATATCTCCTGAGATTCCCCAGTCTTGGAGTTGCTCACAGGGTTTTGTCTGCACACACAGAGCATCATTTAGATTTTTTTTATTTTTTGCCTTCAAAGAATTAGTGTGTTTTGGACACGTTCCCCTATCATTCCGAACATGAAAGGCAAACCCAAACTTCTAGCAAAGCATTAAATACTTGTCAACACATTTGGAAGCAAAGTCACAAAAAAGAAAATTATGTATACTTAAAAAAATAATTCTAGATAATATTTAAGAGCCAAAATAGTTTCTAGTTCTCCTTTGCCCCTACTTGAGAGACTGGTGAGTCAAAATATGCCAAAAGTCTGACTGCTTGTGTTTGACCACAATGAAAAGTACTTTATATTAAAGCCTTTACACACTGCTCTCTTTGGTCTTTTCCTAAGGCATTTTCTCTGTAGTTCTTCTGCTGCACTTTATTCTTCCAGGCCTGATCTCCAGGTTCTTTACCTTTCTTCCATTTAGTTGGTCCTCTCATGGGCTGCTGTAAATGTTTGGACTGTGAATACTATTAGGAAATTGCAATCCCCAGTCGTCCTGGACAAAATTCTTGGAGCAAACAATGTTTAGAGTTCAACATATGTTTGTTGTAATCAGTGAGAAAAACAACCAGTCCAATCCCCCTGTATTCCTAACAGAATTGACTAAATAACATGCTTCATGGCACCACTGGATGTTCTGGGGAAGCCAACACTGCTTGAATATTTCTCTTTTATTGCTATTGTTGCTTTGACAGCTTTGATTTTATAGTAACTTTAATCATGTGTATCTTATTCCTTCACCTCTGGCATTTTGCAAATATTCCATTTCTCACTTTCTACTACCATAACTACCTTCATCAAATTATAATTCATCAATCTCTTTCTCCCACACCCACAGGGGAGACCCCAAAAGGATACTATGTCAGCTAAACAAGAAAATGCTAAATGTATACATGTAAGAAAATCTATTAATTAAAAAAAAACACCTGAAAAAGAAGAAAAATTAGATATATAAGTTAATGTGACCCCAAGGCAACATTGGCAGTAACTTATGTGCTGACAGTTATGAGCCTGTTTATTCTATGCTCAACCATACATGAAAAAAAGGTGCCGTCAAGTAGAACAACAAAATGAACTTGTGTTATCCAAAAGATACAAAGTAGCAATAAATCATATCAGGAACCTTAACACTATATTTACATTTTTCCCTAAGAAAATAATAATTTTCTGAGGCTTTTATTTTTCTTATAACATTTGTTTAGCTCCTTGTTCCAGGAAAAGTTATAGGAATTTCTGCCTGGATTACAAAAGATTATAGAGCTGGACATTCTCTCAGTAGCCATGGAGAATTACATCTGCAGGGTTCCTAGCATTTCCCATTTCTTGGCCAGTGTAACGTGCATTATTCTTCATCACCTGGCAGCTTTTATGTGAGGTGGGTATGTGCAAGGCCCTCAAAAACGCTCCTGTCTTGTTATTTTGTGACACATTGAGGTATCTGAGATTAACACAGGTGGTTAGAGCATGATGCTGATACATGCCAAGGTCATGGGTTTGTTCCCTGTATAGGCCATTCACTTAGGAGGGGGACTTGCTGATCTTTGTGGGTTCCTTCCAGCTCAGAATACTCTGTGATTCTGGCTGCTGGTCCTGTTCTCTTGGGAAGACAAGGTGTGGACCCAGACAGATTTCTTACAGCTGGCAATGTTTGAGGGTTGGGTGGGTTTTTTGGTTGTGCTTTGGTTTTGTTTTCTTCCTTATCTGTTTTTCCAAATGAGAATGAAACAAAACTAAAATTTAGCTTTGAGTGTGTTTCCACAGCTTCCCCTCCCACAATTATTGTCCTAGAAGAAACCTGATGTTAAGTGTCATTAGGGAAGAAGGGCTACAAAGGTGGTGAAAGGCCTAGAGGAGGAACCATACAAAGAGTGCCTGAGGTCACTTGGTCTGTTCAGCCTGGAGAAGAGGAGGCTGAGGGGAGAGCTCATCGCAGTTACAACTTCCTCACTAGGGGAAGCAGGGGGGTGCACATCAATCTTTTCTCTGTGGTGACCAGTGACAGGACTCAAGGGAATGGCATGAAGCTGTGTCAGGGAAGGTTTAGGTTGGATATTAGGAAAAGGTTCTTCCCCCAGAGGGAACAGGCTCCCCAGGAAGTGGTCACAGCCCCAATTCTGCCAGAGTTCCAGAAGCATTCAGGCAACGCTCTTAGGCACATGGTGTGACTCTTGAGGTATTCTGTGCAGGGCCAGGAGTTCGGCTTTGGTTATCCTTGTGGGTCCCTTCCAACTCAGAATGTTCGGTGAAGATAGTACTGCCAGCCAGTCCCATTCAGGAGACAGTAGCTAACAATGGCCAGGGGGTGTGCAGAATATGGTCCTGAGGCAAAAGCCAGTGAGCAGAACTGACACTGCAGAAAAATGGTGCCAGAAGAAAGTGAAGATGGTGAGCACAGGAATCAGCAGCTGGGACACCTGCAGCTCTGTGCCATTACCTGCAGAAATAGATGATTTTCCAGAGAAAAAAGATCCACAGTTGAATCTCTCAGATTCCCAGATGACTCCACAGTCGTGGGTAATGTAAGTAGTCAAAACTCACAAGATAGCACTGAAAAATATGAGATTGACTTTTAAATACAGTAACAGCTGGGTTAATTTCATTCATCTTCTGGCTGCTAACCCAGGCTAGTGCTGTCAGTTCTCTTTTCACTTTTGACTCAAGAAGGACCAGATGCAAAACTACCAAAACTCTATAAAATCTTCCTTTTAAAACTTGTTCCATATGATCAGAAGTGGGAACATGTATTTCTAAGCATATAAAGGCATAACATTTACTTACTAAAATTCTATCTAAAGATGTAGATGAAGAAGTTCTGAAAAATTTAAATTTTTAAAAAATTTAGAAACTGTGCTTATAAAGCAATGTCTGAGTTTCAAACCTGAATGGAAAACACTGAACTACATGCTAAAAAATTATATGTGAAGGTTTGCACTAGCAAATCAGTGATGGAGAGCTTTTGAGTAACTAATCTTCTCCTGGGAACCTCCTGCATCTTACCTCAGGTGTGATCAACAGAGAGAAGAGAATCCATTAAATCCTTAATAATAGATGAAAGCATCCATTGATCTAACTAGCAATTTAAAATTGACAGAAATATTAGAAATTTAGAAAAACAGCATGAGTCCATAACTCTGCCCCAGCCTTTTTCACTTAGAATTGATGTCATCCCTACATGAGATCCATGGGAGTGACTTGCAACTAGTAAGAGACCTCAAGCAGCTCAACATGCAGTGATAATGTTAAAGAGAGCTTGTTAAAACTGCTTAGTATAGTTAGTTACACAAAAAGGTAATGGGAGAATTTTGCTATATAGCAGCTCATCTATACGAGTGATGCTACTCCTTATACATGACCATTTGGTCTGTTATAGTCTATGTAATTAATTTCTCTGAAGGTGTTGAAAGCTTGTATGTCATTTCCCTGCAGACTTAACTATGATGACACACAAAGCTTAATGCTTTGTCTTTCATTTCATAAAATGGGGAGCTATTACAAGTAATTGTAATATACTTTTGAAGTAAAGTAGCTCTTTTGTTTATGATATAACATATTCTTCCTACTTAAATACAAAAATTACCAAACTGATTTAAATTACCAGTTTCATTGCACTGAACTAAGTACTGTCATATTCCAAAGCAAGAATTGAGAGCTGTTTTTTCCTTGGTAAAATGCCAAACAAATGAAAAATTCTTTTTTGGTAGATATATTGCATATACTGTGCATCTTTTCCTCCCTCCCAAATTCTTCATCTGAGCTAAGGGCATTGGTGTCTATTGTTAGTTATATATGTCCATGCCACAGAACAATGGTAGATGTCAACAGCCCCACTGAGCAGGACACTGTAGTACACCAAATAAGCTGAGACACAGGGGGCATTAGCTCTATTACCTCCAAGGGGACGTTGTGCCACTGCAGGAGTACAGCTTCAGTATTCACTAGTAAGAATACTGGTGAAGAGGTAGGATACAGCTTGAAGTTACAAAACTGAACACTGCATAAGAGACAAACATCTTTGGCCTTTTTCAGCGATGGCCTGTGCACCAGATATTTTCTGGCTTTTTGCAGGTAGAAACCCAGAATGGGATCAATAGACTTTATATAGCAGGGCAAGTGTCAGCAGGAGTTTTGAAATAATCTTCTTCCCAACGGCCCATGAAGGAAGGAGACAAATACAAAGAATAAATACCATCCCAAATGCTGTTCTCTGTGTTGTTCCTGTAGAGGTAACAGGAATTTATGAAAAGCAGTGAAAACTTGTTTTTCCACCTCCACGTATATAAGTATTTCTCTGAAATATGTATGTGATTGATTTTCTGACCAAGAAAACTGTATTATGAACAGGGATTTTGTAATCATTAAGCTAGCAGTTTGGTCCTAGAGACTGTTACAATAATTGCATGGTTGCATGTGATTCCATAGATTTAATTTTTCAGGAATGCCCCAAACCAATGTTGAACAGGATCTCTTTCAGAAATATTTCAGTCCTTTGCTTGTCAGTTTTAATTTGTAATGTTGTGTGTTGATTAACATGCTCTTATTAACTGCTTCTGTAGGACAGCAATACAAAATCTAAAGAGGTTTTGCAGACTTTGTTGCTCTTATTGCTCTTTCTTGCTATATTTTAGTCTGTATTAGAACAAAACCTGTCTTTTATTTACCACTGCAGTTGAGCATAGGCACAGGTAAATGTAATATGCCACACAGCATATCCACTCACTGACCTTTCTAGAACATCAGAATTCCCTGCAATTTTTACTGACATTACTGAACTGGGAAGGGGTCTTTTATTATGTAGAATACTATTAAAAACTAAAGTACTTACACAGCAAATACTTTTTAGTAGCTTTTATGGGTAGATCTTTATGGTTATGGAAACAGGCGCTGTTTTTTCTTAATCGTCTTTCTCTCAGCTCTGGTTGAAAAAAAGACAAGCAAAGAAATGAATAGCGGTTTCACCAACTATAGTCTGCTCCTGCTCTCTGCTGCTTTTTGATACTGTTATGCACAGCCCTCCTAATTTCCGAGCTGTGTACTGCAAAGTGTAGGGGACTGTGTTTCTTTTTCCCTTACACTTCCAAATACTGCTCTGAAATTTTCCCTAATTTCTCCCAGTCATCCAGCCAAATTAAATTCCTAATGCCAGTGAGCTTTCTTGAGCTGCAAAGAATGAGATTTACCTCATTCTTTTAATTAATCTCTGAAACGTTATGTATTAGGATACAACTGTTCCATCATGCAGCATATAGTGGTAGGATTCCACAATAAATCTGTGTTGAGATGTGTTATACAACTCACTGATTTGCTATGCTACATCTTGCATCTCATCTCAGATCTATGAAGATCCATTTTTAATAATCTATTATAGAATTTGCATCTTCGTGTTGGTCCAGAAGGTACATAAAACATAGGCTGCTTATTCTGCAATTCAAACTGTTGTAGTTCCAGATAAAAGTTCCAGATATTCGCAAAAACAAAGAGGACAGAATTAATAAATCTGCTCAGATGTGTAAGTGCAAGAAGAACATATGGCTGAGGAGTCTATCAAAACCACTGAATTCTGTCTCTCGTCTTTCATGCCACAGATTCAATATAAAATATGGTCAAATATTTACTCACTTCCTGTTACCTTCTTCCATGTTATTCTTGTATTTTCTTATGCTATGTTGTGCCAGACATCATGGTTTCCTCACTTATATTCTTCCAAACCCAAAAAGACACGAGGTATCTGCTGTCACTGATTTGACTGTTGGACTAGATGCATTGAGTTTCTGTGTTTTGTGATGTTCCTCTCAATTTTCTTCTGACCACTTTGTTGAAAGCAGTCGGAGCTGCAAGTTTTGAGGGCCAGATTCTGATTGTAAACTTCCTGTATTCAGAAATATTCAGAACTGTAGTGACTTTTTGGCCCATTTCTCGTCATAATTAAATATATTAAAAAATATTAGCCTTGTTGCCAGTCCCTAGAGTATCCCACTGTTAATCTTTCCTATACTGAGAATGGGCTATTTATTCCTACCCCTTGCTTCCTTCCTATTAAGCAGCATTTAATCACTGACAAGAATTTCCCTCTTACCTTGTGGTTACCGAATTTTCTTAATAGTCTCCTGTGAGGAATTTTGTCAAAAGACTTACAAAAGTCATAAGTATGTCATATTCATTGCTACTTCTTCATCCCTTTTGTTTACCATTTCAAATAATCATAGTGGGTCTGAGAAGCACAATTCGTCCTAGTCAAAGCCAGATTTTCTTTTTTTTTAGCCTATTATTCTATACAATAGTCATCTTTCTTTTAAATTATTGCTTTTTTCCTTTTTTTTTTCATGGTGCTGCAGTGTATTTGTAAAGTAGTAGGAAGGAAATGTGTTGTACCCTCTTCAGTGATATGACTTTATTTTTCTAGTGCTCAAGAAAGCTTTTCTGCCCACATATTTTTTCAAGTGCCCACTCTTCTGTAATTCAAACTGAAACAAAATCTGCTTCTGTTTATACACTGGCTTCAGCAAAGGTATCTAACACATGGCTTGTATGTTGAGTTGGTTGGGAATGTCACATTATGATTCCGAAAAATACAAATATTTTCTATAGAATATGACAGAAAACAGACATATATGATTCAGTATAGCATGGTCTTAGCTTGGAACAGAAGCTCTATAAAGTAGAAATTGCTCTTCACTGCAGCTATTAATTTTCAAAATTATTTAAGATCAGGACTTCAAGTGATTTAGACAGATAGCTATGCATCCCAGTTTTATGTGTGTGAAGTCAGGTATCTGTCCTTTCCAATGGGCAAATAAACAAAGAGAAGGAAGATGGATGCAGTTTAAAAGGGGGAAGGGTATTGAATTATCTTTTAATGCTGAAAAACCCAGCATAACACAAAAAGTTGGCACTCGGTCTCAGAAATCTTCATTCTCCTCATGGAGTAAAACTCAACTCTTGTTCTTCTTATGCTCAGGAAGCGAAAGGGTATCCAAGTCTAGTATGTGCACCCGTCCTTTCTTTGTCTGTACTCAGTGTGTAGTTGGGATACAGTGGAGCCCTGGTTCTGAACATTTGCCATAATTAAAAGCATAGTGTTTACTTTTTCTTGTAACATTGTTATGACATTGTGCAATGATTAAAAAAAAATAAATTATTAGACACCTAATATTTTTATATAGAATCCTAAAATACCAAAGAGGAAAAAATGCCATATAATACTTTTCTTATACTTTCTATTAGATGATTGGTACATTGAAAATTAATTAGCATGGCATTGAAAATGCACCAAATAAAATTAGATAGTAGTACCACCTTTAAAAAAAACGTTTCCAGAGAGCCTGTCACAACAGGGCGTTGATCCGTGATTATGGTACTTAGGTACTACCATGGTATGAATAAATGATGATACAATAAAATTTTCCACTGCTGACTGCAATACTTTGTATGCTTTTTCAGCTTCCTCAGCAGCCCCTCTTCTCCCCACCCTCCCCTTACCACTTCCCTGGTGCTTTGCTTTTCCTTCAGTCAATACCAATGGTTCAAGTGACAAATAAAATCCTGTCTCTCAGTACTTTTCTAGACTACAGGTTGGAACAAGTGAATCATTAGTCACTTCATGAAATCCTCCTTTGTGTGACCAGGCTGAGAGCAGTTGCACCTTTATGCATATTTTATGCACATTTATGGGCTGCATTTCACAGTGCTGTATTTAGTTCCATTACAGTTTTCCATCATATTGCTGTTTTATTATGGCATTAATTATGTATTGCTTTTACTTTATCTTAGAGTATTTTTTTACATTCTTTTCACAGTTGTGTTTTATAATGTGTATAAAGTTAATTTGTAACAGTAAGGTTAATGTTATCCTGGCACTTTAGATTAGCCAAGTTGTTAATTTCTGAACGCTTTTGTTTGGGTACCTCTTAAATTTCCTTTAAAAGAAAAAAATCAACATTAAAAAGTCTGAGACACTAAATAATTGATAAGCAGAGGGAATTTTTATAAAAATAAAAGAGCTTTTTTAGGAGGATGAGCCTCCACTGTCGCCATTCCAGGTCATATGAAGCAGCCATGATGAAAGTGGGCCATAGTCAGCTTGAGAGATGTGGTGAAACAGGAGCTAATGAAAGGGACTTAATGAAACTAGCATATAGACTTGGGGTTACAGCAATATAAAGGCTTTCCTCACCACAGATCATTTTGATTCCCCACATGTGCAGTGAGCCTCTGCACTGGCAACAATACAGGAATAAGTCAGTTATCGGCTGTGGCTTTTTCCAGAGATAATTCAGGGCACTGAGAGGAGAATCCTATGTCTTTGGATAGGAGGCTGTAACAGTAAACATTTTTTTTTTTTTCAAAAGTACTAATAGAAAAGTTATGTATGCCAAATAATAGTGATGGAGGTAAAAATGAAACAGTATGATCAAGAGTTATTTGGATAAAATGTGATTTCTTGTGAAAATAATAAGGTTGTTGAGCTTGTATAGCAGATGAACTCAATCACAATTATTTTCATTACAGTGGCCTAAGAGAAAATAGAAACTTATGTTTGTGATTTATTTAAAGGCTTTAATGGGGCTTGTATGGGTAACACTACCCCAGACTTTGAATTGTAATTGTGGATATCAATCTGCAAGTATCACTGGATGACTGTATTGTCATGGAGGGAATTTTGGGCTGCTGTCTCTGTGCTGCTCCAGCTGGTGAATCTCAGCAGAAGCCAGAAAAAAACCAGAAATGTAAAACCCTTTGCAGCCAAAATTTGAAACAGGAGATTCTTAGAGTGAAGAATTTCTGGGGCTGTGAAGTGTGCTGGTGAGGTTCAATGACATAACATTATGAAGTCCTACTTTGATTCATTGTTTTTTAATTTCCCATCCAGTCATATACCAGTTATTCTTAATTTTTGGTGGGAAAACTTATTCAAAGAAATTCTGCAATACTGATGGAAACAGAAGAAAAAATGTTAATTGACAAAAGTTTTGTTTATGTCTTCCTGTCTTATTTCTAGAATTTCTAGCTCTTTATTAGTTTATAAATTCTTTTAAAAAATGTGACAATTAGGTTAACAAAGCTGAGTGAGGTCTTAGTTACTGAACACCTGCAGATCTCAGAAATTGTGGCATCTGGCACCTTTTGAAAATCAGACCAACATTTCATATTAAGCTTTTCCATATATTTTATTCCATTTACACATGACAGAAAAAGGTCTTGTGAGTGTGGTGATTGTTTGAGAACAGTAATTTTGAAGAGATTTGCCCTTTTGAAACAAAGACTGAAAAAATGAGGTAAAAGGAAGAGGTTATTTTGTTCTTTGTGCTGTTTTGCTGGTCTTAAGAGCACAAGAGGGGTTTTTGCCTTTCTTACTGCTTTTCTTGCTGCAGGCACAGCTGGAGTTCTTCCCTACCTGAAAACTGGTTCCTCTTTCCTGTCTAATTTGGTGTGGATAGGAAAGGAAAAATACCTAAACGTAATCAGAGAAAACAAATATTTAGTATTTAAAGATAGCAGGTAAAGTGAGCATATATGTACTTCTTCCCTCATTAGATTTGCCATTTGCATGCTTTACTTAATTATAAGGGTCATGTTGCACATCTATTCTGTTGTTTCTGCTTCAGTGATATTATTCATCCCTGCCATTTCTATGGCAAAAAAACTCATAAATCTTTCTGACAGAAAAATTCGGGCAATTTCTTCTCAGTTACACTTTCCTGTCTTATACATGAGTGCTGAGCTACTTGAACCCAAACTGTGGTCCATGTAGAGGCTGCACAAGTTCTTTCTCCTTCCATACTCTCCCACCCCCCTTCCTTGTTTGTGCTTTTGCCATGCAGGGCCACGCTGTGGGTGCAGGCACGGTGAGGCAAAGGGAGGGTACGTAGCCATTCTGGGAGCCAGCGGTGCTCAGAGCTACAGGGACATGTGGAGTGCTGGGACCAGCTCATCGCTGACTCCTTTTGCCCTCTGCCCCTGCGTGTTGGGGTGAGGTTGTGCCTCTCCCCTGGAGAAGGAGGCTGAGAGGAGGTGGGAGCAAAGCCCAAGTAGTGCCCCAGTGGAAGTGGGTCTTGCCGGGCTTGGAGGAAGGCTGTGAAAAGCCTGGGGCAGCAAGACCAGTGCAGCAGTGAGGTGTGGGCTCCTCTCCCCAGCTGCCCTCGCCGGGGCCACTCGGTGTGAGTGCGGCTGGGGAAAGGCTGAGGTTGCTTCCTCCCTCTGTCCTGCTCTTTCCCTTGGCTTTGTACATTTGCGTTCAGTGCCTGACACCTCTGGTGTAAAAATCAGACACATCAGCAACCCCCAATGGACTGCACAAGTGTGATTTGAGCAGCAGAAACACCCCATATGCCATTACAGAGCCTCCAGATCGCCGGAGCGTCCGTGGCTCCCATTGGCATTCCTTGCCGTGCTGGGGGAGAGCAGGAATCAGCTGTCGTTCCTCAGATTCACCCTAAGTACCAGGTGTAGGTACTGCAGCAGCAACATGTGAAGCTGAAAGCAGTACATTAAGCAGAAATCACTTTTTCAACATGGATCATATAAAACAGCATGAAGTTCTTTTGTAATTGGGCAATTATTTAGAATTCATGTAACTTTAAAAATAATTAATTACATTCAAAACAGTGTTTTGTATTGCATCATTTTAAATTGCACTTATAAATTTAGATATATCATTAGAATGAAAATAAATATAGAACTTAATTTAATAGTTGTGAAATAAACCTAGGTTATATATTTGTGCCTTGTGAATATAATAGAAAACAAGGAAAATAATTTCACATTAAAATCTGGGTAACTGCGGGGCATTTACTAAAACTAATATTATCTTTGTTAACTTTCAAATATAAAAAAAGTCTGGGTAAATAACTCTATGAAATCTGAAGTATAATTTACAATGAATTTGTACTAATGATATCTAATGTGCCTAGTTAAAATGAAAGCTTTATTGAGAATAAATGTTACTCATTTACTTCAAAGGGAGTTACCAGACATATGTAGTTTGACAGTAATTTAAAAAAATAGAACAATATTCACTAATAAATGCACAATTTAAATATTTCCCTTATGAAAATGAGACACTTAATGTATAAAATTTTATTTAATTGTGTAATATTAGAAAAAAAGTCTCCAGAATATTTTAGTTGCAAAACAACGAGAAAGGAAGTTCTTGAAAAGCTCTTTCTTTGATGAATTCTTAAATAATAAGAACCACCACTTAAATCAGCAGACAAATAACTTTATTGAAATATTAATTTTGCTATTATACTGGTCCTATGAGGTATAGTTTTGTGGAAATGTTCAAGAACTTGAATTTGTATTTAGTTAATTTGTACAATGAAAATGTATATAGGTCCTCATTCTGTGAGTGAGATCAGATAATTTAGAGCAAAAGGATGCTTGTGCACCATATGTATTTTATTTTTTATGCATAGAACATTAATATTGGCATTAGATCTGCTCCGATTCATTAAAAGAAAAATGCAGTAGAAAGAATCCCATTTTAGAAAACAGTCATTGTTTTTAACAAATGTGTAATTAATTCTACTGTGATAAAGTGAAAATCTATCCTGTAGATAGATTTTCCTTGTGTTTTCTTCACAGGAGTGAAACTCCTAATTTAGTGTGGCATCTTCTAAAATATTTCCCCCCGTATATTTTTTCATGTTTTACTGAGGAACCATTCAATCATCCTTATGGCTTGCAATATAAAGATTTGTTCCATCATTAAGGAAACTTGTAGAGACCTTTGCTCATATTATTGTTCCCTGAGGAATGTTGGCTTTTTTTTTTAATTTGTTTCATTTAAAGTGAAGCAATGCTAAGTGTTAGAATTCATAAAAAGGGAGGTCTTGCAGTTTTCACACAGCCACACATTGTCATGTCTTACTTGATTTATATTAAAGAATCTTTAGTGGGAAAAAAAAAAAAGAAAATCTTTAACTCATACCTACCTGAAACAGTATCTTTTGTATGTTTAATAGCAAATACTCCAGTACATTTACTTTTAATAATATGAGTTTTATCACCTGGTTTCATAGAATATTCAAGGAATAGCACAGTTGCATCTGTAGAATGTACTGATGTTTTCAGCTTTTGCAGATGGTTAAAGAACATTGCAGGGTTTGTCTGATTGTGGGCTTTTTTTGTAGGAAGTTGTCAAGATTGGTAGTAATCATTTTACATCAACTGTTTTCTGCAGGGGCACCTACCGAAATGCTTATAAAAAATCTTCCCTGCACTGAAATTAAGATTTGAAACCTTTTTTATAATCTGTTCTGTAGCTGATATCCTAGGGCAGTACCTTGATTTGATTGCATTTTGCATCATTGAAAGCTGATTCCAGTGGATTGGATCAGTCCTCCAGTGAGCTGAAGCCATCAATGATGCACAAAGAATGAGAACAAGCTCTTCCAAGCAAGGAACCTCAATACTAAAAGGAGAGTTATAGCGCTATAAATGCTGGCAAAGGCAAGGCAGCTCTAGTGTCTCATCCAGTTCACAAACACTTTAGATATAGCATGATACAGATGTTTTCACAAGGAAGTCTTATTTATTGAAGATACAGACTTTTGAAGAGGCAAGGGGTGCCTTAGCTTCTGCCCCGCGCAGTGAGACCAGCAGCACAGTGTAGCTGGCCTGGATCACACCAGAAGAGGGATGTCTGTGGTTTACCAGGCTGCCACATTTCTACCTACCTTTACATGTTTTTGTACTTTGGCACATGGATCTTTGAGCTGCTCAGTCCCTGTGTAAATCGTATTTGCTCATTCATAAAAGCTTTGGCAAAAGCTGAAGAAAGTTCTTATGACAAGTATTAGCTGTGTCTAAGTCTGATTGAAAAAAATGTTTCCTTTCTTTCAATGACAGCCCTTCACCCACACTTGCTGGTACCAATGATTTTGGTTGCAGCAGTTTAGTGGCATCTTAAGGTAGCCAAATGCTCAAGTACCAGGTTGGTCTGTGACAGAGATGTCATCTGCCTTCATGCAGTACTTGTGTGACAGCACTGATGAGCTCAGAGGGAGGGAAAGTAACAGAACACCTTCCATATCTTACCTTCCATATTTTTTGAGAAGTCAAAGCTCCTCTGTTGTTGCCTGTGAGTCTGTTTTTGTCTCCTCTGGAAGTAAAAAGCTATGAGACAGTGTGACAACAGTTCATAAAAGTCTCAGGATTTGCCATAATCTTTGGAATACGCCTAGAAGGTAGGCTTTGGGATCATGTAGGGAAGTTTCAGTGCAAAGTCCAGAATACTGGCTCACAGTATTTTGATTCCATTCCTGTTGCTTCTGAAAAGTGTCAGGGGAGTACTGAGAATATGGATACTGATTTGTGGGCTATGTGGCTGGCAGAGACCTTCCTGGAATTTTATTCTCCTTCAGAATCTGGATAGTTTGCTCTTCATTGTATTCTTCTTCACTTATTTCCATGCTCAAGACTAAAGAGGAAGCATGGTTAGTACCTATTCTGCTGTTGTACACTGTCAGTTTAGGACAGCCCCAGACCTTTTCATCTAATCAGCAGTCATGTGTCAGCTAATGCAAGTGTAGCAATAAACATGTTCTGATCATCCCCCAGAGAAATGACATTTCAACTCTGGATGTACATTGTGGTAAATCCTGAATGTTTTTCTCATTGGACTGAATGTGGTGAATACCAAGAGAACCAGCTAAATTCAAAAGGTCATATTAGACAATTCTGAGGTGAACAGATGTGACTGTATAAGGTTACAACTAGGTACTTCATGTGCACTTTTTAGGTTTGTGTTGGGAACTGCATTTCTGAAACAGTCCCATTGGTGCTGTTATGCAAACTCAAGTGTAAATCACCAAGTGACCAAAACCCAAGCAAGTCTAAACCCTTTTATCATACATTAGATCAGGCAAAGCAAAGCCCAAAGACATAACCCTTCTGTGGAGTTAAACCCTAATTAGATGATAAATCTGGAATTCTATGACCTGATAAGTAATTTTGAGATCTTTTGAATGGCAATTTTTTCAGTTAATAGCAAATTATCTGAGAAAAAACACCTCTTAGATGTCATGTTCTACTAAGTGAAATGGAAGACTGTTTCTTTAATGAATACACAGTTCTCACTGCCATTGACCACAGTTGTCAGTCAATCCATGAGCAGACCTCTCTCTCTGTTGGGAGAAACAGAACTGTGTTACAGTAAACAAAGTGCAAAGCAAAGTAATGTATTTTTATTGTGGGATTAGAAAAGGATTAGTGTAATTTGGTAAATGCTGTCCATATGAAAACTCCTGAAAAGATTACATTCTCATCCCAAGAGTTCAGAACATCTCAGTTGCACTATATTTTCACCAGTGATGAAGATATGAAAATTTCTGGGTATCTATGTTGACTGTTCAGATAACACATAAACTATGCTTTTGGATTAATGGATGCCAATGCTTCAGTGTATAAATTCCTAACTTGTTGGATTCTGCTGCAATGCACAGTGCATTCTAGTGCTTCTCACTGATACACTGTAGGTAACAAGTTTCTTGACTATTTAGAATCAATCTGAGATCTCAATAAGAAAAATGGTTTTAGATCATATGAGCTTAAATTCATATTTCCTGCATTGGAAATATACTCAGGATATTTTTCAGTTTGTCAGGATAAATATACTCAGTTTGTCAGGATAAAATGCAGAGAACAAAAAATCATGTAGGTAGAAAACTATTAGAAAACTAAATGTAGTAAGTGGTCCCATATTTATATCTCAGTAGTCAGAATACAAATAAACATACTTGGTAAAAACACATCAGTGCTTCCAATTAAGGTAATATAATTGCATGCTTTGAAGTGGAACAATGGAATATTCTGACAATCCATTTTATTAATATGAGGCACAGACTTCAGAGATGTATAAAAGTAACATTTAATCTGTTTAAAGCATCTGCTATGTATACTTTTTGTATAATGTTTGTGTATTTTGTGTAAACATACACATTAGATCAATAAACAGATGCATAACTAGATAAATATCTATTATATGAAATCTGGTCCAGTCTTGAAAGAGCCTAAACTTTTCACGCATTAAATTTAAGTGCATTTTTAGTAGGGACAGGCACTATAGTGAAGGCATGTGATGCTAATGCCCGTTACCATATAAGGAATCATCATCTCCATGGCCATAACTGGCAAAATTTTTATAAACTGTAAATAAAAATTATTGATGTTTCATTAATTATACTAATGGTTGGACAACATCAATAAATTATTGGTCATTTTTCTCATCCTATCACGTACTATTTTTTTTCCCCCTTCCTTCTTCTTATTTGAAAATTTGTAGTAGAGCATTCTTCAGTCAGAATCAACAAAATGGGTGTTTACATTCCAGTCTGTGCTCATGGGACTTGTTAGCCTTGATTATAAAATTGAGATTCGTAAGTTAAACATCCTCAACTAAAACCAGCTGTTTTGTCCTAAATATTTATCTATGGACAGAGCTCTACATTAGTGGTTTTTAAAAGATAGGAGCTACAGTTATCTTCTTTGAGTGCACTCCTTCTATAAAGTGTTCTGTACAGCGAGCTCACAGTGCCTTTCCATGGGAAAGGAAAGCAGCTTCCTAACAAAAATGAGTAAATGCTGTTTACTCTGCCTGTTTAACAGTCTGACCATTGAACAGTTTGTCTAAAATTCTATTCAGTCACCAATGGGGAAAGTGGGCCAGGATGCAACTCCAGGCATGGAGATTTCACAGCAGGAAAGCAGAGGGAGATCAAGTGGGTTCATTTCCAAAAGTGGTCTTTTAAATCATTAATACTGCCTCTAGGGGACATAACACAGCTTCTTTATGCCAGTGCAGAGCAAAGGGGAAAGGGCATTAAAATGCTGCCTCTCCCATTTGGAAATATTTTAGACCCTCCTAGCACTTAATGGCAGGTTACAAAAAGGGTAGGCAGGGAACCAAGAGCAGTAATCTGACACTGACCCCAGGTGCCTGCAGTTGTCTGTTTCCTGCTCCCTATACCTGGGACTTGAGAGTGTGGTCATCCATCAAAGTTCACTGCATGCATAGCCTTCCCCTGAGGGTGCAGGGAAAAGGTACACACTGTGCTGCTCTGGCTGTGCCAACCCTACACTCTTCCTATGTTTTTTTTGGTTTTTTCCCCACAGAGCACATTGGACTGTTGGCTTCCTGACTAAGAGCCCAGAGCAAGTTTCAAAGCTAAGTCTACAAAGTCTTTGGGTGGCTTTCATGTTCTTTCCTTGAAATGATTCTCAGAGGCAAAATGGTTGGTTATACCAAAGGTTTTGTGAATGAGGATAAATGAAAAGAGAATATGTTAAGCTGGATATAAAGAGTGAGGGATAACAGTGATTGCTACCCTTGGTTGGAGGAGTGCAGAACTGTGTTTGCTATTATTTCCGCCTCTGTTTTTCTGTACCATGGTTGCAATGTACTGCCACAATTATAAGAGTTGCTCTTGCTTTTCATTCTGACTTTATTAGTGTGAGGGGATTTTTATCGAAGCTAGGGTGAATTTTGTTGCTGATGTGTATGCCAGCTGTATTTTAAAGCATAAAATCGCTTGCAGCACCTGAACTGCTCTGGCCTAAAGCTACAAAGTGAACATATTGTACTGATATACTTTGAGAAGGAACTGCTCTACATCTCCCTCTCTTTTGTACAAGTTTCTTTTGCCAGCTAGTTACCCTTGATGGCTGGCATAAATTTACTCTATTTTTTTTCACATGATCTAATGCTGCTGTAACTGGAGGAAGATGCAATCACACAGTTTGCCTGTAATTTGCGCAATATGTTCTCCTGACCTGATGGAATCATGAACTAATTCAGGCTGGAAGGGTCCTCATGAGGTCTCTAGTCCATCTGCAAGCTGAGAGCAGGGCCAGCTGGAGGTCAGACAAGGCTGCTCAGGACTTTGTTCAGCTGGTCCTTGGAAACCTCCAAGGAAAGACAGTGTATAAAACCTCTCGAGTCCCCAGTAAGCAACAAACCTACCTGCACAGCAAGTCTGGTGGCAGATAGGTGTCACTTTTTCTGCAGCAGCAGCAGCTCTCCCACTACTGTTGCTTGCTGAATACTTTTGGTGATGCTGCCCAAAACACAGGTTTCATCCCTTAGTCTGCTACCAGGGAACTGAACCCACTTTGGAACAGACGATCTGCAGGTGGAGAAGGAGCCTGCTGGCAGAAGCTGGAAGACTTCAGCCTGCCTGACCTTGGGAGTGAAAACTATCACCTTTTTGGTCTTGTGGCTTCTATGCATTTTAAAGGAATTTTTAGTGTTTGTGGAAAGAATGCAACTGAATAACTCAGTAATGAATTCCTAGGATAACAGTATCTTTACTTTTCTCCATTGCTGCTGTATTTCAATCTCGATCTTCAAAAATTGTACCTTGCGGGTTAAGGCAGCAGTTCAGAGTCTTTGGCCCTAGGATAGCACAGTCATGACAGTGGCTTATCGTACAGCGTGTGTGTCAGACACTCAGGATGTGTTTAAACACAGGCTCCTGCTACATTACATAGAGAATGCCTGGGGGTGATAGTGATTGTTCACCACTCAGTATTACAATATGGAGAGGGTTTTTTTTATTTTCAGTAGCTACTATCTGAAGAAAAAGAGAATACTGAATTTTAAATAGAAAGTGCTTATAAAGATTTTATTCCTTACAGTATTTTGTCAGTGCAACACTGCCATACCAAAACACTCTGAATTTAAGAAAATGAGAAATGGTGATCTTTTTTTTTTTCTTTTATTCTTTTCTTCTCTGTGTACTTCTTGGATGCTTAGTAACAACCTTGAAAGGTAAAAACTAAGTACTGGAGCCAGAATGTAGTTATGCTTTAAGTCTGGAGTATCACCCCAGAAAGGTACTAGAGTTGCTTCACATGCACTTAGTTTTAAGTGAAATTATAATCTTAATTTTATCAGAAATAATAAACCTGTAGTTCAGAAATGAGAATGGGCTTGTGAATATGTAGCAAAATATTAGAAATATGGTAAAGTAGATCATTAGGGACAAAGCAATAATTTTCAGTGCAAAAGATCTACTAGGAGACATTTGTTGCACTCAGGCAAAATGAATAAATGTAAGCATGAAGGTGTCTTCTTCAACAGCTATGTCCTGTGAACACAAGGCAATTATGTGAACACAGGAAATTATTTTAATGTACCTTTGCAATATCACTTGACAAAAGCTTGCAACAACCAGTGTTATTTCTCAATTTACAGAGGCTATTTAAAATGTATGTAAAGAAAAAAGTGTTAGGAATAACAGCCAGAGTTGGCCATGTTACTGCATAAAAAACTATATGCTGCACTGCTGTTGAATTTGGGTCATCAGGCATCTTAATGTTTTTACAGAAATAAAAATAGTCTGTGTTCAAAGGTCTATATTTACACATTTCTCATACCTTTTGAACCGTGTTTGTATTCATACATTTTTCTCAGCTTCTGAGCCAAGAAACCTAACAGATTTTTATGTTCTTTTGTAAATAACAGACTTCAATTAACTATAGTTGAATTCACCTGAAAACTTCACTGAATTCTGCCAACTAAGCGGCTTCCTTCAGACAAAAGGACACCTCTATTTTTGACTGTCAGTTGATCCATTAGTGAGAGTGAACAAAGTCCTGTTTCTCAGTTCAGTTCCACAGCAAGCTCTTTTCTTTCTTTTTTTCATTTTTTTTTTTCCCCCTCACAAATCCGTCATCTTACTAGGAAAACTATCCGTTAAAAATACTTAGGGAAATGCATGATAATGGAAATGGCCTATGTTTGAAAAGATATATGAAAGAGAGCACTGCTTGTTAGAGATGAGTTACGAGATATTAATTAAAAACAAAATTATGGAGCTTCCAAAAATAAATATTGAAGTTCTTGACATTTTGTTTCTTGTCTCCTCCCAAGTTATTTTTGTACCACTTCCTTTCCTCCTTGAATAATATAATCTTTGTTTCCTTTACAAAATACTTCCATTGTTTTCCACTGCATTTAATTTTCAGAATGGAAACATGACCTAAGAAGAATATTGTTGTTTGTCAAGATGAAACACAATGCAGTCCTGCACTATCTTTCCCTTGTTCTGTTCCTGTTTCTAGGCAGACATTTGTGGTCCTTTTCAATGTTCTAAGTAGTGAGGCATTGGAGGAAGAACCAAAAATTCCCCCTTTTTTTAATTGCAGAGATTAAATAACTTGAGTATGGTCACAAGTGGGATCAAAGGTGGCAAGAGTTTCACCACCCACAACTAAAAAGAAAGAAAGGAAAACAGAAATGCACCAAATTAACTGAAATGGACCAAAAAATGGATGGGGAAAATTCCAACTATTTCTCTCTCTGGTATTATGGTCGAGCAGGTAGCTTGGTTTTTTAGGACTCTATTTTCTCCTAATCAAAAGCTGCCCCAGTATTACTATTGGGCACTGGTTAAGTTCATTCTCCATTTTATTAGCTTATCCTCGTCACAGACTGCTAAGCTTGGCTCCTAGTGAACTTTTTTGTGAACTCTGTCAAAGTTCAGGGCCTGAAGTCAGAGATATCTCTTATTCCTTTCCACAGACTATTCCTACACATTGCAGGGTGTACTTCAGGGAAGTCTGTCAGCAGTAATCTCGTATTACCTCCTCTAGATTTTTTTCATTTCCTCACTGTCTTTACTTTTCTTTGTGGTCAGTCCGCATGTGCCTGTAGCAGTATTTGTCAGGACCTGCTAAGTGGGTGGCGGGGCCAGTTGCATCCTGATGAATGAGCAGGGAGTACAGAGAGGTCACCACAAGCGTGTTTTGCAGTGCAAGCAGCACAGGGCCAGATTGCTGTACAGACAGAGGATTAACTATGTGAAAATACAATTCAGACAAGACCCTTGACAAATTTTATGAAAATGATCTACAATGAGGAATTTGACAAGGCACTCGGTGCTGCAGTCAGCACTAAATCCCTTGTATTTTACAACCCAATAATCAACCTGCTGCTGTGATTATCAGAGTGGAAGAGGATGAGTGGCGAGAGTAAGTGGCTGTTGGTATGGTGCCCAGACCTACCAGGGCCCTGAAGCAGCTCCAGCAGGAAGCTATCCCCATTTGACATCCTTGCAGTCTAAGCAGACAATGATGATTTGGGGAAGAAGAAATTCATGTAGAAGGCCTTAAATCACTTGCCTTTGTCCTCTATTTGTTCTGATCAGAATCCTTTCTGCACTCATTTCTCTACTATCCTAAAGTCAGTGAAAAGTTGATAATACCAGAAGACACAGTTTAATATTTTCATCTAAGAAAAAAATGTCATCTAACAATCTGCAGCTTTACCAGCATTGATTTATTCTCCCAGATACAATTGTCACCAAATCTAGGACTACTAAATGTTTCACAAAAATATCTCTAAGAAAATCTTCTCTCCCCTCTCTTTCCCCTTTCCCCTTTCCCTGGCATGAAATCCTATGAGTGGGAATTCATGCATTAAGAACAACTACACCAAGACCATGTATGAAATCTGAGACCTGTCAGTCTTCCTTGTGCTTTTTATTGTAGCCTGCCTGAATTGTTGTGGCCTCACAAGCTCTTTCCAAGTCCAAACCTGCAAAAAAGAGAGCAGGCAGTGCCCTGGAGGGCTGGTCATTACATAGCAATGGCATGAATGGTTTCCAAACCAAACAAGATATTAAATAGTACAAATACTGGGTAAGGTTAGATGTGCTCTTCCATGAGCACAGAAGTAGGGGAATGGAGTGGAGGGAAGAAACAAATATGTTCAAAGGACAGGTTACTCTGCACACAACATGGAATCCCAGTGTTTCCTTTTGAGCTATTTAATGCAGTGACAGGAGAGTGGTTTGTTTGTAAGGAAATTCAGCTTCTCAGTTATAGCAAAAAGTTGAACTCTTGCTGTTCAGTGATTTCGAAAAGATTTAAGGATCACTGATCAATTGCCATGCTTTGTTGTTTGTGAGGGGGAGGATATCTGATTAATGACCTATGACACAAGTTTCACCTGTCCACAGAAATCTGCATACCAGCTGAATACTGAGATGACAAATTAACAAAGCATTTTGTATGACCTTTATTGAAAAAGCCTGTGGTGTCTGGAGGTCAGTTTAGCAAGTGCAAATACATGGTTATTTTTAATTACACATACGCTGTTCTTATCCTCTGAAATAGCAGAGCGGGAGTTTTGCCATTGAGTTTGGAGTGTGGACACACTTGTTCTTTTTTCTTTTATGGGTCTGGACATTTTCCCATTGTTAATCCTTGAAGAACTCTATTCAACTTCCTTTTTTTTTTTAATGAATGTGTTACAACTGACTTCTTGTCTGTAAGCCTGAATCTAGTCTTTTGTTTAGTGAGGACATACAGATTAGACACACTTCTGAATGACCTATTATACATTGTAAGGGCTGTGTTTAATTGAGAAAAAAAAAAAGAACAGCTGCTTAATCTATGGACATGGACAACAGGACAAACCATTTCAATGTGGCAAGCAGAACACTCCTCGTTGATAGATAGAGTTGGCATCATTTTAGTGCTCTAGGAAGGTGCCGGATGGTGCCCTGGACACAGCAGCCCTGGGCTGAACATGGCATCAGGGGCAGTGCAGGTGGCATGGGCGATGACCTGATAGCCTCTGCTGCAGCACCAGCACTGACTTGCACATCACACTGAGAGGGAAAATCCCCAAAAGAAAGAAAATGAAGGTGCCAGTGTGCCATGAACTCTGTTCTGAGATTTGCAACAGTGGTGTGGGTTTCAAGATAGACACTTGTCCACCGGAAAGAGCTGGACCCTTCTCAGAAGGATAGTAGCAGTCACCCAGTAGACAGTAGCTTTTGTCACTATGCTGGCACCTTCTCTTTTGTGAGGAATATGCTCATTAAAGAAATAATGTTCCTTTTAACCCATAGATTTGATATGTGCAGGAAAAGAACTAAATGACTGGAAACATGACTACACAGTCAGGTAGTCCATGTCTCAGCTCCATATAGGCTTTGTGCTGCACTCATAAATCTTTTGTGAGTGCCTTTCAGTAGTTTATTAGGAAACATCTGTTTAATATTTATTATTTTCTTTTTTATTCTGAAAATATTCTCCCTAGGGGCAAAAAAGCATGTGTAGTGGAGGCTACAATTTTGACAGTATTATTGTTGGTGTTCATTCTTCTCTTCTCTTCTCTTCTCTTCTCTTCTCTTCTCTTCTCTTCTCTTCTCTTCTCTTCTCTTCTCTTCTCTTCTCTTCTCTTCTCTTCTCTTCTCTTCTCTTCTCTTCTCTTCTCTTCTCTTCTCTTCTCTTCTCTTCTCTTCTCTTCTCTTCTCTTCTCTTCTCTTCTCTTCTCTTCTCTTCTCTTCTCTTCTCTTCTCTTCTCTTCTCTTCTCTTCTCTTCTCTTCTCTTCTCTTCTCTTCTCTTCTCTTCTCTTCTCTTCTCTTCTCTTCTCTTCTCTTCTCTTCTCTTCTCTTCTCTTCTCTTCTCTTCTCTTCTCTTCTCTTCTCTTCTCTTCTCTTCTCTTCTCTTCTCTTCTCTTCTCTTCTCTTCTCTTCTCTTCTCTTCTCTTCTCTTCTCTTCTCTTCTCTTCTCTTCTCTTCTCTTCTCTTCTCTTCTCTTCTCTTCTCTTCTCTTCTCTTCTCTTCTCTTCTCTTCTCTTCTCTTCTCTTCTCTTCTCTTCTCTTCTCTTCTCTTCTCTTCTCTTCTCTTCTCTTCTCTTCTCTTCTCTTCTCTTCTCTTCTCTTCTCTTCTCTTCTCTTCTCTTCTCTTCTCTTCTCTTCTCTTCTCTTCTCTTCTCTTCTCTTCTCTTCTCTTCTCTTCTCTTTTCTCTCTCTTCTATCATTCATTTTTTAATGACAATACATATTTCATACAAATTTTATGATCAGAGAAACACACATTGAATTAATTTCTGTCTTCCATCATTGGGCATGTTCTGTCTTCTAGGTAGACAAATCGTCACTTTCTTTCTGAGCATTATGTTACTGAAAGAGTGAAGTTGTATTTTAAGGTGCTGGATCCCAAAATTTTAGTTAGTCTTCTAAAAATCTTAGCCTCAGGCTATTGTTTGTCTTTAAAGTGGTAACTGAGAATTTTCCTTGCTTTAGGAGTCAATAAGAAGTCACTGTAAGAGAGGATAGATTTGCTCAGGGCAGCTCATGTATTACAGCATGTTGTACTAATTGGAGTTTCCTAAGGTGTGATGGCTTCAAGCCCAGGAACTACATGGCTGTAATCCAGCTGAGCAGTGACACATGTAAATAACCAAAGGCTGGGCTTCATCTGCCAAGATGGGATGGAGCCTTGTAGCAATCAGTGAGAAACTCCTGCTTATGAATAGTGCTATGTAACTTAGCTGCATCAAGGAATCCAAATACCCTCAAGCTATGTATTGTTCTGGCTATTCCGGGGTACACATTTTCAATCGAAGAATGCACCTTCCTTCATATTCTTTGTAATGTCTTCCTTTACCCTTCAGCACTCTGTCTTTTTAGATTCAAATGCAACCAGGTGTTTTTATAGATTAACTGATCTTATCTAAGCACTTTGTATACTGGAGTTGTGACAAAACATAGGAATAGCTGAATATCATAATTGTTTTAGTGACATATAGCTCTAGATGATCTGACAAATTCACCTTAATGATTGAGAGTAATACAGAAAATGACTGGAGAGAATGGATTTGTGTGGGATGCCACAAATGAACAAAGCAAAACAACTCATTATTACTGTTTGAGAAGGATTTAAATCCATATAGTCTTGTCACCTCTTTCAAAAGATACCAAGATATCTCCTGAGAAATTGGTTTTGAATGCATTTGTACAATAAGGATGAATGTATTCCCCCTATTTACAGTTAAAGATCCATCTTTATTTCTAAGCAATTTCAGTGTCATGGTCTAGATCTGCTAAAGTTTCTTTCAGGCCTAGAATATTAGCAATCATCTAATTCATTTAGAGCTAAGTTTTGTCCATCTCATCTTTGAGCCTTTTGAAGTATGTATTGATTATCACTAGACTCCAGTTGAATTGAATTGGTTATTCACGGTGGTCTTATCAGTGCCACCTGGGAAATAATGGCATATTTGAGGAAGGAAGAAATCAGCCTCAGTTTCTAGTGCAGACTGGCATGAACTCTCCTACCAGAAATCAAAGGGGTTTCTGTTCTTTAACCCTCCACCCAGAGCTCTGGCATTCCCCAGTGTACAACATGGATCTTTGGCTCATCAGCCCTGTGACTGCAGCACTGCTTGCATTCTTCATAGCTAGACCATGATGATAGTTCTTGTTATAATGATGCATTGATTACTTCAGTCAGGAAAGGCCTATTGTTGCAATTTTTTTCTGGTTTTCTTACGGCAGGAAAGATACATGCTGAATTCAGAAATGTTGTGCTGCAAAATATGATGAATGTGAGAAATGCTTGGACTGGAATATACTATTGTTCAGCAGTTCAGGGCAGAGCAGCCCATGGGATTTGGGAAGGCCTTCCAGTAGATATCTTTAAGTGTAACAAGGTGATAAGTGTGACTCAAGTCTTTGGCATTATTGAGTTGTCTGTTTCAAAACAAATCTTTACTATAACCAGTAATGTCTGAATAACACCATCTTGTATTGCAGAATTTCAAGGGTGTCCTGTAAGTGAAAAAAAATGTGAATCAACTGTGTATCTAACTATATAAGCTGCTGTCTTGGTACATCTCAGTTGCATGGAAATGGACAGTACTGGGTGTGCTGTAAAAGCCTGTTCTTAAAAGATTTCTAACTTCATCAGGAAGGTTCATTAAGTATTTAAAAGTTAAGGAAGTTACTGGACCTCCCAGTCCTCTGAGACTTAACTTCTCCACAGCTACAGAGACCAGTAAATATCTATATCATATGTTGTATTTTAAGAGAAAACAGTTACAGCGCTTTTGCAGGCTGAGGACACTTAAACTCTGGGCAGGATAACGTAACATGGGAATTCAGCTGCCAAGCCAGTACATCCTTCCTTTTCTAGCCTTTAATTTTCCAGCAAAACCTGTCTATGAACTTCTCCAGATGAGTGTGTACATTATTTTATAAAATCTGATGTGCAAGTCTTAAAAGTCATTAAGGCAAACTGCTAAATTTGCTTTGATTTCATTGGCAGATCCTCTGTGTATTTAGAAGGACACAGTAGGGTAAAACTCATAAAAAGAATTAATCAATTTTACTGTGTTGTTAATTATACCCTAAAATATTAAATTGATGGAATTTTCTAAATGCAATTTATTTTTCAGCACCTGTTGCTACTAGTCAACTTCCTGTTCAAATTAGACAAAGGGAAAGAACTAATGCTTTTATTTTCTGTTCTACATAATAATGTACTTTTTGGTTCACATATAATGCAAAGGAATGTCAAAAATCTAACAAACATTCTTTTTACTGGTATCATTACCTGTGATGTTGTAGTTTTTACACATTGCATGAAAATCATAAAAAGCTAGGTCAGTCTCAGGATATTTTTTTTTTCTGGGGGAAATTCCCTATTATGTAGTGGAGAGCACTACTTGTTAACATGCACGTATTCTGCTTGCCCTACTCTTAGAAATTAATTTCTTATTGTTAAGAAGGACTAGTGCCGTGAAATGTGCTCTCTGACTTCAATAGAAGGGAAAAATTATTAAAAATTCTCATCCAGATACAGACCTGATTATGATCTTTGGACATAATCCACTGGGAGTTTTTCATTATTATTTTTAAAGTTTAAAAAATGAACCTTAGAATATGATCTGAAAAATGAATATAGAGTGCCTTCTTATGCAGAACTGCATTGTAGGAAAAAAATGAAGTGAATGGCAGGTTTCAGCATAACAATATCTGATAAACTGTAAAACCTGCATATATCAAGCAAACTGAAGTTTACAAGAGGCAGACTTCTGTGCACATGCATAAGGTACTGACAACAGACTCGTGCTTGAACATAAATGAGAATTTAATTGACAACTCCCACAATTATCTGAGTAACAATAGTCATGTAATTAGTATAAAAATAAATGTGCAAGCCAAGGATTATTATAGCAAATGCAGTTTTACTGCAACAAAGAGTTGTGACAGGAAGATACTAAATACAAAAATGTGTTTAGAGTCTGTTCTTTAATCATTCTCTACAGATATTCATTTTCCTCTCAGAGAAATCCCAGTGGTTTGTTTGTGCAGTGTTAGTGTGGGGAAAATAGTAGCTGAAGGGTACTTGAAAATGGCCACTAATATGATAATAATTGTGTAAGCAACCAAATGTCTTATCCTAATAAGAAGAGTAGACGAACACAGTATGTGCTAAAAAGATATGCCTTTTCTCAGCTTTGGCTGTAGTTGTATCTCAGATTGCAGCCTGCCAACGCAACCAAAATAACTGGCAGCCAAACTTGCCTGTTCGCATAAGGCTCTCCTGCTTCCCACTTCTATTTCATTTCTATCCCTGTGACAAATGCTAACAGTGTTGGAAATAACTATATATCCACCTGCCAGTGTCATTGAGAAGGAATTTCTGCCAGTCTAATTGAGAAGGAAGTTCTTGGCTTAATTATAGGAAAGAAAGTACCTGGTTGTTTTAAGATCAGTCTAGAAATTGTCAGCTTGCTGCTAATTTCTACTCTCCACGTAATTTGGAGTATAATGCTTCCATGTTTTGAGGTCTTGCAACGTTCCTGGAGATACCATCCATCATTAAGGTAGAAGTTAATAGGATATAGATGTAGAGGAGATAAGAATAAATCCCTTATGCTCCATATTCCTAGCATGAGTATTTTGAAATGTTCACTGTCTAAACTCACACCTTGTATCGCTTTATCACTGGTACCCCTTATATCAAGATCACTTGCAGCCTCAGCATATAAAGTCACCACCTATCAGTCTGCTATTGTCCTCAAGCTAAATGAAACATTCCAGGAAATATCTGTCACTATAAGGTCTGTGAAAAAATGCTTTAGATTTCATAAAGGTGCCATTGTTTACTGTTCTTGGGGGTCTGTGTTTTTGCTATTGTGTCTCCACTTATTTATTTCCTGACTTTTCATTTTAGTTTTTGTTGCATACCTGTATATTGCTATATTACTGAAGTTTGAGTCAAGAACTTCTACATATTCAGATTTTGCCCACAAAATTTTAATATTCTAAATATTGAGGCAAACATACTTTATTTTTCAAAGAACAAAGATATAGTCCCTGCAAAGCTGATCCCTCCCCCACCACCCTCTCTTTATTTTTCAAATGAAGTGCAGCTCCTACCACAGAATTGAAATTAAAATTAATTGAAGCTAATAAAAATTGCCTGGAAAAACACAGTTTAAATTTTGAAGGATATCCTGGAGACAAACAATCTCAGAGCTAAAACATCAGAATGGTTTCAGTGTTCCACTGAAAACATTCCTCTGTTTCATATAAATTCTTTTATAAACTAAAAGACTTTTTGTTGATGCTCCGCCAATTTTGCTTCTTTTGAGGGATCTGGAGCAGATAACTGATCTGGTTGCTGTCTTGAAGCCCCATGCACGCTGGGCATATGTTTTTGGCTCTAGTCAGCTACTTCTTCAGTAACTGCAAATAGATGTATGGAGGAGGATAATCAACCACTGAGTCTGCTAGACTTGGAGAGACTTAGAAAACCATCACAGAATTTGGTGTATGAGGGAGGGGCTTTCCCTCATCAAAGGAAAATGGAAGTTACTTATTCCAGCCAGGAGATCTGATAAAGATATTTGTCTTATGTTATGTAGGATTTTTCACATGATGGTGTCTCTTTAATAATTTTTGTTCAAACAAAAAGGGTTAATAAAAATAAATATAATAATATAATAAAAATAAATAACAAAAGCAGTTATTTTTAACATTTCTGCCAAAAATAAAACAAACACACTGTACAATTTTGTAAAGCCTTTGATAACTGTAAAGCTCTTTAATTTATGTTAATAATTCGTTTTTTTCTTTCATTTTCCTTTCGCAATTGGTCTTTATATTAAAGAAAAAGAAGAAACCTTGAGAAAATAGAAAGCAACTGTTTTCTGTAAGTGATTTTGATTCATTAGATTTCTTTATCCATTGCTCACTCCCTCCCTTCCCTATTAGAACAGTTTCTATCTTATGCCACAAGCAAATGTAATTTCTGTTGTTGCTTCTTTGCAAAATCCAATTTATTATGATGTATTATGCATGCGAGTATAATTGCAGAGGAGGAGTTAAACTGAATGACAGTTTAAAGAGGTGCATTCCTTTGGCTGTGTCACTCAAAAAGAGCAGCAGAAAGAAAAGTGGGACAAATTGATGCCCTGATGAAAGTATTAATCTGCTAAGATTTCAGATGAAACAATGGGACTGCCCTAATCAAGCCGTGTCCTCCAGAGAATAAAATTATGGCAGTGACTTCTGATACAGAGAAAATTACTATAGCCTCAGCAGCAATGCCAGTGATAATACCTACCGGATTCTTTGTGTATACATTACTAGCAATTAAAAAAGTGCATGTCAGTACAAATCTTAGCATAAAGCATTTTTTCCCAAGAAATGTGAGAGTTTTATGCGATCTGGTATAATGAGTTAGTCTTTTGCCATTTATTTTCATAGAAGGAATAGACTAAAGTATGTAATAATAATAAATAAGAGCAAAATAGCAAGGTAGGTAAGTATTCCAAATGAAATCTCTTTACAGAAAATGTGTAACATTTTCACTACATATGACGATAGAGGTTATAAATACAACAAATTATACCTTTGTAATTCTGATGCTGGGGAATGTGATGTATCTATTAAAATAATGGTAACGTGTTTTTTACTTTTTATTTTCTTTAACAATTGTGGTGGTAAAAAAAGAGCTTTTAAAATTAAGCTTTTGTTTTTCACTCTTTACACCACTGAACAACAATTCCTTTGTAATATTTTAGAGATAACTGTTCTGAAAATATTTGGGTCATTTGTTTCTGCACTATTTCTTGAGTTTGTCCCAGACAGCCAAATCAGATGGCAAAAGATTCAGATGGCACAGGAAGATTTAAGCAGTAACCTTTGATGCTGGAGGCTTCTTCGTGTTTTAAACGTTCTCACAGCTGCCTACTGTGGGGAAGGACCTGGCAGTTCAGGATGATTCTTCTTCCCCACTGCCTTGCACTATCCTACTCCAGGTCTTTGAGCAAATGAATGAATTTATTATTGGTCTAAACTACTTACACTGGTCTCTACAAAACAAAGTTCTGCATGCAATGGGAAAGTAAGACTGACCTTTCAGTCTTTAATTTTGTGGGAGTCAGATTAGATAGATCAGCTTTTCAAATGAACAAACAAAATTTTGTGTTGAAATGGGCAACAGAGTCAAACTGTCCAATTGTAGTATCATATTGCCTCTCTTCTTCTGGGATGTTGCATTTCTGAATAAAGAGTTCTGTCCATTTCTACTGAATATAATGAATTAGGCACTGGAAACTTGCCTGTTACTCCTGCAGTCTCTGCTCCTTAAGTATCTAAATATTTGTATGTGCAAATCACCAATTTGCTCATTCAATCATCTTAAGCTATTATTTGTGGAAGCTTGGTCACGCTGTAATTGTGAAAATTATCCCCCTGAACTTTTCACCACGTCTCAGTGTATAAATTCTACAATCCTTATTAAGGACAATATATTTCTATATGAGGAAATTAAGTCAGGTCCTTCTTCCTTGATAAACTGGTTAGGTGTGAATACTACCAGATAAGAAACTAGTCTGACATTGTAGGTGTGGCATTATGAGATCTCTCCAGAAACCCTGAAATGGTGAAAACAGGAACTTTTTTCTATTTTTTTAATAGAGATGTCAGTGTACTGCCATCACCTACTGTCCCAAGAAATATTGAATTTTTCTTCTTTTATCTGGGTTCTGACAAAATCAAGTCTCTGTATACTTATGGACTGAATGGGATTCTGTGATAAAACTTTTATCCCAGTGAAGATCAATTCAATGAAAAAGACCTCACACATAAAAGCCTTTTCTGAGTGCTAGTTAGCAAGTCCATTATAAATAGACTCTGTTTATTATTTCCTCAGAGTTGTCTTATCAAATCCTTATAGAAATGAGATCTATCTAAAAGTGTCTTTAGAAATTGCAAACAGATATACAAATTGAAGCAAAGTGTTGCTATTCATGAAAATAATCTTTTTACAGGATATATTCATACAAAGAGAAATATTATGTTTGGTAATTTCTTTTCAAAGAGACACTTTAGGCTTCTGTAACAAATAGTACTCTTATCAACACACACACAAAAGTCAAGTGACTACAAATTCTTATAGATAGAAGTGTCACAAATATTTCTTACAGTCACAGAGTTGCATGGTCCTGAATAGAGTGGAAGTCGTCAGAAAATAAAACAAAACAAAATCCTTCCAAGTTTTAAGCCCTTTTCATGCCAGCTACCCCAGCTGGTGAAAAAGTAATGTATAAGTATTGGATATGTTTTCAAGGCTGATGACCTAAATTTTCAGAACACTTTTGTTTCCCTCCCTGTTTAGTGGGTATGTGGGTGCCAAGTGCTTGGAACAGTCAAGCCACCAGCACAGGTGAGAGTCTTCTAGCCCAGGCAGCCTCACAAAAAGCATGACTCCCAAAGAAAATGTGAAAGGATTAGTATAATGATGCATTTCCAAAACATTCAGATGCTGAAAGCCCTCCGTGTGCCTGCTCATGGCATCTGTGGCCACCAGCTTCAGGATCATGGATCCACAGAATGGAGACTGCCAAGGCACGGTATTTCACAGCTGAAAGAAACATAATTCTCTCTCTGAAGTTCTGGTACTAAGTGTAAAGCTAAAAAAAAAAGAAAAAAAAAGAAAAAAAGATTAAAAAAAGAAAAAAAAAGGAAAAAAAGGTGTTTGTTTAGAAGTTCCTTTCCATTTCATAGCAGATGAGATATTGCTCATAATAATCATCACTGACTTCTGCTGTGGAAATCCTGGTGTACACATTCATTGAGTAAGGAATCCAGGAATTGATTTTTGAAATCAGTAGCAAAATTAGTATCAATCAGCCAGTCCCTATTTAACTACAGTATTATCTCTGGGTATTTTTATTCTTCTGTTCCTTTGTTAGAATGTCTGTTTGGACAGTGCAGTTGTTACAGATTCCTCTGTAAAGGTCACTCATTTGTTCTCACTGGGAGAAAGACTTTTGGTCAGATAGTTCATTTTACGTAAAAGCAGGCAGATGTGAAAGAATTTGGGGAAATGGTTAAGCAAGACCTATTTATTAAGTCTGGCTCAGTCAAGCATTTTTTACAGTGAAGAGTAACCTTGTTCTCAAAGTCCAGTTCAGAAGCACTGTAATTTCATGGTGGTATCTGTAACTGGAGTCAAAAATGCCTTCAGTGCAACAGTTGTGAAAGGTGGGTCTAATCCTTCCAACCCACACAGATTTAGACTCTTCATGATGCTCTGAATGATTCCCAGTAATTGGTTGTCCAAAGAAACCATACAGGATAGATGGGATCAGAAGTTTATCAATATAATGAACTTCACTGCTCTTTAGGAAGATTTCTTTTTGTGAAAAAAGGAAGGAAAAAGAATATACAACAGCCTTGCAGCAGGTTATCCATAGGATAATCCCTATAATTCAGTTAAGTCATTTCAAAGGTGATTTCTGCTGCCTTGTAAGCATGGCACAAAGAGAAGAGGCTCCATGCACTATTATACAAAAGTGAATCATTCACTGTAAGGTGCCTTTACCTTATTTCTCTACACTTTATAGCTCAAAGAAGAACAAAAAGCACCTTTCTTTTAATGGTATGGTATTCCAGTTGGTATTTAGAGTAAGTGATTTGAAAATAGCTGCTGGTGTTGTTTTTTCATCTGCTACCTGAATGGATAGGTCAGTCTGAAAGAGCTTCCTTCCCTGACATGTAAATAAAAGGTAAAAATGCAGTATCATCTCTTTTTTTATAATCCTTCTATTCACACTGTATCAAGTCTATAACTGAGCATGATTGCTAAAAGGGTCTTGCTGTATATTAATCACTGGTTTAAAAAAATCAGTATCAAGTATTACAGAATTTAATCTGTAGTATTCAATACAGAAAACCCTACTTATTTTTTAGAAGCAGCTGGCAGAATTCTTTTCAAGTACCGTAACTTCCCAAACAAGTTCAGTTTTTACCATCTTGCACTATAGACTGCGTCTATGGAAATAGAAAAATCACAGTTTTTAGAGATTAAAAAAGACCTCTTTATTCATTAAGTCAGCTCCTTTTCAAGCAAAAATATGTTGTTTTCTGTGGAGCAATGCCTTACCATGGGGGACCTCTGACATCGAAGCAGTTCCACAGAACAGCCCTGGCAACACTGCATTAAAGACTTTCAGAAGCCGAGTGTGGGTTTCAATGAATTACAGTTTCTTACCTTGACTTTGACATGGAATGACCCCACACAGTCAGGAGAAGACCAGGACAGAGCAGTCCCCTTGCTTTCACTTGCAGGTGTTCCATGCAACTTGGAGCGGTCTTGAATGTGCTGTGAATTTCATACAGCCCCTTGAAATATCTTCTGGCCTGTGTAATCCCCAGCAAAGAGGAAGGCGAGGCTGGGCAGCCCTGGACAGCAGCAGCCCCAAAGATTCACGTGCTGTTTGCTCCTGCTCCTGCTCTTAGCCCAGTGTTGGGGCTCCGAGCAGCAAGTGGTGTAAGTGCAGCAGAACATCTCTGGGACAGTGGTTCAGTAAGAAGATTAAACATGAATCCAACTCGAAGCTCTGCCATGTGTCATGCAGAATCAGGGCCTCATTCAAGACTGAAGACTTTTTCTTCTACTTTTTGTGCCTTTATGATTCATCTGAGTTTATTTCTTTGTTCTGAAATTTATTAAAAGAAAAAGTGCATATCAAAAGGGAAACAGGTTTCACAATGTTAGCTTTGAAGCTTATAATCTTCCGCAGAAACCTGACTGAAACTTCCAACGTGGTTTGCCCCATAGAGAGAGGGTGAAAACATGATTTGGAGCGGCGTGACAATGGCTGTCATCTCCAAATTCACCAATTAAAAAGAAATTCCTTCTGCTCACAAAAATTCTGCCTGCATTCAATTAGAATGAAAACGTAACAGAAAACTAGATGGATTAAAGAGCACTTGTTTTTCTTTCTCTCCAGTAGCCTAAATTCAACATAATGCGACTTCGTTTTTTCGTTTGTATAGTTCTAGTTCCTCGCTTGCTAAGGCATTTCTTTCCCAGCCATCTTCAGCTACTACAGTTGCTAGTGTTGCCCGCATTCTTTTCATATTGTGTATACAATGAATTCGTATTAGCTATTGTTTATTCTAAACTTCTGACTTTATTTTGCCAAGGCTATCTGTTTTTAAATTAGTAATTTTCGCTCCCTCATGCAATTCTTCTAAATTACTTTTTGGAGTACTGGCTATTAATATTTTAGGTATCTTTGATGTTTTACTTTATAGTCTTCAATTTTATTTTACATTTCACAGGTTCCTAGTTGCAAATAATCCTACAGGCAATTTTCTCACATTGGAACTATTCCTTGAAATATATGCTAATGTAGCAAGGCACTTGCAATACTGGGGGTTAAGTTAATCACCCAAAATGAGCCGTATTACTGTCAGTGGTATATAAAGACATCCCATAGTGAATTACTAGGCAGACTAGCATTAAAGCTCCTTTATAAAATAACACAACCTGAAAGTGTGCAGAAATAAGTATTCCTTTCAGAATCTATTGAGCTAAGGAGTCTGGTTTTTGTTGTTTCTGAACTTGAAGTTACCAAACAAATACAGTATTGGTGTTTTCTTAAAAAAAAAAAAATCTCCATTATAGTTTGAAAAGCCTTTGTGAATTAAAAAACCCCAAACTCTATAAAAAATGTAATTAATGCCTTTATGTTTGTATACTTGCAGAGAAAAAAGAGTTGCCTGCTCTGTTCAAGCTAAGCAGGGCACCCAAATAAGAAATTGATAGATTAAATTACATCATTTAAAATGAAAATAGCAAGGATTCTGTTAAACTTAGACTTATTTGCAATTATCCAGAAGACACGTGCGATAGACATATATGTTAATTTATTCATTATACAGTATAATTCACAATATATGTTTAAATGGACAAATTGAACACTGTTGGAAATGTACCCTCCCCGTTTCTAGAACTAACCGAGGCTAACAAACGAAGTGTCTCTCTGCTCTAGCTGAGCACAGAGATCCATTCAGCTATGCAGGCTGAGGAATGTAGTTAGGATCTTCTGCCACATCTGATTTCTGTTGGTTGCGTCATGTGTAATGGAACAGCGCTGTTCTGTATGGACAGTAGATTAAGAAGGCTCGGATAGTCTTAATCTGTTCTGTCAGAAGGGTACTTTCTCAGCAGACTCACTGCTTGGAGGGAGGCAGCGGTACAGCTCAGGGCTGTGTTTTAAAACAGTAGTACAGCCATGCTTATAATGATTTAGATTTCTGTTTCTTGTGTGGAAAAAAAAATGAAACAAGATTTAGTTACATTGCAGTGATATGTATTTTTATTAGAACAAATATATTTCAAAGCAGAAAAGAATATATGGGAAAGGTTTATGTGGAACACAGTATTTGTTTGCCATGCATATTTGATATGCTTTCATTAAATACGCAATAGAAATGTCAACATAAAGTGCTGTTTAGATCGTCCTATAAAAACAAACTGCATTGGTATTAGAATTGGAATGCACTAATCTTTGGTTAAATACAAGCCTTATTTGCTATCCAGCAAAGAAATGTTTGGTTGTGTGTTGTTAAATAACCATATACTTAATGTAATTTAATTTGCCCTTCATTTATAAAGGCTGATGGAGTGATACTCTGCCAATGTAACCAGCACTTTCCCCTATCATCTGGCATTATATGGGAGTTTTTTCCCCTCTTCACTCATTGACATTCAGTCACTGACAATTATCACCAGCCAATGCTTAACTCAAAACTATTTTTACAGTCTTGCTGAATCACAACCAATCCTTCTTACAAAGAGGAAATATCTTCCATCTCCTCAAGGAATACTTTAGTATCCATAACCTGACATAACCATAACAGATAAATCTATTCTCTAGTAAAGTAGTATTTGAGATAGATGCCCACATTTGTGAGTTGGATTTGAAACTAAATGCTAAACATTCCTAGGTTTGGACATTTTGGTTGCATTATTTGTCTGGATTTCTTTAATTTCGCTGGTATGTTCATACTGACTTAAAAAGTTATTCCTTTCACCAGATAAGGCTCAGGCTTTTAAACAGTATTTATAATGATGGCTTTTATATACTGAAAATATTCTTCTACAACAAGAACAAGAAAGCTACTTGTAATCAGGATATCCAATTAGGAATATAAAATATACCATACAGGATTGTCATCCAAACCTTACCTAGACCAGCAGTTTATAGGGAGCTTTAAACTGAGGTTTATGCCCCGAAGCATAGTAATATCTCTTCCTTATAGCTTTCACAATTATTTCATTCTCTGTAATGTAGTCCTGGATGTTCCTACTGCCTATGTATCTAGTATTTTGGGAGGAGCCCTACTGCACTATATTATTAACGTAATAATATTTTAGAAGGAGTTCCATAGGTGTAAAATTTATCTAAAACCGTCTTTCTACAATCTTAGGGTAGGTTTACCCAGCAATCATTTAAGTGCCTGCAGTGTAATGCAGAGAAACCTGAGCCAGATGTAAATTCAAACACTGGTAGCAATCTAAGCGAGGCAGCACTGAGCTCAGCACAGCCAATTTACTTTGCCGAGAAGCTGAGTAAATTAGCTCCTGCTGAGCTCTGTGCTGCCGTAGCTGAGTGCTGGCAGTACCCGGGCACAGTAGTTTAAAGCCAGTGTGGGTATCTCTGGTGCACTGCAGTCGTTCCTGATGTACTTGCACAGCACAGTGTACGCACACACTTAAATCATTGCCTTCCTGTTCCAATGGGTGGCTTTTTGTTGGGTATGTTCCACCTAAAAATTGCCTAATTTTCTTGCTCTGACATTATTGTTATAATTTTTATCATGTCCCCTTTTCTGTCTTTTTTTTTTTTTTTCAAACAGCAACAGATCCCTTTTTACTTGCTTTTGTCTTTAGCCTCCTTCCAGTTCTGCCATGTGTTTCAAGTTGGAGTGACCAGGGTATGTATCTCCTTCATACAGCTGTCTGTATCTATCACATCCGAAGGTCTCCTGTCTAAATTAATTATCAATATAGTTCCACACAGACTCTAGGGAGATTTGCTTAACATAATGCCATCATGTGTCTGGGCCCAGGAATGTACATAGCAGGTTTACTGCAGCTCAGTGCCCTGAAGAATGTACATACCACACATGTTCCAGAACTAAGGAGTTATAGTGTGCACAAGATATGCTGGCAAAAATTTAAATCGACAAGGGTAATTAGAAATAAATTTTGAAAATTATCAGGAATAACTGATGTCGAATCATTCTTATATTCCCTTTCCAAATGTTGGTATGCCTTTTTTCTTCTCTCCTTTTCTTGTTCCAATTTTTTCATCCTTATGTACTCTGCCCACTGTGAATCTGACTCTTTAAAAATGTGCTTTGATAGATACAGATCCTCTCAGCTCATTTAAAGCACAGAACGGTTATGCATTTCTTATGATAGAATAATTCAGCGCATATCTTGGTACGTAAGAAATACAAAGAAAAAGTAACACAAAATTTGTCTCATTCAACAAATTTATTACAGTAATTTATTACTTTATATAGCTGGTGAAATAGATACTACTACAAAAGGAGCCAGGCAAATAGAGAGACATGCAAGCAGGTTGCTGTACTTTATTATTTTTGAGAATCAATGAAAAATTATAATCCTTGACAAAAATTCTAAACTTTGATGAGAGGAAAAGGCCACAGGAAAAAAAAGGAGCAAAACAGTACTGTATTTAGGGATTTCATTACATCCTTCATTAAAGATCAGAACAAAAATGCAGGATTTTAATAATAAGGTATAATTCAAAATAAATTAGACAATTAGAATAAAAGTCTCCTTAAAATAATGAGATTTGTGTGCCATACAATGACATTTGTTGTTTCTCCACTCCAAAATATGGATGTTTTGGTCAATATTATGAAGTTCCAAAAATGCTGTTCTGCCAAGGGAGGCTTTTATCCCAGCAAAGACTAGCCTGGACTGCAAGGCATTGGTGAGCACTGTGAACTCCTGCCACTAAGAAGGATACAGCTTGTCCTTCAGAATAGATTGGCAGGGAGCATATACCTTAGCTGTCCCAAATGCTTTTTGGAAAAAAGATGTAAATTTTTTCCCTTTAAACATTATCTTTGCAGAGAAATAACAGGCAGTAAAATGGGTGTTAGCAAAACAGGAACATCCTGCCCTCCAGGCTTTTTCAGAAAGAAATGTATTTCATTGCCATTTGAAATGACCAGAGACATATATCTGTTTGCATTCTCATATCACAAGCACCTAATCAAAATGGTATGAAGAGACAGGGAAAACCATTACCAAACTGAGCCCAAATATGCCCAGTTTCAGCCTGAGAGAAATTTGTAGCCTGAAGTTATAAGCCACTGCAAATAGGTGTTTATAATAGAAGTGGCATCTTAACCTTATCTGTAGTGGCAACACTGCTTTGCTATAATATTTCCTGTCCTAGCATCTGTGAAATTGTAATCTGTCCTATGGCTGGTAACTGAGGAGATGATGAAACCCAGGGATATACTCTGAAATACCTTAATTTATCTGTACTAGGTTTTTACTGACACATAAAAAGGGAAGGTGAGCAGGGGGCGAGGTGCTGATGTCAGGTGAGTGCCTCTGATGCGTGTGTGGGAGAAAGGGAAACAGGGTACCAGACCACTGTCTGCATCAGTCACCAGATTATTTTATAATTCCTCAATTTTTTTAATTTTTTTTTCCCAGCAAACATGCACCAAAATTGTTCATGATGTTTGAAGGTTTAATCCATAATACTTGGTTTTCAGCCTAGTGGACCTACAAGCAAGTCAGTGTAGGACATCGCAGTCCCGCTAATGAAGATGTTATCTCTGGAAACTTGCTGCATTGCTCAGCATTAATCCCATCCAACTGCCAAATAGTGGTATGTGCTACACTGATTCTTTGTAATTAAAATAGCTCTTCCATTACTGCCTTTATGAAGTAGACATGAGGAGAGAGCAGTAATGCTATCTCTAAAAACCGTCCTGGTAAATACTTTTGTGGTATGACCACCTAGTTATTTTTCTCTTCTAAATAATTTGTTGCCTTACTGACCTCTTTGTAACTTTTCTCATATAAATTATCTTTAGTGGTCCACCAAATTAACTTGTTTTTCAGACTGTTATGTTTCTACTCATTAGCTCACAGAAATGTTCAAGGAGATAGGATTTGACTCCTTAAGTATTGTCTTTCAAAATTAACCATTTTCCTGTTCAAACAAGGACACTTAAATATATTGAAGGTACAAGTGATGTAAGCCTTGAAAGAAGTCAGGATTTTAAGCTTTGGTAGAGAAAACTTTGACTGAAGTAGTATCTCATGTCTTTACCTAGGGTGAGGACCAGACAAGGTAGAACTTCAGTCCTGCTGTCAGTCTGCAGGACTGTTCAGACTAATCTGGTGAAGCACAGGATTTCATTCTCTGCAGACGAAAGGAATTGACAGAAATTTCTGCCATCCAAAATCATTAAGTTTGAACAACTCCACTTAGCATATCTTTCTGCAACCAGTTTTCATTTATTTCATATTCATAACACAGAACTGCTAGCATGAAGAGGTCTCTTTTGGACAGTATGCAATGTAACATGTACCTAGCCCTCTGGCCTCATTTTCTCAAAAATTACCCATGTTAATACTCTGCTTTATCCCTATAATACCTTCTGGTTCTCTCACAGCTCTGTGCTCTGTGAGTGCTCAGGCAGATACAAAGCAGTCATCAATGATTTCTCAACACCTCATATTATTTACACTTCTGCTAATTCTGGGAACTAGTTGAGTATAAGGACTAAATTTGCCTGTGGGTATATAGTTTGTTAGTGGCCCTGAGGACAGCCCATGTAGGCAGAGTTGGAGAGGCAGTCACTCTGTGTGTGCACGCACAGGTGGTCACGTCTTGAAACATGGAACTCTCTGCCTTTGCGAAAAGAATAGTTTTATTTCCCATATATATATGACATTTATACAAATTCCAAATACACTATCCACATGTATTATTTTCTGAATGAGTATAGAAGTTTATGAAGGGCAATATAAAATAGTAGATATTTTGGAAAATGGGGGAAATCCTAAAACAGAGAAAGTAATATAGTTATAAAATGCTTTCACCTTTAAACCAAATCTGATTGTCTGGAACATTCAACACTGAAATTGCAATTCATTACTTTCATGAGAAACTTTACAGATTCTTTCCCATATTGTATCTTGTAACACTATTTGCCCAATTATCAAAAGACTGTTTCAAACTGTTTTGATTTTTTTCTTAGTAGTGAATTTTATTTTTTTAATTGGTATTACAATTTCAGCTCTCTTCCTGCAAAAAAATGTGATTGCCCTGTAAATAATGTTTAGATAAGCTGGTCGCTTATTTGAAATGGCAGTTTTTCTAATACTTGTTAGGACACTTTAGAGTAGCTCCAACACAGAATTGCCATAATATTTCCCATACTGTTTTCTACATATCTTGACACTCTTGTGCTGTCCATTATCCAGATGTCCTTCACTACCAAGATAATTCTCTGAACAGGTCCAACAGTGCTGGAAATGCCACCTAAAATTGGATGACGAGAGATAATTTCTTGTTTTACTGGTTTACAATAAGCTGTACCCTCTTTGGCAGAGAAATAAATGAACTCAGAGACTTTTATCAGTTGTTTGGCTGGCATGTGTTTGCATAGGCCTAAATACCTTGTTTGCTTTCTGAGGTCTTGATACAGACTGCAGCAGCATCCATTAGCACTGGGTAAGACTAATTGTAGCTACACCCTTCCATATTAGAGTGGCTTTGCAGAACTCTTTGTTTGAGAGAATCCAGTTGGCTATTTCTTGTCAGTCTGTCTCATATCATAGTCTCAAGCTATTAGTTAAGAAGATGCCAGACCTAGAGGGGTCTTCTGGAGCAAAAATACAATCATATTCACCTTGGTTGATTTCCTCTGAAACGAGGAAATAAACATACCAGAGATTCAAGAAGGACAATCCTAAGAGCCTACTTTTGGCGTTCAAAGTGCACAAGCTTTTTCCTCTATCTGGGTAGGAACAAAAGTCTGAGATATTGAGTTGATTTCTGATTAAATTCTGTAGCATTTGGTAAATAAATCTATCCTTTTAAAGTTATATGTACGTATACAAAATATATGTAAATCAAACTGTTTTGCCTTAGTGAAGCTATGCTAAAAACATCCTTTAAAAGCAGACATTGAAAAAAGGCATTCATTGAAATTCACGCCTCTGGAAATTATGCGTTTATATAACAAGTTTGATGTGGTCTTTCTTACTGGTGAGCTAAACTCTGAAGTGTGCAAAGAAGCCCCACTGCCCCCTCACCACTTCCCCCCCCACACTCCCTCCTTTCAACCCATAATCTTAAGTAAAAAAACATCTGCTTCTCTCTAGTGGTTACTTTTTAATTACCTTGTGTGCCCTAATTCTTTTGTTAAGAAAGTTTGATGTTTCCAAGACCAGTTATAAACTGAAAAATTGCTAGTTTGTGAGCTAGAACTGAAGTCAGAGTTCAGGTGTTGATCTCAGAAAAGAAAATACTGAGGATTGTGGGGATTATGCTCCTTCAACAAAATTACTTTTAAGACCTCCAAAGATACAAAATTATTTCAGTGACATGCATTAGTGATAATCAGTGTGTGTTGCTGTGGTGCAGTAGAAGTCAGGACTGAACTTCACAAAACTCTTTCAACCTTTACTCTCTAACTGTATAAATGTGAAAGTAACAATAAATCTTGTTGCCAGTTGCTTCCACATCTATTAGCAGTCAGTCAGCTGCGATGTGAACAGCATTGTGCACAATATGTGCAGCACAGCCAACACCCATTAACTATCTCCCTAGTTTCTCCTGTGACTTAGAGAACATGTCATTTTTCCCCAGTGAGCAGCCTTTTCAAATGTTGAATTAGTAATATTAGCACCAAATACTACTAATTTGTCAGCCAGGCTGTGTTTTTCCAAGGTGTTCACAATGGGGTCTGATAACTGCTTTGTAGTGCAGCAGAGCAAAGATGAAAATTCAAAAACCCCTATAAATTATTTGTATAAGACACAAAGAAGTGGTGTAAATTTTTTTTTTTACATTAAAATAGTAAGAAAGTATCTTAAAAAAATAGGGAAGTAGAATTTTAACCCTATCCAGCAATAAACTTAAACACATGCTATTATGGAAGTATATACATAAATTCTGTGAAGAAACTGAATTAGAAATAGGTTTTCAAAAAGAGTATTGTCAGGTTCTCTGTATTTTCAGATTTTAATGGCTAGCTTGAATAACATTTATCCAGAAGAAAAGAAACCTCTCTGCTCTAAGTAACAAATTTCTATTTTATATCATCTGTTCATTGTTTGCATACAGTTTTCATTGACATCAGTATCTGAGTAAATAATCATGTGGCATATGAAACTGAAAAGCACAAATGGATCAGGGTTGACAGTTTTATTTTTCTAATCAGTTTTCCTATGCAATTCTTACAGGCAAATGCACATACACACCTACATGTGAAGCCATAGACCTATAGATAGACTTGTATCTAATTTTCATAAATACATAACATCTACCTTAAGTAATAACATGACATTCAATAGACAACAGAGGTCTGCTGTGGACATCTGAAAAATTAATTCAGCTCCTTTCCTTTCATGATTTTTTTTTTTTTTTCAGTTCATGCTTAGTCAAATACAGCATACGGATGATACATAAGTATGGGTTGTTACAGCTTAAACTATCTGTAGTTTTCCACATTGCAAGATTCACATCAGGGCAGCATTAAGCTGATTGATTTAACACAAGGAGGGAAAGGGAAACACTTTGGTGGCTAGGAAAGAGGCATAGGAAGTCTTTGCCAGAATTGTCTAAAAGTTGGAAGGAAGCTTGTGAATTATTTGTGATTATCCAAGGAGTTTTGTCCACATCTGTACAGCACTATTTTGTAAGGAGAGAAGCTGTAATTTAACTGAAGAGTGGATGGCATTATAGGAATCCTGACTGCAGGGAGAGCATATGTTACTGAGCAGCTTTGTTATCTTGCACTCCCTGGAAGGTTCCTCATTTCCAGGACTGGAGAGCCAGCTGCCACACACGGGGAAGGGCCACAGCATGGGAGACTGAATTCTGTCTTCTGTGACTGCCAGTCATTTCTCAACTGGACTAATGAATTGGTTCCAATTTCTGAAGGAGCCAGAGAAGTCTACAGTCTGCAACTTGAATGTCCTTCCTAGTTTTTCAGGTGGATCATTTGCGGATTTTGATACAATTTTAGGAACAGTTCCTGTGTTGCTTTTCTGTGCTTTGAAAGGAAATAGGGAAACTTGTAATGTAGGAAAAAACGTGTTTTGTCCCTGTATCAATGTTGAATGAAAAAAAATTAGTATGTGAGTGAGGACTGTTGTGTAAGTTCTGTTCTGTGAGTTATCACTGATTTACTTGAACCTAGGCCAGTCACTGGCAAACACTTTCAGTGCTATATAAACTGAGTATCTAAATCCATTTTAGACAACTGGTCTGACTAACATCCACAGATCTCTCCAAAATAGTGACTCAGGCATGTCCCTGAAGATTTGATAATCCAGAGAGAGGAACATGGCCCAGGGATTATGGAAATAAAATAAATGTCATTGCTCTTTAAAATGTGATCTGGGGTGCTTAACATCTAGTTCCCAGTTTGGTCATTACCCTTCTGGACCCACTGTGTATGTCACAGATCTAACACAATTTTGACTTAAAGTTGTTTTGCAATGTTAGCCAATATTTTTAAAACACTATAAGTTCTTCTGTGAAAAATTCTACATACATAAATGTACTGCCCCTTGCAGAATATATTAGATACTATCTTTCCTTTATTTTGTCTGAATTTTGAGAAAGAGTTAATGAAATTATTCAGCACTAGAAGAGCTGAAGCAATGATAGTGGTGGTAAAAAATGCCCCTGTGCAAGAATGCTCTGTTTTTATTGGAGTCTTCTGTTTTATGCTAAGCAATTGCCCTGTGTTTTAATTCCCTCATAAAGATCACAAAATAAAAAAGGAGGAAAAAAAGGAAAACAGAAGAGTATATGCTGTAAATGTTATGTTCACATATTTTTTTTCCCCACAAAGAAAAGGAAATTGCCAGAAGTGTTGATTTGTTTTAAACCTTTCAACAATTGGAGATTATTGAAATACTAAATTACTGGCACACAAGAGAACTAGATGATTGTTGTTCCACATTTAAAACACAAACCAAATGATGTCTGAGAAAAAAACAACTGCAGCAAATATTTTGAGTCTTAATTATCAAGCTGAAAAGGCTGATGAACAAAAGAGAGAAGGGGGGGAGATGTGTGGAATAGTGAACAGAAGGACAAACACGTTAAAAAATATTTTAAAGCCTTTGTCAGGCTCAAAAAGAGAAACAGACTTAATTATTATTTTCTCTTCGTTCCATTTTGGGAGCTTTATCTGAAACTATAACTTACAAAGAGCAATTATAAGCAAATGGCACCCAGCATGAATACTTCTCTGTGATTTGATTGTCTCATCCTTGGCTCTTACATCAGCACAATGATGTGATGCCCACTGGAAACCAGCATGACTAGAAGTGTGGAAGGGAAGCCATGCAGTGATTTAAACCTATAGTTTCATTTATCTGCTCCATATGGAATTGCAACCTGGACAACAGTATCAATCCATTAAAATGAAAGGCTTATTCCAGTGGAACCTGGCTAGATTAGTTAAAGTATTCTGCAATTCATGGAGAACAGCAGAGAATATGGAAATAATTTCCTAGAATAATCCAGAGAATTAGTTTATGTTTCTCATATAGATCGCTAGGGAAATAATTTAAAAGCATTTTTAGACATCTTCCATTTTCTGTTATGAGCCTTTGGATTTCCACAGTTTGAGAGATGTGAGGCTTAAAAAACTAATTGCAAAACATAAAAATGCTCAAGTCTAATGGAACAAATCAGACAGAAAAAAGATTTCGATACAGAAAGATCAATGTTGGACTGGAAGCTACAGATTTTACGTGTCTTCCTCTCAACATCTTCCTTATACATTCTCTTTGTTCCTGTTAGCTTACTAATTAGCTGTGATTTTTTTTTTTAATGCCCCTTACACTGGGTTAATTTTGTCTTACTCAACAGCAGGGGTTTGTGTAATAATAATTCACATAGCAATGTCAATGATTAAAATCCTTTCATTAACATGGTACCTTAAAGATAATGAATGTGAAGCTTTTAGCTAACCCAATCTCTAGGCTCAGAAAGGCAGTTTCTGCAGAAAATAATAAAAAAAAAATCCTTGTACAGATTAGCTTTTGCCAGCAGAACAAATGAGATCTTTGTTTGGGTCTATTACAAACACAAAGTCATACAAATCAAAGAGCATTTATTATGAATACAATGATGTAGCATGCTTCTCTTGACAAAAGAATTCTAATAATGTACTTCAAGAATGCAAAACAGGCGTTCAGAAGTGCTAATTTTCTGGCATTTTTTGTAGACAGCATTGTCAAGGCACAGATAATCAACTGCGGGGTCAGAGTGCCTTGAGCTGAATGTTGTCAGAGATGTGGTGGAAGGTGCTCTGGGCTGGGTACGTCATTTCTCTTCAGTCCCTTCAAGAATTTTAAACAGGTTTATCTGTCAGTATACAAGAAGTGAGGTTCAGTAATTAGGGACATGAGATGAATTATCATTTTGAAAAGTTTTAATAAGTGCCAGAACAACTGTTCTACTGAATTTGCTGTCTTTTCTAAAAAAATACCCTTCCACCTACATTCAAATGATTCTTACATTTCATTTTTACTAAGTGCGAAAGATGTTTGCTGAATGAATTCATGAACGTACAAATAGTATAACTAATAAAGAAAGATGCCTTAGCAGCAGCAGCAGCAGGATAACACCACTGAGAAGACCAGGAACAAATCAGTCACAGCATTCTTAATATATATACCTTAATATACTGTGCTTTCACTTCTGCAGGTCAAGTTGGGGTTTTGAAAACTAATATATAGTGTATCTGTATTTTTTACCATCTCATTGTACTAGATAGCTGGATTTATTTTAATGTCAAATAACATTTGTGCAATAGTCAACTGATTTATGTTTTATTAAATTCTGATTTTAACAGGTTTATGTGAGAACTAGGGGAAAAACCTGTCCCTGACACTATCTTTTCCAGTTAAGACTGTAGAATTTTTCTATATTTTAAACTATGTTTTTCCAGTGTAATGGACACTTCTAAATCTCAAGTTAAGGGGTCATGCTGCAAAGACTCAAGCAAATCCATGTCATTATAAATATAGATGCTGAATTAATCTGTGTACTTGCTAAGCCTCTACTGTACTGAGGCTTTTAGCAATTGATCAATATGAACAGAATTTCTCAACAAATGAGCTCAGCTGACATTTTCAGTAGGGTGGTAGCCAAATGGGTCTTTCAGATTGTCTCTCTGCTGTGTCATTCACTCCAGTAAGTAATTCAAGAAGGAGGTCAGTGGATGGGTAGTTAGTGGGAACACTTACTGCAGTTTGTAGCTTCTCTGTAATTTTCCTGGGCATAATTTCATATATTTTTGTCTTTAGTGCATTGCTGTTCCCATTGCTCTCATAAGCACAAATAATTGCTTCCATTTTTTAAAGGAAAGAAAGCAGACGATAGCCCCCTAGAAAGCTGAGTCACTAAGCTGGCTACTTAAATTAATATAAATATGACTAAGTAAAAGTTTCATCTGATAAAGGCATTAATATGAAAACTGGAATAAATGTTTTTGTGTAAGAGACTGTCAAGACAAAGCTTAAGGGTTCGATTTGCCCAGCAAGATGCAGAAACAGTGAAAATCCTTAATCTCATCTATGCAAACATCGTGTATCGTGTTATTTTTTCCTCATATTTTGGCTTACAGGCAATAATAGCCTGATAAATTTGGTTCAACTGAGCAGAGTTCTATACACTATGTACCTTGCCTTAATAGCTCTCCTCTGAAAAAAACACCTGCACTGATCCATATAGATTCTTATTTCCCAGAATGCTTCACAGCCCAAAAAAGTGAAAAGAACACCTTGTTCTCAAATTGAAACCATGCTGCAAAATATGGAGCAGCTACAGTTTCTCTGAGCTTCACAGATGAGGTGTTCTCCTTATGGGATGTTTCAGCACTCTGCTACTTCCTCTGGCAGAACAGATTGTGATGCTGGATATGGCCTCTTGTTGGGACCAGGGAAAAGTTTTAGAAGGTGCAAGAGAAGTGTCCAGGCATGTGGGGACTGAAGAGGGAATGTGGTACATAGAGCAGTCACAGTTTTATTTCTCGTAAATTGGAAAATAGCCCTTTTTACCTACTTAGAATATGTGTGGCTTAAATGTGACTCAAGACCAGCTTTACCACTTGCCTTGTTTTCATGTTCACTCTTGATATCTGTCTCTGTTGCACTCCAAAACATAGCTTATCCTGTTATGCAATCTGAACAAGAACTTTGTATGTTTCTTTGGATTTTATTGGCAAAAATCCATGAGTTGTTCTGAAGAAATAACATATTGAGTTCGCAACCATAATTATCTATTCTTTTATAGCAAATACTTCCTAGACTCTTAATAACATCATTGAATACCACAAAAGGAATTCATTGGCCCTGATAGAAATTGAAATTTCCATTTTGTCAGAGACAAAGAAAAGGCTAAACCAAACTCTAAAGTTCTTCTGCAAGTCTACTTTGAAAATGCCAATTTGTATCTGTTTAGTATTTAAGTAATATTTTCTGGTTTAATATTTTGAATGTGTTTGGGTTTACTTCTATTATTTACTTTTATTATTTAGTACTCATGGAGAAAGAAGTGTTTGAAAGACTCTCCACTCCTGTTCCAGGGATGTCATCTCAGCTCTGTATTTCACTGATTTCATCTTTCTTTTTTCCATTTGGACATGCAATGCTCCCCTCACCCTTCTAAAAAATATGAACTTTTTCTCATCAATAAACCTTTTCTTAAAAGAATGGGCTCAAATGGATCAACATCCAGACCTCCATCTCTGTCCTGGATGAGCTGAGCTCAACTGAGACATAGATAGTTACCTATCAGGAGATAGCTGCTCCAATCTCTTTTAAATCATGCTATGCCAATCATTTCTTATTGAATTGAAAAATGTGTATCTTATAAGACTTATCATTTTCTTCTCAGCCTGCAGATGTGTGAGAGTGTATCATATTCAGTAAAGACTACTAATAAAAAACCAGACCTATTTTTTCTATATATATATTGCCATGTTCTGATAGACATTTCAACTTCTATGGCAGGTGGAACAGCGTACATGATAAAAGAGACAGGAAATCAAGTGAAATTGAATACATACAATTGCATAGTGGATTAAGGAGATATTCTTCCCCTAGAAAATATTTTTAAGCAGCTTATAGCTCTATGAATGGGGATCATTCTCCAGTTATTAGAAAGACATTGGAATAATGTGATTTTTTAATTTTTTAATTGAGAAAAGAAATATTAAGATAAGTAAATAAAAAATAGCTTCAGAAAGTGAAATAATTGCTAGTTTTGGGGGGGTTTTCTCTGAAATGTTTGGCTGGGATATTAGGGCTTCTCAGTAGTCCCAATTTTGTTGCAATAGAGTTTATTTTCTTCTTAGTACCAGGTACAGTGCTGTGGTTTTGATTTAGTATGAGAATAATGTTGATAACACACTCCTATTTTAGTTGTTGCTAAGTTGTGTTTATTCTAAATCAAGGATTTTTCAGTTTCCCATGCTCTGCCAACGACCAAGGACACAAGAAGCCAGGGGGAGCACAGTCTGGACGGCTGGCCCAGACTGGCCAAAGGGATATTTCATACCATAGGGTGTCATGCTAAGTATATAAACTGGAAAGCATTGGCCAGGAGCCCCCACCTGGGAGGCTGTACATCAGCTAGCAGGTGGTGAGCAATTGTACTGTGCATCACTTGTTTCTCTTGGGCTTCATTCCTCTATTGCTGTTGTTAAAATATTAATAATATTTAAAATATTGAGAATATTAGAAATATTGAAAATATTAAGCTGGTTTTTTCTCTACCCAAGTCTCCTCCTCATCCCACCAGGACAGGGGAAGTGGAGCAAGTGAGCAGCCACGTGGCATTTAGTTGCCAGCTGTGGCTAAATTGCAGTATAAGTATATTTGGCTTTTGTGGCTTGTAAGCTTGTGGAGCTTACAAGAGGCCCCATTGCAACCAGCACAGCACTGTCAGTCCTTATCTTCTGGGCTGGGATTTCATTTTGGTATGTCATTTTAAACAAAGATAACCTTCACAATGGAGTTTGTTGCACATTTTTATGAGCTCTGCCTCACTGAGCCTACAGCCTACAGCCACAGCCTACCATTCTGGAACAAAACTTTTGCATCTAATGAGAATAGTGAAATCACACCAAGGAAAATTAATGGCCAGTCCTTTCTACTGGTTCTGTAAAGACTATGACTTCAGCAAAGCTGAGTCAGTGTTCATGCTGCTATTTCTGCCTGGAGCTGTGCAAGATTTTATATTTCTATAAATTTGGTCCAGGGGAAACATATTTACACAGCCAAAAGCCAGTAGATGAGTAGATCAGGATTTGGTCCCCTAAGTTGAAAGAATGCAGCCTGTATGTGGTATAAGTAGATAGATACTCTGTCAACTACAGTCTGTATCTTGTCCTTGTGACAGACCTTGCCTCCAGTGAACCTTGACTTCTTTCATGTGGGGTGTAGTGATCTAGATGTATCCTAAATCCAAAGAGACTATTGCCCCATTCTGATAGACCTTGGAACAGCTAAATAAAAAACTGAGAGGAAAAGGAAGAGAGATTTATAATACAGAGATTGGCACAGTTAAAGTTTTCTTGATTCCTTAACAAAAATGTAAGGCTTTCTGCTTTGTGGAACAGAAGCACAGGACAGACTATAATTCCTTAAAGTAACTATTCTGACATGTAAAACCTTTAGCTGAATCAAGTCTTTGCTGTTTCCAATAGGGAGAAGAGTTGCATATAACAGAAAGATCAGGTTCTAAGATCAAAACCCACCATTCTCCAAGTAAAAATACTCTGAAAATATTTTGGAGGGATTGCTTTATTTCTGTGGGTTTTACCTTTAAGAGAAAATATCAGATGTATGGAATTCCTTCCCAAACATAGTTTCTATTGCAAATGCTAACTGGTCCTTCAACAATTATTTGAAAATGGCATCGTCTTACTATTTGACAGGAGTTCAGATTTTATGTTTGTGAACTCTCTGTACTGTAGGTGTTATTTTATTGTCCATTGTTCAGAACATCTCCATCTGGTGAAGAAAGTTGAAGCAAAGATGACTTGCAAAAATTAATAAACACTCAATACAACTTTGTGCTGTAACCTGTGCTCCTTTCCTTACTATTCCCAAAAAGATAAGATTCTTAGGGTGTGTCTGAGTACAATACTATGGTTTAACTCATAGAAATGAAATCCTCTGATTGTCAGGTAATGATTTTATACCTTTCTCATGGACTGGAGCCTAAACAGGAGTCCATAATTAAATGATTATTGCAGAATTAGTTTGCATTAAAATGAATTTATTTTAATAAGCTGTACTACTTGCCCAAATGAAAAGCTTAGTGCTCTGAAGGACCTCCTGAAAAGAGCAGGGAATAAGGTCTGTACAGCCAATATCTTTTCTGTTAGTGTAAGTTACTGATTTAATTATCTATGGTTAAAGAATGAGAGAAATGTACCTGAGCCAAATATGTCTTTAAAAACATACAATAATAGTAATTGCCTCATATCTTTATAATCAGAATGGGAAAAAAAAAAGAAAAAGAGAGAGAAAAAGCATATTTGTTAGAATTTCTTGGGTTCAAAAGAGTCCTTTGATGTGGAGTTCACTATTGGCTGTTACAAATGCTCAAAATGCACACGATAGCACTTAACAGCTTTGTTAATAGGTTGGTGAGCAAGGATGTTATCCGGCAGTCTCTTGAATTCAGTGCCACACCCATTCTCCATATTCTCCCCCACAATTCATGTCTGTCTTGATTTCACATGGCTGGAACAGTTTTTGAAGTTCATTTATACTGCTTTTAATTTGGCTAGGTGAATCACAACCAAATTATGTGAATGATGTGTTCCTGCCTTTATCTGCACTTCTGGCTTTTTGTGGTCCTGTATCATAATGATCCCTAAGGTAACCTAAGTTTCTCCCACAGAACACTATGGAGAACTAATCCACCATAACTCAAAAACCACTTTAAGAAAAGGAACAAATTCCAAGGCAGGAAGTTGCGCTACTTGAACTCACAATTGCATAGATTACTCATACTGACACTCATGAGTACAAAATGGGCACATACATTTGTGCAAGTGAAATGGAATAAGGCATAGGAAAGATATAAATAGGATATGATCTCCTTTTAGCATACATCCTGCAAGTAACTGCGTTATTGGTTCTACTCCTCTCAGTAATTTTCAACATCAGTAGGTCAAATTCAGTAGCAATGTTTCAATTATATACTGGTAAATGATATTATGATAAATCTCAGGGCCTCCTCTGGAAGAAAGTTAAAAATGATATCAACTATGAACTCTTTCTAAATGTATTTAGATACATCTCTGAATTTGATGCTGTCTGTGTTCATGTCAATATAGATCATGGTAGATGATTTTATTGCAGAATATGTTACTCTGAAACAACATTATTTCATAATCACTGAGTGGTATTAGAGTGGTCTTTGCTTTGCTGCAGTTAAATGGTGGTGATGGTGCAATGATGGACTTCAACACAGTGACAGAAAAAAGGGACACATAAGTCATCCTGAGTGTAATAAATGCTTGAGAATCTGACAATAACAATTTGAGAGTCAACAGGGAAGCTTGGCACGACGAAGTGCGGTGAATCAGGATGATCAAATGATTTTATTAGTTTGCTTTTATTAGTCAGATCTATTTTCATTTCTTTAATATGACCAGGGAAAAAAGAAGTAATTGTAATCAGTTTATCAAATACAACCTTGGCAGGGAGTATGCCACTGGTAACTTGATTCTGTTCTAACTGAACACGCTCTGTTTTTGACCAATCTTCAGCATTCAGGATCATTTCTTTTAAAATGTCAGGAAGATGAGTCAGAGTAATAGTTTATTTGCTTTGTTTTCGTGTTGTATTTAAAATAAGCTCAAAATCTGTTTCAGAGCTGGCCTCGTTGCCAGCAGACATGGGACAGCTGAAGCTTAAAAAACTGAAAAATATCTCAATTTATCTTCAGACCACCAGCTGAGAGTCTATCATGGGCAGTCACAATCTAAGCTTTGCTACTGCCCCTGCCCTATCCCCTTGCCACATGAACTTCACCTAAAATAATCACACACTCAGTGGGAGAGTAGGGATTCTGTAACTGTGATAGCTAATGCCCAAGGCTCCCCTAAGCAGTGATGAACAATTATCATAAACTATTCCAAATTATAGACTGAAGGCACAGTGATGGAGACTTTTGTAGACTGGACTGAGACAATTACCAAATGAAGGAAAATATTATTATTTTAGGAAATGTAACATTTTAATACATTGTGAAAAATGATGAGGGAATAATAAATGGAGGGCATAAAAAGCGCTAATAATAAAAAGGAGCTTGGTGAGAAATCCCGCTGTCATATTTGCATTTACCCTGAAACTAATGCCGTGCACATTTTTGAATGCAAATAATTCACATGAGGAAGCAAAATGAGGATGTTAATAATCATTTTTCCCTTAATGAGAAGCTGTACTTTGATTGAAAGGAGCTTTAAGGTGGCCTAAACTAGGCCTAACAAAGGAGCTTTTGTGAGAGCTTTTTTTTGAGACTTTAAAGGAATGAGTTAGAATAATATTCTGTCACTTAAAATCCCCAGCATTAACATTGTTATCACAAATCTTATTCCAAATTAAAAAAGACGTGTTAGGAAAATTATTCATTCCATGTGGGATTTTCTTTTTCACTGTAGCTATTAACTTAAAATGCTTTTTCTTTTGGGAACATCTTAAGATTATAGGTTCTTTTTCATTTTTTTTCTCTTTCTTTCTTTCTTTCTTTCTTTCTTTCTTTCTTTCTTTCTTTCTTTCTTTCTTTCTTTCTTTCTTTCTTTCTTTCTTTCTTTCTTTCTTTCTTTCTTTCTTTCTTTCTTTCTTTCCTTCTTTCCTTCTTTCCTTCTTTCTTTCTTTCCTTCTTTCCTTCTTTCCTTCTTTCCTTCTTTCCTTCTTTCCTTCTTTCCTTCTTTCCTTCTTTCCTTCTTTCTTTCTTTCTTTCTTTCTTTCTTTCTTTCTTTCTTTCTTTCTTTCTTTCTTTCTTTCTTTCTTTCTTTCTTTCTTTCTTTCTTTCTTTCTTCTTTTTCTTTCTTTCTTTCTCTCTCTCTCTTCTCTCTTCTCTTTTTTTTTTATTCTCATTCACAAAATAGATTGCTGTATCAGCTCTTTATCTCAAGGCTTCCACACCAAGGCTGTAGGTTGCCTTCCTCACTCTTTTACCTTGTGAAAGCCTTGTTAGCCTCAGATGGCTTAAATGGCAACTGGCCTTCTGAATTTGACTGGAGTCTTCATCTTCTTAGTGCTGCACAGAAACAGTTGTGAATTTTATATGAAAAATTTCATGAATTGAAACTATGTTAAGTCAGGTCTGAAAACACCATTTCCAAACATCAGGAATATGGAAATATTGGATTAGACTGACGGCACTTTGCCGGTCTTGGCCCTCACCTTTTCATCTGTTCATGACAAACCCCAAGGGGATATAATTCTATTAAATTAAACACACTTTCTATTAAAAGGTGGTGAGCCAGACTGATTCATCCCTGCATGGCCTGAATCTTATCATTTGCTCCAACAGGGGAGTATAGTATAATTCTCTGTGAGTCATCAGCAGCTCACTGAAGAGCTAATCAAACATTCTTCCCTGTCACTGCATGTATGCTGGAAGACAGTGTTCGTGTTTTCCGTGAGGAATTCCTGCAAATGGTGTTTGACTTCTCCTTGTGTGTTTGTTTTCAGTAGGTATTTTGCAAACAGCCTGTGGCTTATGTGTGCACTGCGCTGCATGTGGCGTGTGACTGATCACTGGTGTGTCGTGTGGTGCACTTTCTCTTTGATTGCACCTGTTTTAGCAGAAAAATGCAAAACGAATATAATGAAGCAAATAATAAATAGGAGCAGTAGAAGAGTCTTGGTCTTCAAACTGCCCCACATGGGCTGCCTCCCCCAGAATTCCTTCCTCCTATTTAGCTCATATGGTATAGGGACCCATAAGTCCTTCTGCACTATATCCATGCAGGTAGCCATTCTCTTCCAGCCACCATTTGGTGTCAGGGAGCTTCATGCACATCGTCAAGTATAAAATTTGTCTCACAGTTCATATGAATGGTCTCCAACAGGACAAGTACAACTTGGCTCACAAAACCAGAATAAGCTGCCACAAATAATTCTTTCCTGCAGTGGCCATTGAGCTGTAGTGCACATTTGCAGGGCGTAATTAATATTGCCTGTCATTAAGGAGCACCATTTTTCTTATATTGCCCTTAATTTCTTTAATTTGATGCTTCTCATCACTTTTCAGCTGGCAGTGGCACGGCAGGATAGATGTGTTTGTAAAAGCAAATAGTGTCTTAGGGATTGTTAGCATTTTATAGAACTAGTTTGTGAACTGAGCTAGGTAATCGCCTTGGCCCCTGCAAGACTGAAACTAAGCAGGAGAAAAGTTCACTAAATGAGATTAATTTTGTTGTGCATGCCAACCTTATGCACTTATATAATTTTCTGTTACTGTTTATAGATTTTTAAGACATTATGATACCTGCCATATTGGCTTGGTTAATTCTCCTGAACAATCCATGAAAACAGGTTGATGGTAATAATGACTAAAGATTTTAACATATTTTTTAATCAAAGATACATTTCTTTGATTCCTTCCCCTGAGGCTTTTTCAGGCTTCTTATTAATGTTGCAGTATGATTGTAACTTTAGGTTGATCAACAATTGTCATCTCTAATGGTGCAATGCTGCCATTTTTATCATGTTGTGTAGCATTAATTTCACATATAATCAAATTGAAATATACTCAGATGTATTACTCAATTAAATCTTAACCAACATTGAGGATGGCTGATTATCAATCTCAGGAGCAACTTCCCAATCACTTGAGCAGGCACTTATTTAGGACCTGATCCTATAACAGCTAATCTGTCTTGAACTACATGTGTGAGACTTATCCATGAGGTAGTTTGTGCACATAAACACCTGTGTAAATCATGGCTTGATCAAGGCCCTGTGTAGTGGAACTAATGAAATGAAATTATTTGTCCTCTTTTAGAGTCATGGGTATTTGTTTTTCTTAACGAGTATGTGCGATTTTTATGGGCCAGTTTCTGATTATGTGTTAGACTTGGAAAAATATTATTTCATGTGGCTATGAAACTGTGCTCTGTAACTCTTTTCAGTTATATTTTCTTAATGGTGGTATAAGATTTCTTATATTTGTGGAATGACTTCCCTGGTATTTGACAAATTTCAGTTCAAGATTAATAGTTTACAGGTTTAATAATTTAATTGAATTTGCTAATGTTTTCACAATGCTGCATGTATAGACTGGGTTTTCATGCAAAAAAAAATACAAAAAAACCCCATTGTATGCAAGAAAGGGTAGTCTTTAAGTAGATATATAGGTCAATTTGGAAAGTATTCTGCCTGAGAAGAAAACCACAAACAATTCCTCAATTTCATTTTGAGGAAAAAAATGCATGTAGACACTATTTGCCTTTTCTGAACAAAATTATTTGTAGCACATGCACTCAAATGATAATATAATGATAGAATTTTACACATGTGTTTATATATTTTCATATGCATATATGTTGTGTTACTTTAATTGAAATATTGGAATTATGAAATGTACCACAGAACTCTATATTGGCTACTAATACATAGAGCAAAGGTTTTAAAAAGAGGCTAGAATATGCCTTGGATTCCTACCACAAAGGAAAAAAAACCCAAAACTGAAATTAAGTTGAATCTGAAAAAATTGCTGTCAAAAGAACTACCAAGTCTTTGGCGTGAACAGTGTGTTCATGTGTTTAAGATTTTGTTATCAGTGATGATTCGCTCTGTTGTGGCATTGGTGTTTACTCTCACACTGATTTATTGTCTGTTTCTATGCACAGGTGCATGTCTGCCCTTATTTTCAAAAACCTGTGGCAGTGATGATTTCAGTGGAAATCTGCCTAGGAATTTATCACACATGGTACTTGTGTTTGGATTCTACTTTGTGTCCTTTTCCACAACTTTTGACCTTTTATCTAGCCTATTTTTCTCTCTCTCACCCCCCGAGCTTTGTCCCCATAAGACTTTTGAAGTTATACTTTCAGATCTCCAACAAAGAATAACAGGGGAGACGGAAACAATTGGAGAAAATGTCACGGATATAATCTAGTCCCACAGAACTCTGATTTATATTTACTTAGTCTTTAGTTTTCAATTATATATGACTTTTTACACCTCCTTCTTTACCTTCAGCAAATGCTGAATAGATCTATGACACACTTGCTAATTACAAATGTTTTTGCAAGTTTTGCCGTCTAAAAACTGATAGTAACTTTATATTCTGAATCAAAAGAAAGTGCACGCAACAACCATAGGTGCATATGTATTGCTATAAACTAGGATTTACAACCACCTTCTATGCTTTGATACTGGCTGAAGAGTAACTATCCCGTATTTTCCAAACATTCTATATATTTATTTATGAAATTGTAGAACATTGGAATATTTGTCCCTGAAAATTAGGATTTTCAAGTACTGAGGGCAATGAAGAGACTAATGAATCATTCTTTAACCCATATTGTCTGTCTTTATAAGTATATATATATATATATGTATATACAAAACAAACAAAAAACAATCTGGTTTCTATTCATATAATGTACATCTGTATTTTAACTAGTGTTAGACCTAAAAGTCTTTCAGGCTAAAAATACCAAAAATATATTAAAAAAAAAAAATAGACTTAATCAGCAAGTATTCCTGAAACAGTCTCCTAGCACACAAGTATTGTTTTCATGGCTGTAAAAGCTGAGAAAAAACTGTCCTGACATGCCTAAAATTAAAGTTTTTGTCAAGAAAGGAATACTTTTAATGTATTAAAAAGAATAATATATTTTATGGTGCTACATAAAGCTATAATGTTTTAGCATATAGTCTACACTACATTTTCATTCTTGGAATTGGATTTCCCCTTTAGACAACTTTTTTATCAGTTTGTTTTCGTCTTGACAGCTGTCATCAGTGCAGAAGTCAATGTGCTCATCAACAAGGCAACAAAAGAAGAGACCATATAGCTACAATTTTACTTGAGAAAAGGAAATTAAATCAGCTGCATTAGGAATGTTTTTTTTCTTCTAGCGTTGAAGGCTGAAGCCTGACTTTAGATATAGCTCCTAGGCCTTGTTTTCTCCCTGTGAGACAGCACGCTGAACACTTTACCCTGGATCTCTATTGGGAGAGGTGGAAATCATACCTTTCACGCTACTTGTGGTGGGTGTAAGATAATGACCGAGGAAGTCACTGGTATGGTGCGGGGAGCTTTGGTGATTTTCTTGTTGTTCTTTGCACAGCAGGCATTAGGGCAAATGTTTATCAGGAAAGAAAAACCTGAGGGTTAAACAAACTAAAGCAAAATTCAAGCATGTTTAAACAGTTTTCTCCCAGGTGTTGTACCAGTTTTTGATTTGCATACCTCTACCAAAATTAAACAGTGTTTTAAATTTAGCAATCTTTTGTATCCCTTATTTAATCCTGAACTCCTGACTCGAGAATTATTAATAACATTAAATATTAGTCTTACTCTGTTAGCCAACTAGCAAATGGAAAAAATGTCTAAGAGGTCTTATTATTACCCTTACTGGAATAATTTCACATAGTTAGAAGGTACAAAAGACATACTAATATTAGAATCCTACTAGTGGAGCTACCCAGTGAAGAATAAGAATATTCAGTATAATATCAATTAAAATGAGACGCAAAAATGATCTAATACTAATTGGTTTTATCTCTAAATTACTAAATAGTTATAGTCTAGAGAACCGGGAATCCTATTATTCCTAATTTATTCTGTAACAGATAACTGCAGTGGTTTAGAGATAGACAGAGGAATTCAGTTTTAAGATTGGTAAATCCTTACTGGCATTTTGGATTAGCTAAGAGTTAGTAAATGCAGAAATGCAAGTGACTTGACCTAACAGAATTGAAGGTGTTTAATTTAAATAATGGGATGAATATCAGTGGATTTTGCTTGTTAGACCTCTCTATAAAGAGTGTTTCAAACAGACTCATTAATGAAGACTGTAGATGTCAAATTAAAAATAAATTAAATTTCTTTGCTCATTAAAATTCATATTCTTTTTGGACTGCACAATAGATGCTATAATATGCATTTGCAGTAATATGTTACTACTTTGAGTAGCGTTATTCTCAAAATCCTATTTGTTGATTATAAAAAATAATGTTCAATTTAATCTCTTAGGAGTTCTTTTACCAATAGTATCTCACCAGTGATGCTGAAACTGACTGGCAGAAACAATGGTTGTTGCAGTTGTTTTTCGTGCCTCTACCATGCAGCTTCCTTTTTATCTATAGCAGTTTACTAGTTTAGGAGGACTAAAGTCAAAGTGGGTGAGTGTAGAATAAGCATCTCATTTCAGAGAAAGGTGCATTTTGCAATTCTAGCTTTCCTTGATTTCTTTTTCTTTCCTGGCAGAGGGAGAGACCCTTTTCAGGGATTAAGAAAGGCATTCCTTCATGAATGTAACCTGGTGTATTGGTTACATCTCATCTTAGGAGCACAGTTTGCTAGCATTATTTGCAATGCTGCTGTAGTTCTTCAGGCCCAGAATGTTTGTTCTTTATTGACATATTTCTCTTAATTTATCATTTAATTAAGTTTATGAGGTAGAGCTTTTCTTCAATCATCAGTAATATGTCTGTTTGAAACTGATCTAAACCACACCTACTGTCTCTGCTGAAGTCTTTATATGCAAATTAGCATCAATTACCAAGTTGTCCCCTAAATTTTTCTAAAGCTGATTCTTAAATTGCTGAGTTTGTAAAGGAAACTGGAAAAAGAGATCGTTAGTTAATTATATAATAATATTAACATTTTATGTTCAAAGGTATTTGTGTACCAGGAAACAGGGGTTTTATGGTAATTAGATTCTCTGCTCATGAAAAGTATATTAGAATATTTTTATAGTAATACAAAATGTCAGAGAAGATTGGAGACAATTTTCATGAGGCAGCTAATCCACTAACATCATGTCTTCCAGAACAACTCTGTAGTGTGAGCTGTGAGCTCTCAGTGCACTAATTACCGAAGTTACAGAACATTCTGAGTTGGAAGGGACTCACAAGGATCATCACATCTAACTCTTGAGTGAACGGCCCTTACGGGGATTGAACCCACAACCCTGGTGTTCTCAGCACCATGCTCTAAACCACAAGGACCACCACGTTTTTCCCTAGATACTAAAAAAATGTGTTAGTCAGTCTGTTCTTACAGTGAAATGGCAAATAGTTCCATAAAGTCCAGGATAAATTAACTGTTGGTTGTTTTCTATGGATTTCTCTTTTCTGGTTGTTTGACATTCATATTTACAAAAATGTAAGATTGATGTGAAGTGTTGTTCTAGTAATGAGCTACCATAATGCTTTCTTCCATCTAGTGTCACTTGTGGCCATGCTGTAACTCTTACAGATGGTCCTTTACTGCTTGTCCTGGCTGTTTTCTTAAAATTTGAGTGCAGTTAGTGATCTTTAACAACCCCATCTTCCTGTCAAATATAGTTAAGAAATCTTAAAAATTTGCATGGACCATGCAGAAGCAGACACAAAGTTTGTTTGCGTAAGAAATACAGATATTTTGAGTGGGAGAAAGTTTACTGACCGTTCTTGCCCAGGTAAGTGGTATTCCATCCTCATTTTTCCCTTTTTCCTTCACTGGAAGGAGTTCTTTCATCTTTTTTATGGAGAGAAAAAAAAACAATGAAGAAAAAGCTTTCTCTTTAACTGTGCACTAATTGTGATTTATTGCTCTGTATCTTTTACAGCTCTGGGTTTCTCCAGAGTGTAGAAAACATGAAGGAACACAGTTTACAAACATGTAGTTTCAGCCTTACTGTGGGAGGGCCATACATTCCAGCTGGCAACACATTAGCTTCCGATTTGAAAGCCATGAGCTTTGTTCCAGCTCGGTTCTTAATTAACTGCATGTCCTGAGGTTAGTTATCTCAAATTTCCTTCATATAATCGAATACCATGAAAAAGCATTTCTCTAAATTTGGGTCTAAATCCCTTACAGCTCTATTTCTGAACTCTTCCTGAGTTTAAATTGGGGTGTTGGGGTGTTTTTTGTAATGAGAGATATACAATAGGATTATAACTTGAAGAATTATAACATGAAGAATCGTCAGAGTGCTAAGGGTATATAACAACTAATTAAGAGACTGGAAATGTGCCATTTTTTTGTGAATTGGAATTCCAGCTAATCTTGGGTTTAGTACAACAGATATTTTAGTTGTCTGTGTATCTGCATGTGTCCTCACTGAAGAAGCCAAGGTTTGGCTTGTGGAGGTCCATTGACAGGAATTCAGCAGAAGTTTTGGCTATGTCTTTCTGTACCTGACTGGCCTAAATTCCTTCCATTAGTCTTTCACACATGTAAGCAATTAATTCACAGCTCTAAAAAATCCTGCTAATGTTTTAGGGAAATGTATATTTGTGCCTGATATTTTTAAAAAGAGTTCCAAGTGAAAACATTTAGAAAATATTACCCCAAAAGTGTGCCAAGACAAAGAAATCTTGTATTTTCTACTGTGTAAGGAGCTGACTGTGTGAATTGGAACTTGCCACAGTGCTCTAATTTGTACAGCTCACATCTGAGATAATGTCCCAGTTTAAAATTAATTTGAAACTATTTTTGTACTTTTTGAGAATTTTATAGCATAGTCATTTTTGCTTAATTACTCAAAATGTGAATTTTTTCTTTAAAAATTTAATCTTTTGAAATTAATCTTGAAAGTTTTAAAATAATGTTTTAAACAGCTATCAAATTCAAGATTTTCAAGATCAAAGCACTTCTTATTTTGCATCTTGGAGGTTGTTATGAATTTCTGCATTTCCATTAAATGATCCTATATTTTCTTCAGTAATTAATTAAACCAAAGAATGGTTCCTACTGTGAGTCTTGCCTACATGCTTTTAAGTCCATGTATCAGAGGTGAGGATATGCTTGTAAAGTCTGGCATTTAATTAAGTTGTTTTGATCTTTTGTTCTCCTTTTTGCACATATTAATTATTACACCTCGAGTCTAATTCAATTGTTTGAGGTGCGTTGATGTTTTCATAATATAACAAGGCTTTGTTTCTTGTGTACTAGAGTTATTGTGTAACTGTGATCACAAGATATCCAGAGCTCTGTAATATACAAGAAAAATATACTCATGACCCAAGTTTACCATAGTGATTATTTTCCTTCTAGGGTAGATGTCAATAATTGGAATATGTGGATTGATTTCCTTTTTAATGGGTACGTTTGGTATAATGAGGCTGAGTTCAAAACTTAGAGAAGGAAACACTTTTAAAAGCAAGAAAGAGGTGAGCCCTACTTTTTACTGTGTATGATTTTTAACAAAGAGTTTGCCCACTTTATTTCAGCAGGATTCACTGGAGCTCAATAATTAACATAGTCATTTGAAAGAAACATCTGTATTCTTCTGTAAATAAATCTGCATCTGAAACCTCTTTCCTACAAAGAAAGTTCATGTACTGAGTGCAATTGTAATTTGAATCTTCTGGTAGTGTTGGGGTTTTTCTTCATTCCGAGTTTCCTAGGCTAGACTGGATCCCTTCCTACCAGCTGTTAGTGAACCCGTTTGGAATGAATGACAACATATGGTGCTTCTGACAGGTGTCTCTAAAGGGGTCTATGGAAAGGAAGGTTCTTATGAATTAGTGAATTTTTATCCAAATTGATAGAAGCAAAACACTATTGCATTAACCAGCATAACCACTGTTTACATTGAATTTAAAAATGACTTATCATTTAATTGAACTAGCTCCTATTAAAAGTCTTTGGATGGTTTACTGAATACTTTCTAAGATGGAGCATTCATTTTGTTGGCCTTTAACAGTCTATGCCATGGACTACCTAGGAAAGTACAGCAACAGGTCATAATTTATCCTGTGGGAGATATATGAACATGGAGCGAGGAAATGGCTTGAGAATTTTGTTTTACTTTGATCCATATTAACTCTTTAGTACCCTACAGGTTCACAGTTATGTGTATATTTCCTCATCTGACCTGATTTCCTAAAGCTGAAGAAGAGGATACAGGAAGGTAGAAAACCAATCTGAAATGCCTGGAAACTGCAAGTTTGAATCTCCATCCATTCTTCATGTAAATAGTTCTCTTTCACAATGTCTTGCCTATATAACCAAAAGATTTGTTTTTCTCTTCATCCACTATAGCAGTTAGTTGCTCATGTCACTGAATATTAAACTATATCCTTTTACCTTTGCTTTATGTGTGTTACTTAGTGATGCACTGCAAATGAAATTCATCATGTAATATATGAGATATATATAATATAATACCATATAATACATATGTGAGATACATTTTAGATAGATAGATAGATAGATAGATAGAATTATTATTGATAAAATATCTGCTTTAATTCTCTCTGATCCAATTTTATGTGAGGTGCATTTCAAAGTGGCTAAGAGAATGTATTTGATTTTTTTCTTAGATGGAGGAGCTTCTGCATTGTTTAGGATATTTATTTACATAATCCAGAACATGAATTATTTTGATGATGTAAAATTTTGCTTTTCCCTTTCATTTGCTTTGATGTTTTAAAACTTTTTTTTAGTCCAGATGAAGCAGTGAGTTCCACTGCTAGGAAACCCTGGTTATTCTAGTAAATTCTCCAGTTATTCTAGTAAACCACCTTAAATTCTTTCAAATTTTACACGGAATATGTTTTCCAGAAAATACTTTGTAAAGTGGTCCTTTTGGACTCTTGAAGATTTCAAGATGTCAAGGATTATAAACTCCATTAGAGTTGTTTTGCTTGAAGATAAAGGAACAGTTCACAATACCAAAAAAAATCTCCAGGGCTTCATAAGCATCCTAAAATATTCTCTGGAAAAAGAATTCTCTGAGTGGAATTCTCCATGTCCTTTGGCAATATACCTTCCCTTTTGGTAGGGGTGCTGCTGATTGCCTTATGAGCATAGTGTCCTTCATACTGCAGATAAGTGCTGTAGAGTAGACAGGGAATATTTTTCCATTATTTAGTTAAAAATTAGTGCTAACAAGGATTATCATCTTGCTAACTTCATTAGAGATTTAGATGATCTTTTACTAAGGAGTGGATTTATCCTTTTTTGTTGATATTATTATTCAGGCATGTCTTGAATTAAAACTCTTCTGGAAGGTATTGTACATGCCATGGCCTTTATATGTTATACCTTGCTCCATTCATGTATATAGGCAGCAAAACACTAAAAACTCAATGCAAAACATTTCTGGGAGGCAGTAATATGGAACACAGTTCTACAGAGGCAGTTGTCTGCTCCTAAAACGTTCATCTATGTTGCCTCAAATATAGAACATACAAGGATATAAAGTTTTTGATTAGAGATTTATTTTTTTTGTTCCTATTTATGAGGTTTTGTGTTGCTTACTTTGTAATCTAATATGACCCTGTGAATATTGAGAAAGTAAGTAATCATCTAGACAACTGAAGATCGTTATTCTTATTTGAAAAAAGATGTGAGAGAACAGCAGAAGACTTGTCACCAGAAATACAGTCACGAGGTAATTTTTCAGTATTAACAATATGATCTAATACAAGTCACAAAAGCTAAATTCCCATGCAATTAGCAATGACAGGGTTGGCAATTTTTCACAATGTAGGAACAAATTGTTAAAAACAAAGAAAGTGATGACCTACAAATTGATTCTGTATGCATGAATCAATCACGTAAATGTTAAAAAACTCAGAATCTCGATTATACCATAATAAAGATTAGTTATTCAGCTACAAATCCTAAACTGGAATTCACATTTGGATATGCAAAGCTGCACAGCAATGCCTTATTAATATTTAAAATTTCTGTAGATAATGTTCAGATCTTAATACCATTTCTTAAAACTATATCTCACCTATCCAGAGAGTCTTTGTTAATACAGTCCAGTGGATTTCCATGCCACTAAGGCTGCCTAATTTTTAGTTCTGTACTTTCTCTTACTGTGATACACTTATTAGACAATGGTACTGCTCACTACATACTGCTCCTCATACAATAGCTATGGGAAAAGTTTTATTAATTGAAGAAAATTATTGCAAGTTTAAAGATGAAACACAAATGAACATGATAATAAATTTTGGAAGATTTTAAGACAATAAAAAATAATCTTTTATTATAAAGCTATGGGTTTTTCTGAAAGTTCTCCAAAACGGTCCCCATGTCTCACTTACAGTGCAAAGGAGCGTGGCACTTTCTCCCACATCATATGAACTAATGGTGCTTGCCTGCATAGCTGTTTTTACCATCCATTTCAATCAGAAATCTGCTCTGGAGTATAAGCCAACCCTTGTGTTTCTGTGAGATCTACAGCAGCTCTATCTGACACACATCACCATACTTCTGTAGCCAAGCTCTGTGGCGCTTCTGACAAATCTGCTTCCCTCAGAGTGGCTTTTGCTGCTCCTCAGGAGTGCCTGCAGACTCCAAAATGAACAGTAGGGTTGTGGGGAGGGAGTATAAAGAAGAAATAAGTAGATTGATGTGAGTCATTTGAGGAGGGAGAAAAAAATCTGCACAGCTGAGCATTTTTAGCTTTTGTTATTGCAAATTTGTGTTACCTCTTTGTCAAGAGGGAAGACTCAAATTTTACTAACACATGACAGGCTTAAGGAAAGGGAAGACAGGATTTTCTTGTCTAATCCCTAGCCAGTGTAAGCAGCTATTTGTTCATACTGGTCAGACAGTACTTGAGCAAAACATAGTGTGGAAATGGAACAATGTACCTGGATAGATAATGAAGCGCACCATTGCATTAACTGAAGATCTGAATGCAATTCAACCTATGAAAATAAATTATACTTGTCAAGACTGCCATCAGAACTTCCTAATTACATGAAATAGCTGCATATGGTAATATCTTAGAAAACATCAACAAACATTGAATATGTTTTTTTGGAAAAAGAGGTAGAGAATGTGATTGTGGATTAAATCCAGTTGCACAGGGAAGGTAAATCAGGCTCAAGTCCAGCTGTGTCTGGTTTTCACAAGTATTGAGGACTGTAGATGAGGCTACAAGTATGGCAGACTCCAGTGTAGCACAATTTAATGGATGCTTCTCGTTGCCCTTGACAGTAAAAAACATACAAAATAAACAAACAAGCCCCACAAAAAAACAAAACCAAAAAAACCAACAACAATGAAACAAAACAAAGATTCATTTATGCTAATATCACTTCAATAGTATGTTATTGGCATGCTTACACAGTGTGATAGAGCTAAGCTAATCACAAGCAAAATATTAAGTTAGATTCTGAACAAATGTGTTTGCCTCCTGAAATGTAATGGCTGTGTGATGTTTTAAATGGGTCTGATTGTGTTGCTATTAAGGTTGCTTTACATTTTACACTGAAACACTGTCTTCTGTTGTCATATCCATGCTAAACTATAACCCTTTCATTGATTACAAGGACTATCATCGCATACAGAGTCCAATCAAGTAAGTAATATTATATCATTTCCATCATAAGGATGTGTATATGTACATCGTTTAGCACTGGCATAATCCTTTCTTTGGTGTCTTTATATATTTGGAGTTTAGAATATTGTCATTTACATATCCCCTCATGCTCATTAATGGTATTTATGTATTCAATTAATGCATTTCTTCTAAGTAAAAGTTTGTTTTATGACTAAAGCTGTGAGGAGAAAAAGAAAAACCTAAACAACCTATGGGTGGAAGAAAATGAGACTTTTTTGTGAGTAAAGAGCCTTGGAATGCCAGACAATCTCAAATGCTTATTGTCTGGGGAGAAAAGTGATTTATACTGTATGCTGAATGATTTCAGGGTTTGAAACTGAACAAAGCGGTTAGGTTGATTGTTCTTGGACTGCTTTTATTAAGAAATCTAGCATTGTGCTATAATGACAGTGCAAGGAGGAATGAATTCAAACTGAAAGAGAGTAGGCTTAGGTTAAATATTAGGAAAAAAATTCTTTACTGCAAGGTTGGCAAGTTGTGGATGCCCCATTCCTGGAATTGTTCAAGGTCAGGCTGGATGGAGCTCTGAGCAACTCGGTCTAGTTAAAGGTGTCCCTGCCCATGGCCAGGGGGTTGGGACTAGATGATATTTAAGGTCTCTTCCAACCCAAACCATTCAATGAATCTATGATTCTATGATAAGGTCCATGTTTAACTGACTCCTCTATGTCATATGACTGGCACAGTCCCAGAATGCCAGAGTGTGTTGATGAAACAGTGGCAGCTGAGGAATAACTGACAGACAGTTGTCATTTAGATCAACTGTTCCACCATAGGAACCAGATATGGAAAAGGAATTTTTTGCTAGTGAAATTAGGTGGATAAACGAGTATAGCATAACAATAATGCTTTACAATATTTTTGTTTAAAAAATAAAAAAAACTACTTCTTTCATTTCGTTGTAATAAAAAATTACAACCATGACAACTTTTAAGCTGAAACCACTTGTTTCATGAGGAGGGCTGTATATAGGGCCCAACAGTTGGGTTAAATATAAGTGATAACCATTCAAAAGGGATACTGCTCAGGAAAAAAGTTTTAAGTGCATAATCCCTGGACATGCACTCTTTTCTGTATTATCTGACTAGAACATGGTGGAATTATAACCTAAGAAAAGTTGTCTGTGTGGCAAGTAGAGACATGTGAGGCTATGTGGCAAGATATATTTCCAAAACTCTGCTTTAAATTATGCCTCTGTTTAGGGTTAAGTTGTCTGGTCTAGAGTTTTAAGGCTGAGTTCTGCCTACTTGGGGTCTGCAGTCCCAAAGCTCCTTTTGAACTGTTCTTTGAAGACCAGAATGGTGGCAGTTTGCTTTTCAAACACATGTGATGAAGAAACCTCATGGTTAAGTGTGAGGGTTTTTTTTGCTGTGAGATATATATGTAAACTCTCTCAGAATGAAGAAGGAATTAAACACATTTGCTATTTGTAGTGAGTGTTCTCCCTCTAGGCTATTACACCACCTTTTCCTGCATTCATTATGAAAGAATATTTAGCTGTATTTTCATTAAGACTAAATTCTGTTTGTATATTATGTATATTTTTTCTCCACCTCTTGGATCACACCCTTCAGGATTTAAGGAATCCTTTGCATAATTTTTGGATTCCTATCAAGCTTAAGACAAACTAAATGAACTGCTAAAACTGGAATAGTTTTGAACATGCTCTGAAGCAGACTCCTAGATCCTAGAGGATTTAGACTACGTCAAACAAAGAAATGCCTCTGTGGTTAGATAGTAGCGAGGCTGAAGCTTTTTCAGTCACAGTTTTAGACATTTCCTCAACTGCAGTTTAATTCAGGGGAAAAGGGGTGGGCTTTTTTGTTTTTTTAAATGTCTCTGACCATTAGTGTTTTTCACAGCAACACTCAAAACTTTAAGAGATATAATGTGCAACTTGGTAGAGACAGAACCCTTGACTGTGAAGACATTGGTGTTAGAAAAAGATGGATCAAGAACCTGAAACATGCCATATTTATCCAAAGGAAGTAAAAATCAGCTTGCATTTTTCTTTTGGAGACTAGCTCTCCTTCCCCCTGTAAAAGAACCAATTTTATTGTTTCTGTTCTCCTATTTATCTCAAATGTATTAGGGGAAGAAAGGCAGAATACATCTTCTTTTGTCAAGGAAATTACAGATAACAGTTTCAGTCTTGGAGTAATCTTTTAAAATTGTCCATGGCCAAATTCAACAATGCAACCCAGCCCAGCCAAGTACTTCAGTATGCACATAATTTTATTCACTTACTTAAATCCCTGTGACTTCAAGAGGATTTAAGGAGTGCTTAGGTGCTTTGCTGCAACAATGTCTTAAATTGGTAGATGGCAAATTTTAGACAGAGAAAGAATAGCAGGTTTTGCAGTTTCTACTGGTAGGTGCCTAAAAATTGGTTTGATTTTTCAGATAATCCTAAATTCCTACTGCCTCCAATTTCCTTGTATTTTTTTGGTGCTTTTTTAGAGCTATTTTGTTCTTTTTTTTTCAGGCTCCTCAGTTATACACCACTCCCAGTCTCATTCCAAACTTAAAAGAAGAGATGTTCTGGTGTGGTTTCGGCAAGCAGTGTTTCAGCAATTGCACATGACAGAGATAATTTCAAGGCAAATCAGCCATATCCTAAACCAAAATGGATCGATCTTGCAAGAGCACGCTTCCAGCACTTAATAAGGTAAATAGAGACAGTTTCTAATGGGTTCTTTTCAAAAGCAGTTAGGTCCTAACCCTAGTGAAAGCAAGTGATGCCTTCAAAAAATGTCACCTTTAACATATTCTTCTGTTTGTTTTAGTTTTCATAGTATCTTCTTAATGTGAGGACTGGTCTTTAATATGATCAATTGTCATTCCACTTTACTGACAGAAATATGGTGGAGTGTTAAGATGATTAATGTAACTGTCAGGTGAAATACTCATAAATTTAGTTGACCTACCACACATACAAAGAGATAATGTGTACCAAGGTTTATCTGCTTCACTTGCTTTGCAAAACACAGCCTCTGACTGGAGTAAATGCATGCTGAATTATATATATGCGGAGAAGGGAAAAGAGAAAAAAAAATGCTGTGGAGTTTTTTAAATTTTATTTCAAATAAATCTTTAGAAACACATCCTCTTACCATATGTTTACATAGTCCTCATCCTGATTTGAAATCTTGGACCGCACAGAAGTTATTAATTAAAAAGTTAATAATTAAAGGCAGTTTCCATTAAAAGAAAATCCATGGATCGAAAGAGAGAAAGAGGTCATATTGCAGTGTCCTGTGAGCAGACCTAAGCTTGGCGCTGTTGCTCTTTTCCCCATTGAAGAGAATGAATTTTCAGCACAAAGCTTGGATTTGTGACTCAGATGAGAAATGCAGTGTTGGAAATGGAAATGGAATGCAGTTAATGTGGGTTCACTGCTGGCCAAACTCTGCCTGTTGGAACTTGTCCTCAGCAGTATCTTCTGGGAGAACAACATTTCTCTTCTGAAGGACTCTCAAGTGCATAAGGCAAGTGGAGGATTCGCTAACTGTATCAAGAAAATAAACAGTACATTTCATGTGGGTTCTTTTTATCCCAAGTAATTTTTCAAGTAATTTAGGAGCATTATCAGAATAACCTCTTTGAGTATGGTGTTGCATGCCATACTTGCACTCATTTTGCCATAATTACTGTGACTTGAGGCTCCACTAAATACCAGCCTATGTATTCTTAATCCTCTTTCAAAAGATCTAACATGTCAATATGATAGATATGATGATGGTTGTTATTCTGAATTGTGTCATTTTTGGTTTTCCTCTTCCTCCAAACACTGTTGACTTACCCAGTCGTTGCAGTTAGTTAGTGAGCAGCAGAATTAAGTAAACCTGCTTGTTCATTTCATAAAATTCTAATTGTTTCAGTTAGCCTGCTAAATGGATGTGAAAAATCTTTAAAGAATATATCCAAGGAGCATTTTGGAAGCACTTTTTTTTTTCCTTTTTGGCACAATTTTGGATGCTATTAATAATGTGGAACAGTTCTAAGTATTTATTGGAGTGCTGTGCTGGAGCTTTTTGTTTTCAGTATAAACTGATGGAGATCAACAATTTTTTGACACTCCTAGTACTAAGTGCTTATAAAGTGTTTATATCTATAATTGTGTCGAATTATGTTAATGAAGCACTGAAAGACACTAGTAAATTTAAGTGCTCAAAAAGTGCATTACTCTGAGTGTCACCTAGGGGCTCTTCACATCAGACACTTGGGGGACAATTTTTTTCCTTCCAAGCACCTTTAGAGCACTATATCTTAAAGTGTCTTTCTAGCATTAATTAAATTTAAAAAAGCAAGTGCCAAGCAAGTGCACATGATTTACTCTAATCTTTTGAAATGCAAATGTATTTTGGACTAAAATATCCTTCTCTTTTTACAATTCACTATTTTCCTCCTCAGTTGTCCCCCACACCTTTTCTTATTGAATATTCAACTGCTAAAATCAACCATGGGAAAGGCTGGGAATTAACTCCATTATGAATGATTAGGCAAAAAAAATAGAATTATTCAAAGGATCAAATACCCATATTAGGGTATCTAATAGCATTATGAATAAAAATCATATTAGCTCAAGAGAAATGCTGTCTAAATGTGGGCCACTCTGAGTTTCTTCTTATGCCTACCCCTCCCCTCTGGGTTATTCATGAAATTTATACTGTGGGTTTCTAGAGTAACTGCAGCTGACAAGAATTATGGTTTTCTTCCAGTGAACTTAAATCATTTGTTGGTCATTAGCCATATGTTAGAGTCATGCATATGAGCTCCCAAGGACTAAGTGGTTAGGCCAAGATGATCAAGTGATACAAAAGTTTATGCCCCACATTGAGTGATTAAATTCCATTGCTGCTGTAAGATGGAAGAGCCTCACATGGTACTATACATATTTATTATGAGCACAGAAGAAAACAAATACAGTTTCTGGAGGAGAAAACAGTTTGAAGATAGAGGCAGCAGCATGAGCACACCAAAATTTAATACATGCTTATCTGAGGAGTTCAAATAAATAAATAAATAAATAGAAATTCTGAAGCCTAATCAAAAACAAATAGGCATTTTTAGGAATGTTATTATTGAATATCCTACTTCAAGGACTATTCTGTTTCATGATAGCATATTCCCATTTTAGGTGTGAGGATAATAATCCTTACATTACCTAATTTTGCCTAGACTGTATTGAAATTATTTTTTTCAGTTTTCTGAGAAACTGTATTTAATTCCTATGTCAATGTGCTGAGAAAGATAGTAATGATATATCTGAACTTTAAATATCTTTAATCTTTCTCTTTATCTTTCATTCTTGCTGCACAGTCTCAGCAATCAGATTTCAACATTCCATTCCTCAGAAACTCTTACAGATTTTGAAACCATAGTGAGATAAGATTCTCCTTTGACCCAGAGACACATTCTACTATGGCTTTGGAAAGTTTTTTAAATAGCAATGCCTATTGAAATTTTCTGAATACATAGAATTTTATTTGGCAATGACTAAAGTATATCAGACGTGGCAGGAGTCGACAGGAGTGTAGATGTGAGTTGTGTACTCCAGGTAAAGAGACATCCCGGTCAGTGCTGACTGGTAGCATTATCAGAAAGGTTCTTTTTAGGCTAGAGTTTGTAAACGGAATTGTTCTTAACTTCATTCCCTCGGGAAAGTTATCTATTTCACAAGTGTCACTCTCAATGTAGCAGGAGTGAAGAAGCCAAGAACTGGGTAAAATTGAGCTTGTTTTACCAGTTCAAAGTATAACACATTGTCAGGGCACCTTTCTTAACAATTGCTTGCACTGTGCATGTATTTGGGCAGATTTCACTGCTGTATAAAGCAGAGAGCTTTACGGTCGATGGATCCCAATCCAGCTCTTACTTGAAGGTTGATCCAGTTATTGGTGAAGTAAATTACCAAGGAGCTGATTTAGAGTGAGGGGAATAAAGTCTCCAGAGTATCAAATGTAAAAAAGAAAATTTGAAGAGTGATTAGTTTGAACTGTGATTGTCTGTTTTTTGGAAGGAAAGGAATCAGTGCTCTGATTCTCTTCTGTAAGGTCACCTATTATGCACCATATCCCTCTTTTCTGTCCTTCTAGCTACTTGATTGCCTATTTATTTGCAATAGTCTTTGGAGGTAATGAACAGATTAAATTAAGATAGAGGACTCAGATTCACTGTTGGCACAGCTCTGCTGAAGTAAATGGAATTAGCCAGGAGAGTCAAAATACCTTGTGTTCAGCAACCATAAACTATTTGGCCTGTTGATGACTTCTGAAATCCCTCCAGTGGATGCCAATGTGTGGTTGTATGGTGTAATTTTAAAGGGCGATATGTACAGGTCTGAAAAGTAGAAGTCATTGAGATATAGACGATATTACATTACCTAGATGAAATAATTTTCAGAATGAATAAAACTAAGCATTTGGAGGAGGGACCAGTGAGATAATTATTTTTAATTTGGGCATATTTTTAATTTCATTTCATTTGGCACTTTTTTTTTGTTCTTGTCTCAGGTAAAAGAAATCTGAACCACTGTGGATCCAGGTCTTTTTAATATGGGGTACATACCATCCACTGAATGTTGTGAGTAGTTAGACAAATAGTATTGATTAAATAAATGACTTTGTAATCAAAACATCAACCAACAGATAGCTTCCAGCATTGTTACTGTTGTACACGCTGCCAGTGTTCATTAATTCCAGGATACGACAGGTCTTGGAAAATCTCAAATCATCTGGCAGACATTTGCTGCTTATCTGTCTAGGAAATGGAAGTCTGAGGAGCATACAAAATCAGGATCATTAAGGTCCAGATTTAAAGCCACAGTCAAATAAAGAGCAGGAGAGAAAGGGGCACAAACACAGTGAATTTAGAAAGAGGAGCTTATAGGACACAGGAAAAGAGAAAATCTTTGGAGAAAAAAGATTGAACAGTTAACTGAAAATACGTGCCATGATGTTCTGGCAGTCTATACCGCTTTTTAGTGCTGGCCATGAGGATTTCTGGGGTGTGGCTGTACAAAGCTGTGGTGTACCAGAAGTGCCACTAAGCTTTTAGGCCTTCAACTCATGAATGCAGAAATGGTGAGTCTCTGCTTTTTACTTTCCTATGTCCCATTTGCATGAGAGAATGAAAATTTAGCCTTCAGTAAAAATGTCTTACTTGATGAATAGTTTATGCTACAGACATTTTTTAATAAAATGTTCATACATGACATACTTGGCAATTATTTCCCATTGCTCTAAACTTGTATACATCTTCCTTATCCAGTCACTTAGTACATAAATCCAATGATGTGTTTTTCCCTCTACACCTACAGTAAGTTAGTTTTCATAAGGATGAGGAAGTGCCTCCTGAGACAACACATTGCTGAACAGAATTAGAAGACCAAAGGTAATAGATCTTTTAATTTAAGATAGAGCTGCTTGCCATTTCTGTTCCTTTAAAAAGCAGTGAATTTTAATTATGGAGATTTATCTTGGATTAAGGAAAAAAATACTAAAGTAAGCACTGCTTCTTCTACTATAACTCTAGGGTTAAGGCTTTTCTAAATGAGAATTATGTGTAGTGAGGACAGTAAAGTCACTGCCATCAAACTCTGAATTAACTGTTCATATGATGGAAATTTTGTTGATCTGAAACTATTTTCCTCTTAACTTTGCATTTTAAAAGTTGAAATAAAGAGGCATTACTGGCAACTACTAATGTTGGGGAAGAAAAAATGAAATTAAGGAGGGGCTTTCTGAAAGACAGAGAATGTTTCTATTAGTTCTTGAAAGGTAATATTCAATTTCACCCACAGAAAATCAGAATTCCAATGGAAAAAACTACTTGTGATCCATTTTAATTCAACTGTTTTCAGAGTCCAATGCAAATAGCGAAGGATTCAATAAAAACTACAGACATTCTGGCTGAAAATTAACATGGAAATAATCACTTTCAGTGCAGTTTTAAAGACAACTGTTGCATTTCCTCCTCTTCCTCTTTTTCCTCTTGTCCCCAGAATGTTTTTGATTTTATCATATCTTCCTTTTTTCTGATAGTGTTTGTTCTCCACATGGACATTCTTTAGTACTCATCAAAATATCTGGTATGTTACCCTGAGATATCATTTATCATGGGACTGTATATCACTTTCCTTATCTGGACTACAGATGTGCTGGCCTATATTTTGGAGACTTCATTCTTTTCTGAGCTATCAAAAATGCTATGGAAAGGAACAGGACAACAAAAATCAAGCCACCTTCAACAAACAAGGATTCACAGTTTTTGGAACTTTTATAATATTCAGCTCTTTCTTTTTTCCTTATCATTCTCTTGTTGTAGGAAATGTGATCTGACTTTATTTAGTACAGGAAAAAATCAGCTTTATGCCAAACTTTCTGGTATTTCATTGTCACCCACATGGGGAGAGTGATAAAAGTGCTGTATTACCTCTCTCAAAAATCTTGATATTGACATCGCGCAGCCCACAATGTTCATCCCTGTCTGTTTCTGAGGCAGAACTAAGGGATTGGAATATTCAGCGTATTTTATTATGGATATCTATGACCTTACCCTGAAAACTGAAAGCCTCTCTTAAAATATATATTCATAAAATATGAAGTGGGAAAAGACTTCTTACATTCTCTGTTCTACGTAACAAAACCCTATATATGCTCCTAACATGAGTGTTTTCTGTAGGCAGCTTTGGTAGAAGATCGACGCCTGGCCAATACAAGAATTTGGAATTAAAATAAGTATCAAGAGCTGAACAGTATCTATTCTTCATGGTTTATTAACTCAATTCTCAAACTAATATTCAACTGGATAATCAGCTGTTGCATTCTTCCAACTACATTATACATTTTTACATATCACCCTATTCTTGTATTTCTAAACACAAATATTCCTGGAGTTACATTTTATTAGGAAAATAGCCACAAGATGAGAAGTCTCTAGGGAAGAACTCTTTAAGGGTATCTTCATGCACAGAATGAACTGATAAATATATGTGAAAGATCAGTATAAAATACTAAGAAGTGTATCCAAAATTATGACAATGCAATCTAAATCAACTTTAAAGTGTGGCTAAATTTAATTGCAATGGTTAGTTGAGGTAGTTTGCTGAGCATATAAGACAGCTGGAAATCTATTCATATATTGATCTTTTAATATCAATGAACATTTATATTGTATTGATACAAGAAGAGACAGAACAAACCAAAAAACTAACAAGCCTTGTGACACTGTGATCATCCGTTTGAATTTTTCCGAGTAAGGAATGGAAGCATATGCTGTACTCCAACTTGGCCATGCATGACCCAGGGGATGCTCTAAGGATATTAACAAGAGTTCAGAGCCTTTGCCTAATTACAGAAGTGTGTCTTACTTAGATTGGACTCTGCTATTCTGGGAGTGGTTTGACAGCATGGTGAGGGATAGTGAGGAGTTTGCAAGAGACTTGAGGCTCTAAATGAGCTATCCCAAGATCTTCCCTTCTCCGTCACCAAAGGATTGGATGAACACCTGGATTGATTTCACAGCTGCAGCAAGAACTGCATCTTTATGGACATGCCGGGAGAAACCTATCCAGTACTACAAAACTCTCTCACAGTACCTATAGACGTGTTAATGCCAGGTTGACCCCATGCAGAGGTGACATTTCAGCTAGAGAGGTCACCTAGTAGGAGAGATCTGAGCAGGCAGTGCAGGCAGCAAGAAGTGCAGGAGTGCTTTCTTCTGCAGCCTGGAGAAGAGTGTCCAAATCTGTTTGGGGCTTTACTAACAACCAGTTGCTCTAGACCCTGTTTGGGGGTGTATTTTACTTACTTCTAAAATAGAAGTTGTCATACTCTGTTGCTCTGCTGTCCCAAACTAATACTGTGAATTGAACTTTGTTTTGTACCAAAACATTTGGTTGCAATTGGGAATGTATTGACCAGCATGTGATCCTAGCAAAATATTTTTCTCCTGGTTTTGAATCAGCATATTTTTCTTATTCCATTTTTTAAGAGCTCCGAGTTCTAAACTGGTCATTTGCTGCTATTGAGAAGTCCTGACACTCAAAATACCATATATGCTAGGAAAGAAATAACTCCAGTAAGTAAAGTGGTATTAACTCAATATTGTAGTCATTAGTAATCTAGTTACAAGTCATTAGAAATCTAAATGAGTTAGTTTTTCAGCAAACCTGAAGAAGTCTTCCAGAGCTAATGAATGATTCAATAGCTGACCTAAAAGAGGAGTACTGAAAACATTTCTTTAAGATATGAGTACCAGATTTTAGTCAGGAAGAAGATCTAATAGATGTTCTGCATTTAGCTTTTAAGTGTCACTGAAACAAATCTGTGTGGAGTATGAAGCTTCTGCTAACACTTGTGTGACCTCTTATCATTTGCAAATAAATGCTCCTTTTATATATGACTAAACATTTCTGAATTATGATTTGGGTTTTTTTTCAGAATGTTCATCAGAGCATAATTAACTGATTTAAGTTTCAAGTTTGAACTGAGCACACTTGATCAGAGACAGGTTTTTTTAGTTGCTTCTTCCAGAGTATAAATAAGAAACTTTCACAGCTACAGTGTAAAAATGAAAACAAAACATGGCCAGATCCATGGGTTTATCCAGCTATTAAAATAAGCCTTCACTAGTGATGTATATTCTACTGGAACTATGACATGCTTCTTTAAAAGAGCTCAGATTTTCTTTGCAAATGGAACAGCCCAAGGGTCTGTAGCAATCATCCAATATTCTGTTATTCATTTGTAACCATGCCAAGAGTAAAGGGGGAGGAACTCTTATTTAAAAGTCTGGGGAGACAGTATTTGGTTATTTTCTTTAAGTCAGTGATGAATATCCTAACATATGTGGAGAACAAAGCAGTTCAGAGAATTACACTTTCTAAATAAAATGTATGAGGAGAGGCAATGCTTTGTGCAATTGAATGAGGTGCTTGTAGGAAATACTTGTCTAACACACCCGCTCTTCAACTTGCAATCCATGCTTTTTAAATGGCTCCAAATATCTACCACACTAAAGAACAAATTACTCCTCAACGAGGAGATGAGAGGTTATTCACTTCATTTATTTATTTATATAAGGTAGTTGTTCCTTTTGCCCAATTAAAGCCCTCATCCAGATGTGTTTGGTAGGTGTGGTGTGCCAGGGTGAGCATGGATGGTGCGTGATCCTTTCTTCTTTGCATTCTCCTGGTTGGGGCATTTTGAAAGATTCTCCTCAGAAAGTATGGGGAGGGAGTCCTTCGACAGCAAATTCAGCTGCAGTGACTGATAGTTTGTCTGCAGGACCCGTGGATAAGTTATCTCTGTGCTGTGTGGCTGGATGCAGTAGTTCAGATATGACCTTAAATGATTTTCGTTGTATGCATTGGTCTGCAGTGCTAGGCCTCTTTTCCCCCCCACAGTTTCTCAGACGCAATCCCAGCCTGCTCTTTGGGCTAGGTTGGCACCCATTTAGCAAGTGCCTGATTTTACCTGATCAAACAATCGTACTGAGGGACCATCGGGAATGTAGAAATATTGCCTTCACTTTCTGTCTGTGCTTATTGATTGAATCCACATGGCTAGGAGGTATTTAGGATGGAGATAATTCAAATATTAATTGAATGCAGAAACTGGAATCCAGAATTCCTTTCTCCCAGGTGAATGCTGAAGCAAGTTAAGTTCTGGAGTGATATTTGTTCTTACTTTCTGCCTTCATGTCTGTGACTTTGTAACGAGGATATAACAGCAATATACATGTGTGACTAGTTTCACTTCAGTAGAAAAATTTTATCCAGATTTTCATTGAATCAACCAATGCAGGGTCTTTCACTGGGCTTTTCACTATCTACAACTGTTTACCAATTTCCGTCACAAGTCAAGAGCAGTGCGGTTTTTCTCATATTTATGGTTTGGGAGGGAATATTAAGAGAAAAGGGGTTCTACCATGTGATTTTTTCTTCTTTCACAAAGTACAGCTTGAAAAATACATCTATATAGGTTAGGAATATATTCAAAAGAGATTACATCACTAGATAAAATGTCAAGATTTAAAAATGAACAAAAGCCATTAAAATGGAATGTTTCTTTTTGTTTGGTTGGTTTGGGTTTGGTTTTTTTTTCTGTAAGAAGGAAATTCCTACTTTTGGTCATTATTTCATAAATAATAACTAAACATAAGCATGTCTCTACATAATTAGAATGCTCCAGTATTGCTCTTTGCATTCTTTTGCCAGTTTACTGATCAGTATTAGACAAGCAATATTGATAATTTTATATATATTGCCATTCAGAGATGGCAAATATACGTACAGTGAATAAATTACTTCATAAATGTAGTAATGTTTTTATTTGCAGAAGTAGGGAAAATGAGTAAGTAAAAAAGAAAAGGGTACATTATGAAATTGTAATTACAATAAATTTTTAGGCAGTTATACTGTAGTTATTCAAGCTGAAATCTAACGTTAGCATATGTGCTGTGTTTTATGTTTATTTTCAACTTCCTAATATTACTATTGCCTTGACTAAATGCAGTGCTCAGCACAAATAAAACCTCAACTACAACTATCAAAATAAATAGGCATAACACAGAGACCCAGAATCTCAGGGGTATTACATCATCTTTGTCTTTTGAAAGGATTTAACATTCACTCTATGCATACTCTCTCACATATAAAAGGACCCATTTTCAGCACTTGTATGACTTTATTGGTAGCACTGTAATGTCAAAATCATGTGTACTACTTTTGATGCTAGAATAAAATAGATATGCTTCTTATTGCAAATTAGGACAATGATTTCCAAGAACCCCAGAATTATCAGTGTGTTTCTCTGTCCCAGTTCAGGAAAGCAGCCTTCAGTACATGATCAGCAGTGAAATTGTAGGGATGTGCAGATAAATTTGAATAAGCTCATTTCTGTGAAGGCATAAGGAAGAAACAATCAGAAGTTCAAATGTCAGAGCTCCCTGATTAATTTTTAATGATTTCCAATTCTTGCTGAGGTTCCCAGTATCAACATTTTACTCACTTATTTGCCCAGCAGTCATCCTATCCATATTTGATATGGGATAATTAGCAACTGGCTTAGAGAAGGGCAGCCCTTTCTACCATCTGCACAATCAATATTAGAAAGTGTTCTAGTTCCTAGGGATACTCATGTATTTTCTGAATAGCTCTTGATTTATTTAAAGGGATGTAATGATCCTGAAGAGTGTTAAACTTACAGCCTTCTATTGACAGTGGTTCTGGTTAGCTTCATTAGATATGGTACTAACATCTGTCCAGTGAGATGGAGGCCACCTGCTCTTTTTATGTAAGTTCAAAAAATCATCAGCTAAAGACCGATATATTCAGCACATTAAACCATGCCAATGGTAAAAATCAAAGTATTTGTAGTTCCTTATCAGCCTTCCAATTTCATCTTCTATTGCCATTATTGTATTACAACTTTGTATAATCATTTCAAAGCAGACAAGAATAATAGGTCTTTGTCCTTTTAAGCTGGCAATTTACATCTCACTAAGACACCAGGCTGAGATGGCAGTACTAGTTTCACTATTTGATGTGATGACTAGAGAATGCACAAGCTGTGAATGATCAAGCTTGTAGATGGTTTGTAAACACTGGAGAAATAAGGACATGGCTTCCCAGTTGCAACAGGTGACAAATTAACATGAATTTGCAATAAATACCTAAAAACCCCCACATTTTTGCTGATAACTGACATATGAAATGGTGCTGCATTCTTTCTTTCCCTTAAAAATAACCAATAGAGCCTAAACTCCTCTGTACAGATCAACTTACATCATATTTTATTAGCCAATAGAATGGTTGATTTAAAAAACAACTATTTCTTTCTGTCATGTCTTCATTTCTTTTATGATGAATAAAACCAGAGAGATAAATGGTATTAAAGCTACGTCAGCTGCAGCTAAACAAATACCTTTATCAAAAGTTCAGACTGTTCCTGAAATCTTAAAGGGGTATTCTTTTTCAGAAGGCAATTCTAGCAAAGTGCTAGAAAACTCTCCTGCTATTAAATTAGTATGTCCGTTGATCATACATGCATTCCAAATGGGAATTTATGCTGTGTTAGACAATAATGCACTTATATGATTTTCAGCCTAATAGAAACAATTATCTTAATAAGCAGATTAAATTGGAAGACACTATCATTTTAGATGTACATTTTATTTCTCTGCTAACAAACTGAATTACATGCTAAAGGTTTGCAGTCAAATTGAAACCTAGTCAGTTCATAAAAATGATTTAATAGCAAGTTCCTATAGCACAGTATTCCTGCGTCCCCCTTTAGCTACTGTGGTTTTAAGATCCATTTTTCCTCCTCTCATTTATGAAAATATTTGACTCTCTGTTTGGCATTCAGAAAAGTGAAAAGGGATGCAAGTGTGCAGATAGGATGGTGAAACCTGACACATATGATGACGTGAAAGCTGATGGTACTAAAGCCAGCAGGAAAACACGGGTTGAAATTCTCACAAAAAGTGCAGCAAGATACACGATAAACAAAGGCATTAACATTGTTACTGCTATGCATGTCCCAAACTGAATAAATTAAGCATTTCCAGAGGAAAGTAAATGTTTTTGAAAGCAATGGTTTATATTTGATTATTTAGAAAGAAGTTTTTATTATCAGTTAAAATTTAAGCAAGTGGTATCATTTACTACAGAGAAGCCTCTGAAAAAAATAATGTTACTTTTAACCTTTTTTTTCCCCTGAGAGGAATCTCTGTGGCTGTATTGTATGATCTTTTTCTTGTATTTAGTCATTGTATTCCGTGATTCCTCCTCTACCTTTCTTGTTCTTGGCAAACTATAATTTTGGAACCCAGCTCCATGATTTCTATATGCATACAATTTTACGTAGTTGATGAATCCAACATGCAATAGTAAACAGCAGGGAGGGGCTCAATGGAAACTCATTTGTTAGTTTTCCCACTTGGAGGCTGTTATTTTTATAAATTACTTATATTGGACACTGTGGGAGTGCCCTTTTTCATATACACTGAAGTACTTCACTGGCCCCAGGAGTCACTGGGACTAGTGGATTTTAATAGTTATAGATCTTAAATGGAGGGTTAGAAATTGTTTCTTTTCATTACAATTACAACAAGGAATTAACCCCAAGGGTATCCACTTAATTTCATAATATATAGACTGGAACGCTAATAATGTGTCTCTCCTAAAATGTAATAAAGAAGCAACTGCCCCTTGGCTCCCTGGGGTAGATTTTTGTAAAACGTATTGCAAAAAATGTAACACAAAGAAGATTTTACGCTAACAAGCTTTGTAATGTCACTAGCTCCAGTGCTCAAAGTGCTCTGAAGCTTTTAAACATCAAGTATTGGCACTGGTTTTACAGCAGGAATTTAGTACCGGCACTTTCGTGTTGCTTCACTGATACAAGGCAAAACTAAAACAGTGATAGAAGGAGTTGAGGGTAATTTACAATTAAGCACATAAAGAAGTGAAAGAGTGGAGGGAGGAAGAGGGAGTACAAGTAGTACAAAGTAATTACTTCCTTCAGGGTCCACTTGGATCTATCCTCTAGCCAAGTTTCCTGTGTTATTTTAATCTTCCATGCCCTATTGCAAAACAAACCTTGGCCTTACAATTGGCAGCAAGTGAACTCCAGTACATTTGCTGTTGCATTTGCACTTGTGAGTAGCAAAGTGGCCTCTCACCTCTCAGTCATTACGGATGGTGACTGTGGAACAGATTCCTGGCCAAGATCTTAAACACTGGATCAGCCTGTGGGTTTAAATCTAGGTTGAAGACATTTCTACTTGTTGATGGTTTTAATGGAGTCTGACTAGATAGAGTATCCTGGGAAAGCTTGACAGTAAAGGCAGCATGAAAAGTAGTACACTAGCTGTTCCTCTTCTATCCTAAAAGAAAAAAAATCAGTTACAGAAGAATGGTTTTATTTTGATTTTTAATTGTAATGCTTTTAGACATTGTAGACAACAGGATTGTTTTTTCTTAAGGAAAATTCATTAAAAAAAATAACTGCACAATTGGTTTTTTTCTTTAATTATGCATGATACGCTCAGAATTCTGTGTGCCTATTTATATTACAAAAATTCTGTTTGTAATGGCAAATTTAAATAACTTCCTTGACTAATCACAGGAATATGCAAATGCTCAGCTGATATGTTTGTACCCACCCTCAAAAACTGAATTCTCCCACAGTTACTTGCGTGAGTATTATACCTATAATTTGTGGCTTGTACACATTGATTGGACTCCTACTGCCAAAAGCTGGGAATGTAAAATTATGGTCTTTGAACAAACTTTTCTAGATTTTCTAAATTGATAGGTCCCATTTAATTTATGTAAAATTTTCTATATTGATGCTGAAGTACCTGTCTTTAACAAAAGTTACTCTTGCTAACTGACAGAGGCATGCCAAGGCAAAAGAGGATAGATGGCTAGAAGATTGCCAAGAAAAAGAATGGAAATGGAAAGGGTAGGATGGCACTTTGTACATCAAGACAGTACATGGCAATACATCCAGCAGTATATTACAAGGAGCTGGGACTGCTAAGCACCACATATGCCTAGGATTGACACTGAATGGGTCAAACAGGAGAAGGCATAGCAGGGACTATTTGAAAGTTTGGGAGATGAGATCAGAAAGATCACAGAGTGCCTGAGGTGGGAAGGGACCTCTGGAGGTGATCTTGTCAGAGCCCTGTGCTCAGGAAGTGCCATTTGCCCAGGATCATCACCAAACTGCTTTTGAGTATCACCAAGGAGAGAGGCTCCACAACCTCCCTGGGCCACTGTGCCAGTGCTAGGCCACCCTGGCAGTAAAAGAATGTTTTCTGATGTTCTGACAGCATGTGTTTTGCTTCAGTTTGTGCCCTACTGAAAAAAAGCCTGGCTCTGTCTTCTAGGCACCCTCCCTTCAGGTATTTGTACGTATCGTTGAGATCCTGCTGGAGAATTCTCCAGGCTGAATAATCCCAACAGACTCAGCTTTTCGTCATAAGAAAGAGGCTCTTGTTCCTTAATCATCCTTATGACCCTTCTCTCCAGTATGTCAATGTCTCCATTAAACTGGGAAGCCCAGAGCAGGACACAGTGCTTGAGGTGTGGCTTCACCAGTGCTGAGTGGAGTAGAAGGATCAGTCCCTTTGACCTGCTGGCAGTACTTGGCCAAATGCAGCCCAGACACCATTGGCCTCCTCTATTTGTTTAAAAAAACAAATAAATCAAGAGAGCTGTATTCTGACACTTTCAACTCACAGTGAAGTGCAGTGGGTTGCTTTCTTCTGTGGTGCCTTTGTGCAGTCTCTAGTCTTCCCTGCCTTTTTCCTTCTTTTTCCATTCCTGTTTTCCATGGATAGTCACTTCAAAATTTTGACTGATAACTCCATCCTAAAAGAAAAAAAAAATCACAAAACAAACTGGAAGAAAATCCAAATTCATAAGTCTTTCCAGCTGGTTTCAGTTAATTTTATTTTAGTGATATTTAATTTGGTATCTCTGGCCTTTTTTTTTCCTTTATTGACATTAAATTAAAATAAGAAAAATATATACATAACAGAATTTACATTTTAACAACTTTCATCACCTTCTCCACGTTGCAATGTTAATGTTTTTAAATGTATCCTGAAGCCAGTCTACTCAATAACAGCAAGAGTAAAAATGTCAGGGAAGAATAACGGGAGAGACAGAATGGAAGTTCACCGTGTAACTGAGTTAGAAGCTGAAAGCTGAAAGGGTCTCTGAAGAGAAAAGTTTCAGGATTAAAGGAAATGCTTGCAGCCATTCCTCCCACTCATGAGTAATTACTCATATGCGACTGAGTAATAATTGCAATTGAAATCATGAGTGGCTTCAGCAATCAACATTATGATCATGGATCATAATCTGGATTCTAATCAAGGACAAATTAAAAATAAAATGCTATGGATCTCTTCAAGAACTATTTCTGTGAATAATAAGTCAGAGTTGTTTCACTAGGTGAAGTCAAGTTAAAATCGTGTGCGTGTTAGGAATAAAGCTCTCATGCTAAGTTTCTTCCATTTTTTCCGTCTCTTCACAAGTGACATGAGAGTGAGCCATTTCAAGGGAAATCTGTACTATAGCAAGAGAACAAATGTGATGTACTTCACAAACAATGTTATCTCCTTCAAACGGATAAAAATATAGATACTATAGGTTAGGTGCCAATTTGTTTCACAGAAATTACATACTATAAATCACTCCTGCTGTATTGCTATGTATCTGCTTATATTGTACGCAGCTTCTGCGACCCTAGAATATATTCATTTGTAAAGTAAGAAATGTGTGGTAAAACATATTATAAAAAATGGAGGTACCATACTTGAGAGCTAGAAACAGAAATCTAAAGCACTGACTATTCTTTTTTCCCAGGTATTATAATTTTTGCCCTTTTTGTACTGCAGTACAAAAGTACCCAGAATGGGGGATTTCTGTGATAGGCACCAGATGTTCTGTAGCCTTTATTCTAAAATCCCCATTCATTTTAAATAAAATATGGATGCCTAACCTTAATTAGAGCATGACAGCATGTTACTTGTCCATTTCATAGGTTTTTGAAAAGACATCCAAAACCCACTTCATCATAAGTATTAAGGTCATATTTATATAAAGAATTTGTTTTGAGAAAAAGAATACAAAGTGTTGTTTGTTTATTTTTAAAGAATAATACCAAACTGTACTGGATCTCTCTGTCTTGTGGAGAGTAGAGCAGTCATGGACTTCTGCCTGCAGAAAGACCCTTACACAGACCATGAAGAGCAAAACTGATTTGGACACTTAAGAAAAGCAAGAGAGGAGAAGAATGTTTAGAATACTAAATTCATGTTTTTCAACAGGTTAAGTCTTGAAAATGCCTCATCATAAACTTCCATAAGGATCTTGTGACAAAGTAATCTAATAAAATGCCATGGTGTTTACAGTCAACATGGGGGTAAATGCTCAGTGCATCACTGAAGGTGTGATACACAGGCTGAAAAGATGGGCATATAAAAACATGTTTGGAGTGCTCAAATAACCTTTCCCTTTGTCTGGGGAGCATAGGCTAGGCAAAATAATTGAAGTTAGTAATATAGCAATGCTTTGTTTATTTAAATTCTAGATCATTCAAGACCCTATTGCCCAACCTCTTTTCTTGTTTTGCAATAGATAAATGGCTCCAACTGGAATCATGTCATTTCCATCTTCTGTGCATCTAGACAATCACTTTCAGGAGATTGGAAGGGCAAATTTTTGCATTTTCCAGTGTAATAGAGTTGAAAGCTGCTAAGACTGAGCAAGTTTAATATTAGAAGCATGAGCACGTTATTTCATAATAACTCGTGGATGATATTTGCTCTAAGTAAATGCTGAAAAGATCAGCTTCAAGGGACTACATGAGAACAGGGATTCTGCTAATGAACTTCATGTTCTCAGGAGAAGAAAAACCTTGGAATCATCACAACTGAGGCCGTTGAAAATATCTGCTGTCCCTGACCAAAAGTAGAAAAAGGAAGCTTGGAAGTAGGTAGAGTCCTAGAGGTAGGCTCTGGAAATTCTACCTCAGGCTGCTTTTCTTATGAGCTAAAGAGCACTTCAGACTTGTTTGGGACTAAATTAAAAGCCTGGAGTGTGAATATCAGATAAATCATATAGATCTATATGCATCTGCAGCATACACTTCCAGTGTTACGTGAATGAAGTTGTGTGACCTCCTACGTAAACCATTTATCTACCTGCTTGTCCAGATCAAAGCTGAAGCAGAATGCAAAGTCACAGGTAATCAAAGAACTGAGCTCCTTTTTCAGCTGTTTAATTATTAAAGGAAGTTTCTACCTAACTTGTTTTTAGTAATATAATCCATGACACTGTAGTTTAAAATCAATAGTTCTTTGGTTAGAACTGAAAAATGTAGCATGACATTTCAACATCACTGGAAATGACTCTTATGCACTACCTTACCATTTTCAACTACTGCTCAGACGTGCTGTTTCAAGCATGTCATATTTGTGCCTGAAATATCAGTAAGATGCCATAGGAGGTAGTAAAGGCCTAACCTTTTAATATCCAGTATCTCAAACAAATGGACAAAAAATCCAGGCTTTTCTGGAAATAGTATTCTAGCTCTTACCCCAAAAATAGATGTATTAGCACAACAGTTATCTGTCCTTGTCCTGTGCCATACCACGTTTCACATTATAGGACAAATATCTGAGCCTTAAATGAATTTCTGGATAGGAAAAAAGTAATGGGAGTTTTGATTATTTGTCCCAAAAGAATGACACTTATGCGGCAGTTAGAACAGTGAAAGGAGATCTCAAGTTGTCATCATCAGAAAACATAAACCATCTGCCAGAAAATACCTCAGAAACAATGGAAAGTAATGGATGAACTAGTCAGACTAGCAGCATATGCAGTAAAGACCACAGTCAGACTAGCCCTGATCTGCTGTACAAGTCTGCCTGTATCCTACCACTCCAGTGGGGGAAAACCATGTAGGCTTTTGCATAGGTGAAATTCCATAGTGCTTTTCATCATGTGCTGTTCAGGGAGCCTTGGATTAAAAGCAGCATGGATTCCTGGTTATAAATGACACGGAACCAAAAGAATACAGTGCACCATGTAGCTAATCTTTTAGCTGCACCAAGACACTATTAGTGTGGAAGAGCATGGGCTGAGAATGGGAGCAGCTTTTGAGAAGTGAGGGAAGTATTTCTGTTATTAAAATGGGGCAAGCAGTCTTACTCATCTCTAGCCATTTCAAGATGTGTTATATTCTTTTATTAAATCATACTCCTTTTATTAAGAAAATCCACGTTGGTTCCTCTTGCTTTCACGATACCTACAGAATACACTGCAGTTCATTTGAGAAAATCATGCTGCTTTCATCTTAAAGTAAACCTTATTGAGAGTTGTAAATATACTGCACTCTCATATGCAAACTTGCAAAGCAAGGCTTGTGCCACTTTTCTCAGAAAAAGGCAATTTCAAGTTGTACTAATGTCTGTGGGAAGATAGAACTGTCCAGAAGAACGAAGGTACACTGAGGTCTAGGATGTAAGTAGGTAGAAAATTCATTCTGATTTAAACAACTTAATTATTACTTGGGTTAGGTTGAGCCAGGAAAGGTTGTGCAGATGATTCATTTTTATTATTAAAAGAGAAGTGGTATGATGTCAGCAAGACATTTTTCATGGTCTTTCTTATTTACCTTGAGCAAAGACTGATGAGTAACAGCAGGGACAGCTGTGCTTAGAGCTAGAGATTGCAGCCCTCAGCCTCACTTTTTAATGGTACCAAAATGGTTTACTGCTTAAATTTCCAGCCAGACTGTTTCTCTGCACTATATCTGTTGTAATGCATATTTTTCTGCACCAAATAAACCCTTTTACTTGAAGAAATTCATCACAGGAAGTGGTAATGCCATGTCTGTTTAAACTGCATGTAATCCACTTCCATGTGAGCATTAAGATACCAGCTAAAAGACTTTCAGAACACCTGGTGTCCATATTGTTTTCTTTGTTGTTGTTCAAGACCCTAGAGAGACCATAAGTAGGTGTAGCTAAACTACTGTCAGTAGTAATCCTGTATCTCTAGTTACTTGGGAGCAGTTGAAGAATAGGAACACTTAAAAGCTGTAGAACCATTGTGAATAGTGTATGTGAAAGACAAAGTAGCAGCATGATCCTGTTGTTGGATGGATTTTCAAAGAAGACACAAAATCAGATGGTATAGGAAATTACTGTGCCATTCGGTCATTGAAGCTGCCTGAAATGTCATGTATTGTCATGTCTTTGAAATGCTGCGATCCTAAATCTCTTCTCAGGACAGTGGAATGGAGGCTGACACCGTGGTATTCTTTACATGGTTTTTGTGTAGCCAGAGCAGTCAGCTAGTATGTCTCAGAGAGTTCTCTCCTCATCCTCTGTGGAGCTGGGCCCTCTCAAACAGTGTGCTAACCACCACCATGGGTAGAGATGGGACTGCAGGGAGCTTTCAAGTTGCAAAACTACTGCAATCGCTTGTGCAGTTGCCTGTACTCTTATTTTTAATTTTTAAATATTTATCAAACCAAAACACCTTCAACAAGAGTTAAATAATTCTTTTCCTCCACCTCATGACTTTGTAAATAGGGGGATGGGAAGCTGGACATGTGAGCTTAAGTCCCCCCAAGACAGAGATTTGTATCCAGATTTCACATGTGGTGAATGAGCACTCCTGGTCTGTGAGAAGCCTAATCTGTTTGATTATATTTACTGGACAGGTCTAGAAGATGAGAAGATCAAGCAATTGCCTAATTTGTGGATCCATATTGGACTTTGGTGGGGATTTGGCATCTATTTAATTCACATTATCGGGATGTTTGATAGATGAACAAATTGCTGTGTACAAAGAAGTGAAATTAATGCATCAGCTGCAGTCTATTTTGTGGTGGGGAGACACATATTGTTGATTAATATTCAAAAATGTTTGAAATTGTGAAAGTATGTTCAAAATCATAAAGTCATCCATGCGATGATCCTTTTGGGTCCCTTCCAACTCAGAATATTCTGTGCTTCTTTCCGGTTTCTTCTTTGGCTGTTCTGGACTTAGAACCAGAAAAGAAAGACATTTTCTGATGGAAAAACTGAGTGTGTGTGTCAACCAACTGCTTTGAGGGCTGGAGAGCTATTGAGTTGGGTGGATGGATTGGAGTTTTACATGAAAGGGTCTGTGGGAGTTGAGTGGTCATGACTATGCTGTCAGGAATTCATAATCGTAGAGTTGTGATATTGAACCTTTTCTGCTTCCAATAACTGAACTACCCAATATCCTCTTCTGCAACGCTTAATATATAAGCACGTGATTATTTCTGGTTATAGTTCTGGATATCTGCCTTTTATTAGTTTCCCTCTGGAAACCTCTCTTTGAAGTTTAGACATTTGAATACCTTAAATTACCTGACTATGAATGAATCAAAATCAGATGTAACAGAAGTTACACAGAAGGCGTGTTTATGGCAAACAAGCCAATATTTCCATTGTGTGTGAATAGGAGATCAACATCATAACATGTTGACTGTGACATTAAATGTGCCACCCAACCTCTTTGTGTCTGTGTTCTGCAAAATTGTGATGTTGATACCTATTTTACACAACTAAACAGTATAGAGAATTAATTAATTAATGTTTGCAAAGAATTTTGAGATCCTCTAGCAGAAGGTATTACACAATTGCTTAGTGTTAATTTGTTATTCTCTATTATCAGATTCAATAGGACGTAGTATAAATCTTTGAAAAAGCAAACAAAAAGCTAATCAGGAGTCACTTATTCACACTGTCAAAGCTGGTAATGACCAAATAGTCTTGTTTGTGGAAGTACCAAAACCCAAAAAAAGTAATCCATGCTACTTGGTATGTTGAAGCAGCAATTAGTACACATTGTAGGCGAAAGAAGTGGAGCTAGACCAGAAATGAGCCTTGATGAGCCTAATTGCCTTTAATTATCCTTAAACATTTTCTTGTTGTCTGTCTTATGAAGGCAGAAGAAACCCTGTAGCTCTAAAAGGAAATAAGTCTTGGTTTTGTTTTCATCTGTTAAAGAGGGACATAATAGCCACCATGGAAACATGTTCTTAATCAACAACATTAAACTCCTGTCTGCTCTGCTCCTCTTGAAACTGCCTAGCTTCATTATTATCAGGGGAAAGGGGGAGGGGAAGGGATTTAATCACTATTTAGCTTCTCTTAGCAAATTAAAATATTAATTACGATACACATTATTTTATCTTTGCTTAAGCTATTTGTAAGTATTGGTGAATAAAAGCTCATTTCATGTTGGAGTAATTTATTCTCAAACTATTCAGACTTACTTTTTCAATTCCTTTTAAAAAATCATTGAGTCATGAAATGCTGTCTTCCAAGAGCTGAGAAAAAACTGAAATGTGATTACTTCAGTACATTCGAGTGCTGGGAGAAAATGAGCAATGGAAGGCCAGATACTTCCAGACCGAAGGACAGATATTTCTCTTTTGTTGATATTCACATGATGGAATGTGGTAATCAACCTGATTTTTTTTCATCTTTCAGAATAATAGAAAAAAGAAGAGAAGACATTTGGAAGAATAAAATCTCATAGGAAATCCACGGCCTCTGAAAATCTACACCTCTCAAAGCTTAAGTAATATTAATGATGTTAGTTTGGTTGATGTAATACAGAAATGTGGAGAGATTAGAAAAGTAATTTATAAAATGAGCAAAATCAGCATTATTGTGCATCTTCTATGAACATCAGAGACCTTTTCTTGGTGTGTCCATGCCGCTTTTAATTTCTCATTGTGAACTTTCTGCTGTTACATTACATAAGGGAAGAAAATTTGCAGAAATGGAAAATGTTCAACAATGTCTCTGCATCAAATTGTGACTCAGTAAACTTTTTTAAAATTAAAATGTATGCTGGCATAAATCAGTATGGTTCGATGAGCTATAATGACGCTATGTTGATTTATACCAACTGGAGATATAATTAATTCATCTATTCAAGTAGTTTGTGTAGAATTATATGGAAGGCTATAGGAAACACATAGCACTGTGTCAAAGGGATATAGTCCTACATGCATTGTTGGCATTGCTGGAGGTCACTGAGCAATAGATAGAGAAAACCAAAAGTATATTGCTATCCTTCATTAAATGGTGGTCTGTGACTTCTCCTTTGCTTACGGTAGTCTTGCAAAGTTGTGGATATTGTCGCAAAAAGCAGGGCATTGACTGTGAGTGGCTGTGAGAGCATTTAGGCTCCATTGTGAGAGGCCTCCTAGTAATTGGATGTACATCTATGTTCTGAACATTTGAAAGTGTTAAGCTTAAAAGATGTGTAGACCGATTTTAATGAAATCAAATTACTAAAATTAAATCTATTGATAAACAGAAGGAAAAAGCCAATGTGAATCTGGCCTTGAAAGAAAATAATTTTTTTCTTTCTTTTTTTTTTTTTAAACAGTCAAGTTAACAGTTCAGAAAAAGAAGTTAAGTGAAATTTGCCAGCAGCATCTTCCAGTTCAGTTCAGTTCATAGTTCACTTCTAGACCTGACCTCTTTTACAATCATGATCTCTTCTTTTCACCTTAAAAACAAATACTTTAAATCTCAGGGTATATGTGCAGAGAGGGTCAACCAACCCAAACAATATTTTTAATTGTAGCCGTGGGATATATATCTCAGAAGACATACCATGAAGTCAAAGGATTTTCTTTTCTTAATTGCAGAAGCCTTACCCAGGCTTACTCCTAGACACTCTCTCTGACCTACATTATTGATGTGGTCTGGGTCACTGGTCTTTATTTATTTTGTATGGCACATTCTCCTGCCCCAGTGCCATGTTTTCTGAGTCTTTTCTAGTTGTTCTCTTTATTGTTGCTATTGTTCTTATGATACAAGTAAAGCTGAGAAAATTACGTTTTGAAGCATGGCTGCAGCACGTCTTCTGGCAGCAGAACCAGAACATATGATGATTTCTCATTCCTTCTCTCCTAGCTAAGCACAATAAAAACAGTATTTGGTAATTTCTGCAGGCCTGTATCTCACCAAATTCAATTTTCTTTTTTAATGTGTGGGTGCTTTTGGCCTACATGTAACAGAAAGAATTTTTTCCCAGGACCCAAACCATTGAAATGCCACCCTTTTCTTGCAACTTTCTAAGAAACTTGTGACTCAGGATATGAAGTTGGTCTTTAGTCCAAGAAAGTGATTTTTTTGGAGTGGTGGAATGCTAAATACTTCTCATCTTGGAAGCTCTGAGGGTCTGGACCATCCTGTAGGACCATTAAATCACTTTCTAGCTATTTTATCCTCCTATGTTAAAATTAATTTCCTTTATTGCACACAAGTATGAATTTTTCACAAGATTTCCACCCTTCCAAACTGTTCAGTTTAATTTTCATTTTCCATGGAGCATACCTACTAACAGCAGTAGCATGTGGGCTTGATCTAAGCAATGCCCTTCACCAAACTTGGGTTGTCACTTTAAAGAGTTCATTGTGTTACAGCTACTCACAGACCAGATGCTCTGTATCATAGTTGCTTTCCCCCAGCATTCAGGATGTATAGCTTTGTACGGAGATTTACAGAAGTACTTTAAACACATACAGCTTCTGCTATTGCCTTTACAATTCCCTCCCCCGCTAGGTTTTGTGGAATAACTAATGTAAATTCCTAGCTGAACTAAGAAATTAAATCCTTAATAGTAAAATATCTATATTATCTGCTCAAGGATGATGAATTTGTGGTTTTCTGTAGGATTATGTACATCTTATGCACAGATGTTTGACCTTTCTTTAGACATGTGTTACTTATGTACTTAGGTAGGAATGGGATTGGCTTTCCAGACAGAGGTTGGATCAGGCCGTTTGAAGGCTTTGTTTGTGCTTCTCTGTGGCAGAATCAGTGCAAGAGAGCAAATGATTGCTGCTATTTGCCTCTTTACCTGTGTCAGCACAATTCTCTACAAGCTGAGAGGAAACCAGGAGTTAGAAGGCTTTTTTGGGGTAGAGGGAAGAGAAGTTAATAGGAACCATATTAATACAGTTGCTATATACGTAACCTTTTATTTGCTCTGATCTTTTCTTGGAGTATATGAAGTCATAGTTGAATGGAGAATTTAGTCTTGAAATCAGGTGTAGCAGCTGGGATGTCACAGAGTTCAGTTTGGACCAGAAGCCAGAAGCAGCTGTTTTTACAATGATAAAATCCTGTATCAATGTCTCACTGGTCCCATTGATTTCACAGCCTGTGTAGAGATCTTAGCTCTTCTTATTCTCAATGGTACAATTCTGTCTTCCCAAGGATATTGACTTTGAAGAGTGGAAGGGCTATTATGATCCCCAGGTCAAGGGAGACTGGGTTTCCCAGCTCCTGGTAACTCCAAAGAGAGCCTGAGCTGGGATCCAATAACCTGTTCGAGAAATGCTGGAATGTGGTGAAAGCAGCAGCTTCTGCTGAGTTCCTGGTGATCCTCTTGATGTAGACGTTTTTATTTCATTTTTAAATTACAATAAGGGCTATGTTCAAAATCTTGGAGTTTCATATGTGAATAGCTTCAATTATGTATGACTTACTCTGAGCCTAGGAAACCTAGGAACTGATGAAGAGATCTTCCAGACCTAAGTGGTCATCTTACGCTGCCATCAACATTTTACTACATCCTTCTGTCACAGTTATTTCACTAGATTGCATTTCTATTGCTTAAAAAATTGTCCTGAAGATAAAGCAGCCTCATCAGACTGACTGTGCTAAGTCAACCACAGTGGAGTCTGGCATTGACCTCTGAATTTGCTCAGCAACAAACCCTTGACCTTTATGCCATTTCATAATATAATTGTGTTGCAAAGTGATGCTATACAAAGATAACTAAGACAGTGCTAGTATAACAAATAGCATGGTGTCTGTAGAGTGGGCCTCTGACAGAATAAATATCTCCTGTTCCTCATCAGAGTTGCTGAGTCCGTCTAAGTGCCCAGCGGTGTGACTATACAGCTCCCAGCAATTAGCTATTTAATTCAGAGGCAGCTATTATTCATGGAAATGGAGAGTGCAAGATATACTTATCCTGGGAACATCCTCCTTCTGTGGCACAGTTATGTTAATCATCTTAGTTCCTTCAGAGTCTGCAATCTGGTGAACTTGTGATAGTACCCCTTAAGAATAAGTATGAAGAATGAAAAATCTAGGATATAAAAGGTTAAATTGAGACTCTTAAAGGAAGCCTGACTTAAACCAAAGCTCTGGTATATGAAAGTGAATATTTTCCACTAACATAATTTTTCGAAGCTTTATTTGTGTTTTCAGTGCTACCAACCATGGAAGCTTCTGATTCAGGTAGAATGAAATTGAAAACAATAACATATCCAAACAGCAGCTCAGTATTGAAAGCAGAAGCCTTGACTCTGGAGACTATTGAGCCGATATCTTAAAGTGTAAAATCATACTTCTGAAATTGTTAATAAACCATGTATTATTTAGGACTGTCCTCATTTCTGATCTTTGCTGTATTTTCTTCCTTCACTTCTTTCATCACTCAGCAGCAAGCTTGTATTTTATGTGCAGAATAAATGTTAGTCCTGTGTAAGCAGCCTATATGTGGTTTATGTACCACTGAATTTCATTTAATTGTGTTGAACTACAGGTGACTTGAAAGCTGCCTACACTTGTATCCACTGTGAGCATGGGATGAACATCACCTCTTAGGCACTGCTGTATGGCCTAGTGTGGCTAAGATCTAGTGTGCCACTGCTATGAAATGGATTCTCAGACTATAGCGCTTTTGGCCACAAACTGGTATCACATAAGTCTGTTGGAAACTCATGGACATTAGAATTGAAAGTCCTGCTGTTGTAATAATTTACTTTCTTCCCAGGGGAAAAAAAATTAAAACGAGATAAATCAAAGGTCATGTATACATATGTATTATATATTTGTATCTGTCTGTCTATATAGATATATACAGTGGGCATAGGCACCTCTGGTAATCCCTCAGAACACAGTGGAAGATAAACCAGATGTATTTCTGAAAGTGTCATGTAAAACACAGACAAGACAGCTCGAATCACAGAATGATTGTAGCATGACTAGACACATTCCTTCAGAACAGGAGCATCCTACTGAAAAATCTTCCTGAAGGCTGAAGTCCAGCCACTTCTCTTCTCAGAGGCCATGATTTTTTAGTTCCTACCACCTGTAAAACTGACAGATTTGCTTTTGTCTGGCTGCAATATTTTCTGGAAAAAAAAGAATCTTCAATTGCAGCTAAAAGTAAATTTATTTCTAGCATTTGACACAGGTTCAAGAAGTCCAGTGGCAATGTAATATTGAATGCAGTCCAACCCCTTCTCTTACAGTTGTGTTTCACATTTCTGAGTTTTAGTTTATTTCAAATAACCCTTGTAACTATGCTTTCAAGATAGGTTTTCATCTTCTTCACCTATTTGACAGTGTCAGTGATGAATGTTAAATAATCAGTTCTTCTGACCTAGGATTTATTTTGCAGCCCAAGACTAGCATTAAAATTTTCCCACACTGTAATAGATAAAATCAGTATAGAAGGGAAAGATAGAAATGAAAACTGAGATTCTCAAGATACCAGCATAATTAAAATCTGTCTTCTTTCATATGGTTCTTAAATAGAGTGGAAGGTGGCAATAGCACTCCTGGCTAATCTTTCCCAGAGGATTCCTCTCTTCATGACAAAGAACAAAGTTTGAGTCCTGCCAAATATCTCCAGCCTGCTCTCTTGGAAAAAGGAGAAGGTACCGTGGCATAGTTTGCAGAAGTGAGAGAGCAGGCATGTAGGTCTTGTTTTCAGAGAGAGTGACTGGAATAGAAAACTGTACTTTCAAATTTTTGCTTTTGGTTGAGGAAGACTCAGATGACAAAAGTAACCTGAGTTCGTATGGAAAAGCAGACAGACTTAGGAAGATGCAACTTGCCAGAGAGGAACAATGTCTGTTTTCCTCCTTGGCTGCTCCTAAACTCCAGAAGTAGAGGCAAGTAAATTCATTGAGGATTTTTTTTCATCCCCAAACTCTCAGATGAAAAGGTTTATTACAAGACTGGAATGATCTGTATCTTTTTTTTGAGCAAGTAAATCATAATATTTTTGAGTTAATCTAAAACACTCATTTTCCAGTTCTACTAGGACTTCGGAAGTAATTGTTTCTTTTTTACCACTTTTTACACCTTCCCATCACCCTTCTGTAAGTTTCCACTTCTGTGTGTACCAGACCTTTTGCAAGTGACAGTCACTGCAGATGCGGACATTAAAAAAGCTGCTGATGTCTTGAGAAGAAAGGCTGGGACTTTAAAAGCGATATGATATGTGTATTTATATGTTGTATTTAATTTTGACACTGAACTGAAATATGTTTTTTTAAATTTGACAGTATTTCTGTGGTATGGTATAGCATTTGTATGGTAACTATTTTATGCCTTTAAGAATATAGATGTGGTTGAAACAAAGATGAAGACTCATAATTCACAATATTTCCAATTTAAACCACAGAATTAAATACAAACATAAAAGGATTTTTCTCATTGTCTCCTTGGTTGGTAGAAGGGCAAGATATTTGAATATAAAACAGCAAAGGTTGTAATATCTCACTTTTTTCTGCAAAACCTCTTCGTGAGTTTGTGTGTCTCTAACAGAAAAATATCTGAGAGGCAAGATGTTCTCAGATGAGGTTAAACGAATGAAAGTCATTTGGATTTTCTGAAAACTGTGAGCTTCACAAGCAGTGTTACTTTTTTTACACACGTCTTCAAATCAGCAGGAGTGCAAGTCCTTATCTTTGCATATAATTTTGCTGTGATTAATATTAAATATTGTGTGATGCTTTGAGGATCATGGCCTCAACTAATAAATATGGAAACATTGTAAATTTCTGTATTCTGTTTAAAGGAATTAGATATATAATAGCAATTGCTCTGCCTCTTAGAATGGCCCCCTAAAGTCCCATCTGGGATGATCTCTCGACAGATGTCTTCACTCAGTGTCTAAAATGACACCAGATACTGTGGTTTAAGCACAGAGTTATTCTCATTGTTTATTGCTTGGCTGCTCCTTGTGTCTTACAGGAGCAGAGAAATCTCAAATGTTATCAGACAACCCTGGAGACTTGCCCTACGAGTGTGGATCTAAGCTGTGGCTTTGTCCCAGCTGTTCCTGAAGCTGAAGCTTGCAGAGAGCCTGGTGGGAAGCAGCTGTTTAAAAATCTTTAAAATGTTTAAAACAAACTTGCCCCAGAGACCTCCTGACCAGTTTGCTATCGGTGCTTATGCTGGTCCATCCTCTCTGTGTAAAAGGACTTTGCCTCACAGCCTTTGATCTAGAACATGGTACAAGAGACTTGCTGTCCAAGTCTTCCTTCAGACAAATTGCTCCAGGGGAGAGACCATGAACAGTTAAACAAAATAATCATTAGTGAAAGCAGCATCTGTCTCATCATTCTGGAGAAGTATTTAAAGCAAAAGTCTTGAGGGAGCTTTTTCTGGTATATGAGGGCTGTATTCTCCCAAATGTCTTCACTTCTGAGCTGGGCCACTAGGTATACATTAAATTTATCTATATTCTGCTTTTGTGATGTTGATGTTAATGGATTATCTTCATTAGAAATTTGGCAGGATGGGTTTACTTTAAAATACACCAAATTTACTACAATGAAGGTTTCCACAAGCTCTTTGTCCTTCACACCACAGAATGAGGACCTATTTCTTATCCTTCTCTCAGTGCCATTATGTCTTCATGATTAAATCTCTCACTGGACAAATACTTGTGCTTAATTTACTGCACAGTTTCTCACCCTTCTTAGCCAGCATGCTCCAGCCTTTGTTTTCTGGTTGGTTTGTTTGTTTTTTTCAAATTTTTGTTTCTCTTTCTCCTGTGATTTTTGTTACTCTGTTGTCATCCTGCTTCCTTTTGGTAAACGTTTATTTTCCAGGAACTCATGTTATGTTCAGAGCATTCACATTCCTCATTGCAGACACAGTGAATAACCTTAAAGGCTAGGCCTTTGAGATTTCTGTCTTTTCCTCATCTTAATTTTAAGCTTCTCTGGGAGAAGAATGGCATCTCTTGGTTTTATTTTTTGTTTTCTCCTGAATGCAGATGACCCATCATAAGAGAAAGCAATGAGCCGAGCCCTGAGCACTGCAGAAGTCAGGGTATGAAACTGAACAAACTGATTCTCTGTCCTTCATTCTAATTTGTACTATCCCACTCTTTATTGAATTAAATGTGTTTATAAAGGACTTACGTAGCAGCTAAGAAGGAGCTGGCTGTCATTTATCAATTAATTACCCATGAAAACTGGCATTACATGGTAGTAGTAATCATACCCATGGTGTTAGGCATATGCTACATAAAAATGCAGTCACCTTGAAATAATATGGACAAATCAGCTTGTAACCTACAGAATACTATTAATAATGTAGTCCTAAGCACTGCAGGACTGAAATTTGTCTCTTAGTGGTCAATGCATAGATGATGCAATATTTTATTTTTGGTCCAAGTTTTGGGTTGAGCTGCCTTTAAATCCAAAGCCAGGGATTTCTCTCTTCTCTTACATGAAGTAAGTCACTTAAATATTTTTGGGGGGATGGCAGGGGGTGTGATGGTTTGTGGCAGACAAGTGGTGGAAAACCAAGTTTTAAGCAAAGTAAAAGATACATTGCTAGAACTTTTATTGACTTCAATAGCTAATTTCTACAGCAGTAGAATGGAAGTCCAGATATGACACTGTTCTCATTGCTATTCTGTTTTAAAACCAGGCTCATACAAGGTCAGCTTCAGTAAATTTATTGCTAGAGGAGAAAAGGGTCTATGCAGCTGCTAGGCTACAAGAGGTATTATGTGCTTCAAGTTATTTATGTTGGATTAGACGCTGTTACTGCGCAAGTTTAGAGAGAGAACAGCACAAACCAGGAGTACAGTTCTGGCTGGCAACACTTACCTGGGTTTGCTCCTGGCTTTGGAATGAAAGAAAACTTGGAAAGAAAGCAGCTGTCGTATACAAGTATAGATATCTAGAGTCTGTATAAAATGGTGATGTGCCTGCCCTCTCCTCTTACAGTACTGTTTAGTGAATTAATGTTTACTAATTCCCCACATGCACACACCAACCCACTACTCCAATGTCATTTAATCTTCTTGCAGTTCTGTAAGACACTGGACTGTTGGCTCTTTTTGGCAAAGTCATTGACTTAATGAATTTTTCCTGTTATGCAGACTGGAGCAGATACTAAGACTTTATTGCTGGAATGTCAGAGAATGAATGCAAATGATGGCTCATCATTGTTTGCGTTTAGGTTGTCACTATCTGTTGTCCTCTCTGTTCCTACAGAGAATGATGTAGTCACTTGCCAGAAAGTTTACAGTTGACACTTCTACATGAGGTGTAGTCAGAGAGTAGCAAATAAAAGCACAAAGAGGCTGAAGTAGCAACTGCAAAATGATGACCCAAAGCCTGTTTAAATCAAAAGTGATATGCCCATTAACTGCAATTGCCTTTGGACTCTAGAAAGATGCTACAAGAAAAAAAAAAGATGACATTTCAGATTTTGTATAACAACTTATATAATCTTTCAATAGGCTTTGAGCAGAAAATACAGTGAGTTACTTGTGAAGGAAGTTGTCTTTTGTTTCTATGCAGTTGTTCATCACAGTGTCTGACATGCATAGATAAAAGGTTTTCATTATCCCCTCTACACACATCTCCATTTAAAAAAAAAACATGAAATAGTAGAAGTTACAATATATTTGTAGTTCAAAATATTCATTTCAAAGTTAGAGCTATTTGGATGCAACTGTAAGTGCACCATTTGTGCCAATAACTAAACAATACATTTATTCTGGTTTTATTGTTGGAGCATTTTACACTTCAAATATATGATATGCTTCTGATCATACGTTGTGCACCATGTATTCTTTGTAATTATATCAATATGACTAGTTGCTAAGGTTGAAATAGGTAACTGCCACTAGAAATCTGGAAAAGTGAATTAATTAATACACTTTGTTATGTAAGAGAGCACTGTCAAACTTCCTATTTTATGTCAAGTTCATAGATACGCTAAAGTGTTATCCTTTGGAAAAAAAAATCTTATTCTTTCAGCTACACTGACAAAGATTCACTTCAAATTTTATTCCAAATTTATATATGTGTCTCATGTCAAAATCTAGGCTGCAAATGCTGCTGCCTCTGTGCAACAGAACAGAGGTTAGTAGCCTTTGGAAGCACATCAGCATTAGGAGAAGTGAGGTCAGGGTACAGGTGAAGATTATGTTGTCTGGAATGTGAAATCAGACACTGTTACCCTATTTTTTAATAAGCTGTAGCAGGTAAGTTCTCAGATGGCATGTATGTTACATAAAATTTGGGGCACTAGGTAGAAGAAACATCCCTTGTGAGACTCATTCCCAAACCAGGTATTCTGATGGTCATTTCTTGTCAGGGCGGAGGAGGGGGGTGATGGCAATATGTACTGAGCACCCAGTGTTGCAGTAATTGGCTTATTCTTCCTGGAGATGAGGGATGTATTGCTAAATCCTTCCCAGCTGATTCAAAGTGAGGGCATCAACCCTGAGATGTCAAGGGGGTGACTGGCTTAATTTTCCTGTTGCATCTCCATCTCTGTAAAAAGCTTTCAGTTGGACTGGAGCAAGTGAACAACTGCTTTTTTGCTCCAGATATTGCTTTAAGAATACAGGTTTCACGTCTCTCCTGACAGTCAACATGGTTTATTTATTTTTCAGACAGCCAGACGAAAGTGCAAGCTCCTCTAAAGACAAATGGTGTGTCAGTGGCCAATTGCAGGAGAGATAAAGAATTCCAACGGCTGTGAATATTGCAGTCAACTATGCAGGGCTTATTTAATATCCCTTTTTTCCCAGCTTCTTTCATCACTTTAGTCTTTGCTAGTCAGAATGTAAGTTGTTCAGTTGAATACATTCACAGAAGTATGATACAGTAACTTCTGTCTTATTCCAATAGAGAGTGGATTACCTTTATGTCTTGCTTGCCCTTCTATTCTTCTTCTGTTTCTATAAAACAAGACTGTGATCAGTCTTTTCCATTTTCTATTTTGATCATCATCTTCTTGTCTCCTTTAAGCTGCTTTGAACAGGAACTGAAGATAAAGTGTGTGTTTATAGGTAGCATTTTAAAACAGCAGCAATTTCAGTGCTGGACCAACCCTCTGATTAGAGAAGTGGAAAAGCTATGAGGTATACTCTATAATAAATGTCAGAGCAAAGAAGAGCAAGGAACTGAAAACCATCCTATTAGAGGCTAGCAATAGCCAGGAAATAAAAGAAGAAACTGTGTCAAAAAAGCAAAAAAATTCAAGAGCAGAACAGAAGTTCAAGGGTGACAAAGAAAAGGATCACAGCCCTTTTGGTGAGTAAATACTTTTAGACAGGTATTGATCTAGTGGGCGAAAAACAGTGCACGCTCTCCATTGTGAAAGAGCACTTACTGGGGATGATGCATACAGAATAAGGTTACAAGTAGTAAAGAGAAGCAAAGCATTTTTCCTTGGTTGGAAATAAATTTGAAAAATTGAGGTATTTTTTGCCTTTATGTTTAAATTCTGGTACTCAAGTCTAAGAATCAACAAACTAAAATACAGAAAGATTCTCTTACTGAATCAGAAGAGAAATCACAGTCTCACTGAAGTCAGCAAAAACTTTTGTCATTGATTTAACTGGGACCAGGGCTTCACTGTGGGCTTTGCTCTTATGAACAGCAATCTGGTGCTGATGGCAGAACAAAACGTTGCAACAAAGAAATATGTTGCAAAAGTTCCTGTCTTCTGCTGTCTCCACTTTTCTTCCACTTGAAAATGTTATTTATTGTGGCCCAGTGCTGGGCTTGGAGTACATGGTACCTGTTATTTTCTACCAACTGGATGGGTTGACATGGATTTCTTTACTCTTAGGGTCATTTGGCTAATGGAATAAATTGAATTATGCATAAATATAAATGGGTGAGTTGTCTTGTTTCCTACGAGGAAATAACACACTAAATCTTGTCATTCCCCACCCCCCAACTGTTCAATTATTCCTTCCCTGTTGAGAGAAAATTGATTAAGTAGTGAGCATTAAATTTAGCAGTGATGCTACAAGAAGGAGTGCATGGATGTGGAACAGCACTGTCTCTGTGATAAGGTAATAAAACAGAGGGGTGAGCAACAGAGAGAAATGGCAGGAAATAGACGGTACCAGACAGCAAACCTCACTCTGTTCCTGTTAACCAGTGCAGGACTGGAATAATCTCATAGACCTCAATCAAAATATGCTAATTTTGTATTGGCATAAATTGAGTAAAAAACTTCTTTGGGTATATTCTGCATGCTCTGCCACTCCCTGCTCTAGCAGAACTCCTGCTTGTGCACTGACTCGTAAATACAATGAAATAATTGTGATAATCTTTCAGTATTTCAGAAAAATTATTCAAAGAGCGTTTTATCAGGGGCCACAGTACTTTTCCATAATTCACCAAACCCAACCAGGTATCTTCCTGATCTCTCAAATGTGGGAGTTAGATAATTAGATTTCATTCCCAGTACTGGATTTTTTTCAACTGGATGCTTTCAGTCAGTCAGAATCATAGAATGGTTTAGGTTGGAAGGAACCTTAAAGATCATCTAGTTCCAACCCTCATGCCATGGGCAGGCAACCTTTCACTAGACCAGGCTATGCAGAAGTCCTGCTAACTCTAGCATCCAGGACTCAGAGATTGCAGAATTCTGAGCAAATTTACAGCTGTTAAGCCTTCATTTGTCTGGAACTGCTGCTTTTTTTCTCACAAAGAATATAAACCATTGTACTTCATTCTGTGCCACACAGCAGACAGCAGCATGCTGAACTACCCTATCACTTTGAGACACTTTAGACTATTCCTTTGTCCTGTTTGTGAGGACAACCAAAGACCAAATATTTGATATGCAGGAACCCTTTCCCCTGCCTGCTTTAAGCATCATCACCATTCATTCAGCAGAATGCAGCTCTTCTGTAAGCAGGTGGTGCTGGGTGTCTGAAGATATATAGATTTGTGAGGTTAAACACAACTTTGTACCATCCATGGAGTACATAAGTCAATACAAAAAAAAGGTCCTTTAAATTGCAACACTTGCTAATTGGTACCTTCATAACCCTGTTCCCAGCCACTGTTGCTGACTCTTACACCAGGTATGCAGACCATTTGAAGAACAGTCTGTCTGTGTCTTTGCAGTGAACAGAGACCTTGAAAGCTGTTCTATTCCTGATACATTTAATCAGATGCAATTTTCTATATCACACGATGAAAAAGGAATTAGTTTTTATTGGAAGGAAAAGTTTATCTAAATAAGTTGGCAAGCTTTTAGAACCTCACTAATTGTAACTAGTTGCTAGAAGACTGCTTTGAAATTACTGACACTTATGGATCAGTGTGTAAAGAAACAAACCAAACAAGACTAGTGTTATTTGAACAGTTTCCCTGATCCTAATTCCTCTGCTCCAAAGAAATAAAATTGGTGTTTCCTTTTCCTGAACAATGCTACTCAAATATTAACTGATTACATTTCAATTGTAATCATCATATTTTAGGAAAGGGTTGAGGAGAGGGCAGATAGAAGAAGGGGAGTTGTTTGTTTTTACCAGGGCAACCAAGCTCTTTTCTGTGTTTATGTTTAATGAGTGAATCAGACTGCTTTAGTACACAATTGCTTAGATCAATAATTATTCAAGAAACAATACTCTTTTGGGAAAATCTATGGTAATAAAAAAGAAATCTGGATGGGCTGAATAACCTTTTCAGGCAGATATTTATCTTCAAATGAAGCTATTTTTTGTACAGTTTGTAGTCCTTTGAAAATGTATTATTGGATGGTTAAAAAATAATCAGATTGTTAGTGTTTAGAGTCTGGAGCTCAGGGTGGCAATGACATAAAGCATTAAGGGATGGTATCCTCAGATGCCAGGCAGGAAGATTGTTAGATTTTAAGTATAATGTCAAAGTAACAATATGAGATGAATCTATGCATCTGTACTCTAGTGACAACTGTTACCATTACCAATACGAACAGATAGCAGATAGCAGGTTCTAATTAAAGTTACAAGCCAGAGGGAATAAGCATTAAGAAAGAAAAGAATAATTCCATGAATAAATTGTACTTGATTTACTAGTTCACAGAAGAAGTCTAAAAATTAGTATTTGAAATTACTTTAAATACAGCATCTATCAAACCACAGAACAATAATCAAGTTGACCTAATTAGAACACTTATAGCTATAAGCAGCCCATAATATGTTCTTATCTTGACGTGGGGAGACCAAGTAATCTCCTAAGTGCTAGCTAATCTGCATCAAACTTTGGCTGAGACCTAGAAGAAACCCCCTGCAGCAGCTACCTGCTTACTTTACATGTCAGACTATTCGGAATTTAGCTTCTTGTACTTTCTATATCTGCATTGAGTAATTTCTGTGTGCTTACCATGAACCAGATCATGAAAGATCTGCATTGAATTACACAGCACTTTGTAGGAGCAGTTTTGTCCATAACTGTAGGTCAGCCTTTACATGTAGGTGTCACTTTTATTTATCCTTTTGCTTACTTTTAGTATTCATTCAGGATAGTAATCTTTTAAAGATGAGACAAACATTGTCTCTGCAGATATTTTTAGCACTTTTAAGAATGGACATAGACCAGAATCCTTAAATAATGGTGAGGAGTACAGTACTGTATGTATGAACAGCACCTCTGGATAGGTAATGCTGCCTTGCTGGTACTAGTCAGCCTTGTTCTCAGGGAAGGGGGCATGCATAGCTTTAGAAAACTTGCCTAGATAACTTTTGAGAAGTCTGTGCTAAGGCAAATACTGAATTAACTTTCTGTTGCTAGTAGTTTTGACTGTTTCCTTCATTTTCAGTGATTTTTGTGAGGGGTAGAGTTTTGGTCCATTGCAGTAAGTTGTTTTGGCTAAATTTGGTTTTGAAAGTGTGCTTTGAAAATTTTAAGACATGCATGGAATGGCGAATTTCTAGACGGCTTTCTATAAGCCTATTGTGATCTGTCAATGCTAGGCCATAAACATGAACCAGCCAGTTTGAAGAGTTAGAAATGCTTCTCTGAGGTGTTTTGTCAAATTACGCAGAGTGACACCACTGAGATTTTTCTGCCTTGCCTTGAAGGGACAGCAGCTAGTGGTGCTGTAAAGGAGAGAAATGAGAAAGGTCCAAAATAATTCTGCACCTCATTTGATTTATAGTATCCTTTTATTTTCTTCTCCTCTGTCTATATTCTTTTTGCACCCCAACTTTTGAAAAAAAAAAGTTCAGGCTCTTCCAGCAACCTCTAATGTGCTTGGAAACCTTCTCTATTTTGTGTATACTTGCATTTGTTTGAGCTTTGTCATGGAGTCATCAGTCATTTCCACTATGTTTTTTAGCAGTAGCTTCACATTAAGCCACTCCTGACTGGTCAAAATGGAGAGCAGAGAGAACAGGCCAGCATTTGCAGCTGTAGCATGGCTGTCATTCAGCACAGACACTGAACCAAGCAGGTCTTCAGTGCATGCTGAGGGGCTGGCTACTTTGCCAGCCCAAGTTTGACTCCTTCAGTTCCTTAGCTCATAGCTGAGTGTGGGCAGTGGAGGGTCCTGAGTGCACCCCAGTGGGGTAGTGGCCACCTTTGGCTGGAGAGCGCCTCCACATCACTTTGCAGGGCACTTGACATGGCCAGTGGCACAATCATGGCACGGCATGGCCCTTCTGCAGTTTCATACAGCCCTGTGTGAATGATGGACATCAGGAACAAACCTGAGGAGCTTTTGAATCTGTACCGGCAAGAGTAATGACCCTTTCTCAAAAGAAACAGTAAATCTGGTGTGGTCAGAGCCTTCAACTGCATGTGATGGGAAAAAAAGGAAAAAGAACTGAGAGAAATTTTACAGTCTGTTTTCCATAGCAAAGGGATACAATGGGGTCACAGAGGTTCGGAAAGATTGTCAAATGCAGCTCCTGCTACAGTGACCCAGCTGGAGTGGGGGCAGATCCATGGGTGCCACAGAGCTCCAGTGGTGGCATTTACGCTGCAAAGTTACATAGGCGCAAGTGGTGGCATTTACACTGCAAAGTTACATAGGTGCAAGGGGTTTATCTCTTATCTCCAGACAAACTGTAGTTATTGTCAGGACTGTAGTTTCAGCAGGGGAGGGAAGGAGCTTCTTTTTAACCTCATTTCTGGATTGTGGCATTCAGAGGCTGCACCGGTAAGCACAGCAAGGCAGTGACACTGCTCATGGTGCCTGGCTTGCCTAGGCTCATTCTGCTGTGATGGCATGGGTGCAAACCCGCAGTTACCAAACTTGGGATGATAAAAAGTCTTCAGTGACAAAAAAATCCACATCTTCAAGGTCAGAATCAATTCTGTCTCTGAAGTAATGCCTATTGTACCTGCGATTTCAGTGCCTCAATTTCACTTTGAACACTTAAGTGCTTTTTGGGTCTGACATATAGCATATCCACATTTAAGCACAAAGTGCAGAGAAAACATTGCCAAAAGAGATGTAACTGCTTAGGGCAAGGAAATCGTGCCTCTCTTAACACACTAAAATTAAGTCAATTGTGCAGCTGCTGAGACTAGAGGGAATGGTTGATGTAATTTATTTGGATTTAAAAATTAAAAAATCCTTATAAAAATATCCCTACCAAGAAGCCATTAAAGCAAACAAGTTTTAAAGAAGTGAGAGCTAAAGTAGTTGTGCATCAGAAACTAAGAGGTAGAGCCGGATTAAATGTTCAATCTTTTTAGCATGGCAAAAGGCTAATGGTATAGTGCCCCAACACTCTATTCAACTAGTGCTATCTGAAAATGGGGATGAACATGCTATCAGAGAGGTGGCACTGTTTGCTGTTAGCAGAGAATTACTTCAGTTAATCAGAACTAGGGAAGATTGTGATTGACCCAGGTTAACAAAGTGAATAAATGGGCAGTATGATGCAGATGAAATGCAATGCTGACAGATGCAAGGTTGGGCACACATTCAAGGGAATAATTGGAAGTATTTGTAGACTTTGCAAGGCTCTAAATTAACCATAACTATTTAGGTCATTATTTACTATGATCAGCCTAGTGAAATAGTGTGTTGTGAAGTGATCTTATGACAACAAAAGATGATGTGAGACCATTGGGAGCAGGAGGAGCACAGAACAGAAAACACAACTTCCACCCATAAATCAACATGAGCAACTCACTCATAATTTTGTTCTTGCCCTATTTCCTAAACCATACTGAAAAAAAATAATTCCAGAGACCGGCAACTAAATGATTAGAGAGATGGAGAAGGCTGAAAACAAGGATTTGTTTAGAAAGAAGTTAAGGAATAGGAAACAGAAGGGAAGTATTTAAAACAATGAGTGGTGTAAAGAAGACAAGATACTAAGCTTCTATTTATTGTGCTAATGCAAAAAAAAATTAAAAAAAAGCAAAGTGGTGTATTTAAAGAAAATTAAAATGAATTATTTTCATGGAAACCTCATTAACCTTTGGGAATTATTCTGTTAAGCAATCATGGAGGCCAAATGTTTAACAGTATTATGGTATTTTAAAACAATTCTTATGCTACAAAAGGACTGGAGCAGTTATTCTGGGTAGCTGTTCAATGCTGTCTGCAGAGATTCTGCTTCTCCGTTAGAAAAGCCCATACAGGTTCTAACCTGCTGCTTCCTATTTGGGAATCAGAGCTTTTTGAACTGGTTGGCGGTGCAGCGTCTGCATTGTGCCAGGACTCCTACTCCAACATACAAAAGGAGGTGTGCACCCAAGGAAGAAATCGTTCAGTACACAAACTTTTCTGAAGAAGAATGTTCTTTATGAAACTACCTATTCTGAATGTAATTTCTGTGACTGTGACTTCCCCCATCTGGGATCCCAGAAGGATGACTGCAGCAGCTGGTGCATTATATGGAATGGTCCTTTAAAATCTCCTTGCTGCCGAGTTAAGGCGTGTGTGATTTTCAGTAGCATTTATAACCACTCAGGCTGCACCATGGTGTGATCCGTTGCACATGCCAGGAACTTTGATGGGGAGCAGTTGAGATTAATGATGACATAATACACTAAGAAGAGATATTAATGCTCTTAGGCATGAATTAATGAAATACCATTGAGAATTTATCCTGCATGAATAAAAGGATTTGGAAGTTGTAGTTCTAAAAACCACAGGAAGATTTTACTGAAAAAACCCTAAACACTCTGTTGAAATAGACAGGGTCCTAATGAACCCTTACTCCAGACTTTTGGCAGAGGCAGATGATTGAGCTGGAGCCATTAACTGAATTTCTACTAATTTACAAAGTGTTTGTATAAATGAGACACATGGATCTCTTGTTTCCAAGGCTGTGACAGTGGTAATTTTTATCCCCAACTCAGTGCAAAGTTGGATTTCAACCTGTGGTGTCATTGTGGAGTAGACACCCAGCATGCCAGTGGCATCCATAAATCTGGGCTCCTCGTCTCACAGTGCAGTCATACAGCAAGAGCCTCGCTTGCTGAAATTGTAGCAATGCTCTTTATAAATGTAGAGGCTGATTGTCACCATCTCTTTAAAAAAAAAAAAATCAGGTACACTTTACAGTGACCTCCCTGGTGTGTCTTTGCAGGGTTACTGAGGTGGAATTGAAGAATTACTGCTGTATCCCATAACTTTTCATTCCTCATTGTCCTCTACAATTAGTGAGTTTAAAATGTTGTATATATATAATCCTCTACTTATAGCTTGTCTTGATTTAAAAAGTAATTTTATTCAGGGATAAAACTTCACACTACGATATGTTGTCATATAATCAAGTCAAGAAGACAAGTTTTGCTGTTTTTGAGGCAAAATGGGATAACAACAGTTGCTCTCTTAATGTCCGAGTAGTTAAAAAAAAAATCCTTAAAAATTAGGACATCAAATATGACACATATTTTATCCATAACTTATGGCAATTTGAAACACCCTTTATTGCCTACATAAGTGAATATATGTAAACTTTATTAGTAATTTCATTTCAAATTTAAAAGAAGCAAAGGTGTATTGTAGAATTCACAGATAAAGGTTAATTTTAACTATAAAGTTATCACCAGTGTTGCAAGGTTAATTTTAACTATAAAGTTATCACCAGTGTTGCATTTCTTCATGTTATGGTTCACTTATGTAGAATTGAGATGTATTTGATAATAAACAATGCATAGCACCATTATACAACAGTTCACTAAATGCACATCCCATTCAATCTTTTGTAGGAATTCATATAACTGGACTGAAGTTACAAGGAAGAATTGAACTGAGCCATTAGGGTTAACACTGATACTAACAGGAGATTACCAGCCATAAGAAAATTACAGCTCTTCTGAAAGACAGTGCCTGAAATAGCAGCATATCCTCGGCACCATCATAGTAACTGGTTAACTGATGACCCTGAAGAAACACTTGTTTCCATTAATTCTGCTGTCATTATTTTGCTATTCTTGAACTCTTCCTCTGAATTCTTCTGTCCTTCTGATCCCAGGACAAGATAGCAGGAATGTGAGAACGTAAAGAAATTACAATAAGCTGTCATCTATTATAATTTTACTGTAACCTACTACACTGAGAAGTTACACCAACAGAAATCTGGCAATGTATTGGCTGCTAGCTAAACACAGGACTTTCACTAGCTCAACATTAAAAAAAAAAAAAAGGCTCACTAAAAAGCAACAGCTACATTACAAGGAAGCTAACAAAAGAATTCCCTTTGATACTTAGGTTCAGCTGGTTCATCTTAGGTTCATCAGCTACATTTTCTTGTTTTGTGAATACTTATTACATTTGCAATTTAATATATATTTAAGATCACAACACTACAAACCTTCCTCCAGCATGTAGTTTTGCCACCTTTAGTTAGACACAAAGGAAGTACTTGCTTGAACTAGGGTTGAAGATTCTGCAGAAAGTTGGTGATGTTATTAGGTCGTGTACTGTAATTATTTAAGCACCACAGCTTTTAAAACCTTAAGAACATGATTTCCTATGTAGAAAGCAGCAAGTATGCTTTTAAGTTGTCAGTCCTGTTTCATAGAGACTTCAGATTTTTAAAGCATCTCTACTAAACAGAAGCAAACGATTACTGAAAAAATTTTAAATGTTCCAGTGACTTCACTGCACAGTAACTTAGTGTTAAGGAACTTACTGACAAGAGTCACCAGTAGGGCTGATGGTGAAGATGCCTTTTTCTTCAAGAAAAATCACTACAACGTCACAGTCCTGATTACAGATATATTGAGGATATCTGAACCCCCCGGTTCCATCTCAACTTGTGTTTGTTTACAGAGTTTGAACTCTCTCAACAGGAGGAAGTCTTGCCCAAAACATTCTTCTGAAATCCATACTTCTTCAAAATGCATTGACATTTTCCAAATGGACTTTCCTTATTGCAATGCATTAGAAGGTAGTGATACAGCTTTCAAGTAAATTTTTGCTGTTATCACACAGAGTCACAGTGGTCACACGTGTAGCCATGGCCTCTGTGATGGTGGGGTGTTAATTTGAGAGTTTTTCTGAAGAACACAGTTTTGGAAGTGGTGACAAATGAAGTTCTTGGTGTTATCTTTGAGAGGCCCTGGATGAGAGGGACAAAAGAGACTTGGGAATCAACAACAAAGACTTCAGACTTCCAATTCTGCCACTGATTTGTAGATAACATCTTGGGCATCAGCTGCCTTCTGCAGTTCGCTAGTCTGGTACAAATAGGGACAGTCATGCTTATTTATCTAACGCAAAACAGCGCCATGATGGATTAATTATTTAGATAGCACTCGGAGTGCTAGCCAAATGCTGCTTATTCATGTTTTCCCCACTGCAACAATGTATCTTCATCACTAATAATTAACTGCTAATTACCGTTGCTGAGAATATGATAGTGGCATTTACCACCTTATTTTTAATTTCAGTACAGATGCCTACTTAAAAGTTATGTAAATATATGAAATTACAGTACATTTTCCTAATGACCCTGCCATGTCTGAGTTTGATCCTATTCAATTGTGACCAAAGAATAGTAAAGATGACCTCTCTTCTGTAGAGCTATAGACAGTTCCTGTTGTATTCTCGACACTTAAATCATGAAACGTAAAGAAGCTGTTCTAGGCAGGATATATCTGGGTTGAAGGACTGTTGATGCCAATTATGCTTTGTACATAATAATGCACATTTTACCTATTTGGAAAAAAATTCACATTTATTTACTGTCAAACAGGTGTTAAACTTTACACTGGATATTAGTGATGGGCTCATTATTAACAGGTTTACACAAAGGGATGAAAAAAGCAGAATTTTGTTGAAACAATTTACATTTCATTAGATTTTTATCATAAAATAAATTAATTACTAAATATAGGCAGAAGGAATATGGAAGAGTAATAGTTATGTTTTATTTATTTTTTTTTAAAGGACAGGCACCTTTTATTCACGAGAAAGCTTGTGAGAAGTGTCCAGTGTCCCCCTTACCCCTTACCACCCAACCCTGATTAAGGAATGAACAGGGAATTGAGTTACAATCTTTGTTAGCTATACCAAATTTGTGCAAGGCTTGGCATAATTGGCTTCTTAAACAATTTTCTCCCCAAATTATGGTTTTTTTGGCAATAAAAATTCAAAACTTAAGAATAAAAACTAACTTGTCAAAGCAGAACACTGTTTACAGTGAAAAATAAGTGAAAACGGGTAGAACTTGCATTTTAAACATACTATCGCACTATGAACAGTGTAAGAAAAACAGCTTATAACATATGTGCAACCAAGAGCTTTTCACAATATTTTCTTCAAACTCTTTAAAATTATTTTTTAATGACAATTATATTTCAGTTGGACACAAATGTATTTATTTTACCCTAGCAATAGAACAAAATATAATTTCTTTAGCCATTTTTTCATGAGAACGGTTCATTGTACAGTTGAGGAAATATATGAAATAAGGCCTGTGGCTTGATTGCTAGTGGTTAGACATGTATTCAATCTTTGCCCTAATGGAAAAGATTTGCAGTGAACTGCAAACTGATGCAGAATATCTCTCCTGCTTTTGCAAGTCTTGTCAGGAATAGTAAGGTACAGTAAATTTGTCCCACAGGATTTTAAAGCCTACGCCTTGTATATAATACAATGTAGGCCTAGGAAAAAAAATGGTGCAGCCATATTTACAAATTTAGTTCACAAACTGCTGCAGTAAAATGGCTGGAAAGTGTTTATTTCTCTTTTTTTCACAATTTTGTTAAATTCAGCAGCAGAAGATATCTTAAATACCTTGTTGGTATTTCTTTTCTTTGTAACAAATAATTCATTTTAGTATACTCTGTGTATATACAAAGTTTTTGTTTTATAAAAATTCACAGAACTGCGAGGTCCAGTCATCTCCGTTACTGGAGAACCACAGGGTCAACAGAATTGTCTCTTCAAGCAGATATGAGGGAGCCTGCATGGGGCAAATTAAGTCTTTTTAATACTTGAACGTGGCCTTTAATATTTCTTTGCTACACTATTAAAGGCTTGTCACTAGTTGCATTTGTCCTTCTCTAACATCTCCTTCTGGAATACATCCTTCCTTGTTAATGGGAATTATATAGCCGTCGCTATTACCCCTGCTGATTTGATAGTACATCTGAAGCTGATGGCCAGCTCCTAGGTTTGGCATGCTCTTGTAGTAAATGTCCTCATTTTCACTCCTCCTGGAGGGAGAGAGATCTTCTTCAACGTCGGGGCTGCTCTCTGGATATGGAGAGTCTCTGAGATTGGGCATGCTCGTGTAAAGGGAGTCTCTGTTGGGGGACTGGAGGTGGTCGTCGGCCTCGGCTGTCAGCTGTGAGACGTAGCTGTCAGTTGCCTCGGTCTTCACTTTCTTCTGGGGCTGGTACAGAAGGGAGTGAGTCCGCTGAGGAATAAGTGGGGCCTCAAGCTCTTTGTGGTGGAGCTCCAGCCCAGGGGTGTCACTGTGCATCAAAGATGAGGCATCTGCCACGATGGCATCATCTTCGCTACTGCTCCCGCCGATCACAGCTTTGGCTGGCAGCGTGCGCTCCAGGTTGTGGTTCTTGCTGCTGCCCCGCAGGTTGTTGTGCACTAATTCTGAAATGATCATTTTCTCAAAAGCAGTATCATTCAGGCTTAGTCCACAGTCTACAACTTGCACACTGTCATTATAGTCTCCGTTGCGCAATGAGTAGCTGTTGTTGAAATTACCATTTAGCGGTAGAGTATCCATGGCACTTGTATCCCTGGCATTGTTCAGTGAATGTCCTGAAATGGAAAAGGACAGCTCTGGTTATTGCCTGACATGCTTTTAGCACTTTTATTTTTTTTCTTTTTAACACAATTCTTTAATGTAGTTCAGGACAAAGTTGTACTTGGAAGTAAAACTTGAGAAAAGTTAGGTTATTGAACATTCCCAAATGTAAACAGTTGCACACCTTATAGGAAAGATGCATTCTGAAAATAGTAACGTGTGTTTCCTGTGGGGAATAGTGGCATTTTAATTTCTTAATTTAGTGTCAATTCTGTGACTTTTCCACAAGGAACTGTTCACTCCATGCCCTTGCATATGTAATGCAAAGCAATTCATTTGGAAACATCTATGTTTTGAAGTACACCACCATGATTTAGAAAAAGAAAATTAAGGGAATTTGTCCTAAACGACACTAAATTAAAAAGGAATTAGATCACAGACATAACTGAAGGTAAATGTTCAACATAAACCCACATAACTGGCAAGCAACTACTTTAACAACGTTTCTAACAGTTTTTCCTGGTTTGGTTTTTTTTTGAGATGAAGTAAAGAAAAGAATGAAAAAAAATGGATAAATACAAAGAATTTATGTTAAACATGGACAGCCATCTTTCACACTACAGGGACCAGGGTCCACAAGCACCATCCAACAACACGATAGACAGCAGGTGGAATGACTCACTTTGGACAACTCACATCATGTCTGTCTGCTCAGGCTATCTGGCCTAAGAGTAGCTGATATATAAAAGAAAGTAAAATGATTTATTGTAACATGATGAAGAATTACTGAGCTTCTCAGCAACTTAGTCAGAGCAAGGGTTCAGCAAATTAGATTACTAAGCAATAACAGCTTTTCTTTTCCCACTTAATGTAATTTTTTTTCACTAATATTCTGTCTGCCAACAATGGCCCCAGGTTCCTAAAGGTCAAAGTTTGCCTGCAGTCTGCATCAGTCACAGTGACAGCGCTGAATGAACCAGAATAGTTAATTAAGAGTTAGGCCCACAGTTAATCATGGGCACGGAAGTCAAATGCAGAAATGTTAGGAATTTCTGTAAGTATGGGTCACAGAAATTAAACCAAAGAATAAATATTAGTTGTGGAATGGGAAGAGGAAATCAGCCATGGCTGATATCTCATAGCTGTTGGAGGAATGACAGATTGGGTAAGTCTGCTGAAAACATAAAAAGGAGTTTAAGGGGCGAAAAATGAATTCTTATGATGATTAAGGTCTTTATGCTTTTGGTTTTGGCTTTTTTTTTTTTTTTTGGTAACTCGATAAAGAAAAGGTTTTCCTATAGACACAAAGACATGTAAACTATGACAGCACAGTGCTTCCCAAGCAAAGAAAAAAAAAGGAAAAAAAAGAAAGAACTTTGGAAGAAATTAAACAGTCTGAACCATGGAAGTCAAATGGTTAGAGCATTCCTATCTACAGATATGTCCGGAAATAAAGAAAGAATGAAGTGATTTTACTGAAATGAGACTGACCACTGTGAGGCTGCTGCATAATATGCAAGGCTTGGAGGAGTATAAGAGAAAAGTTTTTTGAGAAAGGTTATATGTTTTCCCTTTTTGTGGTTGGTTTTTTATTTTTTTTCATAATTAAAGCTGCAGCTTATCCTAGAAAATTCTCTGGAAATATTGTTTTCAATTAAAAAGTAATTGCATTTTCTCATGAAAAGATTTTTGTCTTCAACTTTAAAAAATAGAGTAATAATTCCAAATAAATCCTGAACAATTTGCAAGGCATTTTGCACTTGTGTGATTGTTAAGTCTTCTCCATGTGCTGTGATTTAAACAGTGATGAGGGCTGTTTGAAAGGGCTCTTTAAGCTTTGATTAAACAACTTTGTAGTTTTGCAACTTCATGTATGTTCCAAGATTTTTCTTGCAATGAATTTAGTTGCACAGAACATATGGCATTTATAAAAGTAGACAACACATGGCCCACATGCTGGATTCATTTTCCTCATGAAAGTGATTTAATTCTGTAATTTTAATTTTCTTTTTCTCTGCTAAACAGATATCAAAATATATCTGATAATCCAAAATGAGTTTTCTATGATATACTGCAGAGTTAAGCATGCTAAAATATATTCAAATTGGTTTGATGAGGCAAATTTTGTCGCCCATGATCAGGTAATTAATTTGAAATCTTTCCATAGCCTGTAGCAAGATTACTGTAGGAATATAAAAATATAAGTAAATTGTTAAGCATTTCGGCATGACACTGCTTTGGTTTTAAACAGCAAATTATTTCAGCATTGCATAACTTGGGTTACCAATAGGGTTTGCTACAGACCTCAAGTCATTTCCCAAAAAGCAGTATGCAAGTACTTTTTGAATGTGGAAACATTTCATTTGCAAATTGTGAACCACTTGCCCGCTGAGTCTACTTCATGACCACTAGTTATGTTTTAATTGTGCCCATTAAAAATCATGCTGAAAAAATTTACATTTGATAGGCAAAGTTAAGTTTTACTCCCATACTTGTCTCTCTGTAGGTTGCTAGAGGAAAGCATAAGGAAAGTAAGAAAACAAGAGAATGAAAATAGAAACTACAGTTCAGTTAAAAAGGGAACTTGAAATAAAAACTGGAAACAAGGTTTTATGAGCTCTTTTTCAAAGATTTATCATTTCAGTCACACTAAAGTGATGTTATGACTCATCAAACAGTATCTGCAAGATATTTACTGATGAGTTGCACCATCATTAAAAAAAACAAGTAGATAATGTAACAACAAAATGTTAGGTAAGTGATGACACCCTTTATTCCTACAGAACTAAACTATTCTAATTGTTAATCTTAAGATTTTCCTACAGGAAAATGATCTACCATAAAGCTGCACTATACTATAGTTTAGATCTGTTGATGCTGGATACAATTTTCTACACTGGGGTATCCAAAGGTGCCAAGATGCCTTGTGCTGCTTTAGTATTTAATCTGTTCCATAAGCAGGGTTTTCTCAACAAGCTTTAGAGTCAATCTTATATTGCATAGACATGATACCTCTAAGTGATATATATCTTGAAGATGGGCTCTCAGACCATGTGATGTCAGTCCTGTAATAGTATATTAAGATTTATGCCACCTGTGTTAAAGACATGGATAATTATTGGTAAATACTGTTAGGGCAAAGGCATTACTATAATATAGTGCAGTTTTACAAGCTGACATTGGCAATACTGTATTTCTCGAACTGACAGCAATTCAGACTGTACGGCTGGGGTATTGCAACTTGAGTCTCTATCTAGGGAAAAGAAGGAATTTGGAGCGAGCCAAGAAAAGCGGTTTATTCAGGAAGTATAAGCACACCTGGTGAGTTAAACACAGGAGCTGAAGGGGCATTACATACAACTGTTTCAGCGAGCAATGTGTTATAGGGGTTGTTAGTGCCGTGTGGTCGAAGAAGAGGGTTTGTTAGTAGGTAATTGCCAGTCATTCCTAAAGCAAAAGAAACAGAAAAAAAATGTCAGTTCTTTAATTTTAGTCTGACAGTTTCAATAAAGAATATTTTCTATTCATCATGAATCATGTAGGACTTGTCAAATGTAATTCAGCTGAAAATTTCTGGACGTATTTTAGCTATGTATTTGAAATGGGAGCAGGAAAATACAGTTAGATTCCAGTAATTCATAGGTGCTGTCCAAATCCCCAAAGCAAACATCTAGTGAAAGTGATATGTACTAATGTATACAAAATCACTGTTACACGAGAATAGCAATTAAATGTGTAGAGATCGAGGTACTACATAAAGCGACTAGAACTTTAAAAATTATCGTATGGAACACTTCTGTCCAGAACTGAGAGAACTGAATTTGTCAAACTGAAAGGTATTGAAAAACCTCTTATGACAGAATCAGAGCTGTTATTCACTTTATTAAAAACACACAGACAGTGGAAGGGAATTGCTGTTTTCAAACAGACAGTGGATGATAAACTGCAAGAAGCATATCTTAGTATATGGAAAAGTATGCATGCTGAGGGGAAAGCAAAATATTTGCTCTAAGAAATCAGAGCATTCACATTTTCTCCTGGGACATTCATGCTGCAAATTTATCTGCCAGGTTTTAAAAAAAAGAACTCCTCCAATGACAAATTTCTTTAAACAATCAGTTTACAAACAATGTAAGACAAAGCAAAATACTACATGAACAGATTTTTTTAAACCCATTTTAAATGTTAATGCAACACCATTTAAACAACCCTTGGAATAATCAGAGAAAACCAGCGTATTTTGAGAAATTATTAAAAAGTCAATTAATCTCCGATTTCTACCTACTACAGGAAAAATGGATCAGAATAATGACAAAAAAGCCACACACACAATGCTGTGATTTAAAAAATAAATTGAAACTTTTCAATAAGGCAAAATTCCACTTTCTTCTCTATTGCGTTGCACAGCGGTGTATCAGGATCAGAGTACTGCACACCCAAGGACAACTGAAGAGACAGCTATATTTTTATAGCATGGGTATTTTTATTTGGCAAGGAAAGACAGTATATATTCCAAATACTAATGCTTTTGTACTACTTATCCACTACTTTTAGTAGTGGAATAGATACTTAGTAGCAGAAATGACCAGAAATTTCTAAGATTCTGAGAATTATTGTCTGACTATGCTAATCTTATTTGACAGTTTGTATCAATGATCAACTAAAAAGCTTTTATCATAGCTTTTTTCAGTTGTAATGTACTTCTTACTAAAATACTAATTGAAATATTTGGGGTTTTTTTGTGTACTATGTTTCATCTTGGTTAGAATTATTCAATTATTATTTCAATCCAAATTTTTTTTGCCGCCTTTAAAAGCTTCATTTTTATTTTAAAGGAAAAATGACACTTGTCATTAATTATTAAACTACTCTTACACATATGTATCACTGAGATAGTGGCAATATTATAACTGAAAAAAGTTGACATCAATTTTTCTAGTCATGGCAGAACATCTCCAGGGGCTTGAGACTGGAACTTGAAACAGGATAAAACTTCCAAGACCTCTGTTCAGCTCTGAATTGACTAAGGGTGCGACATGGTTTGAGCAAGCCTCAGGAGTCATAGATATCAAATTAGGGTGAAATCCTAAACTGTTATACAGTGTGTATTTACGGGATCTTAGTAAGACATTGGAGGGGAACTAAATTCTTTCTTGGACATGAAAAATACACATTTTCTACATAGGAGAAGTTACTTAATTTTGATTTTTGCCAGAGGAACATGTAAGATCCATAATGGGGAGGGGGAGCAGCAGGACACACAGGTCTTTTCCACTTTCTACATGCCGAATAACAAAAAGAGATTCATGCTTCCTGATGTATTTTCCTTTGCAAATACCACGATTTTTACTTCCAAAATGGATGTGAGTCAAGTACAATTCCCTGCTATCAAATCCTCAACTTGAATTGTCTGTTTGAAACTTTCTGAGTGGAGCAGGAACAGGCTGCAGCGAGACCAGGGCTACATGCTCTTCACCTAGAGATGTGTCTGGAAGGACAGGCTTTGCACAGAGCAGTCTTCTCTCCACTGTGAGCTCAAACTGCCTTAAACACAGGGAGGTGGGGAGAAAGGAAGGGACAAACTGTCTTGGTTAATACCCTTGTATTCTAACTGGATATGAGAATGAGGTTACAGATTTCAAAGTCTATTTGAGCTGAAAAGTTTGGAGTTTTTGACCTCTGTGCCTGAAAATCTGGATTCTATCCCATGTTACAGATATGATGCTCTTTGAAACAGAAAAGATAAATGCTTTACAGACATCTTTTGCATAGAAATGATATCAATTAGATTGCACTGGGAAAATTTCTGCACCTAAAAATCAGTCAAATAAGCATTAAAATGTTACTGCACTCATATTTCTGTTTCAGATTTAACCTATAAAGGTTAGGAAAGATTAAAAATTATGATCTCGCTTTTAAGCTAAATTATTGATGAAACTTATTTAAATACATTCCCATGAATGGAAGAATTCAGCTTCTATAGCAGGGGCCAGTTGAGGGAACACAGTTTTTAAAAGTGCTGGTGGATGACTTTAAAACTCTGCTTTTTAGAGAACATTTGTTCCAGATTTTTTTTTTTTTGAAAACATTCTTTTCAATTCTTCTGTGCTAAGTGATATAAAATCTTTATAAAATTTAAGGATTCTAAAACTGAAATGTTCCCAGTGACTGACCTTGATTAAGTGTTGAAGTGCTGTTGATGTCACCTGAGATAAAAGATGATTCAGATTGTTTTCTCACAGTGTCATTCCACATCCTCCTTATACGACTCTGTTACAAAGCAGTGAGACAAAAGCATAGTAAATTACAAAATATTTTTTCCTACTCATGTGCTATTATGTGGAATATTTGTGTTTATTTTGGCCTAAAGTAATCCATTCTTCTAGCACAGTGAAAACTTTTTTTACTAAAGCTCTAATTTATTAAACTTCATTTAGATGAAACATGATGGTATAAATCTTCCTATAAACTAGCCCGTAATTACAAGAAAAAAATAAGGTGCTTGTATTAGACCAAAGTAAAAGGAAATATTTAAAAAGAAATAATTCTAGTATGCAGAAGCATGCATTTGCCATCTAAATGATAATAATGAGAAGACAATTAATCCTTCTGATTGGAACACATCTCAGTAGGCTTTTTATAAATAAATTTAATTAAAAGATGCTGTCAAAATCTTAGTCACCTGAGTGCCAGAGGAATAGCGAGCACTAGTTCTCGTTGTTGATGCCTTCACTGAACTGTGGGGACTCTCAGTTGGTAGTCCGCCACAGCAGTAGGAATGTCGGAAGCATTTGCCATATTCCTTACGTACCTAAGGGGGAAAAAAGAAATATCTTAGCACGAGGAACAGTGTTAAACATCTCTGCTGGCAAAAACACATGAACCTTGCACTGAAACTACTCAATTTTCAAGCAAATAGATAAGTCTTGTCTGCCAAAATTGTTGGCTGCTAGTAAAACCACCTATTTCCCCCTACTCAGCGGTAGTATTATCAGCTATCCAGGATTTTTGAACCAATTATTTCCAAGGTATAAAACCACTTCATTTAGATGCCCCTGAATCATCATTATTGAGTTAGTTATAGAATTATTTCTATTTCATCTTCGTATTGTAGATTAATAGTTAAGTTTACCAGAACTGGATGCTGGCTGAAAATAGTTGTTTTTGTATGTGTTTTTGGTGCAGAAACCATAGGATGCCTATCTTCCCATCCTAGCAGGCAAGGAGGGCTGAGGTAACCAGCCTTTTCACTGCTCAGTACTGCCCCGTATGTTATGCCTTCCACTAAAGAGTGCAAAACCTGCAACAACTATAAAAGCATTCTCATATGGAGTTACTCTGTGTAACTCATTCAGCTGCTACTTCATATGGTCACACCTGCTTTGGCACTGTACAAAGCTCACAAATGCCACTGTCCCACTCTAGGCAGAGCACCAGCCATACTGCGGGAGGCACTTGTCAGTGTTCCAAAGTCACAGTTTGAACCATAAAGGCTGGGAATGAAACATCTTTCACTTTTAGGACCAAAACAGAGAGTTGTCAGTACTGTCTTTGTTGAATCTGGAAATTTGAATAAACCTATGTATATGTTTTTTCTTTTTTTTTCCTTTTTTTTTTGTTTTTCTTTCTGACAGAGCAACAAAACTCAATGATTCCAGTATTTGGCCTGCATTTATTCACCTTCTGTTTCCAGTGACCTACTGAAAACTCTAGTTTTGTTATGTGTGTTAACAATTGTCATAAAAGTAATCAGGACTAATTTACAAAGCATTTAATTCACTCATGTTCAGTGACTGCTACACTGACTACTATTTTCAGGTAACAGGAGAGTGCATGCACAACAACATTAGTGAAAGGACACAGTGGATAAAATCTGTAGAGATGTGTAAGTCTAAATTAATAAATCTTCCAACATATATGTGGAAATTTAAGTGTCTCTTCTATATCAATGAGACTCATGAGTTTCTGTGAAAACCAGGATTTCAGTTAATCAGGAAATTCTGCCTGACCTATGAATATATAGTACAGAAAGTTATGTGTATGCAAAGAGGAGAGAGAGGAAAATGAAAAAAGTTAATTGTGTGGATTTACATACATAATGTGCTGTTTTCAACATTACAGGAGTTTTACTCATGGAATACATACTGTGATGTTTCTATAAACCACAAGGTTGAAGAAAATTTGAATAATTTGTGCCTTAACTTCAAGCTAGGCACAGTAACTCATTTTTTAATAAAAATATATGGTACATATTTTAAGTCAACCTCTATGTACAACAGCACAAAAGACATAAAAATGAAGACAGAAATGAAACAAATTAGAATTATAATTTTTAACCCTGTAGTCTGAAAAACATAGGTCTCTATATATCATCACTAAATGGTGTAATACCTAAGAAAATACACTCCTGAACACTAATGGATACTAAATGCTCCAAAGCACTACGTAGTAGAGACAACAGCAATCAAAAGTGTATTTTTACCCAAATACCACCCTCCAGGGCTGGTTTTGCCTAATGCCTATATTGCAGTGAATGTACATTATCTGTCAGGACTGCACATTCCACTGTCATTATTTCTAAATTATAGCTTGTTGGAAACTGATGGAAGCAACAGCACTATCATCTCGTCAGAACTGGAAACATAATAGTTTTCACTTCCACAATTCTATTTCTCTGTTCAATTTAGTGACCAACTAGTAATAACAGAATAAAAAGACTACATTAGCTATGTAGGCAGTGGATAGGACAATATCCAGTCAAAGGCAGTGACACTTAAAAATCTTAAATGGCAGCTTTAACATTCTTTCAGGTATAAATCTTATTGCTCCAGGTTATGCTTTTTCACACTTGACTGGTATTTTAATATTTCTTTTTGCTGACTCCACTTTATATAAAAACAATGCACAGCTGTAAAAAGAAATAAAAAGGAATGTGTTTTTGATTTTTGAATCCAACATAAATACAAAAAGGGAAATATTATATGAAACCCTAATCTAGAAATTATTTGCAGTTTGAGACTGTTTGTATTTTCTTCCCTATCTTCTTTTTGTAGGCTCCATCTCCTCTCAAAGTGTGCTTTTGCTCTCTCAAAATGAGAGGAGTGCACGTTCATCTGGATAAAATTCTGTCTACCAGATCTTTGCTAAAACACACCTGAATGCCATTGTCTACATCAAATTTAGAGATGCTTATACTGTTAGAGCTGGTACAGCTGAGAACATGCAAGAATATGATTTCTGTACTTACACAGCAACGCTTTATCCAATGGTCTCAAATCATCTTATAAATATCAGTTAATTATGTCTCTGGTGAGCTAATTATAATGGAAGTTAATAATTGCTAGGTCTCCAGCCTAAAATTGGTAAAAATATTTAGAATCTAAATATTGCAAATTGGGTATGTCCAAATGTAGGACGTACTGCATTTCATCTTAAGTTTGTGTGGGTGGGATTTTTGATGTTTACTCTTCCTCTCAACTCTCATTGCTTTCATTTGTGCTGCTTTCTGACACAGGCTGTCAGCTTTTTTCATTCACTTTTCATTAAAGCATCTCTAAGGTACCCTTGGAAGCAGTCTCCATCCCCTGGGGAAGAGAAGGGGTGCAGGGAACACAGAAAGAATCCCACTACAGCTGTGCCCTTCACTTTCCTTCTCTCCTGTTTGCTCTTTTCTCCCCTGCAAGTTTTCTCTCTCTCCAGCAGATCTGCTCCTTCCAGGCCCTTCTGCTCCCATCCGGTGAAGAGGAGCAGAACTGGTTTAGCTCTTCCCACTCATGAGGGAGGCTCTTGCCAGGGGATTCCAATTTTTCCAGTTAAGAGCTCAAAGTTATTGGGATTTCTGGCCGAGGCAAACTCTTGGAAAAAAAGTAGTCATATTGGCATCTTTTCCGTCTTTAGAAAAGCATTCCTGTTGGCAGCTTCGTACATTAATGGCTACTTTTTTCTAATGTGTGTTGAAGTTTGTAATAAAATTAATTTTTACACCTCACTTAATTTTGTAATGAACAAGCACGCATTGTACAGTCTCTGCGTATCACCCGTAGCTTTAAGTGGCAGCTTAGTGGGCTCTCAGGAGAGGTTCTCTGCCTTGATCTGAGAAAAGGAGAGCGTTTCCAGGCTGATATGGGCTGATATTGTAACTGATCCTTTGCAGCATTGCAGCAAAGGCAGGACTTGTTTCATGTGGGCATAAAAGACTTCTGGCTGTGAGTCCAGACATACATACCACATTACCAAATGTTAAACAGTACATTTTCTATAGTAATTTTCTTCACAAAACTTTTCAAGCCCAGGTTGGAAACGTTGCATCCATGTTAAACCTGCCTGTGGCACAGAGCAGCTACATGACTCCCACAGGCACAATACTGCAACAACTGCTTTGGAATCTTAGTCCCTTTCCCAAATTACTTCAAAACACTCCAGTTCCTGACATTGCTATTTTTTTCTCTCATTTTTAAGAACTTATGTGGCCTTTCTAAGGAATTAGGGAACACACATCTGTGGTTTTGGTAACTTACTTTCTTTTGAAGGGCACAATGAAAGATGAATATAAACATTCCTTGGAAAGCATTAAATACTGTGAAGAGATATGTCATCACAACGGTCCCCTCATTTATAAACAGTAGACCAAATGACCAAGTTAGGCCAAGGAGACACAGGAGAGCAAATGCACCCAGGACCCAGGATCTGTAAAAGAAAATTAATTTTAGTAATATTACTTATGAGAATGCACATCGCCAAATCCAATATTAACATTTCAGTTCCTGCAGTTGCCTTTTACTAGTTTCATATTCAAATGTAAAAATTCCTTGGGTTTAACCTTTTATCTATTAAAGAAAGAACAATTCCATTTAGTATTCTTAGTCTCCAGTGAAAACAGCAAGAGTAGATATAACCTTTTTCTTTCTCAAGAACAGCACAGAATGTCAAAACTATTTTGAAATGCAGAAGTATAGCGCAAGCCCCAGCTACTCCATTGCTTTATCTGCTTTTAGAAAAGAGATTGATAAATCTGGCTTAGCCACTAATCACACCATAGATTTTAAACAGTGGTGCTGCCATATGACACCAAATAATGTAACACAAATGCACAAAGGTTAAACAGCAGATTAAAAGCCTAGAGCCCAAATCTTTAATGCTCCGATAAACTCAGCTAAACCGAAGCTAGATGATCTAACTTCCGCATGAAGAAACCCTGCTGAAATGCGACAAAAATATGGATATTGCTTTACAGAATAATCTAAAAAAGATTCCATCATGAAAAGGTTAAGGAAAAGGAATTGTAGCGAACGGCACAGAATGAAAGGGAAAGGGAATTTAGTCAGTGAATTCCACATCTAACTAATGATCTTACTTGATAAATGGCTTATTATCTTCATAGCTAGAAAGCATTATAAGCAGAAAAGAGAAACAAAATTATTAGACAGAATTGAAACAGAAATTAATAAGAGCATTTTTAATTGTCTATAAAAATTAGTCAAAATTAGGAAATTCAAAATGCAGAGGCAAGCAATTTAAAATTATAAAGGCATATAATAGTTAAAAAGTCTTTAGCAAATCAGGTATCTCAAAAATAGTTAATTAAAATTAAGGGAAATCCACAATATGACCGAGTTTGTAAAGTTAAAAATCATGCTAGAAATTTGTTAATGTAGGGTTCTATCTTACCCAGGTAAGTCCGTATTATAGTAGCCATCACAAACACGGTAATTACTGGTGTGGATGAGAAGACAGAAAGAGGAAAAGGAAGAAAAGAGAGAGATGCTAAAGATTAGCTATCTCTCTCATCATGCAACATGCAATGAAGCTGATACTGACCTAGCTAGAACATCTAGTTCACAATGTTAGCCTTACTGGAAATCTCCCTTCGCCATTTTCAACATTCAAAGCAAATCTGTAAGACCCTTTCACATCCAACCCTCAGCGTTAGAAAGTTGCACCATCCCTTCAGTGTTGGTAACAAAAACCTTCAGTACAACATAAAGCTATACAGAATACAGTAAAAAACTATCTAAAAAAGCAAAAGCTGCCAAAGCCCTGTTAGTTACATAAAACTTATATTAGTCTGGAAAAGGGACACTACAGTGCAGCACCAGGATAAAGTAAACATTTGTTAAATTAGCATGAAAACAGCAGATAATCTTCAAGTTAACAATAATAATAGAGTCAATTCTCTTGGGAGAACAGGATTACGAGTAGAAACTGCTCAGAATCCCTAAATCAAAAAGTCATTTAACAAAACAAACTTAATATAATCATATCACCCATGCAAACAGGAACATCATTTTTGAACTGCATTTTAAATGCAAATGAAATTACTACAGTGCTGTGGCATTTCGGTGAAACAGTTTCTTGGCACTAGTTCCAGGCTGAAATTATCTAATTTTGACCGGCGCTTGTGACATTACAGCAACAATGTGACGAAAGCAGGATTGGCTCTGTTTGCTTCTAATTGACATCTGCAGTTGCTGGGAGACAATGGCATGTGCTCCTAATGGAGAGTAGCTTTCAATCAGTTCAGCAATCAGAAAATAATCATAGTTCTCGTACTTGAACACAAAGCACTTACTTAATGTTTTCCAACCTGCTAGAGTCTGGTTTCAAAGTGTTTGAGTGCTTCACCATTTTGCACAATGTGATCACCAGGAAGATAAGATTCAGCTGTCAAAACAGATAAGAGTGAAATTAAACTACTTCAAGTAATAGGTTGAATAATGATGATGTTACAGGCTAAACAAAAACCCTGCAGTTTATTTTCAAATAAGTAGTGAAAGTTGGTAACTATTATATCAAATAGTCTGTAAAAGGCAATTGCAAATACATATAAGGGGGGGGGGGAATGTTAGAAGTCCTTGTTTCACTTAGTTTTCCAAATTCACCACATCATCATTAACACCATATCTAGCTCATGTCCAGCACTTGCCATTGTCAGTCTAGCTCTGTTGTGCTCAATGCCTACTCACCTTTGCCTGTCACCTCTGGCCCTGTTCCCCATCTCACCGACCTCCTCTGAGGACTGTGGTTACCCCTTCCCTGTACTGTACTGGTTGTCCTTTTATCACCCCATCCTGCTTTCCCACCTTTGCTGGTTTCTCCTCTTTTTTTTTCTTTCTTTTTTTTTAATTCCCTTTTATTCTGAGAAATTCTACTGGGGTCTTGAAAAAAGTTTAAATGTAACTGAAGAAAGGGAAAAGAAACACAAAGATGTAGTGAATGCATCAAACTTACAGTGCCACAGACATATGCTGGTGGTGCACTCTCCTACTGCCTTCTTTCCCTTTGTAGTCTGGATTTTGTCAAAGTGACTGTATGCCACTTGAAGGACTATGGTGTCTTATTCTTGTTGTGTCATTGAGACAGATAACACCAGGGAAGGTGCCAAAGGAAATTTTTTTTATATTTTTCCTATTTTGAAACAGAATCACAGATATCAAGGTAACTAGGTGCCTTTCTCCTATTGATTTCAAAGCTTGTGAAGAGCACAAGCAAGCTAAATACAAGGACGCTTGCAGAAAATGGGCTGAAGAGTGGTATCTAATTAATCTGAGTAATTAGTTTGTGCTGTCCTATATCATGCAGACAATTCAAACAAAACTGTATCTCTGAAACCAGTAAGAACTATGTCCTCTCAGGGAGAATGCACACATCCTTACAAAGGTCCATAAGAAGTGGCTGAACCAAAAGCTAAGAGAAGACAGAATATGCTTGGTCATCCTTATAACACATACATTAGACAGATTATAACCCCATTTTTATGATCTTCCATATGTATCTGCAACTGGCTTCTGATGGAGAATGATCATACCCAGCCTCTCAATTTGGGTAGCCTTTGCTTTCAAAATCCTCACAGTTTTTGTAACACTGGGGATAGCAGTTCATGCCATAATGTGTTTCTACAGCTGTGTCTCTGGTCAGAAATATCGCTCAAATCCTAATAAAGAGCTGGTCTTGAAAATCTTGAAAAGAGGAGTATTTTGAAGGCTCTGATCAATCTGTTAATAAGAATATGTATGACAGAAATAATTCCTACTGCTAAGGGCAACCAAGTTATCACTCCTGCTGCTGTCTCAAAGTCAGGATGGACAGCATGAACTCTAATGCAGTTCTCAACACCAGAACAGAGTCTGGCAGCTTTTGACCTTATCAGTACTCAGTGAAAGTAAAACATTTTTATAATTGTATCTTGAGATTAATAGAAAAAATACAGGTGATACAAGTAACAAAAACAAACTTTTATGATTGATTTCAGTTTGCGTTTCAAGAACTGACTGAAAACACTTGACCTTTAAGCGGACATATGTACACGGTGTAAGGGAAGCATATTTCCACTGCTGCAAAATCTAATAGAAGTGTCAGTAATTCAAAATCTTGATGATCAACCTTTATGATTCTTATCGGTAACGTCTAACCAGATGAGAAACACCATTGTATCATTGTGAGCTCTTCCTCTTATCTAGGTTTCCACTGTATAGTGTAAGTTCCTTGGGTGAGAAAATAAGTTGCTTCTCTCTCTGGCCTTTGCACATACAGGACAGGGGCTCTGTGCCTCACCTGACCCTCAGTTCCACGCCTTTGCAGGCAGACTTTATTATTCTGTTTTTGAAAAAGGTTTCTGTACATTTGGTAGCTGACATAACATGAACTTTTTCAGCCTGCTTAAAAAAAAATGCAACTTCAATTTGTTTTTTGTGAAAACAAACAGATTAAGAGCTAAGACACATGCCCCATGCCAATCCTAACATGTAAATCAATTTTGGCTGCAACCTATGCATCCATGAGTGCACAATCCAGCACAAAATAGTATTTACAGCACAGCTGGAAGCTAATCCTTGCCTAAGTAGCTACCCTGGAATATCCTGTATTGTACTAGCAACATCATTCTTGGATCAAAAACTCATAGATATGGCTTAGCCCATAAATGACTGCCTTATGAAACGAGGGGGTTTTATCCTCTGATTCTTTGTACAACTGAAGTGCTGGTTTGACATATGAAAAACAAAAGCTTGCATTTACATACTAAAGTTCCTTCAGTGGCATGTAAGCAGACATGGCCCTACCCCAGAGCTTGAGCCAAGCTTCAGTGTATTGAACAGGCTTTTCAACTCTTTCTGTGTATATGTCCTTGCTGCACTAGGGAATAACTGTAGATAGCAGTTTCTTAAGAGACACTTTAATTCTAATTTAGGTACAGACCCACAAAAGCAGCCCACAGAAATAATAATGCTGTATCACAGTGGCTGAAAAAGTCCTTCTGAGTAAAAAGGAAAAATACCGTACTTTGAAGACAAAGTAACTATGACAACAGAGCATATGATACTTGTTTCTCCATCACTGTGAAATATTGCATAGTTTTCCGTTTCAGCAGTCAAAAGACCATGATCTGCCACTTGTTCAAACATGCTGGCATCTCTGTTACACATTGTATCATTATAAAAAACCTATTTTGCCTGCTTACAGACACAGTAACCGAACCTTTCTATAGATTTGCTTTTGGCTCCCTTACTGCTTTTCATCTAGGAATTGATTGTTTTGGAGGAACTCATGAGTTAAAGACTTTTGGGCATCCTGCCATTTTTTTTTTTTTTCTTTTACAAAAGACATTAAACAGTGACGGAAGGGAACTTGCTGGAAAAGACTTGCTTTTAGAAGGAATAGTTGAATTACTTTTCTAGGTGAGAAATATGTGGAGAGAGACGAAAACACAGTTAGGACTTTCGTATTCATTTGTACAAGCAAAACTGCTTCAGCTCTGAGCTACCTGGTCTGAGCTCAGAGCTGAGCCTGTTTTGAACAGAAGGCTCGACCACAGATCTCCTGGAGCCCCTTTCAACCGGAATTGTTTCATGACTGTGAGGACTCAACTGTTACTGATCTAAGCAAATGAATCTGTAGATGTTTTCAAGCTTGACAGGTGATCTGAGCAGGACACCTCCCCTTAAGAATGTTCACCATGAGCATGCAGTACTCTGACGTCACACAAAGACCCACATGAATGGCAAGACAGGCTTTGGAGAGCAAGCTTGTTAGAGAAAAATGGGACAATGATGACTTTCTCATCACTTCATGCAACATAAATGGCTAGTGATTGGCTGGGCCTCATCCTGACAACTGCACTGCATCCATCCTGACAGCTGCACTGCATCCATTCCAGATGAGCCAAAATCTGCAACTGAAAAGTACTCCTCTTCTTCAATGATAATAAAAAGTATGAATACATTGTGCAAACACACACACAGGGGCACAGTGTAGAAATCTCAAACAGTTGCACTCTTAATAAAGTCTGTAAAATCTATTTCATGCTGCACTTCTGAAAATCAGAACAACACTCTTTCAAAGGGTAAAAATAAGAAGTTTATCAGGCATCAGGTTTGCATTTAAAGATTCTGCTGTGATACCAGAGTGACAGAACACACAGTTACAGTAGGTGGAGCTATAACGTGAGACCTCTTAAAACATTATACTTGATTTTGCTCTCATTTCTAAAATCTATCCCCTGGAAGAGATGGAATACTGGATTACATAGAGAACTAGCTTAATCTACATCCTGATTTTAGAACTGTGTCCAAAAAAAAAAAAAACAAAACAAAAGTCCTGCTTATCTCTTAGTACGACAAGTATAATTGGATGGAATGAAGTGAACGATACATATTCAAAAGTAAAAAGTAACGACTTTAATATATAACATTTGAAGAACTTTTATGGTAATAATCAAACCCTGGAAGACCATGCTTCTTTCACAGCCAACACACACGGCCATTCCTCATTTGGAAATTAGAAGGTACCGGACATGAAAGATGGTGTAAGTAGGAAATCTGTCTTTCTGGCCTCTGAAGCCTATGTAATTTTGAGAGAGGGAGTGTCTTAAAGTCAAATTAACTTTCTTAAAAAGTGGATGAACCTGCACAGAAGACTAATGGATTGGAATTAGTTGCAGGTACAATGAATTACTCCTGAAATAAAGCTAGATTTTGCAATAATTATGATAAATTTCCCCCTGTGAGTAATAGATAAATATCGTTTACCAAGTGTCTACTGTAGAAAGATAAACATTTATTATTTATAAAAATAAGCTTACAAATACAGTCCATTTTCATATGTGGAGCTAAGTTATGTGCGCATCTGTACATCCCTGACTTTGTTAAGTAATACTTAAACCTGAGTGAAAACACTTAATATTTCCTATGTTAATCAAATGGGACATCTTAGTAATTTTTGCTTATGCAATGACTGGTAAACAAGTATGTTGGCTCCATCTGCGAGGAGCAAACTGCAACAGTTTTGGCTAAATTAAAGCTAAACCAACACCACCCATTCCTTGGGTATGAATGAATATGGATCTACATAACAGTGAAAATACTCAGGCTTTTCTGACCAGAGATTACAGAAGTGCACTGTTTGTTTTATAGCCATGAACCTGCTCAATGGAATCACGTCCGCCTGAGCTTAGTGGCTTAAAATTCATTCCACACAGCCTGCAGTGCTGACATGGATACGATAAGACAGAAGAACAGAAACACCACTCTGAAGTAACCTAGCTGAACTGCACATGTTCTGACCCTTTTTGAACTCCCCGGAGCTTTTGTTACCTGGCAAATGCAGCTCTAAAACTGCTCTTGTATCTCCAGATCTTTGCTCTTAGCCATGCAGAAGCCTATTTCTCTCTGGGACTGGCAGCGAAAGAGGTGCTCTCTGAAGGCTTCTAAATGAGTGTGCACACTGAACTCTTACTGAACTGAATTAATTATTAAAGATGCAGATGGAGCTGTCCAAATGATAAGAACAGCTCCTGACGTATCATGATCCAAGCTTTCATTAAACCATTTCAGGCATACTAATGGTTTCCCACCGCTCATTACTTACATGCTCTTTTCTCATCGATATAATAACCCTGGTGCCCAAAGGCATGACAGGCTATGGAAATAGTAAAGTTGAAAGTTCCTCAGAAGATGTACTGAGGACTTCATACTTCCCCCTCATACTTCCCATTCTCATTTAGTGCAAAAATGTACTCCGATACAAGTACAAATTCTTATAAACTCAAAGGAAAGATTTGTAAAATTGAAGTAGAAAGCAATACTGTCAAAAGAGTTTATGTGCATTGACAGTGCTATTAAACTGAGAAACATAAAAGTGATTTGAGTAACATGTTAAAAAGCTTACCAAGGTGAAATTCTCACATGCTACTGACACTAAGTAAGCTACAGTACAAATATAGCTCTTCAGTTACACTGCACATAACATATTATTTTTCGGCCATTACACTTCTCACACTTCTTCCTCTGGTCTCTCTTACTTTCTCAGTTGGGACGATTAGAGGGCAAAGCAATTGCTAGAGAAGAATTACTCCCAGGAACTGTGCTGTGATTGCTACCTGCTGTTTCATATTTTTGAAGTTGGGAATACTGCTCCCAAAGGCCTTTTGCGTCTCAGTCTAAATGATTTGCTGGAGGATAATAATGTCATGGCCAGTAAATAATAGTGAACTATGTCTGTACATGGTCAATATGATTAAATGTCCTTCACCTCTATTCTCACTCTGACCTGGTTATGAGGAAGTGAAAAAGCCGTCAGCAAAGCCCAAAGCTTCCCATGTGAAATGTTATTTTAGAGCAAGGGAGAAAAATAGAGGTGACTTAGCAAAATACTCCCAGTAACAATAAAATAAGGAGCTCGATACAAAAAGCAAAATTATCAGACTTGAGGTGACTGAACTACTGTGGCAGGAAACTCAGAACAATTTTCTAGCAATAATTACAACTGCAAGAAACAACTCTGTGTTGAAAAATATTGTCTATCATACTGAAAATACTAAGTCTATCTTTCAATTACAGTTGTAGGTTTAATTACAAGAAGAATTCCCTTTCATTCTGAGGCATGATTTAATTTGAATGTATTTAGAATAAACTCTGTACAATTATTATGGTCTATACTTAAATCTTACAAACCCTGTAATTTTTCTACATCAACTCATACACACATAAGGTTTGGCATCTATGATTGTGTCTTAGAAAATACACCAATGAACCCTTAACAACTTCTACATTGCACAGTTTCTTTTCTTAAGTGACTGCTCAAGGATTGAAATAGTTTTTGATATAAACAGAGAGCAAACACCATCTCAGTATACATAAGCTTATTTCAATGTTGAAGATATCAGGAAGGAATAAAATACCTACAAAATAATGGCCAAGCATATTTTTAACAGAAATTTCCAGGATCAAAGGATCAATTTACTTTTAACATTAGAAGTAACATAAACGACAAAGCACAAAAAGTGCTGAAATAGTATGTCTGGCACACAGACCTATAAAAGACAGAAATTTCATAATTATGCCTGATGCACGTGCTTCAGGCTGAAAAACTAATTATGACAAAATACAACTCCTGAATTTGGAAATTCAAGGGAACTGAAATTCTGTTAACATTTCACAACTCTACTACTGTGTAAGGGCAGGAGAACACACAGCTATTCAAACTTTCAAAAGCGTGAAAACCGAGTAATTCATCCTTCCAAACTATCAGCAATTATGAGAAAAGCTCTCTATGTACATAGGCTGTGTTCTCAGCACCAGCCTTCCATAACATTTCCCAAGTATAGCCAGGGTTTAAAGATAGCAGAGAAAAACTAGCAGAGAAAAACAAGGTCAGTCAAAATGCACATCTTGCTTTCACTTTCCTCACAAATTCCTGCATTGTGTAGTATTGGTATTGTCTGAAATAAATGGGAGTTTTTCCCTGGGTTGACACATGACTACATGCTTTTTACCTGAAAGTGCTCAGAGAACGGGCAATTGATGTATGAATGCAACATTCTGTCTTAAACGGACACAGGCACAGAGCTGTGGGTGCACAGATGGGTGTGCATGCACACAGGGGCTTTACGCAAACGAATGTGCATATGTTTTCCACTGGTTATGTAACAGTCTTATTTATACCAAAACAGATGAACGTGTATGTCTGACATACAATACATATAGCAGAAATTCGCACAGAAGTAGTCATGGAAAAATGTGCATATGCCTATGCAAATACATATAAAAATAATGTGTAAGTGTAATGGAATATAGGATTTATTTAATTATCCAATGTGTTAGAATATCCTTTTGAGATAATTATGTTGGATAATTAGCAGTTAAATTCTGGAATGTGTACAGTAGTGACTCAATTGAAAGCAACAACAATGGCTCCTTTTAAAAAAACCCCTGTTTAGTACTTCATTGATGTTTCATATGACTACACATATCAATACGACCTTCAGAGTTCCAGCCATTAGGAAAAAAATGGCTATGCTGAAGTGCCACCACAGCTTTGACAATTAATCATTTGGTCAGCACTCTTTAAAAATTTCTAAATATTTATATAACTACTGGTCACATTACAGATTGTTTATAAGCATTTTCATGAAATGACTTGTGAATAAGGATGGTATTGAGTGATGCTATTAGATCTTTTTAACTTTGCTGTGAGGTAACCTAAAAGGAAAGGAAAAAACAAAGTTCTTACCAGAATAATAAAGGTAACAGGTCCAATGAAACTCCAGATAAAATAGTTATCTACATGGAGCCAGCAACTATTATGGAAAAAAGAGAATGAAAAGTGAACAGCTGCGATAGCACCTCAGTCCAATAAATGCAAAGTGCAAAAATACTTCTTAAGCTAACATTTTGCCAATAAACAATGATAAACATTACACAGTACCACTTAGTTCATAGACTATTTCTAACCTGCAACTCTTCTGATGAGCCCTGTATAATAACACTACTGAACCTGAAACTGTCATCATTAGGAATAACTGATGTACAAGAAGAAACAAAACCAAATCGAGCTCTCTTCTCCTTTCAGTCAAAAGGTTTGATGATGTGCTATCATGGACTAACGAAACTAACATCAGTAAATAATTTTTATAGGCTTCCCACATAATCTTCAAAATCTGCTTTCAATTTTATATTGTATGTGAAGTGCTCACTCCTGAGGAATATGAGACAGAAAATGTTCAGATGCCATGTTTTGCTGAAAAACAATATGGTATAAATAAAATGCTCCACCTGGGAGTTGGGCAGTAGAAAAGGAATACATAAAATACCAGACTAAATGACGTGTAAACTTATTAGGGCCAACTCCACTTAGCAATTCATTTTTCATACAGCCCAGTTCCCTGCTGAATTGCTCTTATTTGTCTTTCATCAGTAGCAAAATCAAGCAGCTTTCTTGTAGTCAACAGTATCTTCCCATTCTGTAACTAATTTCATCAAAGGACAAAATAAACACTACTGAAAGGCAAATTCATGCCTCCAGCAACTCAAATCCTCAGAAATGTTTTCTGTCTACCTTCTGTCACTTCCTATATATATCTGTATTTTTGTAAATAAAAGGCAGTGGCTAATTTTAATCCCACTCTACTTGCCTGATAAAATATTATCAAAATAAAACATATGGGCTGAAATACTGTACTGTCATAATTCAGGATGAGAGCTAGCTAGAGGGGCAGCTGAACAAAGAGATCTAATGAAGCATTGGCTTAAAACTGGGTGGTTAGGCTTGTCAAATACTTTAAGTTGAGAAATTTTACTTAATATACATTTGAGGACAAAAAGTTATTTACTTTTTCAATTTGTTTCAGGTCAATCTTTTGTGTTAAAAGAAAGACCATAATTTAGAATTGGGCTCTCTAGAGTACAAATCCCCTGAACCTAGAGAATTACAAAAGACTTGATTGTAATTTGTGCACAGCATTGCCATTCTCTTACCAATAAAGCTTTCAGATGGTATTTTAGTCTGTCAGGGACCCTCTGACAGTTAATAGGCTTTAAAAATTATTCACTTGAAAAACACTCAGGTCACTTGCAATTACTTACGCTTTCTCTGTTCCGTAGCTCTTATAGTCAATAGCTGCTGAGACACCAACTACTGTAGCAGGGAAGAGGTAGCCAGCAACATAATAGTACTTCTTTCTAGAATATTCACTTTCAAATACTTCTACTAACATTAGATAAAGCTGCACTCCTTCTAGACACATCCAGGCAAAGGCTGCCAGGAAGAAAAAGTGTAAGAGACCTGCAAATATCGGACATGCAATCTGCAAAGAAAGAGAGAGATGGAAATATAAACCACAAAAACTTCGTATCATTACCTCTCCAATTAAAAAGTGTGCAACAGAAAACAGCATATACTTCTATTAGAAATGTTTCACAAACTCAGGAGCAATTTCCCTACCTGAAAACATACACTGAACATTTGAAAATATGTGTTCAGGAGCTACAATAAGTAATAGCTGAACAGCACGAATGAAAATAAGGAAACGGCACTCTCATCTCCTGGTTGTCAATTACACAGTGGACTTTTCAATTTTATAAACAACTCTCTAATTTTGAAACTAATATGGTTTCAGGACTTTCAGTTGAGATAATCTTAGACATGAACAGTTGGTTCTAGATGAAGTGATAGTGCTTATTTCAAATTAGCAAGAGTCTGCCCAGCCATTTTTATCTGCTGTAATTTGGAAACTTCTACTGTTGTAACAGAAATCGATCTGAATTCTCTTCCCATTGGCCAAAGTCTGGATGAAACTATACTGAATTATTACATTTCAACCCAATGAGTCACTTCAGAATTAATTTCACCAGTACTGCCAAAATACCTGCATGAATGTGCAGTGTAAAAAATGTGTAAATATACAGAAACGGCTCTGTGATAATGTATATATATATAAAACTAGTCAACAGCTGTTAAGACATATGAATAGATGGAGAAAACATATATGTTCCTAATACAACATTTAATTTCATCTCCTCTTTCAAAAGTCTAACCACGTGCTTCGTTAATAGTCAGTGTTTCTCAAATGAAAATGAAAAGCATATTTTGGATGGATGTAAATACTATTTATGAACATGTCTATCTTATTTTCACGCTGAGCTTTTACTTCAGCCGTGCTGTGTCAGAATGCCAAAAACTTGTCAGTGTTGTCATGTTTTAATTCAAATCCATTTCAAACAGTCATTTCAGCGAACAAGATCAGTACACACAGAGAAAACTTACCTTGTACTCCGTCTTATCGATGCCTATTAGGAAAATGAACTCAGCAATGAATAGGTTGATACAAAGGTTCTTGTGAATAGTGTTACGATCACTTTGCAGGCCACGGAAAAAACTGAATGTGAAGATGCAGATGGCCAGGCAAACAAGAGAGATGACAATTCCCACCCAGGTGATGACAGTGAGGAGCAATTCGTGCACTCCATCTTTGTACTAGAAATAACCAAAAATGGAGAAAATTAATATGACTCTTCATGAGTATAAACAAAAACCTATTTTCACAGGTAGCATCCAGAAAAGTTACTTGTTTCTTACATGAGATGGGCAAAATGTACTCAGCAATTTCTCAGTCTCAGGTCAGCTTCCCAGAAAAGCAGGATTAGGGTAAGTAGAAGAGGATCAGGTCCGAGAGAACAATGTGACTGTTTTATCCAGATCAGATCACATGTTTACTTTTCCTATATCTCACTGTAAACTGGTCAGAAACGCAAGCAGGGAATCACTGTTTTTAAAATGCCACTAGCCTCTGATGCAAAGAGAAAGGAGAGCTTTCCCTGGGACCTACTATAAGAGTACATGTTCTTTCCCATGGACCTGCAGCTTCACGGCAGAGAAGAAAGCAACGATTTACCCACTGGTCAGAATAAAATGCAGAATATGCTACAGGTGTAATTCTGGCTTCAATCCTGTGTTCAGCTAAACAAGGTTCCTTGTTTCAGCTACAGCAGAATCACTCTTGTCACTTTGATTGTCTTTGTCACAACTTTTTCAAATGCAACGGCTTTACAAGAAGTCCCATATCCCTGCAAACATTGCATGCTCTGGGCCCCCTGACATCCAGCAATTGCTTTAAATAGACAACAAAATTTCTAAGTCTGAACAGGCATTTAAAGAACCAGTATGGAAGCTCCTTGACCTTCCTCTCTAAGGAGAGCTGGCACTTGTGCTTCCAGGGAACAGCCTGCACAGCTGTCTCGACAGATACTCTCCATCTGTACTGGGGGGATGGTTTTAAGGTCGGTCAGTAACTGTAAAATACGACTTGTAGAAAACTACTCTCCTTTCTTGTTTTTTCTTTCCTATTATTTTACTTGTAACTTTATGGATGAGGAAGAAAAGTGCTAGAGAGAGCAAATTGCTTTGGAAAGTGCTGGTAGGAGTTATAAATACTAAAGAAACTTAAGCAATTTTGGAACTTGCTAAAAATTTAAAGCTAAGTCTTTTAAGTTTGGTCCCTGCTGAGGGCTGGAAACATCATTACCTACCACAATTTCCCGACGAGCCATAAGAATTGCAAAGTTGGTTAGGTGACTGCAAGCACACGTTGTATGAGTTTTATTTGTGTCAACCAGTTTGCAGCCTTGAGTTGACCAGTATCCCATCATAGTTCTCTCTGAGTAGTTCCAGAAGGAACAATTTGCATTGAAATAATTGTCAGGCTGGGAGATAAAAGGATAACATGAAATGAGGATTTTACACACTAAGGTGGCAATAACAATTGCTTAATATGTGTAAAGGGTAATTTAGATTAAACTTTGCATGTTTCGGACAATAAAGTTTTTCATCAGCAAAATTGTGGACTATGTTGCACAAGGAAGACATCTAGTTTAAAAGGGACTTTATAGTCCGAAGCACTCTAAAGTGCAGTCTCAATTACTGCAGACCCAATTTTAAACAATTACAATTTCCATCTTACGATTTTATGCATGGATGGTACATTATAGTCATTTTTGCTTTCTGGAAAATTAGGACTGTGAATTTATTCTGAACATATTTTTCTTGTAATTGACAATTCGAAAATAGGACCTTTTTCCTTTGAGCCTCACCTTTGGTCAGGCCAAAGTCATGTGAATAGATAACAGGAAAAAGTTCATTCCTCAATGCCTATCTATTTTGATGAAAAATAATCAAAACAGATTCATAAAAAGAGGCAAATTGAGAGGAAAACCCAACCATATTTTCTCTTCTACGGTAGTGATTATTTACTTTCCCCGTGTGAAAACAGAAAGGATCAAACTTACTAGCAGAGAAACACATCAAATAAAACACACCATGAAGAAAATACACATAAATTTAAAGTATAACAAGGCAAGATATCATACTTTATTCTTCACTGAATAAATGCAACTAAAACAATTTGAATAGGCACCCATAACTTGGTCAAAAAATAATGTAAAAAGTGTCAATAAACCTTGCCACATCAGATCATCAAGAATCTTAACAGTTGTTTTCAATCCTGCTACTAAGGTAAGAGTTAATTTTCACTTAGAAACAAATTAGTCATTTACATTTTCATGTGGATTACTGAATTAGCTTTCATTAAGAATACACTTAAGTTCTAATAATCACTGAACCAGGCTCATTTAATTTTATGTTCACAGACTTAACTCAACTTGTGTCTCTGACCTAGTCCAACATTTAAAATTCAAATGGAAAAAAAAAGGTTATTTTCTGCATTGCTCTTCTCTCTTGCTGATTTTATGACCTTCCCATTAATTCATTAGCATAACTCACATCAATGTGTTCCAGTGTGAAATGCACAGGATCAGTCAGGTACACCCGGCTCGACTCCTTGTTGATGGAGGCCGCGATGACGTGGGAGTTGACTGCGATCGTGCTGTTCCGCCCAGCCAAGTCGCTGCCTAGCTTTATGGTGGCATTTTCAGTACTGAGAAAACGACCCAAACTTTTGTAAATGATGAAAACCAGTTTTGCTAATCCTACAAAGAAAAAAAATCCCATCATCACACCACAGAGGTCTACAGAAAGACAGCCGCCTGTACTCTAATGAACTGACAATTAAACATCAGTAAATGAAGAGGCATTTTTAGGCCAAAGATTGGAAGAAAAATGACCAGATCTTTGAGAAAAACACAGAAAGCGGTTCTGTTGTGTTTTGTTTTGATATTTTAACTAGGGGAGGTAATGCAGCTTTTATAAAATTTAATGGAGTTTCAGTGCTCTATGCCCGAGACTCACCGTTCCTGCTGTTCTGTTTCACAGTGCTTGCAGAGAGCTGAATCGAGTTGCCTCCTTTACTGCCCTGAGGAAATTTCAAGTCCTGCACCTGGCCCTCAGTAATGAGCACTGCAACATCCAAAACTAAGCAGAGCAGAGGGGAAAAAAAATTGTTAAAAAAGGAGAATGCAGAGAAAGTCTCTTGGCCAGATTGCAATATGCCAGATGACAATCTTTCCCCCCACTCTTTATTTAGTTTTCTCGCACTGCTGCCTGTAAGGCAGATCTGTACTGCATGTTTCAATCACACAGAGTTAGCTTCTTTAACTAAATCTAGTGCACGCTGCTAAAATGACAGCACTTTAATAGCAATAACATGACATCAAACCTTGTTGTAGTTTGTGTCCCCAAAACGTCCACTTAATACCACACGTGTTGCAGAAAAATGTTAGTTTTGAAGATCCTGATGTCTATGCAGTATCCTCTGCTGACAAATTTAGAACTTTAAGTATGGATTTAGATATAAAGACTTTTTTAAAGCCAGCAAAGAACACTGAAGTATACTTACGCTGTGTATTTAGCAAAATCAGTATTCATGGCTAAAAATAATTTCTAATTTTTTTCCCAAATGTAATTCTGTATAAAGATTTATAGGAACCCATTTTCTTAGTTCTGCTGAAAAATATTTAAATAGAAAAATCAGAAGCCACTCAGCTGTACTTAAGTATTACTTTTAGAACACATCGTATACTGGGAAACTGTCATGGGATTACCACTGAACACAGGTCTAACTATAGGTCTGAGCTACAGACTGACAAAATGTATGAAATTAGGGAATGACCTCTCTTTCTCTAAGCTGTACATAAATATGTGCACCAGGAATTCAGTCTTGCATGGCACTGGTAATGTGTTACTATGACTTGAAGACAGCTTATCACAAGAAGTAATGTTCAGAGAGTTCACTCAGCTTCATGGAACTGCTCGTGTACACACCCCGAGGCAGGTCTGTGATTCTGTCCACATTCCTTCAGAAACAACTGGTGCAGTTACTCAGATAAGGGACTGCAACACCTTTCCCCATTCGTTCCCAGGATCTTTCTACTCAGTTAAAAACGAGGCAGAATCATCTTCTACAATTACAAATATGTAGACACTGAAACATGAAAAGTCTAATTTCTGCAGTCTATTCTAAGTCTCTGTCTTGGTACTCCGCATATTAGCAGACTTTCAGGTTCCTTGTACCTCACTGAGACTACATTAATCTCTGTAATAAGTCGAAGGAATTTTAATTTTATGCACAGGAATGATTTTTGCTTTAACACATCCTGCGCAACAATATTTGCACATCTCTTATACCAAACCCCTTAATTTCTCTGTCACCACTCAAATTCTAAATTATGCTCCAACTATCTTCAGCTACCTTGCAGTCTCTGAAGCATAGCTATTCTGCATTATGGGAGATGTAGTTCACTGAACACATTTTTACCTGAAGGCAGTCATGTTTAATATAAGCATTTGGCCCCTGTTCTGAGTACCTAAAATATTTAACTGGCACAGTATGTTGTAAAAAAAGTAATTTAAATTCATTAGAAACAGTTTATATATAACAGAAAAGCACTTTCTGCAGCTCTACAGAAAGCAGTTACCTCAAAAAATCCATACTCTGCCATTTAAGCACTCTTCATATCCATGCGTTCTGCTAATGATTTTTCAGTGGTAAATCAACTTTGCAGCATCAACTACTTTCCATTTTATACTGTGTTATTGACACTGAAGAAGAATGCTAATTTTGAAGAACCAAACATGAAAAGTTTGTTTCCCCCACTTTGGAGCACTCACTTTTCCACTAAATGTTGCACAGCTCAGCTTTCAGAGTCTGTTGCTATGTGGAGTATTTTTTCCTCATTTTGTGTAAAGCAATGAAGAGCAAGCCAACTTACGCTTGAAAAGAAGTTTACTTACCGATATTTTCTGTGGGCATTGAGACTCTGGTTGGTTCTAAGAGATTATCAGCCAAGACAAAAGCCCCTTCTTCTAATGTATCAAGTAACATTGTGGCTGCATGGGCTTGTTCTGAAGAATTCATGTCCTTCCAGGACTCCAGAGCTTCAGGCCTGAGCAGGTTGTCCACTGTATCCACAATTGCCTGCATTCATTAGAAAACTATCATTAGGTCTGATTGCCCTAGGCAGCTGGGGAATATTTCCAACCTTATCTGGTGACAATACTTAACTGTCAGAATGATTTACTGTGATTTAATGGCACTAGACCACTATTTTCAACATTAAAATATTTTCCATCCTCTCATTGGATTAGCATGAATAGAAGTGCAGTTAGCCACTGGCATTGTGTGGTCTCTAAGTGGTAAACATGCAGTTTTGACTTGTTTTGTGCCAGATATAAAAACAGTATTATTTATGTGCTGAAAAATGTAAAAATAAATGCCGGAAGTTTTGCCTGAAGCTTTCATCTTAAAGTTAATGTCAAAACATGTAACTTCTATTTAAAAATACGAAAGCCAAAATTAGCATTCCACAGTTTAGCTAAAATGACAATACTCCTCCTCTGGAAACTAAGCCCAGCTAATGCAGCCATAGCACTAACTACTTGCCTATGACAAACTGCCTTCTTTATTACAGGAGGCATGAAATGAAGCTGACTCAGTGGATATAAATTAGCTCTGGCCACTCTCACTCCCCCTCCTGTTCCTGTACCTGTTCATAGATACTTAAAAAGATTACCAACTCCCATTCCTGCACAAAGGTCAGTTAGAAAAGGAAATCAATACAGCAAACAAGATGTCCACTGACTGTCCCTGTTACTGTTGAAGACAAAACTGCAAAGCTGAAAAAACCTGCCACTTTAAAAAGTTTTACTTGTAACAACTCTATCATCGTGTTTTAAGGTTCATTAAGCTGCATATAAAGTAACAATAAATAAGGAAGAAGAATAATTCAGTGACATGATTACATTATTTTTACAAAATAATCCAATCAGAGTAATCAGTTAATCAATTGAAGGCAGGCTTTTACATTAATGCATAATGTAGCTGTGCACCGAGTACGCTGTGCATTGAGTACACCATGCATTGCTGAAACACCCTGTTTACTCTGTCCCATTTACCTACTCATAATGTGTCATTAAGCATATATATAATTTGTTTGATCAATTTAAAAGCATTGGAAATGGAAACAGAAGACACTGTACAAACAGAAAGATGTCGGTCTGGAATACTATACTGTACAAACAAACAGAAAAAGTTGGTCAAGGCTACTGTCAGAGCAAGATTAATTAGCCCAATCCATTTTAATATCCTCTTTCTGTCTGCATTGTGAGCCACCATGACCTTCCTGGCAGGTGGAAGATACTTCGAAGTGGCATTAAAGCCTTTTTTCTTTCTCTAATGGGAGACAGAATAGTCAAAATGCTCACACTGATACTGCTGCAGCCATTAACTAGAGTGGAACAGAAACTGGTCTGCAGAGGCCAGATTCATTAGTCACCAAGAAATACAGATTGGAGCCTCTAATCTGAGGTACAAATGAATCCTCTGTCACAAAGTGGGAACTTGCTTCATTTGCATAGTGTAAGTCAGCTTCTGATTTGTAATTTCAAGAGGTTTATTAGTCTTATCTAAGCAGAGAAGCCCATTTGAGACCTACAGAAAATGACACCGGTTGGAAATTAAGGTTCTGCTACGGTTTCTCATGTATCGCCATACAGCGCTGATGGTATGCATTCATTAACAGGATACACTTTTTATTTAATTATGGGATAATCTAACTCTGCATTTTTTTTGTGGAAAATGATCACCTGCCCAGTAATATTTCTGAGGTGCATCTCCTCTCAGACAGAGGTGAACGGATGGTGGCAAAAACCCCACAGTCCCTGTGACACAGCTGTCGGAGCAACCCAGTTACTGCTCTTCTCACGATCTTGCTTACTCACGAAAAGGAAGCATAAAAACCCACTCTACTCAAACCATATTTGCTGGATTTGCCTTTACTATTGAAAGACATTTTCTACTAAAAAACTATTACAATTATTATTTTTGGAGAAGTTAACTTCTCTCCAGGTCTTTGTCTGTGTCAAATTTCCGCATAACTGGACATCTCCCATCCACTTGCAGGGCTTTAGAATGAAAGACAGAATCGCTCTGCACAGAGAAATTTCTCTTCAGTAAGAGTCTGAATTAATTTACTATGTTCCAAAATATTTCAGAGTTCTTTTCAAAAATCAATCTTATATTTCATCTCAGAGGGTACAAGCAAAAATCAGTATTTTAAAAGTTTTGAAAAAATGTGCAATAAAATTTTTCAGAGCCAGAGTTGTCTGTTCCAGGACTTTTTTCTCTCCTTCACAGAGGTGAGGTGGCATTACTGACATTGTACTGCAGAGAAGAAGCTCGCCAGTACAGATAACCATTCGACAGCTGGTGAAAGGAACTGGAAATCAGGTAGCAATGTGTTACATGCCTTTCATATAGTCAGGTTAATGGGACACGGCAGACATTTTACTAGTGAAGTTAGAGACACGTTTGTCTTTACATTTTATCCTGAACTCATTGAATTGCAACAATTCTTAAAACTGTAAGAAAGAGTTATTTTACTAGGTATAAGAACACACAAAGAACAATGCAAGCTGTATAACGCACATTTTTCACACAAGCAAATTAACTCTAAACAGTCTTTGATATAAAATTCTACCAAGATGAAGTAATTTCTTTAAGTCGCCAGCTTTTTCCCCCACCCAAGGTTTTATTATGAGATAGATGTTGTTTCCAATTCAGATAATAACCCTTTCTGCTGTTTTTGTTTTGAACAAGTTGAGGTAAAAGATGTATAAACTTTGATCTTAAATTTTTTTTCTGAGTGTTATACCTGTGCAAAGCCAACATTTGTAAAGTTGATATGGGGCACAACACACATTTATCAAAGACTGAAATACATAGGATCATGCAGCAAGATGATAAAGCGTGGCAGGTTGCTGAAGCAGGGAGAAAGCAGGGTGACAGTACAGGAGAGATACCTTAAGGTAAGCCCTGCATGTCTTCTCTCGTTTTTGGAGCTTTTTAATAAGGAAAAAGAAAATCAGAAGTTAGACAAATTCTGGAAAGCTTCAGAAATAGAAAAAAAAAAGTACTCTGGTTTTTCAAATCTCCATTTTAAACTATAGCCTGGGCATTGATCTAGTCCATGATATCTATTAAAAAAAACATCACACAGGAAACATTTTTCCCCAGCTGTGGTTTAAGCCCAGCTGGCAACCAAGTGCCACAGACACTCACTCATTCCCTCACCAGCACGACTGGGGAAAGAATCAAATGGATAAGAGTGAGAAAACGAATCAGTTGAGATAAAGACAGCTCAACAGGTAAAACAAAAGCCACGCATGCAAGTAAAGCAAAACAAGGAATTAATTCACTGCTTCCCATGGGTAGGCAGGTGTTCAGCCATCCCCAGGAAAGCCGGGGCTCTGTCAGGAGTAACAGTTACTTCAGAAGATAAACACCATAACTTCGAATGCCCCCCACTTCTTCCTGACTCCCACCACCTTTATATATTGAGCATGATGTCATATGAAATATCCCTTTGGTCAGTTGGGCTCAGCTGTCCAGGCTGTGTCCTTTCCCAGTTTCCCATGCACCCCCAACTTCCTCGCCAGCATGGCAATACAAGAAGCATAAAAGACCTTGACACTGTGCAAGTGCTGTTCAGCAATAACAAAAACATCTCTGTATTATCAACATTGTGTTCACCACAAATCCAAAACACAGTCCTCTACTAGCCACGGTGAAGAACATTAATGCCATCCTAGCCAAAACCAGCATAGCAACCTTTTATACAGGTGTCTAGATACCTTTTGCCTGAAGAGTGGGATTTGCATGAAAAGGTCAAAGGAGAAAATCCCTCTGTGGGCACCCGATTTGTCCCTGGGAAAACTATTTTAAGGGTAGCTAGGGACTGTAAATAAAACTATTGCCAAAATAACAGAGAAGTGCATGGATCTCTCCCTCTCTAAAAGAGGATGAAAAAACATTTTGTTTGTGGCTTGCTGACTAGACTGACGCAAGGAAGAGGCTGAGAAATACAGCGTTTCCTCTGAGAAGCAGAGGAAAGGTAAAAACACTTGCAATTTCAATTTAAACCACAAAGACATAAATTTTCTCCAAAATGTTTCTCGGAACATCATTCCAGAGAAAACATTAATTCGTGTTTTAGAAACGTGTATTAGGGCATTTTTATAAAGATCAATTATAAGTCAAGTCAGTGTCTTTAAAAGGCTAAGAAAGTGCTATTATTCTGCAGGAAGTCAGATTAAAATAAAACCCTGCACCTATGCAGAATCCCACAGATTTTATTACATGTTCAGGGTTAAAAGGATCACTGAATAAACAGGTTGATTTGTTACAGAATTTTTGAGAGCCAATACTCATTTCCCTCCCAGGAGTTATAATGCATTCCAGATTTTAATATGGTACACAGCTATGTATTTTAGGACCAGTCAGCTATTGTGAATTATATTGTATTCCCTAAAGAAGGTAATTGCAACTTTCTGCTGTGTATTTACCGCTGTTTTCTCTTCTCTGCTTATTCCAGAACTATACACAGGCAGGAACAAAGTATAGATTAGTATTTCTGAAAGGAAAAAAACCACAAAACCCAAGGGCAACAGTTATCCCAGCAGGAGGAGGTGATGGGATGTGTGTACCTTGTTATAACTCCTTCCAGCAGAGTCTTTTTCACTGGGCCGTAGTTCCTGAAGTTGGGCATCCAAAATGTCCACGAGCTGTTCCATCAGCCTCACTGATGAACTAACATCGCCAGCAAAGACTGGTCCTTTGGTGTGTTTAGCCAGTTCATTGGCCAGACTAGCAGCATTTTCCCCACTTCTGATCTGAAATGACAATTTATATTATCTCAGCAGGGTCCCTTGTTCTGCTTGCGGCTCCTAATTCCAATTCCCTGTGTACCTTTGTTGTGGTGAAATAACCATTTGCACATACATTGAAATCTGTAACTAATTGAGACCAATAACGTTCTCTTTATCTCAGAAGATTAAAGATTCTTAGATCCGTGACACACAAAAGCAGTTCTTAACAGCCATCAAAACCAGATCTGACTGGGACTTCTGGGCTAGATCTTCTATTCAGTCTCACTTTTATTTTACTGCCATTATCAGACAGTAAGAAATCTCTTTGTACATACTGGTGCTTGAGGTATTTGAAAGTCAAGTAGCCTGGTACTGACAACAAATTATTCAGTTTTCATAAACTTTGTAAATCTCAGTAGGGAGAGAAAACAGAAAGTGGTTTCGTGCTCTACTCATACTGTTATCAATGCACTCAGAAAAAAATCTATTTATTACGGTGCAATTTTTATTGAACAAAAAGCCTTGCTGCATACCACAGGTTCTGCTGCTTGATTCATAGTATTTGATTTATTCAGCAAATATTGCTTTTGGTTTTTGTACATCAGCAAAGCTACTTTGTTTTAAATAGTTATGAGAACATGTAATCACAGATTCAATTAAAGAACTTAAAGAGAGGGGATACCAAAACATGCAGATGAACCTAACTGCTGGGCAATGCTTTGCACGTGAAGTACACATAACTCCTTCTACTTTAAATGAACACAGAGTAATAAAGACAGCTTCAACAAACTGAATTATTAATGTTCAGTTAAAATCTTTAATCACCAGCGTACAACAGATTAAAAGGTTTCAACCAACCTTCTGAGCCAGCTGGTTTACCCAGTGTGAGGTACAGTTGCTAAGATCAGGGCCTTTGGGGTTCCACATTCCCGTTAAGACCACGCAGAGATACGAGGCAGTTCCTACAACAGATGTAGAAAACTACAGTGAAATGGAAACCATTTTTCTGCACGCATTCAGGAAACTGGCTACACTGTGCTTCTAAACAATGTTAAATTCTGAATGCTGCTAATGGTGGTAGTTGACAATAACTGACCGAAACTAAAGGAAACAAGGTAGATTACAAAGAGCAATAAAAAAAGTGAAAAGTACCAGACATTTTCTGCAAACAAACAAAAAGCTCTTGATTTTTCCTGGAGCTCATCCACATGGGAGCTCATAATGAGAAAGGCAGCTGTAAGCATATTTCACAACAGTCCTCAAGCAATGCCCTAAAATTTGACCCGGATTCTCAAAAGTGCAAGCGCAAGGTAATTCTGCAGCCACGCTCAAATGACGTTTACAGATTATAACTTGACCATTGCCAGTAGATATTGCACTCTCCTAGTAACAAAAAAATCATGTGACAAACAACCTGAGATTAAAAAAATATTCATCATGAGAGAGCTACACATCACTTTTGAAATGTCTGCTTGAAATCAAGATACATTTTTAAAGGCAATACCTCGTGTTCCTTTGGGACAAGGGCGTTCAACCATCATTCCTCTTTGTGTCTGAGGCCAGCTAATCCCCCTGGCCTCAGTTGGTTCACAGAATCTCTCTGGCAAAGGGAAAAAACTTGTCACGGGAGGAATTTTGGTTGTGGAAATGGGTGGCGGTGGTCTGGGTCCTTTGCTTCCTTCCTTTGTTCCTCCAGCTAATGTTGTGCTTATGGGACCTTTCTGTGATGTAGTGCTAGTGGTTGACACCGTGGTTTTGTATAGCTCTGCTGAAGAAGTTATTGTCACCGCTGTGGTAGGCACTGCACAGGGAAAATTAGAGCAATAATAAAGTAAATTACTTAGAATTATATATAAAAAAAGTTATTTAAGAGTTATTTATATAGCTTTAAAGGATTCTCTAGAGTCTCCTTTCCTTTATCTTAATATTACTCTTATTGCTATTCTGGGTGCTTAAGATACAACTGACTGATTTTTTTTTTTTCTTTTTAATCCCAACTCATGCTCATATGATGTTTCAGAACATTGTCCAAATAATCTCTTCCGTAATAAAAATTGATAGTCACATTTCTAAAGGCTGAAAGGCAGTACTAGTAAGTTATCAGTACATAACAAACACGCTCAAAGCAAGTAAAGATTACTTAATCACTTTTGCAGCAGGAACAACTCAATAGATAGAATCATTTGAAGCAGTGTGCCATAAACCATGTAGTCCAGCTTTAACAACAAAGGCAGCGAGCTGTAACTAACAAGAACATTTTTAAAAAGCAGACCCCAAAACTTCAAGTCATCCAGCACACACCTTTCAGGGCAATAATTATGATAACATCTTCCCACCCAGCAGTCATTCTGCTTGAGAGAGCTGCAGCACGCCCGATTAGCTCCAAACAGAAGCAGCACCTAACACATACGTGGTGTTCTCCCGTTTGAACGTTTTGGTCTTAAACATCCTCTTTTGATAAAGCAGGTATGAACACACAACTCATACAAGCTGGTGCAAGGACCTAGTTTCATCTTTTTTAAAACACCAGGACTGGCTCAGGACAAGTCCCTTCTGCTTGGGATGCACAGGTGCACCTGCCACTGACCCACAGCTGGAATTCATTGCCACAGATGTAGAGGTACAGCTCAAGCCATGCCAGGGTTTTGAGGTTTTGGAGAGATAGTACTATTTAACGCTAGTGGAGATAACAGTCTGGAATGTCTGTTCAACACCTTCAAGTGTATATGAAGAAAATGTAAGTGAGCAAAGGAACCGGAACAGTTATCAGTAATTATTTCCAAATCTTCATTAGTGTTCACAACGCTTTATAGGCACATAAAAGCACAGATCCTTGTGCTGAGGATAACTAATGTAATACAAAATATTTTTGGCTTTTTTTTTGCTTTTTTTTCATCTTCTGCTAGGCCCTTGAACTCTGATTTACTGGACAATACAGCTTCTCTAAATTAAATCATAAAATAAAAACGAAAGAAGAGCTGTCTCACTTTCTTTCAGCAGTTATTTCATAAGCTATTGTTTTAAACAATATTAACTTCCAGTAGTTTGGCAGTTAATTTTTCCAAAACCCTTTTTCAATTATGTTTCAGTTATAATGTATGAGAGGTCTCTAATATTATCTTTTTATTTTCATATTAGAGTGGAGTTTTTGAACATCATGATCTGTTTTTAAAGACTAAAGGCAAAGATATGCTTTTCATCCCTCTCCTGCTCACAAATGAGAAACTTCTCTTCAGTCTTGTTCTTGGGTGCTTGAACACAGCCTGTGTAATTGTGCCGAACTCGTGGTGTAGCCAGCTACCACTGAAATCCTCAGATCTGTTCTGCAAGTGTTTGCCTGACATCTTGTGAAACTGCTCTATTTTTCTTTTCATTACAACGCATCCGGCCTTCTAGTGCTTTCCCAATTAACATTTGTCAAAAGCATTTGCAATCACTTGCGCAAGTGTCAGGCAAGGCCTGCTGAATCAGGTCCTGGGGAACGGGGAGATGGTGGGGATGGAGAATGCAGGGACAACCAATTATTACTATCCACTCCCTAGTAGGTGCTAATTAGTACATATTTAATCACTGAAATGTGTATTAGTATTATTGCAATTAATACTGAAACCCTGTAATGTTTAGGACAGTTTTGTCTCAGGAGCAAAATATCACTGTCAGAATTCATCACAACATTTTGAAGTTCAGCAGTGAGGTAAAAATTTTCAGAACATATTTTGTGTCGTTCCCTGAGTTAAAATAATCACACTATCATTATGCAACTTTAGGTAGAACAATTTGAAATCAATTTCAAAGTCTATCACCTATGATTCAAAACCAACCTGCATAGCAGAGTAGTCCTACATACTTAAAAACATATTTTTAATCTCATGTTTTAGGAGAAAGACTTCAAACCACCTCTCTCAAAAAACACTGAAAAAATTACAGATAACTTCCAAGAGATTTTCTCTTAGAAGGAAATTTTAAAAAAAGGACAACTCAGCATATTTAAGAAACTTCAGACAGTGCTTGAAGTCCAGGAAAGACTGGTGGTTGAAAAATAAAAAACAACAGAACATATCAGTTCAAGGAATATATCTAGCTTTCACAAGGCAGGTCATTTTGTTTGTAATGACCTGTGGGAACTTAAATCTGCAAGGTCATTCTCCTGAGCAGCAAGAAGACACGTGATAGTGGCCACCACCTGATGTGTCTCGTTCTGAAAGCTGAGGGTGGTGGCATCTGCAGGCTATTGCAGAGCACTTTATCAATACAAGATAATGGCAGTCATGATTAATACGCCACAACTAAGAACAACAAACTCCAAGCGAAGATTATTCGCCTATTGTTCTAAGCAGCAGGGGTGAGTCTCTACAAGACTGAAGATATGCAACTTTTGTCCGACTCCAAAAAAGCCACTTTGACAATGTGAGATTCTGACAATGTGATTTGTAAGAATACTTTTTGACTAGGCTTGCCATGCTGTGGAGAAAACAAAAACCTCTTCTGCTTCCCTCTTTTTTTTTTTTTTTTGTAAGAATAGGTGCTCTTACTATCAGCTGAAGTGAGTCTTCTTAAAATTAAAACCAAACAAACAAACAAACAAAACCCCTCAAACCGTAAGAGCAATAGAAAGTAAATACAAAGATTCAAATTGAAGGTAATTAATTTACATTTGTTTCATGCAGTTCCTAACAGCTGATTGAAACAGTTATGCGTGCTATCTGTTGCTAAAAATGAAGACACCACTGGAGTAAAACTTAACACCTGCTTAACAGTGTGATGTCTATAAAAAACATAACACAATTGCCTAGGACAGCAGGGGAATAGTACACTTTCTTTCCCCAACTGACAGTGAAGAGTAGATTTAGAAAAGGCACACAAGCAATGTAGTATTGCTTGCCAATAGGTTTCTATTCTAGACAGGCATAAAATAAGTTTTAAAAAAACCTAAACCAAGTCAAATGAAAAAAATCCCCACTCAAAAGACAACTCTGATCTCAGATTTCCAATTGTGTTGAAATGTCCAGATGATGTGCCATTTCTTAAAATACTAATGGTTTCATTCTCACCTCTGGCATCCAGGTAATTTTAGAAATCAGCTGCATGGATTTTTCAGTTAAATGTATGCTCTTATAGGTCAGGTATTCCAATGTATTTGGACACATGAAAATCTACGTGCCCACCTTAATTTTCAGAAGGTTGTCATAAACAGAACTGCTCTGTAAAGCAACAGTGATCAGAAACTGTGCAAATCATGATTTTCCTGCCTTCTGTTTATTACTGCTGTGTGCCTGTTTTCATGCTTCAGTGAATAGCAGGGAAGGCACTAAGACTCACCTAATTACCTATAGGTTCCAGCTATTATGCTAGCCAGTACTCTATTGACCCTGCCAAATCCTATTTAGTTGAAAGCAAAATGTTTACACAGCCATTTATAAATTTATACCCTGAAAATGATAACAAATATGACAAAAAAATTAGCAAAATACCTATGGTTAAGAAATGTTCTATCTGGTCCCCATTCTATTGTCTTTACTCATACAACCACTCTTTCATCAATCTGTAATCTATCAGATTTGATATAATAGTACAGGCGTAATTTCCTTAACATTTTGCTACATGGCTTTGTAGTAGATTCTCGGTGTTGCACTAGTTTTCTATTATTTTAAGACCTTGGTGATAATAGTCTCCGAGTTTCTGTTCTGTCCACACTCACAACATCCATATTTTCCTGCAGTGATCCAATAATACCTAATGATGGGTATCATGGTACAAAAGGGGAGACAACCTCAGTTTGAACAGTTAGAACAAATGGGGATGAGTGTAGAGGAAATCTCTCCCTAACGCACTGACACGAAACAAAAGGATTTCTCTTCCTTTTGTTACCACGGAAACCTTAAAATGTAATGCACATATTCACTTTTTAGAGGGAAAATTCCCTTCATTCTTCCTGGTCTTTTATATTAGAATTCTTCTAAGAATTCCCATTTCAGCAAGGATTCATTTGGACCCTTGGTACCTTCTGTAGAAAGAATGTAACTGGACATCTCCACCAAATTTACCAAGGATGTAAAACCTCTGGTCCGTCTCAAATTTTCCATAGTGGCTTTTTGCAGGTCCTGATATATTTTATTTCATTTCTAAATTAGGGGTTTGATTTTTAAATGCTTTTACACTTAACCTTAGAAAACATGCTCTTGTGCAACATCTGAATGGTACTTGTCAGCCGTAGCCCTGAAAACCATTTCTACATCTATGCCAAAGATGCACCAGCTGGATACTCCATGTTTTTACATGTAGCATTGTCTTGGCAGACACCTTGCAAATGCCAGCAGACATAAGAACTGCAGAAACAGGAAGATCCCTTGGAGAAAACCTCAGCTGGGGCATTTGCTCAGCATCAATGTGCAGACATGGCGCTTAGGGACATGGTTCAGTAGTGGTGGACTCAGCAGGGTTAGGTTTACAATGGGACTCGATGATCTTGAGGGTCTTTTCTATGATCCCGTGAAACATCTATGCACTATAATTTGCATGACAAGTGAGAAGAAAAAAACATAAAAACGACGAGCAGGGAGTTCTAAGGGCAGCAGACCCACTGTCAGAGTACTAAGAGTAGCCTGGCTGTAGCTTCGACAGGTTTAGAGATCTGAAGAGTTCTCCTGAAGACTAAGAAAATAAGGATATGGGGAGCATGTAACAGGGACAGCTGCAAGAGGAGAAAATTGTGTGGGTCTGCAGCAAGGGCAAAGTCAACATTAGGTTAATTTTAGTGGTATTTCAGAAAGAAACAACAAAGAAAACAAAAGCCAGGTTTGAGGACACAGATAAGCGCAAGTTTTGGCACTGGGAGCAAATATAAATCAAACATGCAACTCAAGTATGACAAATTCATCTTTCATGTAGGAAGAAAGACTGTTGTTTTTGAAGCACTCTGTAGCTGGATGTTATGGTGTAGACAAGAATTGATAGCTAAGACAGAGAGATAGAGAAAAAAATTAAAATCAGTGTGTGTCTTATCTATCATTATTCCTCCCATGGTAACAGAGGGAACACAGATTACTGAGTTTCCCACAATGGTCCCAAGTTAACCACTTGAAAAGAAAAGGCCATGACTTCCAATTTTGAGATACTGACCTTGTGACACCATTAAAGACTTGATATGAAAGTGCTGTTGCAAAAGACACTAAAGGAAGTTTCTTGTGTTAGGTGACTTAAAGAATGTTATCCTAACACCTATGTTGTTGAATAGATGATTAAGAAATCTCAGTTGACCATAAAAATCCCAAATCAAATTAGAACAAAAGAAACACAAAAATGCCCTTCACCAAATGTGCTGAAAAGCTGATCTAATTACATATGAGATAAAAAATCCAAATGTGTATTACGCATACAGCTTTTCTGTGTAACAACCGAGGGACTGATCTTCAATTTATATAGACTTTATCCTGAAACAAAGAAGAACTGGGGATATAATAAAAATAAATACAGAAGTAGAAACTGTATAGAATTTCTTCTTGCTTTTATAGCAGTGTATCTCAAGGACAATTATGTTAAATAATTTTTCCTTTCATTTAGTTGTTTTTAACTACAGGCAACTGGCTTAGGCAAAAGAGGAAATGAACTGAAACAGATTCTTAGCTTTGCTATGTACAGACCCATACAGAATTAAAATTTTGGGTATTGGCTTTAACTAAGGAAAAATACCATTGGTGAATATATGCATCACATATTCAAATAAACCCAGGGTCTTCATATGGTTTCTATATTTTAAAAAGGCCAAAATCAAAATATATTTACTGATGTCCTAATGCATTTAAACCCCAAACTCATAACTTACTCAAATATTCCTTCTCTGCCTTCATGGGTGAATGGGCAAACAGCTCAGATGAGAGGCAAGCACCCTGCAGTGTACCCTGGACCCCTTCTTACCTAGGTCTGGTTGGAATAAACCATTTCTTCTCCTGCCTTGCATGTCAACAAGGAACCCAGGAACAGGAAAGGGTGCTGGGGGATGCACAAATCTGTTTCTGATATTAGATGGGATGTGGCCAGCACATGTAGTGTAACTTAAGATCTTGGGAGACTCTCCCATAATAAAAACATTATGAAATGTCTTACTGGAGACCTTTGGACGTTTACTAAAGCAAAGGAGGATTCCACAAAGCCTTTTCTCTCCCTGTTCTTCCTTTACACTTTTCTTTCTATGCAATGATTTAAAGATTAGCTTTTGTCACATTCACAGCAGCTGCCTGAACTGTAAAAGCTACTTAGAGCCTGCATCTCCATTTTCTTCTCTTAAAGCTTTGTAGAATTTAAAATGCATCTTCATCTCAGTTAAAGTGAATAAAAAGTGAAATGCATGAGAATGCATGAAAATGAAAGTTTTAATTTTTTTCTCACTACATAGGTGGTTTTCTCTCTGCTAAGAGTAGCCCCAAAGCCTCTCTGAAGAATGGACTAGCTTGACGTACAGAGAATGAAGGTGGCCAGGATGGCCGCCCTCGCAGCCTCAGCTCAGTCCCCAAAAACCTGGAATCTCACTGAGCCTGGCTGTGTATTGCCAGCGAGGTCTGCAGGAGCCCGACTGGACAGATCACACTTGGCTCTGGAGATCACTAAGGTATTGGTTCTAAACTGCCCTGTTCTGCCACCTCTTATGTAGTTTTGTGCCTGGAAAAGCTGTATGTACGTTGATATAATTGTGTGCACATTACACAGTTTGCACTGCTGTGCATGAATCAGCTTTGCTGAAGCAGGACGGCTACTTTTCGTGTGGAGAAGCCATTATTACTACTTTCCTGAAGTAGAAAAAACGGCTGCTAAACATGCCTATCAGTTAGATGAGAAAAGTGAAGCATTACCTTCGTTGCTAAAGCAGCTTATCAACATTCTGTTCATTGCAGCATACATCTTCTGCCAGAGAGCATTTCTCTTGGTATTTATTCTCCTCTGTACATGTTTATATGTGGCTGCGCCTGTCCATGTCATTTTTAGGGCTTTCTGAGACCTAAAGACCTCTGTTTTAATTTTCCCTTTTGACAGTTAGTATCTTTCCTTTTAGGAAGCACCTCTAACTTCTACTGAGCTGAAATGCAATTGTAAGGGACTTACTGAGAAACCCAGTAAAAGGATGTCAGATAATCTTGTCTAACCCTACATTAGAAACTGTGAAAATAAGGCTGTGGAAAAATACTTATGTTTGGTATTGTACATTAACCCCATACATCTCCTCTGGGACCTCCCAGCATGCACTGCTCTCCACTGCTGGCACCAAGAAGTTAAAAGGTCTGTGTGTACGCTGTAATCAATTCAGAAGGCAGGTAACACTGAGCGGATGGGAACAGGCTTCTGGCTCAGTGTGAGCCAACCTGAACTCAGTTCAGCTATAGAAGTCAAACTGACTGATGGTATAAAGTAAATAATTCCCCAACTCATTCTCAAACACAGAAAAATAATTCTATTTCTCGCCACAGGTTCTGCAAATTTGTCTTGCACCACTGTAATGATGCACTGCTCGGCACGATGCAGACAAACAACGACTCCTTGCCCTTCTGCCAAAAGCTAAGTCTAAGACTAAAAATATTGTGACATAGTTCTCAGAATGGAAACACAAAGAGACTAAAAATGAGGGGAAAAAAGAAATCCTTACCTTGGGCAGGATCAGGTGGGCCAAACTCCAAAGAATATCGCAGAATGAAGTTATTATTCCACACATACAGCTGGTTGTCTCTGGGGTTGTAATCCACTGCAGCGATGTACTGGTACTGGTTGGGGAAAGGAATGTCCACGTGCTCGCCTCTGCTTAACCTGGTGTTGTAGATGTAATCGATGGCGTTCCTGCCGGTCTCACTCTCATTGTCCTGATACACCGACCGCACTACATACAGGACACCACATATCATGAAAGCATTGGATGCTGCCCGCTTGTCGTATGTTGTTTCCCAGGTGGCTTCGAAACGCAGAGTGTAGGGGTTCAGCTGGCTAATTACTATCATCCCGTTGTTTTGCTCCGTAGCATAAATTACCCATAAGCCATTTTCATCAACTGCCAAATCAATATCAGTCTTTCCTCCCCATCGGTATGGAGACGTGTCATGGTAATTAGCATAATTGATTATGGCCTCTCCACTCTTAATTCTAGTCCTCAAGTCAAATTTTACTATGTTCCTAGTTCTTTCCTTGTTAAAAAAGACAGCGCCATCATACACTACAAATCCAGTACCATCCACTCGATTTGGAAGTTTATACGTCGTCTGCTGGCGGCCGTTTTGGAAGTCCTCTAAGGAAGCATATTCTATCAAAGTATCGGTGCGATACGGAGTCCATGGCATGAAGTATATTTTATCTGCAGCCTGGAGAGGGTCTTTGCACCAAGCACCTGCTTTTTGTTCAGCTTCATATAAATACGGTGAGTCCACAATTGCTTTCAACGTCCCCGGGCAAACAAAAACTAACAGTCACAGAGAGAAGTAAGACAAGAATTATGTCAAATTAAGACTGTCTCATAATAAAAATTAAAAAAAGAAAAAAAAAAGGTAGGTAAATCATAATGACTGTGTCAGGAAGAAAAAAAAATCCATTTAATTGGCACTAGATTATACCTTATGTTATAATTAATGCAATTATCACCCTTTATCATCCACTTTTCTTAAAGTTACCATGTTCTTGCTGTACCAGTATAGAAAGTGGATGGGAACTGTTTTCACTAGTACAGACCAAGGCTCAATGGCATACACAGACAGCTGAAAATGTAGAGCTACTCTTGCATTTTTGTTTCAGACTTTTAGTGAGTACGTATTAACGCTCCAGAGCTTTTAACTGGTGTGCAGCAGTGTGCTAGGTCATTTCAGTCCAAAAAAAATCACATCAACTTGTTTAGAACTTTAAGAAGTGGTGAGGCTGAAAAAGGAGGTGCCTCGATTAAAAATAAAGGAACAAAACAAATCATCAGGTATATAGAGAAAGCAATTAGGAGCAGAGAAAACAAAACACAACCAAAGCAATGAATGAAACAGACCAGGAAACCCTGTAACCATGGCATGCTATGGAGAGGGTTCTGGAAGCCAGGCAAGATGACACTTGATTAACAAGAATTTACCCAAGGGTGAGAGAAAGAGAGGGAAAGAAAGACAAAGAGAAAGGGAGAGAAAAAAGCAAGGGAGTCTTCCCTCCAGCCCAAGTACTTCAGACACTATACCCCGCCACCTACTTTAAGCAGCCAAGTCACTTTATTGCAAACAGTCGACTTCTTTATGAGGTGTACTTATGAGATCCTGCTGATTATCATAATATAAGAGTGTTGTGGGGAGGGGAAGGGAAGAGGTTAACATCCATAAGGCACATAACAAGGAGCTGGGGTTTGGACTGTATACGTTATTTACCTTTTTGCTCCACTTCTATTTTAAGCATCGGAAGAAAAATAAAAAAGTGCAAGGAAAAAAGAAAGAAGATTAACATAAATTGACTATTAATCTAAAAGATTAAATTAGTAACAGACGCTAAATATAGGGAGAATAAGAACTGCACTATATTGGACAAAGAGAAACAGACAACAGGATAACCTAGCAGGAGAGAGATTCTACGGTTACACAAGTGAACATGGATCAATCATTTTAGTAGATTAAGAAGGCAATACAGATATGTTGGCATGTAGTTTCACTAAGTGAACCTGAATAAATAATGAATTACTTTACTAATGCATGCTATACAAACTCTCTTTCTTCTAAAAGTATAATGCTATCAAGTTGGTTTTTAAGTGACATATTAATTTATCATATATGTGCAAGTGCACATATATATTATATTAATTAAATAATCAGAAATATAAAATTCAGTATATTAATTATATAGACTTGCATATGTGCTTATCAAACTCCCCCCATCTTTGCCCCAGACATCCCTCTGCTTGTCTTTCTTGTAAAGAAAGCAGCTTGCACCCCTTAGCTCTCCTTAGGTTTTATTTTGTTTTCCTGAATGTTAATCTTGAGAACTTTTGCCACTTCTTAGTCTATAACTGCAAAATCAGACTAGAAGGAATAAGGAAAAACATCTAGAAAAAAGAAGCAAAAGCACAGTAAGCAAAAGGAAAAGAAGAAAAAATTAACAATTAGCTCATTCAGATATTCTCCAGCATCATCGATTAAGCCCGAAACAGCAAGCTAGTATGCAAGGACAGCCATACTGTGTTTAAAACAAACATCCATCCTGCCACTATACATGGAAGACATAAACCAAACCCAATTAACAAAGCTATATTACTATAGCAATTTTTCCCCAAGGCAGTTTTAAGGAAGTTACAGAAAGATATATAGCTGAAGACCAGCTTGCAAATAGCTTTTCAATATTTATTTGCAATAAAACCTATTTCGTATACTCTGTGGCCTTTGAAGTATGCTCTCTTGGTTTCATAAATTGACCTGGAAAATGACAGATGTACCAATCCATGTAACAGTAGCTGCGATACCAAGGAAGTGTATCAAAACTATTTGCACAGCTATTACATTTTCAGTATTACAGTGTTACCTTGAAGAATGCCTTTGTATCTTTCATGCAAAGTTTTGGATTTTCAGTTTCATTTAACCAAATTGCATATGATTATTCTGAGAGAATGGTACTGGTTGATCTGATCTAGTGTTTCTTCAGGAAGCAATTCCATACCTTTAGGGGGGAGCTGAAGGGGGTTAATATTTTCAAAATGAACAGTAGTTTTCCTAGCTTTTGGACAGTTATACATCTTTAGGTAAAATACTTGTTTTTCTGCAATTTGTAATTCTGGAGTTATCCAAGTAAACAGAAGTTGTATTCTGAGGTGAATTCCTGGGTTTCACCATTAGTATTAATGACTTTCTGATGATTCTGTTTGTGAACTTCTATGCATGTGCTTATTCCTCACCAAAGAGCAATATTGATATTGTACTTGCTTAGAATTAGTAATAGGAGAGGGGGAAAAAAGATAGGGTAACTAAAATCATTACTGGCATGTCTGCTCTGCATGTACTGGTGTACAGCTGTACATTTTTCAGGGACAGATGGGCTTATTGAAACAAACAAATGCTGCAAAGTCCAATCAATACACACACACACAGAGAATAAAACACTTTAAAATGTTTTCTATTGAACTCCTGAGTCCAAAATAGGCTTAAAATAAAAATGCACAGATGTACAAAATGGCATTTTTGATGTCCTTCTTTATAAAAGGTCTGACTTCTGTTAGTCAGTCAAAGTGTCAACATATATTCTGCAGCATAAGTGAGAGAAATGGCAAGTACAGTACTCTCAATTTCTTAGTAATTTAATCAATAACACTTATTTCAGGACAAAGCAATGCCTATTAAATTTGTCTCGATTTTTTGTTGGAGATCCAACTGAATATCTCAAAAAGTGGTTTTGTTTTGGTTTTTTGAGGGTTTTTTTGTCTACGCTTTGAGATGAAAAAAGGGAAGCTTTTCATTAAGTACTTTCAAACTTAATTAAGTTTGCAAAATTAAGTGCTTTCAAATGAGCAATGCAGCTGTGTATTTCTGGAGGCCAGCAAGACATAGAGGAGCTCATAAACTGCATTTTGTACAAGGGTGGCAGCAACTCCAGTGTGTAAGAACTCCCACCTTTCACCACAGAACTTTTTATGATTGCTATTTGTCATCTCTCATAGACTGAAAGATACCAATAAGACATAGCAAATTTTGCAGTCTTGCAGTAACTGAAGTTCAGAAAAAGTAAGAACCATAACTGAACTTTGGTTGTAAGTGCTGTGATCACTAAACTCCTCCCTTCCTAGGCCCACAAAAGCCTATCCTACCTTGCTAGCGAGTCTCTTAAGCTGAGACGGCTGCTATTTGCAAACCTAATCATTTTGGTCATTCTGCACGTGTAGATATGGAGCACTAGAACAAGTAAGGAAATAAAAATTTAGACTTGATAACTGGAGTTTATCAGGCATCAAAAAAAGACTTGGACAAATAACAAGATAGGCTTTGTGGGACAGGGAAGATGGTCAACAATCAAAATGGCTACTGAAGTACAATGTAGTTTGAAATCAAACTTCAAAACTGGTTTTAGTAACTGGCAATCTTTTTGATGAGTGCTGGCAATGAGAGGTGATGCCTCTTACAGTTCTGGAATTGGGCAGTGTCATCACTGTACATGCTGCAGTTGATAAACTCCAAAAGTTACAGACTTTGAAAGACAAGAAGTATCCAGAATCCTGAGTTATAACAGACACAGAATTACATAGTTCAAAGGGTAGGTCAAAACAATTGACAGTAAAGAAAAATAAATATTTTAAAATTAGAATAACTACAAGTTAGAGGACAGGGTAGGCCGCGCTGTGGCACTATACTTCTGAAACTGGAAAAGAAAAGATTCCGGTAGATAGCAATACCCAATCAGTAGAACATATCCACACTTCTCTTCCTAAAACAGCATAAAAAATTATGTTTGAGTATTATTTGCGTTACACTTTTTCTCTATGAGCTAGCCTACTGGAACTGGAAACGTAACTTCTTGTCATTTGACTGACCTCATGGTTTGGAATCAGATGCACTGCACTCTTTCTGAGAATTTGGGAATGAAAATAGCGCTAAAGTAGAAGTGGTCTTTGTAGAACAAAACTTTGGTTAGATTGGGGTAAGACATCACTCCTCAAAAGTGGCACAAGAAGAACAGTTACAACAAGCCACCGATACTACACACAGGAGGAATGGTACTAGGGATCACTGTTTGCTGTAGGCTTCCAATCCTACAAATGGTATAGGGAAAAAAATCAGCAAGCAACCATTTCACAATGACACAGCAGAAATGAAGAAAAAACAGATGATCTGCACTTGGCCTTTAACAACAGTGAAGGATCAGTGTGGTGAAGCAGTACAGAGTAGTATTTCAGTTTCAGGAGACTAAATTTTAAAATTGTGCAGGAAGCAGTATGGACAGTTTTGACATAGCTTTGCTTATGCCAGAACTCATTTCCTTCCTTTTTGGATATATACTGTCACCACAGTGTTTTTGCATCTCAGACTTGGCCTGTTTCCTGTACCAACAGAAAATGTGACTTTGGTTAAGGATTACTGCAGATCAAGAAATACACACTTAATAATAACTCAAGGGAACGATCAGTGCACTGCTCAAATTCCATTGCAAGCACAGCTATTTCTCTGCTGAGTTACGAGACGAGGGAGAAGTCACTGCAAAGAACGATCTTACAAGAAATTAAAACCAGTTAAAAGTGTCAAATCTGCAGAACTTTTATGAACATATATACATATCAATAAAAGAAAGCATTAATTATTGCAACGAAATAAGAAGTATGTCTACAGCTACAGAACTCTGGCATTAGAAAGAATACCATAAAAAACTGCTGAAGTAGCCATAATGTCACGTTTTTCTATCTCAATATTCTTTCAGTATTTACTTCACTTTCAGTGAAAAATTCTGTTTTGGCAGCTGATTCAAGGCATAATTTGTATTTTGTCTTTAAATTAAAAGTGAACATTTCTTTCACACTCTTTTCTCCTTTGCTTTTAAGAACCCAGTTTGAGTAACTTATTAATGAATTATTCACTCTGAATCTGTGTTCATTTATAATGAAGCACAAAGTCCTCTTACAATGTCCCCCAACTGGGTCATTTGCCTCTGAGTGTCAGTGCTGGGTTTTGCTGTGCACCCAAAGTCACCACAACAGCAGGTAGCCTTTCAAGTAGATCATGATTAAAATTGAAGTCAATTCCTGCTTTACAAGTCTGTGAGCCAAGCCAATTTGTCAGCAACTGGTAGCGGGCAAAAGTACAAATTTCTATCTGGCCTATTGAATAGCTAATTTGAGTTTGTTTTCTGGAAAAACAGTAGCCTTAAAAGCCAAACACTTAAGAACACAGACAGACACTTGGCCAGCATCACACCATGGCTTCCTTCCACACTTTGTGAAGCTAATTGGAGGCCCTAGTCTGCAAGTGCTTTGCATGCATAATGGGTCCGTGGGCCATAAACATATGCTTCTTTTCCATGTAACAGCACTCCAGCTTCAATTGTGAGGGCCAGAGGAAGTGAGCAAGAATAAAAAGATTATACTTACTATAAGGAACACATTCATACTGAACTTCTAGATATTTGTATGTTCCAGGACAAGGATCAGGAAACACATCTGACCCAGTAACTACTATACACTGTGTTCGGTTGTTGCACCTGTAATGGGAAAAGAAAGCAAGTTAATTAATTTAAAATTACATTTAATTTGCAAGTTCATACTCAAGTACTACATTCAGTGCTAACTCTCTTCACACTTGGGCAATCCAATCCATACAACAACAAAGTTAATTAATACTAATTAGCCAAAGTCCAAAAAAAGGCTTCAAGACAATATTTTAGTTCAGGCTTTATACTCTTAAATTTGGAGATTGATGTTACCTTAAATGTCCCCACTGGTAGAGATAGCTGTACCAAGTATATACTGATTTGATACTACTGTTCAATAAAATGAAAACAAAATGCGAAGATGATATAATTGGAAAAAGTGCAATTCTGAATAGTGTATAATAACACCAATGAGTAATTCCTTCCATCTTTAGAGATATACATACTGCTGAATGGTTTTACATCTCAGAGAGATTTTTGTTGTGATTCAAGGAAATTATTTTGGTTAAAAGAGATATTGTAGACAAAGAACATTAGCATTTCCACTTAGATTATTTTAGGAGCAATTGGACGCCTCTTGTTAGGCTACAGGAAGAGGTAAAGATTGACCATCTAAGGAAATAAGAAAAACAGTTAAAAAGAAGAACTGCAAGAAACGTAATTAAAATGTATTTTAGAGGAGACTAAGTACTGAAATATATAAATAATTTGCTTAACAATGAAAGCAAATGCATTTTGACACAAAGAACAGCTTTATTACAATGCCTCTAACCACAAGAATCTACTGAATTTAACATTTTTAAGGTCTTTTTTAATAATAATAATCAAGGGATTTTAGACTACTATTAATTTTTCCAGAATAAAAATTCCAAAGAAATACTAGCTTGGAGATTAAGGATGAAAAAACAATCACCTAACCCTGAAGAGATGGTCAAAATGTAGCACAGAAAAATAGTCACAAGGAAGTGAAGAAAAAAAAGAGAAGGTCAGGGAGTTTGGCGACTGAAAGAAAGAGAGCTTGGCTGATCTTCTCAGAGGTTAGTTTTGTTTGTCAGCAAACTGAATAACAGAAGTCTGAACTTAAGTAATAGACTAGCCTTTGACTCCAGCTGTACATCAACTTCTCTATTGCCCTGCTACTTCCCACACTCCCTGAATACTGCATCCCAAGCTACAATAAGCTGTCTTATGTCAATGGCTTTCCACAGCTGTACAGTGCCAACAGGTATTAGAATAATTCATGCTACCTCATAAAAGGTAGAGCAAGAACATTTGAAGAACTCTAATATAAATCACTTCCCTTTTCATACAACAATCAAACTAGCCCAGAGCTTGTCAGGACATGCTGTGCCTCTTTCCTGAGTAAACTCGGGAACTTCTGACTTGATTAGTTAATCCTTCTCTGTTTCCTTTTTTTTTTTTTAAGCTACTTATTTCTAGCATCATAAGGCTCATAATCGCCGAACTAATTTGGTCTAATAAGGCATTTCTGTGCATATGCACAACCATGGATACAGATAGATGGTGAGTTCACCTGCCACCTTTTCCAGAGTGCACAGGCAGGTCCCCCATACAGTATTGCACAGGTAACATCACACCACTCCCACTCCCATGATCCGTCAGAGCAACAGCTCATGCAGTATATTAGAGAGTCTGCAAAGGGCAGGACACATGCAGTGGCTTCGGACCCACGCTGCAGTGGTGAAATGTGCACCCAACTTGCAGAGAAAATCACTGTACTCAATCTGTAACACTGAAAAGGTACAGTCAGCCACTCACATGAAGGACAAAGTGCTGCTGTCGTGTGTGTTGATGGAGGCTGCAGAAGCAGGAGAAGGCACTATGGCCCCAAAAGTCAAAGGGCTTCTCTGTAATATCCCCAATACAGGGTTTTTATGCCACACGTAATGTGATGTCACATCACAAATACTCAGGTAGACTGATGAACATGAGCAAACCTCAAATGTAAGATTTTGTAACAAATTTCTTTAAATTTCTTTGTGTTTCTCTAGTGAAAACCTTATGCTGAAACTAAAATAAATCCTACAAGAAGGCTTCTCATAGTGCATCATTCAGTATGATGGTTTCTGCAGCTTTGAGCTGTACGAAAATTTTAGTTTATACTTGAATGAGTGACAATTAAGACAGAATTATGTATTTGTTACAAAATAAAATTAGTCCATGTCAGGAGAAATTGCCTGAGAATGAAACTAATGAAGGTCATATTTAGCGGTGAAAAGGTGTTTTCTTGAGTTTCATTTCCCCCAGTGAAAGATTCATAATGTTGCCATCAGCCAGAAAAATAAGAACTGCATGCTAGCTCCTATCAAAAGGATGCATAATAATAATTCAGAAGAAAATTCAGGTTATTTTCTTTGTGCAGTAAGTTAAGTGTCAGTGTCAAACTTCAGCCACTGAGTGGTGTTTACAGGAAGTTGCTGACATGCTAAAAACTTTTGACTTTTTCTCGATAAAAGATTTCACTTGCTGTGCATATGGTTACCTTTAACTCACCTCTGGCCAAAGCAAAGGAGACCCCAATTCCAAAACAATGAATTGTGCCCACTGCTGCAGTATGCAGCAGCACTACCAAGCACACCAGTACCTTGCCAAGAAGTGCAATTACTTGAATAACTAAATGAATAGAATACATGTGCTTTAAGTTGCAGTTTTACATATTCAAATCACTGATTTTGCTGCATTGTTGGTTGCATTTTGTAAAACCTGAGTAATTTTCATATAGGGTTCTAATTTTCATGCACTTCTAAGATTTCAAATTAGAGACACTCGATTAGGATATTCACATTTTAAAAAGTCAACATTCAGGTAACTATTTGTTAAACAGTCAGTGGCCATATTTCCAATAGAGTGAGACATTCAAGAAAAATCAAGAACAACTACAGCAGCTGTCAATCCCAATTCACGGGTTACAGAGAGAAGACGAAGAGTACGTGGGCTTTGTAGAGGTAGTTCTGAGACAAGTAATTCAGGGAATTTACACTACTCTGATTTATTCTCTGGAAAAATAAAAGCTGTCTGCTACATTGTTTTTCACCGTAAAATCAGGCATACTAACTTATCTGTTAGTTATTGGCCTACAGTTCTGCTGCTGTCTGCAAAAAAACATTTTACAAACTGATAAAGGTTTCAGTTGAACTTCTTTAAAACAAGAAGCACTGAATTCTGTGGTATACTGGACAAAAGAGACTCCACTCTCCACAAAATGACAATAAACAGCAAATTATCGTACATGGCTACAGATCATCAAAACTACCTCAGCAGTGCCATAGCAAAACTTTGTAATTTTGAGAAACCTTTAAACTTAGAAATGTTGTGCTCAAAAAAGAGGATATTGCATTGTTACAGCCTTCAATACAGTGACCCATTTTCATTCCTTTTTGTAATGGGCAAGCACTTTCTGTGTCACAGGATTCTCTGAAGAGAAGACTATAGTGGAAATTTGCAAAATTGACCTAGAGAGCATCAGGAAAAAAAAAAAAATCCAAAGCTCAAAAACCTTAACTTGCAAATAACTTGAAGTCCCTTATTCATTTTAACCAAAGTGATTTTCTCTACACAATATACTGTTAGTTTGGACCATCTATTCAAACTCTTTTAGAATTGTTCCAATGAAGGCGTGATACAAACTGGCTATAATTTCTGCATATTTTAAGACGTCAAATCACAAATACTTTGGTGTTTCAGTTTGTAATCTAGTATTTAAGTTTTCTGTAGGGTTTAAGCATAATTTCAGTGTTCTGCAATCTACATAACTGCATACGTCCCCAGCATATGTTAAAATATGCACATTCTCGAATTTTTATGTGCATTCTTAAAATTCATATGATCTCACACTGAGAAATGTCTTTGCACTTAAGACATTCACAATATTCACAAAGATTTATGATACAATGACTGTCATTTACAAGGAAATAAAGTAGATCTGCAAAGAACTGCATATAAACTCAATAACAGTTGATTTAGGCAAGGTAATATATGAATTAAATTTGAAATCCCAGTTAGAAAAAGACTTACTGGAGTAGTGAAAGAATGGTGATTCAGGTTCCTATGCTAGCAGCAACAAGTGTTTTGTAAGGGGAAAGGTAGGGAATTACCACTATTTTCATGAATGCAAGGAGCAACTATGTACTCTGACACTCGTTTCTTCTGTATTTGAGTATGAATGAAAAAAGGTTACATCTTCATAATGCAGATGCATCACTTAAGAGTAATCTAAAAATCAAATGGAGTGTTTAATTAACAGTTACAGTATAATGTCTGAACTCTTTTCACCTCAGGAAAAAGACTGTGCAAATGAGGAATGGCCCCTTCACATTTCAGATGAATACAGAAAGAAAAAGGAAGGTAAAGCAGCTCCAGCAAGGCTGTTATTAAGTATCTTCTGCTCATGATGTAGCCATGTCCCTGCTGCATCCATCCTCTTTGCTCAGCTTGAGGGAGAGCTGTATTTTCCATAATTTGTTTGCATTTCAACTCTAATCTTGACTTGTACAATTCCCAACAAATTGCTTCTGCATTTTTTTTATTATTATTATCTTATGTTTATGATTGCACTTTTCCACGTGCAATGTATGGAGATGAGATTCCACGTGCAATCTATTGTGCGAGGTGTTTTAATCAATAATCTTGTTCTGCTGATTAAGCAGGGTCTTCTGTTTTGGCAAGATAACATTAGTTTCTCCTGTCATGCTCCAAAAGCTATTGGGAATCTTCAGCAGATCATTAGATATGCTACAATAAAGCTTTGGTACATTCTCTTTTCTTTCTTAAATTACTTCTTCACTGTCCTATCATTTCTCGTCACTGCTGGCACTGCATTATTATTACAGCTCCCCTGAAACTTGCACTAGAGCTATGTCTGCAGGCCATAGGATGCCATTTTCAATTGAAGCTTCTGCTTGAAAATATAAATTAAGAAAATTTCATTATCTCCTGCCAAGGGCCATTATTCACCATTGTTCTAAGGAAGATTAAAAACGCACAATCTATGGACTTGAACAAATACTCCAGCATTAAAATGAAAAACAGAGTGTATCATGACTGGACCAGAAAGTGAAGCGCTGGAATCTGAACAGCAGACTCTGGAAAGATGCTGGCATTACATGAATCAAAGCAACTAGGTGAAGGAAGAGGTCATCTTTATGGGAAAACCACATCTGTCACAGAAAGATACACACAGAAAGATACGTACCACCTTTTCAAGTGGTTCTTGCAGTTTGCAAAAGTAAAGTATGCAGGAAATAATGTCCACATTGCAATTTATCCTTCGGATGCTTTTGTTTTGCATATGTAACTGTGACAAAGATAGTAATATAAAATAAACATCATGCTATTTTGAAAAGGATATGGATTAACGTCTAGCCAGAAAAGAATTATCAAAATATTTTTGGGTATTCCTGAATTCCTCATTTCTGTGAATGCAGCATTTCATTAAGTAGGGGAAAATGGAAACACAGAAAACAGTCACATGTACTTCATTATTAAAAATAAAAAAAAGTATAAACCCACATTCAATAAACAAAATTAATTTTTAATAATATTGTTGATACATTAAAAAACCCCTATCTTGGTATGTTTTGAAACTTTCAAGTCAGATGTGACAATATTTCTCTTTCAGCATATTGATTAAACACTTAAAAGCTAGCATGATGGCATGTTCCTGCATATCGCCTGCAGCAACCTGCTTAAACACCACTTGAGGCACGTAAACTCTGAGTTGTAGCACCACATACTCCATATGGTCGTCTTGTTCCTTATTCACCCTGGGTGAGCCGTAGTCTGAGTAAAAAGATACAGGAATGTGGGATGAATACACTTTATGTGTTGACTTAAATTGAAAAATTCCTGAACCTCTTTACGCAGAGTAAGTAGCTGTCTTTACAGATGTACTCCTACTGGTCTGCAACTGCCACAAGATGGTTTTTGCTTTTGTATGCATATTAACTAAACCTCCACTCCTGTCATTAAACTCAAAGTTACCTATGTATGAACATGTCAAGTATTATTTCAATGTTAAGTTTTATCAATCTGATCTTGGAAAGTAAATACAAAACTTACATAAAAAATGCCAGAGAGCAGAGATTTTATTTTAGGGGTGTTAATATAAAATTATTTAGAGGAATGTATTTGAATTCTGAGTTTCAAGTTCACCTCACAAACAATACAAGACTACATCCTGAAACTTAACGAGTTGGCAATTTAAATGTAACAAAAGCCTGAAAGAAAGACCTGGTAAGAAAACCCAGCCTTCCTATGAAGCCTGGATTTGAAGCAGCATTGGCCAGCACAGCCACTTCCAGAGTGCTCCAGCAACCACAGCAGCAGTGGCACAACCCGACCCATGCAGGAAGAGTGAGTGCACACATCTCTAGAGCCACACTTCCTTAAAGATAGACATAGAATCCTGGAACTGGCTTTTTAAAAATCCAGGAAGCCACACTGCCAGTGTTGCTTACCCATGCGTAAGACTCTCTAAAAATTATTTTCAAGTTAGAATCCCCAAAACTATTATAGGGGAATGAGCCTGCAAGAGGAAAATAGTAGCAATTTTACCTAGCTCAAAGAGAAAACAGATTTAGTGTGCTGGGGTTGGTAGTTTTCATAATGTAATGAAAAAAAAAGGGAGATACATGAGCAGGTACGATAGTGGAATGTGGCCATAAGAGATGTGTCTAGATACTGGCAACCCTCCTGTGACCACTAAAGCAGTGAGGCAATGCTAGAGCTTGGTTTGAAAATCCACGAACCAGCTCTGGGACTTCTATGCACTTAGCAATGTGACCATTACAGCAATAAACCTGGGGGGTTTAGATGAAAAATATTTGGGAGGAAAAAAAGACAAATTTTTTCTGTTTTTTTTTTTTTTAATTTTTTTAAAAAATATAATATTGATGATTTGTTGAATCTTCCTAGTTAGCAAGTAAACATAGATAAGGAAGCAAAGTAGTGTATAATTAATATTGTAGAAGAATGCGCACCATAGTGTTGTTTCTGTTTGCCCAATAAGAATGTAATAATATTTAACTATGCTTTCTTTGTACAATGTAATCTTGTGGGAGTCTAAGGGTACACTTTAAGCATAAAAACTCCAAACGGACAATAAAACACAGCATAAAATATGCAACTCCCCCAGGCCTTTTCTTAAGATTACCCCGTCCAATTCACTATCAATGAACGTATATCAGACTTGTATGGCAAAGTAATTTAACATTATTTCTTACTTTCAACCTCTTCTTACAATTTAAATACATTTAGTTATGACCCATTTGCCTTTTAGTATTCATGTCTCTACGATCAAAGCAGTCAGTGTTAAAATGATGAATCTTCTCACATCTGAGCTATCAGAAACAGTTTTTCTTGTTAAAATTCATCTTTGTTCTAGTACTTTGCTTATTGGTGTAAATGCTATTATTATGGGGTTATCATTAACCTGAAAGTGGAGCATCAGATAAAATAGGGAAATTAAAAAAAAAAAAAAAAGAAAAAGGAAATGTGGATTCCAGTGGAATACATAACTCCTGCCTTCTCTTGGTATTTTTTAAGTGCTTTTATAATACCACCTGTCTATCCCCACTACTTTCTATCACAGAAAGGCCTACAAGAACAACCAGAGCTTGTGAGGAGATGGCTGTAAATCAAGGATAGCAAAACTAGATATGAAAGATTCAATGAGCTGTGCAAAGTACATGGAACAATCTCCTGGAGAGGTTTGCATAGGTACAAACCCAAACCTCCTAACAGTATTAAGCAGAGGAGACCTGCTTTTTAGAGAAAATGTTTCTAGTGCAACCCTGCATGAGGAAAAAAAAATGGAAATACAGTAATTTTCATAATCTTGTCATATTATTTACGTGCATGCATATTTGCAAACAAGATACAGCACGGGATTACAGGCAGTGTACGTCTTAGTATACCAAATAAGCCAAGCAGATCCGCACTGCTGAAAAGTAATCAGTTCAAAAGATCCAATTAAATGTTTCACCATTTAGACAAAATAAATAGCCTGCAGCTATGCTTATTTACTAATGAAAACTTTAGCAGTGCAGCATCATCATATCTGAGCAATTTACACAGATTATTCACACTGAATGAGCATAAGTGCAGCATCACGCCTTGTGCGTTTGAGCAGGTTTCAGGGGAGAAACATAGGGCTGTGTAATAAACCCAGAGCTTTACGAAGGGGCATTCATTTCTGAGGCATAGTGCTACAGCAGAGCTATAGAAAATCCAAGACAAAATCCTGAAGCACAGTGTCTGATCCTTAGGAATAACACTGCAACAAACCAGCAGAAGAAGAGACTACCAGGTAAAGAGGATAAGACACGAGTAAAAACCCCTTTAAATTTCGGTTTGGTTTTTTCGGGGGTTTTTTCAGGACTGTTGACATTTTTTTATCCATGGCTTGGCATGCAGCATATTCATAATGTATTTAAAAGTTATGTAACTTGAGGCAGTTTCTGAGTCATTATTAAATGAGTAACTTGAAGAATTATAATACTGAAAATATTGGAAATATGTAATTTTATCCTTCATGTTAACTTGCCCTGATCTGAAGTACATTTTTAACAATCACCCACTTTCATTGCTAAAATAAGGTATTTTAAATGACTGTGATTTGTAACTGCACCATCTGAAACACAGAAGCCTTGGTAGACTTTCAATGCTCCCACTTCCACCAGACTCCAGGTCTGTGCAATGCAAGTTCAGCTTGATTCATTATGGTTCTCCTGAGTTTAATATATCCCTTCTGCTTACAGAAATGCCTATTCAACATAAAAATATCTTGCCTCTAACAGGAAATTAAGAATTGGTCATTTACAGAATTGGCCACTGAGACAACTGGATTCCACAGAGTCCTTTGGTCTCCCTGTGCAATGGACAGGATGAAGACAATTTCAAATGGGGTGTGCAGTGGGGGCAACTTGAACTCAACCTTAACATAAGTACTCACCTTGAATAATTAAAAATATTATAGCCTGTATCAATTAGGAGAAATTATTTATAAAAATGTTCACCTATTGCAGTTTGCATACAGAAAAACGATCATATTTTTAACAAGGAAAATGGGAAATCGCTATGGGATGCCCTACTTAGATTAAATTAGCAAGATCTTGTTATCAGACCATATAAAAGATACACCATAATAAGATGTGACCTTGCAGAACCTTGGAGCCAATCTGATTTTTTTTCCCCCTGTAACCCTTCCTAATTATCTGCAAAGTTACAGACCCTTTTGTGGCAGGTTATTTTTCTGTGAATAGTGAGGGGTTTTGGGCTTTTAAATATTTAATTAGTCTTCTGATATCAGAATTGTTGCACATGACAACTGCTTCGATTTTCAAACTGTGTTCATCCTAATTATGTTCAGATTTAGATTGGTCATCCCAAACCTCTCACTCTTGTAATTATTTAGTCCTTAAAGATCATTCAGCAGAGAAATATTTTTCACCCTTATGGCTCTTTCTTTCCACAAATGGCTTTTCTGGTCCGTTAATTACCCACTCAGAGGATTAGAGTTTGCAATAATGCAAGAGATCCTGCATGTAAGAAGAGTTTTACAGGGTGAAAAAGAATAAATTGTTTTTTGTAAACTTGCCTTGGGGAATATCCCCTTTTTGGGTTATAATTTTCATCAGCAGAGGCCATGTGCCCACCACTGCATATCCTCCAATTCCACAGCGCTACGCAGTGACTCATTTGTACGGCTCAACAGAACTCAGAGCAAAATGCTGAGCAAGAGGCAAAAGGCAACTTGGCTATTTTAGGAGATTTATAAAGGTACAATCTGCTGGCAATAAGGTACAGTCCTTTTTCTCATAATTTTTAATGCAGATTTCACGGCCTTAAAGTTACATATATTTAACTAATAACTAATAATAAAATTACAACTTTTCTCATTTCATCTGCTGATTTTTTCCAGAAGTGCTGTCCCTTGGTAGATCTTTAATCAACTCTGTAACAGTGGTGTCATTTCCTATTAAAATGTGTCTGAGAGTCCTCACTATAAGTACTTTCTTTTCTTCTGAGAGGAATGCTTGTCACAAAAGCACTGTTATTCATTACCCATAGTGATGTCTGGATCTAATTATCATCTGGAAAGCTTGCAGGGCTTTCAGGTACAGGACTTCCCCTGCAAAAGTATCCTGTTCTAACTTGGAAAGCACAATCCCACTTTCTTCTCTGCAATTTGAAGGTAAGGGATTAAGTTACTGGTACGAGCTGTACACTCCATTGTTCCTGGAACTTCCAGTTTTAAGCCCAACAAAGTTTAGGGAACTGCTTTTGTTTGCTTTTTCCACATCTGCAAAAATCTTGTCTGTTCTGCAGTTGTTTTTATGCAAGTCAAGCAAATTCATCACCATAAAACACAGATCAGAAAATTCACTGGCTTGACTCTGTCAATGCACAATCTTTAATTGTGTCAAAAATATTCATGATCTAATCCTTTTATCAAACTGTCTACCACTGGAGGAGTCTCATGTGCCTGCACAATTAAAAACCGCATGTCAGCCATACATAATACTGTGTTACATTTGATGCAAATCCTTTACTATTGAAATAAGCACTAGGTTGACAGCAGGAAGTGGCTGATAAGAAAGCAACAAGGCATTGCTGATGGCATTCATGATAACTGAGCTCTAACTCATATGTGTTCTGTCTACAGTACATTACCCAAAGTGCTCCTGTTTTAAATGCAACTCCAGGAGGTGTTCTTTTGCCATATCTCTGTCACAAACGCAGCAAAATTATCCAAGAAAGCTAAATACACAAAGTAAATTATGTTTTTCATACCCACCAGTGATGCTGGCACCAGAATAATATACTGAAAGTAATATAACTGCTGCTACATCCTAGATGAGATGAGAAAACACCTACAGCTTCATGAGAGTAACAGTACAGTCGAGCTCAGTGCTGGTAAGAAACTCAGTAAATAGGGAAAGATTATGGGTTCAGAACTATCCTGCTATTGCTACACGTACAACAGCCTAAATGAAAATATTTAACAGACCAAGCACAAACTCTTGAGTTATGGTGAAACAATTTTACAGCGCTGCAAAAAGGTATGTGTTAAATACATTTCCAAACTGCTTCTTCATCATATAGATCACAAGAAGCAAGGTAAAGATCACAGATTACTACTAAGAAAGGAATATAGACGCCTCTGCATTTAAAACAGCAAAATACACATCTTGCCAGATGAAACATTATACAGCTTGGTGTCATTAAGGAGGAGTAAGACGTCTTCCTTCAAGGTGTTTGAACTGCATGACTCTGGCCAGGACAACTTGCCCAGTGATTTTGCTGCCTCATTTCCTTTCTTTTTTTTTCTGTTTTGCATGTTTATATACATGTGTGTGTGTGTGAATGTTTGTGTGTGTGTATGTACTAGAAGAAACTGAAATGCAAAGGATCCTACAGCTATCATTTCATATAGCAAACCTGAAAAAAAATGGTTTTCAGTAGTGAATTTGTAGTAAAGCTTCTGTACTCCAAGTGTATTATAAAGCAGGTTTGACATGGAAAAAATTCCTTGTGGTAAGAATCTTTTCTTCCCATTGATGTGTCTACAGCAGGCTAAAAATATCCTGAATACTGAGTATTCAGTCTACGTAACACTCTTAAGACTGCATTAACTTCATTGCAGTAACTTGTTTTATAGGCTCAGTTCATCATGACCTATAAAATGTTAAGCTGAAGTGCTTTAAATATCTGCTAACACCATGTGCAAGCCTGGGAGTACAAGGCACTGTGCTGTGAAGCGGCAAAGACAGTACTCTTCTGAGAAAGTAGCACGCACTCTTATGTCACTGATATAAACAGGGTAAGCATGCTAAATAATGTATGAAACAGTCAGCCAATCTTTATATAAAACAGGAATTCTAGTTGAATTCTTTGTTTGATTTTATTTTTTCAGTATGACATTAGTTTTTGAGATTGCTTTTTTAAAAACTTAGGAGTTGGCTATCATACTAAACTAAGGGGCATACACACAAACTCCTTTCATTCACAGTTATTATTTGAAAGAAAAAAAAATAAAGACCTCTTTTATTTGTGGCAGTAGTATTTTTGCTAATTATTGTTCTGCAATATGAAGAAGACAAAATGCAAAGAGGGAAATTATCCATGTTTTTCAGTAATCATGGCCCATTTATTAAGCAATTAGATTGCAATTTTATTATTAGAGAGAAAAAAGAGAAATGCTGTAAAATACCATTATTGCTTGTATCTTTGATCCTTAAACTCTTCCATTTCAGCAACCTCATTAGTGTCAAAATGCCATGAACATGGCCACCCCTTTTTAGACTGTATACCCTGGGCACAGGCAGAATCTATGGGATTCAATAAAGATTTTCTTGTTGAATTCAACTAAAAGCTTAATTGAGCCACAAAGGTCAGAAGGTTCTTTTTATTTTAAGTAGGAGATTATTCTGTGGCAGAAGGAAATTTACAGAATATGAGATCTGCTCATTTCTATACTACACTGTAGTTAGTTTTCAATTTTTAAACCCATGTTTCTCTCCTATTCCTTTCCTCTGAATTAAACATCTTCACTGTAATAATCTTTAAATTCTGTCTCATTTGTGTCATTAATGAAAACTCTTCACTTTCATGGCTACTGCTTACTTTTAACACTAAAAAGTACTCATAATTTACTTAAATGCATTTAAATCATATTAATCTGTCCTAATATATGATCTGACCTGCTCTGCCCATCTTCATGTACCTTTTCCATGTCAGTTCTGTTTACTAAGTGATATTCAACAGATTTCCTATAGTGCAATGAACCTTAACAGGCAGCTTTTAATTGCCTCACATAGGAAACCACATCACTATTAATTTCACAGCAACAGTATAAAATAAAACTATTGCTTCTCAGACTCTAGAGCAATTAGACCTCTCGGCTATTTGGCTAACTCTGCTTCATGATACCCAGTGCAGTTAATTATATTTTTTGATGTTAATAGTCTCTGTCAGTTTCAAGCATAACTCCTCTTTGATGAATATTTAAATTATATTTGAATAAAAAAATAATCTTGGTTACATTTCAGATTCAGCAGTCATCACAGCTTAATAAAGGTCTCCTCAGCAAGGGTTGAGATAAATGGCTATATGAACACACGTATAAAGTCCTAAATCAACTTATCAGATAATGTAGCTGTTTTGGCTAAGTATTATGGAGGATGTATTGGGGTGGGAGGAATTAATAGGCTTTAACTATTACCTTATTATTCTATATGAACTAAATTTGGCACAACAACATCCGAATTTTTCAATAATAAAGTTCTGAGTGCAACTGAACCAGGAATTTGTATTGGCTAGACTAGAAATACGAAAACTATGTAAAATTAATACAAGCTCATCCAAGAGGACACACAATTCAACTGAAAGGTGCTGAAGGTTAAATAATGTGGTCTCAGTCAAGTAAAAAATGTTAGCAAATTACCAAGATAGGTAATTGCACACCCAAAATATATGGTACATGATTAACTGTGGGCTAAACAGTATGCACACCCAGCAGAGCCCATTTCAGCAAGCAGAAAAAAAACCACAAGAAAATCACAGGCTGATGTACTTTATATGATGCTCAAATATACAAGCAACAGCATATCATACTTAAAATTTTATGTATACATATGCATAGTTTGTTACTTTTCACCCATGAATAGCAAGGAAAGGCTGATGAGTATGTATATATGATCCTGCCAGATAAGATACATGCTGACTTAAGAAGAATTTGATGGTGGTTTTACCAAAAACAAAAAAAGAAAACAACTTGAATATAAGATATGAAAACACTATACAGAATATCAAGCTACACCCTAGTAAAATAATGAATCCCATCTTTTTTGAAGTAAACTAAATCTAAGTTTTAATGCCATTAGTTGGTATGAATGATCCTTTTGTTGTTTCCTTTGTAGCTTGTCCAATGTCGTGACTACATTCACATGCCTGTGTGTTATGAGCTTGCACATGTCTAATATAATTTCTTCTGCACAAAATCAAAATAGAACACGCTGCAAAAATATGATCAAGTACCACTGACAGCTATTTCCCCTCACCTGACTGCTCAGAACCTCATAATATGAGGATTTGTATTTAATTTACTAAGTAATGCCATGATAGAACAACCCCATTAATAAAACCCCCTATTTTTAATGAGTAAAACTAGACCTACTACTTTCATATTAAGAATTAATGATAGTGAAAATGCACTATGCCAGAGAAGGTTCTTCTCAGTCATGGGTATTACTGTTTTCTGCTGTAATAACACCAAGGACTAGGGTATGCTTCATGAAAATTCTATGCTCTGTGATTATGCCTTGTTCATGAAAACAGGCTATACCCATTTCTGCTTTTTTCTTTATATTTGAGTCATAACAAAGTCTTGTGACTAACACACAGAAAACAAAACAAAAATCAATCTGGTCATGGCTCGGTATTGTGAAAAGCTTAGTTTCAAAATAAAGAGCATTTTAAGCCTCTGCTACATCAAAACACTCACAGGGCTGACTTCTGTACTAAGACCTATGTCTGTTTCACATTAGTAGAAATCTTCATTTTAAAAGGGTGCTTAAAAAAAGACATCTAACGTTGATAATCTTGTATGGTAAATGTTTTGTGAAGCAGTTGTCAGCAAGCTGAAACAGAAAGCGCTGGCATGCCAAAGCAAAAGAAGGACCTCATAGGCGAGATCAGCATCACTACCGCAGCAACTCCGATGTGTGTAAATTCCAAGAACGTACCCGATCCACAACAGCCTGTGCTACCCTGTCATCAACACTGGGATTTCTCTGACACAAAAAGAACAGACACGCTCTTAATCATCAGAAAGCAGAAAAAGACATGGTGTACCTTTTATTTGGAGACATTTTTCACCACACAGCATCTCCAGCAAAGAGGCAACCTTTGGCTGCAGAAGGGGAAGCCAGGGAAGAAGCAAGGACAGCAGCAGGGGTCAGCAGAGCCCTTGCCTAAGCGTGGCAGACCCCGACGCACAGTGTGCCATTACCTCAATCTCAGGCAGTTCCGACTGGCGGAGGATAAAATCCAGCCCGTGAAAATGGTTGTAAGCCACATTAAGAAATGCAAGTCTGAAGTGTGCTGCAGTTTAAACACTGAATCAACCCTGGGCCCTGGCTGAGGAAACTGTTTTTGAAAAAGGTATTGAAATGCTTTTTGTGGAAGTCTTGCAAAGGCTAGAATTCAAGTGACCCCACAGCAGAGGTACCTTTCTGCTCTGATGAGGAAGATTCATTGGTTATAGGATATCTTACCCACTGTCCACTCAAACCTGGGGTCTTGTGGAAGATTTTCTTTATTCACTCACATTATGGAACAGGCCAAACTTGTTTTCACTTGAAAGGACACTAATACAGTGTGACAGTGCTTCCTGTGCAGACCTGACAAGCAGGAACAGGAAAGAGGGCTTGAAAGATGGGTCTTCTTCAGAATAGAACTCGTTTTCTTTCAAAAATGTCTGACTCATTTGCATACGGGATTTTTCAAAATGATGTATTTCTTGGATGTGTAAATAGATGGAAAAGAATAAACAACTCCAACCTCCCAATCTCCCATGGGATGGATTAAGAAAAACTTGGTCTTGGGAGAAGGAATGGGTGTATGTTGCTTCCTTCAGCGTTCCCTTGAGCACTCTGTGGGGCAGGAGGCACGTCGCTTACATTCTGAAGACCCTCCGCTTCAGTGCAGCTGTCTTGCAGAGAGATGACGGACGTAACAGGTTAAGAGCATTGCCATGTGAGGAAAGCTCAGGGTAACAAAAACCCAAACGTGAACTCTTCACCGGTGTCATGATGGACATGGTCGTTGAAGGTACATGTGTTGGATGTGCTATAGATAGGACAGGATACAGGCAACAGGAAAAATAAACACTGCAGAAGAGGATTTATTCCTCTTTCAATCCTTCTATTTCTCTGTAGCAATGTTTTAAAAGGGAAGAGTATTTAAAAAAAATAGTTCCCTAATTTCATCTATTATACCTGACATATTTTTATATTTAAACTTACCTATGGAAGTGAGGTGTGCTTTGTTTGTGTGTATTTAAAAAGCGAAATGATCCTAGTTAAACATGTTTAGTAAAAATGTAAAGTTCACATAAAGTTACAATTATAGTATAAATTGTACATGAAAATAGAATTTAAAGGACATTTCAGCACAGAACTGACGCAACTGCCTTTCTGTTGCAGATCAAAAATAAACTGAATATACCAACTGTGAGACTACGTTTTTCTAATGTGCATGTTTATGTGGTCTGGAAAGGAAGTTTAAACATTTTGAATTTTCTTCTTTTTAATGTTTACAACTATACTCTTGGTAACAGATCACAGAGCATACATTCCTATTGAAAAAATCAATGTATTTTAGACTTTATTAGGAGGGAAACAACGTTTCCTTTCTGAAGTTAACATTAATTTGGCTGTCAGGAATAAATGGTTGAATGTTGCATCTAGGTAAATGATTCCATATATTCAGAGTGAATAGGCTGTATTTTCTTTAAATACAAAACATTAATTTTCTACTAGCCCCAACAATAGCTGTAACTAGAAATTGATCAAAAAATACGGTGTACAGATTGGAACAGATCTGACATTTTTAAAATAGGGTATTTATCAAGATTTAAAATTATATTAGTATCTGCCACACCATTCAAGTATTTATTTAAATACACAGGCAAAAAAAAAAATCAAATTGCACTGTCGTGGAAGCCACAAAGATAGTTACAGTGTTCAATTGTGACAATAAATAATGATAGTAAAAAATCATGAACTTCTCCTAAACAAAAAATTTTGGACTAGGAAAAATGATTTCTACCAAACAACCACCACTTTTAATTCAAAAAGAAAGGTGGCAGCACACAAAAATCCATCTTAGCATCTTATTATTCCACTATAGAATGCCATATCCTATAGACTTTTGATTTGAAATGTGTGTTAAGTATGTATTTACAAGTACTTTTAAAGATCCCAAACGCTGTGTGGTATCTATGTAACCCCTGATGCCTGTCCTAACAAAAACCTATGGGCCTTTGAAGCTGACACTGGAGGCAGAAAATCCTCGTGAACACCCAGGCAGTTTGTGTCCAACCCACGCGATCCACCTGCAACCTGCTTACAGTGGAGTGGATCTTAACACTAGGTCATAAGTAAATTTTATCCTGTTGATTTTTAAATCTCTGTCATGCCTATAAAGAGCAGTACTGCTTAGCATTTATCAACTTCAAAGTTTCGTGACAGTTTCTGCTACAGCCACACAAACACACTTTATGAGCAAGCAACTAGAGCAATTTCCTCAGGCTGCTTTGCATCTTCTGCTTTCCTGTTCATTTAATTTCTTTTTAAATGAAAAGGAAACAGAGCAGATTTGTCCCTGCCAAAGGACAGCACTGAGGAGTTTGACTATTTTAAGATCTAACTGCCTGAACATGGGTCCTCTGCCACTCACTTACGGTACTTTCTCACCAAATATTCTAGAAATAAGCTTATTTCTATACTAAACTTCAGCACGTGGTAGGATCTCTCAAACCTGATGGTGTGCAAACACTGGGGTTAATTATCAGAGAAGTGTGAAAGAGGATAAGGATTTTCTGAAGGTCTAGTCTCTTTCTTCAAAGCTTTAATTTTAACCATGCCAGCCTGAAGTTTACATAGAATCTAAATACATCTGAAAGACTTTATTCGGGAATAATTGGGATGTAATTTCAATCAGGGACTAAAAATTTAATAACTACTTTACAAAGGTAAAAGAAAAGCAATGAAGTTATTAGTGTTCTAGTCAGGCTTCCTAGGAAAGCATTAAGTTAAAAACCTTTTGAGAACTGCTGAAAAGAAAGAAAAGGGTGACGGAGAAAAGATTAACTAGCAGCTCGTTCTGAAAAAGAGGAGCTGATGCATCAGTGGACACTGGCAAAGTGCGTGCCAGTATCTCAAATTCTCTGGAAGGGGAGCAGGGCACGTGATTACATGGCTTTGTGTTTAACTGGAAACCTCATCTTATTTTTCAATCTTCAGATTTCACAGTATTGATCTCATTAAGCTACTGTTTTCACCTTGTAATTGCAGTAAATGGAGTTGCTGTGCAAAAGCTGTGGAGTAATGTTGCAAGTGAATGATGAGTATTTAATAATTGCTGTCCAACTACATTTAACTGTACGTCTAAACTGAATTGAGTGGTCAAATGCAGTGGTAACACAACTGACTGAAGTGATAAAAACATGTAATAAGTCCTTAAAAGTAAACACTGTAAGATTTTAAGTAGCAATATAGAAACTATTGCTGCTTATTTATAAAGGCAAGGAAGAAAAGCTTTCCCCATCACCAAATGTTCTAACCCTTTTTTTTTTCTATCAGTTAAAAAAAAAAAAACAAACAGGAAAATCAATGAATCTGCTAGTCCTTCAGGTGAGATTTTTCTATGCAATTGCTGCCATCAAAATACAGCTGATGTGTTACTTTTATATACCAGATCAAGGACATGTGCTGAGTACCAAACAGCAGTTTGCTTAGACAACAAAAAATTATGATCACCAATGTAGTTATAAATAAATGAGATACAAGAACTTTTAATATTTTATAAGAAATTTGCAACATTCTTCTATGCTTGCAATACAGCACAAATTGAGCAATTTTGGAAAATATTAAGCAAGACAAGAAACAGCTTTCTGCTTAATGACAGGATCTAAGAAGGAAAACTATGAAAGTAAACTTGCAAATTGCTATAAATGCCAGACAAAAATAGAAAGCAAAATGTCAAACGATCTTTGCCATTTGTTCAGGAAAAAAAAAAAAAAGAAAAATTCTCTGAGCATGGATAATCTGAACCAATGTCCTAGACGTCACCACAACTTTATTTTAATGTTGAATAAAGCATAAGAGTAGACGATGAGGAAAATTCAAAAATACTCTCTGCTATCACAACCTTACAGTTGATTAACTGAAAGGGGAAGATTGAAATTTCAGCTTTCCAGTAACAGTCTGATGTCACTTCAAGCAAGACTGTGCCTCTATATTTGTCTCTGACTACCTTAATCTGTATATTTGCAGTGAACATAAGGAAGACTTTGATCAAAACACAACATGCATTTTACACAACAAGGAAGTCTACAGAGAGGCACTACATTTACAAAAGCAATTGAAGGTGGTTTCAAAGGGAGTTGACAGATTAGAGGATGATGACACTGCTGCTGCAGTCTCAATGGAAATCTGGCTTGATCTAATTAACAACTACGAACTAGAACCACAAGAAGATAATTCAAACACGATTTAAAGAAGTTATATTACCTTTTTATTAGTGTAGCAATGAAGTCTTTCCCTACTGATCACAGAACAAGTCACAGGTTCAACATAGAAAAATAAAAGGCCTGATATCCGTAATTTACTTCCAGCAAAGTCTGAGATCCAGCCCAAATGTTTGACTACAGAACTAGAAACATCCACATATTCACATAAAAGTGATAAAAAAATTTAAGAGTCCCACTCATGAAAACTCAAGTGAATTGGTAAATCAAAATGGAAGATTATTTTGAAGAGGTGACTATGTGTTACTGAGTGTTACAATGTTCAAACAGAATAGAGGAAATGCAGCACAGCATGCAGAACAACTTGCATATTTCATTTGACAAATCTGTGTACATGGACCAGAGTGCCCCAGCTTATTCCCACCCTCTTTTTGTTTAGATTCCTCACCCTAAGAAAAATGCACTGGGAGGAAAACTTCCCACCAATCCTGAACTTATTCAGGCTTGTAGTTTAAGCCAGTAGCAATGCCAGTGACTGATCCGTGCTGACATCTCTACAACTGTCAGTACTAGGTGACTGCTGCCTGTACACAGCCTTTAGCACAGGACTTTCTGTGAATCTGAGCTCTGATGCACCTTTAGTACCAAAAATACTTTTACTGGCACCTGGGGACATGATTTATAGGTGGACTTGGTAGCGCTAGGCTAAAGGTTGGATTTGATGATCTTATCTTTTCTGACCAAAAGGATTCTATGATTCTGTTGGTTCTTGTCTTCTTTGAATGACAACTGCTGTCTCTAAGAGAATGTACCTTGTGCTTAGATGCACATGTATGCTTATAAACACATGTGCAATGACATATAATCATTCTAACATTTTCTACTGGTCGCATTTTACAGGTGGGAACTACAGCAGTGATTTACTGTATTTACTGAAAGATGAATCAGCCATTTGGTAACATTCTGAGGGTTGTTTGACCACCTGAAAGACAAGGAGATAGGACATCTCCAAATAAGTGAATTGGTTCATTCTCCTTGCCTTTATCTTCCGGCCTTTGAACCTTTGCTCAGAAAATTAGAAAAAAAAACAAACCCAAACTCTAATTGCAACTGGTAAAGTTAAGATTAAGATTATCAGACAGATAATCTTAATCTTAAAATTATCTCTCTCTTATCAGATAGAAATAATACTACCTGAATAGGGAAGTGGCAACTACAACTCAACATTTCCTACAATATACAGTAGTTTCACAGTATATAATACTCTCTGTATTAATTCAGGCATTTTTCCTCTTTGATCCTCAACATGGTATGTGTATTTTTACCTTTGTGTCATAATTTTGTAGGCATCTGGAAGAAAGCATTCTGTGTTCTCCATCTGGAAAGGGTCAGCGTCACAAATCTTGTCATCTGTCCGTCCATAGTTAGCACTTTCTATCATAATAACATCACTTCCTGGACACCGGAGGTCAATGGAGTAGCCTTCGCAGGAGAGCTCCCTCCTAACCAAACCAAATGGTAGTGCTGCTCGGCTGAAACCTTAAAAAAAACAAAAAAGAAAAACTCAGATTGAACCTAAAGGATAAATTGCATTGGACTATTCTTTTTCTGTCACACAAGCACTAACTCATCAGTGTGCTAAAGGAAGTGCAGTTTGACCTGGTACCACGCTAAGTGAAGCACCTTTCATGGAACTGTCACATCCCTATACCACTGCTGCTGTGTCCTTAATCCGGGAAAGGAGGAAATTCCTTGTCACTGCTTCTAATCCTGGTCCGGGCAGACAGCGGTGCCTGTCTGCATGGATACACTGCATGTCCCAGTTCCCACCTCTTTTCTCTCTGCTTCTGTCTCCACTCCTTGGGCACAGTCAGACAGGCTCTGTCTGAAAGCGGGAAGCAGCAGAGCAGGCAGGATTTGCAGAAGTGATTTTAAAAAAGAAAACAAACCACCAAAAAAACCTAAAGCCATAGTTCCGACTTCATTAGTTTTACTTAATTTGTGCCTCCCTCTCTCCAGGAAGAGTTGGTTACTCTTGCTTAGCTATTTTGTGACCCCAGCATGGACCTAATCCAATATACATGCTGATACTTTACCTGGGTGAATTTCAGTGCTCCTTACTGTGTCTTTTACATAAATTAAAGCACATATAGATAAGACTTTGAACAAATATAGAAATGATTAGTACCACAAATTGCAGATGTGCACTGCATAAAATTTTCCCATCCCTCCCCAAAATGATACATGTGTTTCAGAGTTTGCATTTTTAAAATGTTTTTTCTACAAAAGAGAACTAAAAATAAGTAACTTGTCCAATGAAGCAGCATAAAATACTTTAAAGACAAAACAAAGGTCAGCTATTTGTCAGCATGTTTAGTCTTTTAGAGACATTTCTTTATGCAAAAAACATATTACATCAGAAAAAAAACCTACCTGTATACTACAATTTCTTGTACACAGTTATTGATGGATTATTTTTAAATGGAGTATTTCTGTTTCTTAGAAATTTGTGTGCATTATTGCCTTTTGGAAGACAAGCTGGGTAATGTGGTAGTATTAAAATCCTATTTCTTTAAAACAGCAAATCACTCCTAAATTTTCAGCAGAATTATAGGTATTTCCTATTTTTAAAAAAATGTCTTCGTAATAGAGTAGCACAAGGCCATTAATATTTCAGTGCAGGCTGTTGGAGACAAGTAACAGCAAAGAGAAATAACTCCTATGTATGGAAAGCTGGAGCTGTATGGTGTTTTGAAGGCAAAGAAAATAAACTTTTCTTAAAAGGTATGACGTGTTAGAAGAGTCAAGGAAGTGAAGATCTAAAAAAACCAAAACCAACTTGAGATAGCCCCTTGATAGCAAAATTTCACATGAACCAGAGGCAGTCACTTTTTCTATTGAATTAATGATCTGTGGATTAAAACTCCTACTGTATGAAGATGATTATCTGTTAGGACTGCAAAAAAGAGTTTTTTTCTAATGATCATGCAAGTATCAGGATGTGGCTCCCTGGCAGCCAGAGCTGATTTTCCCATCTACCCTTCCTCTCCTTTCAAGCCCCTGCCTTCCCCTGGCACAAGCACCAGCCTTTGTACAACCTATGTAGTGAACTTACGCAAAGGGCTGGTCTGACCCTACTTCAGAAGAACACCTGAATTCCAGAAGGACCAGCTCTTTGACTGGGCATGGATTCACAAGGGGAAGCAGAAGGTCAGAGCACAGCGACCAAGTCTGCCTTTACTTAATGTTTTGTGCAACCATATCCTACATAAAACTGGTACTGTTACTCTGCCAGGATGTTTCAGTATTTGTTAATAAGGGAAGAAGCCATATTGGTGTGGAATGCATCAAGTTCCATCTCAAATTCACTCCTGGCCGTTAGCTTAGCTGCACATACCATGAGCAATGACAAACACTATTATTAGAGGCTTGCTGAAGTGTCATGAGCTGAAAGCTGGAAAGAGCTAAAACACGAATCCATCACATTAACACCCTACATGTTCCTCCCATGCAGCAAATTAATACAACAAAGATAGAAGCTGCTCATGGCTCAGTGAGGGCGTGAAACGGGCACAGAGAGGGGTATATGCAGAGCCTCCACCACACGTGCATACAGCAGCTCCTTTGATTAATTACCATCATGACAGCCGCGGTGGGACCAAATATGATGTTGCTAGTCACTGCCATTCCTACATCCCACTGCTCCTGTCAAATCTAATGCTGTCCACAGAAAGCTCACCCCTCCAGCTGGCAGCAATGGTGTCCTGCACTCAGCAGGGCTTCCTCCGGCGCGTGGCACCACCATGGTCTGGCTGGGGGAGTCTGCCCCTCCCGAACTTTTGGTTTTCAATCAGCAAGGAATGGAACAGCACCCACAGCTGTCCAAAGAGGCATTTGCACCAGGGCAGGAGAGGAGGGGCAGGATGCACAGGGTACAGCTGCAGTGTGTACAGAGCAGCAGCTCAGGCACATGGATAGCTGTGGGGCCAGGGCTGCCAAACCCACACCGAGCTCCCTCTGAGGGTGCTAATCCTTACTGTGGATCCTGCAGCACAGTCTCCACTTCTGCTAGGAAATATCCTGAATTCAAATACAAGACCTCTGCAGTTTGCTACAAAGAAATTGGCTGCCTGCAAATCTTATTTCATCATCTATGGCAACCACTATAAGGACTATGAATGTGTTTTATCCTGCAATTTTTCCCCCTGCAGGCATCCGTGAGAAGTTCTGTATCAGGACAAACATTAAAAATACTGGAGCAAGGTTAGATCACTTCACAGGCAACAGAGGACACACCTGAGATTGTAATGTAGGTGTTACATTGCAAAAGCAGCAAGCAATAAAGCAAAACAGTGCAGCCTGTGTTAGGGGAGAATGCTGCTCTAAGGAATCTCTATGGTGTAGAAAGAATTTTAACTAAATAAAATAAATAAATTTAAAGTCCACTAGCAGAGCTGCTGTGATTTTTATGCTGAAGCTTTATTTGTACTTTTTTCCTATCATCAAAGAAAAAATAAGTGTATCAACAAGCAAAGTGTAATTCAATCCATCTTGCAATCCTGACAATCGAAGAAAGAACTTGTGGGAGGCCCTGTGAGCGAAAAATCAATATTGCAGCTTTGTGCCGTGCAAATGTGAATACTGCCAAATAGCAGTGCTTAGGGTAAAATGAACTGTTTTGCTCCATTTTCTCCTCTCTGAACAAATGATTTTGAAACGACAGCCTCTTTTCGAGCTATAAAACGTCAAGCAATAACTCCCTGCGCTTTAGGCAAGTGATTGGAATAAATACCTCTTGGCAACAGGTGCAATGACTTAGGACTGAAATTCATTTACATTCAGGAGATAATTCCCGATAAGCAGATGCACTGCCACAGGATGGAAGTCTAAGCAACTGGCATCTAAATGCTTCAGCATCATTCCAGAGTTTTTTAGACGTAAGTATGTGACTCTGTCGATAATTAATGTTGTCGCCGGTAACGTTGTATCTCCAATGCAATTTCACATGAGCATTCTCAATACTGTATTTTCTAACCAACCTGTACTCAACCTGCTGCTTGCCTTACTGTACGCCTTGCACAAACCTATTTTGTTTGGCTGTCCTCCAGCAGCTGAAATCAACATTCCTCCTCTTCCTGCTAATTCCTTCAAGGCAAGCTGTGCCCTGGATGACACTGTCCCTGCTGTCTGACGCCCAGAAACACAAACTGCTTCCCAGCTGCAAAGACCTTTCTGGTGCTTGAGCTGGGAATTCCAGCACAACCTAAACATTAACTCAAGTAAGCGGCTATTACCAAATGCACCATATGCTGTCTCTGATTCATTTGTGTTTGTGTATATTAATCAGTGTTGTGATTTTATTTTTTTTTCAAAAATGGAAGAAGATTAATACCTCATGAGCAAAAGAGCATTGTTTCTGTCCTGCTGACCATTTTGATTATAGAAAAGCTTCCTGGCAAACATATGTTTCCTGCACTTCATATCTGCCTACAAATCAGTTGAGTGCAGGCTTTTTCTGGAAAGAAGAAAATAAACTGCTTTTGCAAAATCGCATTTCTAATGAAAAAAAAAGGTAGAGGGGACTTTTAGTGGTAATATACGTTCTTTAATGTTTTACTGATCAATCCATGTAGAAAAAATCCTGAAAGGAAACATCACAAACAAAAGTTCTGCCTCTGATACTTTAGTCTATGAAATCAGAAACACAAGTCCCGTGAAAGGACTGTAACTCAAAATCATGTTTTAGAAATATGGTAGCTTCACATTTGGCTAAAAATTTCTAATTTAAGTTTGCAATGCCTTATTTACCATTCTACTGTCTTGGTTCCTTCAGAGAAACTATTTGTCTTTACAAAGATAACCTAAATTTGTCAAAGTGCAAAGGAAAGTTAATAATTCACAGCATCCTGCCCACTAGCATACCATCTTTCTGAGCTGTCAATAATAAGAGAGTGTGCTAAGTTCGGTAGATAAAAGCAAAAAGGCACCACCACATTTGAATGTTCACCCCATAAAGAGGAAAAACAGTGGAATGTAAACAGGCTAACATCAGTACTCGACATCAGAAGCAAGGAACCTTTGATTAAAACTTAAAGCACAGAGAAAGTCAACATGGAAATACAAAATTATTTCAGAAATGCAGATACTGAAGAACTGAGAATCCAAAACAAACCTCTGCAGAAATAAATATATATGTCTCTGTGAGCAAGGAAATACTGCTTCTTGTGTTATTCAGCTGCGACAGAAAGGTCTTTTGAAAAGAGCACATCTTTTCAAACAGAATGTTTACAGTTGTCTCTTTCACAATCTCTTTTATTTTACCATATCATGCAACATGATGATTTAAGTTCTACACAAGATGAAGTGATGTGTCCTGGGCAGCATTTCAATAATATATATTTAACAAATGCAAAGCCCGATGAAAACTGTTCTGAGAATTCTCTCCCTCTCCATTGAAGTGCATACGAACACACACGGGAGGGTGCACAGAGACAGCTGAACATACTTCACCATCTGAAAATCATGCAAATGCTCAACATGGGCTTTGCAAAGCTTTTATAATTCCACAGACAAGCCTCAGCATCCTGCAGTTTCTAAAGAATTCCATGAACTCTGTCAAAGAAGACTTTTCTCCTCGTCTCTCAGCACTGTATATATTTCACACAGACGAGCATGTTATTTTGTTAAACAGCTTTTAAATTATCCAATCCTGGTCAACCAACTACTAAAAAGACAGAGGCAATTTAAATGACAACTGTGCTTTCTCATTCTGTCTTTGAAGGAAAAAAGTCATTCTGGCAAGCATGTCTATTAAAAGATTATATTGGCACAGTAAGAGCTTCTGACACTGCACAGAGGTCTGGAGTTCACAGCACTCAGCTCCTCTTTCAGGGAAACCCAGCAGCCGTGCACAGCCAGCCCGCGCCACAGCCCGGCAGACAAAACCCCACTGTTCAGTCGGGGTCAAATTAGGCAGGAAGCGATCATTTCAAAAATATTCTCCTACAGCTGTATTCTCTGCCATTTTATGTATATACTCGTTCTTGTCTATTAAGATGCTGGAGGGAGGGTACATCGAGAGAAAAGGGATTACTTAGCAAAGGAAATCTATTTTCTAGTAAGAGACATCTTCCTCGTTTTTTTTTAAACTCATTCATAAAAATGGGATTAACTCAAAACAAGGTACATGAAAGTATCCCATTATTCGAACTTTAACAAAGAGGCACAGAGTCTGAAGGAACACACTTGACCATTTAAATCACATTGAGCCAAAGCAACTTCTTCACTAAATAAATTAGCTGTGAGAGGTGATTCTTAACACTGGTTTCTAGAATTCTATTTTTAGACATTTCACATTTTAATTACTTGACTAAAATCTGGAAGCCTATATCTTATAAAACAGAAATATGAATTGCTATCAATAAAAGCTTTTAGAAATACCAATGAAGGCTTTTTAGAAATATTTTTTACATTTTATTTGAACATGATTTAGAACCTTCTAAAAATTTAAAAATATTTGTCAAATGTTAATGTTTTTCAAGATTCAGTGTGAGCAGAAGAATTACAACTGCAAGTAATTATCTATAATTATATACTTAACATTCAGTATACTTCAAGTACGTATGTCTGCTTAATGCAATTCAGGAGAGAAGCCAGTTACACCCTCTGACTCACACCAGGATGGGTCCTGCCTTCCAGGTTCACTGAAACTTATTACCATTTTCCTTCTACGTTTTCCAGTCTCCATGCAATTCTCAAAAATAACCCTATGAGGCTCTCTTCAGCAAAAAAAAAAAAAGTCAGGGCTTACCTACTTTCTGCACCTTGTTGAATGATTCAGCAAAACCTAAAATGAGCAGCAGCACTCAGCCCTTTAATCTAACAGCGTCTATCCTTCCTGTGTACGGCTGGCAAGGAGCTCATGTAAATTCTCCTGAACAGCTCTCACCCCTCATTCAGAAGAGCAAGAACGTGTCTCTCTGAGACTACAGAATTAAGGCTTTTTTTTCGGATTGTGTTTTTGTTAGGGTTTGTGCGTGTGTGTGTTCACTTTAATATCAAGAAAGAAAAGAGGACAGAGATGAGTTCTACATGGACAGACCCGTAGACCACAGTCTTTCAGTCACCTGGAACAAGAATAGCCCAGGCAGAAGCCATGCATACATCCCCACATCAGCCCATTATGTCCCAACCCTATTATGAAAGAAAATCCACTAGGGAAAAAGAGACAGTTTGGTCTTCATGCCCATTTAATCCTTCACCTGCCCGCTAAGGCTGCCATTAGAGTGCTAATTAATGCTAAACTGTGAAAACGGGCTTCTGCACTTTGAATCCAGCCACACTGAAACTGGATAGAAACCACTAATTCCTTTAATGAAAGTCACCAAACCAGAGCCTGGTTCCTGGCAGCATTTTAGCAATGCCTACATATGGCAGATGGAAACCATGTGATCTAAACATGAAAGTCTAAATATCTAATATAAAAATACGTGTTCTTCAGTTCTCACTTAAAACCACATTTTATTCTCATATGCATGCACCTTTCCCATCCCTTTCGGTGGGAGCAGTATGCATGAGAGCAAAACTTTGCCCCCTTGATCTAAAATTATCCCAGTTTAAAACAGTATTCATCTGTCAATGATATTTCTTTTCTTTTGCCAGACAGATGTCTGTTCTCAGGCTGCAAGAATCTCCTTCCTTTTTCTCCTTCACATCATACACACTTGATCTTGTGCCAACTCATAAAAAGCACTCTACCCTTTCCTTTCTTGCCATTAAATACATTGCATCTTCAAAATTTGTAAAGGCAAGTAAGCTCCATGGTCTTCATAAACCCTCCTGCTGAAGGTTATCTCCAGTTTACCAACTGTGAACTCTCTGAGCACACCACCTGTCAGGAAGGAGAAGATTCTGAATCAGAAACAATCTCCAAAACAGGGAGGTAAGGCACACAAAGGCTGATGTGTCAGAAATGTTGTGTCAACAGGATTTCCCACTGAATTATTTCCTCTACACAGGATACTGGTAGCAGAATAAAAACAAATATTCTTTTATTTTCTACAAAAAATGTATTTTGACAACAATTTATAGTTCCAGTTATCGTGATCATTTTTGATTGGAAACTATGTGTCAAGGAGGGGCAGAGGAAGAGGAAAAAAGGGGAATTTCCATCAGCAGTATTCAGAGTGACCAGGAGACAAAAGAAATATGCTTTTATTCCCATCACTAAGAAACCCAAAGCCTTCCCACCTCAGAGGTTGATAGAAGCCATGCAGAGATGTATTGTTGCCTTGGGAATATGTGCATTGGTGGAAGTCAAACCATCCTAGCAGGTGACATGTTGGGTGCCAATAATAATCCCTGGTGTCTTGTGTACGTTCCCTTCTTAAAATGGCTATAGCCTAACCTATGTAAGGAAGTAAAACACTTCATCTCATTAAAATACCTGATAATTCTGGCTCATTTTAAAGAAAATGTTATCCTGTGAGTGCCAGAGCTTAAAATACCAACTGCAGCCCTCGTGCTAAAAAATTATCACAGATTTAATTATTGTACAATTGCTATCATATGGCAATATTTGAGATCACAGCTGTAAAATTACAAAGGGGGCATTGTCTTGTTTACAAACAGAATTATATATGCATTAGAAATGGAATCAAGAAGCAATATAAGAGTTCATATACTCTCTTTTGTTTCAATAAAATGATGGGGTGGAGTCAATTGTCACAGTATAATTTATAGTGGAAAAATTACGTGCTTAATTTTAATGATGGCAAGCTGCTTAAAGAGTGCCTGTGAGTATGCAAATTGCACAGCAACCTCCTTCTCATTCAGTATAGCTTCTAAAACATTTCACAGGACTCAGGAGTAGAAAGAAGAACCCGTGGAAACATAAAGGTTCAAGATCCTGAAGATGAAACTGCTAAATCAAAACACGCAGTCATACCTTTTGAAAACAAGAAGAGCCGTGTGATGAATGTACTTTAAGGTAAATGTGCAGTCACTTTAAATGTTCCCATAAATACATATGAGACAAGAGTAGCAACCAATCTTGGAAAATACCTGTCAGAGTGAAAGGCTTTCTTCCTGACCATACCTTCTATGAAATATTTGTGGATTTCTGAAAGACTGTTATGGAGAAGAGAGGGATACACCACACATAGTTTTAACAACATACTTAAGGTTCTGGCACATTCTGTGAATCATGAAATAATCCTAACATAGATACTTGAGAGCATCCTCTGAAAAATCAATTGCATGAAGAAAGGAAAATTATATCATTTTTTAGAAATAAGTAAGGAATATATGCAGTTCTAACACACTCTCTGGGCAGAAGGGAGTAAGAATGGCAACACAGGTACCATTTCCAGAATAAATAAAAGAAGCATGCACCTTTCCTACCCTGTCAAATTGCTGTTCATCACCTATAAAGGAGCTGCATATCCATATGCCTCATTGCTAACATGAAAGACAAGGGAGATAAAGGGACAGGATAATTAAATCCCACATGGACTCAAATTCAGGGCTTCTGAGTTTGAATTCTGGTCTTCAGTCCTGGAATTTGTCTGTCTCCCTCACCAACTGTCACAATGTGTATGGCAAGAAGGCTCTCAGCTTTTGAGAACCAGCTAATTAATGATCAAATGACATAAATGAAAAATCAGGATCCCTGAAATCTCTGAGTATTAAAATAGAAAGTAAACAATTTTCCATAATTATGTGATAAGAGTTCCATATTTAATACTATTTACATTAGAAAGTAACAAACAGACAGTAACGCAACACAGAAAGGAAAACTTTGCATTTACTGATTACTTCAATTTAGAAGCGCACACATAATAGCTGAATGACTATGCTTCCAAAGCTGTTCATTGATCCTAATACAAACCATAATAAAGGCCAGGGCTAGAAAAGCTCTGCACCAAACCAGGGGGAAAAAATCATTGTTAGGTACTCAACTATAAACTCAATAACCAGCAAGATAGAAGTGCTGCATTGTTACTACAGATATGAAAGGCAATTTTCTCAGTATTAATGTATTTTGCATGGTGCCTCACTGTCCCATATCACAGTTTTCTTTTAAAAAAATCTTTTCCTAAGTATTCAACGTAAGAATTTCAGGAGAAGACAGCTGTGGAGTATAAAAGATCTGATTGCTCCACTTTTTTCCACACCACCTAAAATGACACTTTCCTACCGCAAGCACAGTGTTCTCCTGATGCATTATTTAGGTGTACAAACAGGCGGATGGCTTCTGCAAGTCAGAGGGGATGGCTCCTGATCTCAGTGGCGGGTGGGCAGGGAGCACCTGGGCTGCCCAGGAGCTGCCCAGCCCACAGCTGGGCTGTGCTCACACCCACAGGGTCCCTCCACCTGGCGATCCACTTGCATTGCTGCTGCTTCCACGGTGGTGAGTCTTCTTAATCAAGATAATTTCCAGATCGAGCTCAGAGCATGATCAAAGCAGCCATTATGGCAGCGTAATTGAGGAGGGAGTTGTTAATCTGCTGGGGATGCCAAGGAGGGAAGGAGAAGGTTAGGGGTGTCCAAAGAAGTCAGGAATGAGCAGGTGTTAGGGTAACTATTTAAATTAGGCATCCTGACATAACCATTTATAACAGACGCTTTAGACTCCCTGTAAGGCACTAAAGCAGGATATCCTATCTGTTCTACTCAGTAAACAAACTGCATTTCTTTTAAGACCAAACAATAACTTTAGTAAGTCTGCAATACTACAAAGCAAGCTGCATTTAATTCAACTGTTTTCTGCAACTTACACAATACCATGGTACTACTGCAGTGCCATCTCTCCCACAGCTGGATTTTAACTCCAGATCGTTACTGGGGTTCAGCATTGTATGGTCCATGTTATCCTCAAATATAAAATAAAGACAGTGCTTGAGCTCCAAAACCAAAAAAGACGCCTATTCCCCAAAACGGTTTTCACATACATAAGCTCTGGAACATTACAAGGGTACCGTATGAATCAAATGCAAAATACAGAAATAGTATTATCTCCCACTGAATTGCTGTCATCTCTGAAGGATATGTTGAGATCCAACATTATACAACTCTTCATAGTAGTAATTTTGTAATATTTTATCTACTTGAAAATAAGAGGGAATTCTAGGTAAGCAGAATCTTAATTACCTCAATTAAGTTCTCATCCTGCATCACTAATATCATTGGGAGCTTTGTCATTAACCTCAATGAGTGCAGGACAGATTTTTCAGAATTTAACCTGGACACTCAATATTCTTGTTCTAATGAAAAATGAATTAATGAGCTTCATTAGACTACTCCATTTAAAGAAGCGTCTTCAGCAGCCAGCTTCCCTCAACAGCCTAATGGGGCACTGGTGTATGAGTGAGCCAGGACTTGACACAAGAGTGTTTAGGTCACTGTAAGTCTTTTTATTGACTCAATGAGCTTCATGTTCAGCCCACCATGGGAAGAGCAACACCTTTTGACTCATTTCAGGAACTCCCTGAGGTGAAGATGGCAATGTGTATACACTTTTGAAATTAAAACTGACGTGGTATAGCTGAGAGACTATATGTAGTGAAATAAATACAATTTAAAAAAGAATTCCTCCCTGTAATTAAAAAATGACACAAATTTTCTATAGAGTCTGCACAAAAGATCCTCAGCTCATTTCAAACACTACCTTTTCTTCCAGTCATCTACTGGGACACGTTATGGGAAAACCAGTGATCTTCTATGACCTTCATTTTATTTTATTAAATGCAGCAGACTCCTCACGTTGAATACGAAATAAAAAATGCACAGCCCAGGAAAGTACTTTAAGAAAAAAATGCCCTTTGGAGGATCTAATTTCAGTCTTGATATATAATGATTCAAATTTGCCAGTGACATTTGAATAAAAATCTCTATTATATATATTATTGTGTTCAAAATTCTATTCTGAATTACTAAATTTAGAACAGGCACTGTAGATCACAATTCAGTCAATGCTTTATAAACATGAGAAATACATATTTGAAATACATGTGAAGTTAGAACAGACCAGTTGTACTCCCCATCTTTAGCCACATTTTAGGACAGGTTTTCTGTTTCAAATAGCTATCCAACTGGTAGTAGTAAAAACTTCCCAAGTATCAAAATACACTCTTTGTTTACACAACGGTGGCTGATGTATTGCCAATAAAGCCTTCAAGAAGAAAATAATGTGAATTGCCCAAGCAAGGGAAAATGGCACTTGCAGATACTATTTTATCTTTCCCACGGCTCTAAGGACAATTGCAAAGTATCACTTGTTGCAGTTTCTTGCCTCTGAAAAACCTGGGGAGGGGGGACAGAGAAGGTTAGGAGGTCTATTATCCCTGCTAGTAAGTGCAGATTAACAAGTCACAACCCAACATAATATCCATTGAATTTCAGTTATCTGCTGTCTGAGCAACCTGCCTAAAATTCCAAACACTAAACACCAAGCCTAATTTGTAGCTGGTTTAGAGCCACATCAATGTGGGATAGGTATAGCTGGTCGCAGCAATAATGTGGGGGGTATTCAAATTTGGAAGGGTGGGGACTTATGGAAATCCCTCTCCCTAATTAAATCAGAGAATGAGAGTTTGAAGTGGTAAATAATAAATCACAAAGAATCCTCAATTTGGTTGTCAAGGAAACCAGTATGCCTCTGCCATAATTGCTGTGAGCCCAATCTTGCCCTTTTTGACATCAAGCTTTATCATGCATTCTGGTCAGAGACTGAGAAAGTGGCTTTTCTATTCCTCTCAGGAAGGGAGCTCAGGCTCGCCTGAGCGGGGCCGTGCGGGCGGCACTTGGCGCCACCCATCCCCTGCCTGCAGACTGTGACGGACCACTGAGCTCCAGCACAGCACCAGCAGCTCCACACTTACAAATGGGACCTCCAGGTTCATGTGGCATCACAATGCCACAGCAGCTGTGTTTACTAGAAAGGCATTCCTGATTTACTGCTGCTAACATCTTGAGCCTGGTTATCTCAGCCGGTCACAAGTCCCAGGTATTTCTAGCTCCCCTGTGCTCCTTCTCCCCTAAGCATGTCCTTCTGGAAGCAGGAACTGGCCATTCATTTCACTCGTGGACATTTAAGCTGCTTATGAAAGAGATGAACAGGGAAAGGGAAGTACAAGACAAAATAAAAGCTTTCAAAAGCTCAACAAAATAGATTAAAAACTGACTCCTTGCCAAGTCATTCAGATAGCTCAATGCATCATTGTCTTTTTCCTCTGCGATGATAATTACCTTCCATAAACATATCCAAACTTGTTTTTTCCTTCTGTTTCTGGAGGAATCACACATCACTGCTGGACACACACCAAACTTTAAGCATAAGCAATTCTCAGTACTTCAACACCAGGAAGGCCAAAAAGGGAGACAAGCTATATTAGTGTCTCTATCTCATCCTTCAAGAAATCCTGAAGCAGGTTTTAGAGGAAGTATCTTCAAAGTAAGGAAATCAGAGGAACAACGGGCAAGTACAGTATGTTCCCAGCTGACTTTAAGCAAAAGAAAATTCAGAGACATAGGGAAGAATTGTGAGAAGGAAAAAACCTCTAAAGACTCCGTTTACAAACTACAGAGAGAAAAAGGCTACCAGAAAGATTTTTCATGAAAGATTCTTGTTTGAAACTTCTTCAACTAGTTGATTGGCTGCTTGTGATTTAACCAATGGATAAATCTTCTTTTCATTCCTAATCTATTCCAAGCAACAACCACCAAAACGATTTACTTTAATATATAACTTTAATGTTAGCAAAACATGTCAAAAGTAACAAGACTGATACATCCTTGTGATTTTAATTTTCTGCTTTATGCTATTCCAATTATCTTTGTTTCTTTCAATACTTAAAGAATGCAAAGGATTAAGCTCAGGATCTAGGTTTCAATGGCACACTCTGGATACACACTACGTAATTCCCAAACTTTATCATGACACCACATTTGGGTAAACATAATTTACATTTATTTTTATCCATTACTCAAAGAGGTACAGCACGCGAACCACACTTTCTTCTGTCTGGTCAGAGGAAGCTATTTAATTTTATTGACTCTAGCAACTGCTTTGGGTTTTTTTTTTGGGGGGGGGGGTTTCACTTGGGAAATAAACCAAACATCTCAAGAAAACATATGGTGAGACACAGTTTTTCTGCTGCAATATTTAACTATTCTAACATAAACTAAGGACAATGGTAAAATCCTTTGTTCAACAGATCTGTAGATGTGCAATGCATAAAAACCAACAAATGCTTGCTCCAGAGCAGGATCAATTAAAGCAAAATAAACCCTCCTCCAAACCCAACCCAAAAGCCTTTCTTATTCCTCTTCCAAGGGAGTACAATGCAGGAGTTTGGTAGCTAAAGAGCTTGGGCAAATTCAACTTTGACCTTTGTTCCAAAACAGTTCCCAGGAGCAGAGCATCATGAGATAATTGGCTGAAATGCATTCCAGCTACTTCCTATATGCTCAAAATATTCTTTAATCCAAATACTTACAGATGTAAAACTAAAATCACATATAGGAAGAATTATTCCTAAATAGCCCCTTGTAGTTCTCACCTCAGTTAAAAAGGTACAATTATGGATTAATTACAACCAATTACAATAATGCACATTACTATCTGTATCGCTGTATATGCCTCTAAAACTCAATCACTTTACCAAAAAAAAAAAAAAAAAGACAAATCAAGGTTTCCAATAGAAGGTAACACAAAAGCAAATGATAGTTCCATTTGTGTATAAACACATTTGTTTGCAAAATACACATGGACATCCATCAGAAGAAAAAAGGCCTTTAGCTGATTTACAGATAATTTACTATGGCATACTCTTACCACTATTTTGTTCTTATTTGAAAAATTAGTCTGGATTTCTGAGCACAATGACAGAAACCAGTTTATTTTTATGTCTCTTGCTAAATTTCAGTGATCTTGAACCTTTAGGGCTAAACATCTCTGTGACAATCTGGTTTTATCATCCAAGAGTTTCACTTTCTTCAAGATTTAAAGAATGGTGTCACTGGCTTTCCCAGTGACACAACATGTTAGAGAAGAGTTCAATAATACCCATAACCTGCTCCATCATAATCCACTGTGAAAAAAATACCTCAGTCTATTCTGTTGGTAGGAAGCCATTACAACCTGGTATTTCTCCTCTGAACAATTTTCTAGGTGGTCAATTTGATTTGTCAATTCTTTAGAATTTTATGTCCTCTGAAGCAGTACCTAGGCATCATCTTTCGTCTTCACCTTTTTGCTTATTTGAACAAAATAAGCAATTTCGAACAAAAGCCTTCAAACCTCTTATTCTCTACAACACTAAACTCTGGACTTGAATAAATTTTGCTATTATGTGGGGAGTTTTTGCACAGCATTATTGACTCTTTATCTGAAACCAATTTGCTACTCATATGGTATGAACTGAAGCAGAGCTGGTTTGTCCCGTACCTGTGGGAGCCAAGGGCATCCCATGTCCTGTGTGTGCCAGCCTTCGCAGGGCAGCAGCAGGGATGCTGCCTCCTGTGCTGCTGCAAACTTCAGCTCAGTGTCTGTGCTTCGAATTGGTCAGAAGCGGTGCTGCAGGGCAGTGCCGAGCTGCCCACCGACTGCCGCTTGGCTTAGTAGCTTGGCCTATCTACTAAGCTGCAGATAGGCAGTTTCCGAACAGTTCTGAGCTCAAATGCAATTTTAATATGTCCCTGTACAGTATCATGCAAAAATATCCACACCCCTCTGCTGCTGTAGTTATGAAAAATGGTTATTAATTTTAATTGGCCTAAGCAAGCTTTTAGGGAAATTATATCTTCAGGCTTCATCACCTATCTGAATAGCCTCTTTTTGCTGTTACCACTGATATTCCTCTACTAAGAAATACAGGCAATGTGTTCTGTATTTCCTCACAGATTACCAACTATATTAAGCAAAGAGGACTGAAAGAAAAACAGAAATAAAAAATTAAAGGCACTCTGAAACAAACTGGCTGTGATGCTCCTTTACAGGCCTAATTTCTGGGACATTAGGACAAGACTGAAACTCCAAAACAGAAAACCACAGAATTCCCCTATGTGAAAATTACCCAAATTTTATGTTGAGAAACAAGCTCTGGATGTAGGGCAATATTCCAGTGGTTTTTTTCTTTCTTTCTCTGCTCTCCTTTCACATCCCTGACAGGATTAGATGTAGTTCACAATCCCCAGTTCAAAACAAAAATGAAAATTGTATTGGTATCAGATTCAACATAAAAACATCCTAGCTGCACAGGACTGATAATTTTAAAGGTTACCACTGCTAATGGCTTTGAAAGACAAAGCATTTCTCAGTGTCATGACAATTTTACAGACTTATAAATCAGAAACACTTCAATTTTTAAAGTTCAATTTTAATCATTTCCTCTTAATCTTGGATACCAACTCAGTCACAGCCACAGGTGATGGCATACCAGAAGCCAAAACAGGGGGTTTGTCTCACCTAGGTAGCTAGTGAGAAGCTTTATGAGGGCTTCCCCATCATTTTTCTTCCCTTGCATAGCAATAATCCAGTCAGTGGAACAGACAAAGGAGCTAGATTTGTTCAAGCCTTGCTCAGTAGGGCTATTGAACAGGGACACTGCAGAACATCATAGTGGAGGCACTTTTACCATGAAAAAACAAATTTGGCACTAATATGAAATACCTGACAGTTTGGATTCAAACTTCATCAGTTATGAAGATCTGTGCTTTATGGAAAGCAACCACCAAGACACCAACAGAATTCAAAGAACTGGAATCTGCGGCTTCCATTTTTTTTTCTGAAAATATCCCATTTTCTATTAGGCTTGCCAAGAGTTTGAACAAGTAGCCTTAGAAAGGAATAATTTAATAAACAAAAAAAATTAACTTCTGAATTTTAGATTACTTCAAACAGAATCTGGTGCTACCACAATTCATAGTAACATGGTATGCTCTTACAGAATGTCTTTTCAAGGAAAGAAATATATTTCTTGTGTGTTCAAGTATAGAGCCATAAACCATATGAGACCCTATTTATTTCAAATTTCCCATGATGCCATTTACTCCAGCTTTTAACCTTTTATGTGACATTGAGCTATTTTACAATCATAAAATAGTTGAAAAAACGACCTGTTAATTTGAAAGGGACACATTACAACATCTCTCCCCGGCACTATAATATTTTAATTTCTTTTTTTCAAGGCAAACCAGTTGGAAAGTGACCATCTGCTAGTCTGTTAGCACTATTCAAGCAAAGCAATGCACAAAATGTCCTCCTTTCCCAGCAAGAGTAGGACCATTAACTGAAAGGAATTTAGGATATTGTCATGTAAGTTTAACAGATTGAGTCATAACAAAATAAAATGCTTTAATTACTGTTATATACACTGACTAAAAGGTGATGATGTAAAACTGCTGCACATTGCATGACATTCTAGAGCAGTACAAGAAATTTGAACCTTTCAAGAAATAAATTAGTATTATGAAATTTCCTATGCAAATTGTGTTCTCCTATTTTGAGTGCTAAGCTAAATGCAAGCACAGTTTTACAAGTACAGCTCTACTTCTCACTTCAAAATACACAATGTGCTTTGGACACTGGGTAAGTTTTCAGTATCACTTAAGGTTTTGAATATTTCAAAACAGTTGATAACGGCAGTGAAAGAGGAAACTCGACAAGCTCTCCATGCTGATAAATATAGAACTTTTTGGACGAGTAGAGCTCAATGGAGCCGTAATCTTGGCTGGCACCTGTACATGATACTATAACACATACAGCTAGAACTGCAAGTTTGTGAGAATAAATTAAATTAAATTCACATTCATGTTAGCACTTTAAAAGATATTGTCAGTACAACTTTGTATGCATGCAAGCCACTGCACTTTTGAAAGTTTTACCCTGAATGTTTACAATTCAAGCATGCTGTCTCTAAAGGTTAGGAGATACGCTGGCCGTATCTTAGTCAGCCTTTACCCACATTATTCATATCTCTACCTTCTCAACATGCCTAACTAAACTGCAAATTAGGCTGAAAATGAAGTAACTGCACTTCAACTTCTTAAACTCTAAGAGTTTGTCGTATCTGAATTGTGAAATACAGCAGATGTCAAACGCCCTTACCAAAATGTATTCCACAGTTGCCTTGAATCTGCAGTATATTTTACTTTAAAAGCATTTTTCTATCTTCCTAGTCTCTCTCTCCTTATCAAAAAAACAATCAAGTCATTCAGGAATTTACACCAGTAGCAAAATACTTACCAAATATAAAAAAAACCAGTTTCTTGCTCTTTTATGGAATAAATAGATCTTTTTCATCAGCTATTAATGACATAGTAGTCATATCCATTTGCCCAATAAATGTCTCAGTCTTACCACTTTCCTTATTTTTATTTATAAATTTCATAATAGCAGTAAGGCACTTTAACTTGTGTATTTCTCAGGGAATACTGCACTTTGGGGACTGTTAAAGTTACTTTGCCTTCAGCCTTTATCACCCTACGTGAGGTACAATAAACAGTGAGAAATGTGCTGCCTATTGTGCGCCTTGTTATAAAGTTCACGTCCACCAATTCTCCTGTACTTTCTGTTTGAATTTCCTTTCTTAAGCCTTTCCCAGACATGTTCTTAGCAAGTCTAACTGATTCATCATAATTTTGGATGACAGACTGGGTTGAGCAGTACATGCTCAAGTTATGCAACAGGCTCATTCACATGGCTAAAACCTCACCTACTGTGTACTCCATTCAGTTATGACTGGGGAGTACGGCTCACTCATATGCTAGCTTCTGGCCCTTTTTGCCTACAAAATTCCACTGTTCCATAAGAAATCGCTTGTGCTCTTTAGTCATGTTGAGTTTTTCCAATAACTACACATTACCAGGCTTCAACTAAGTCAAACAGACATTGCTCATGATGTTTCTCAGGATTCAGGGTACATTTTTAATAGAAATTCAAGGAAGGTTGTACATCATTTATGTAATTTCTTCACCACAGGGTCAGACAATTTGGTCATATTTTGCAAGGTACAGAGAAAAGTTCCAGTCAAGCAGTAAACTACAGAAGCTATTCAGGAGACTGAGTGATCCTCTGAACTTGCTAGGAGGCCATGCAGACATTCAAAAGCCACATTAGGCACAATTGCCTTAATTCTTGGATTGGCTGAATCAGATAAGAGGAGAAGGCCAGACAAGACTGCAAACTTATCTTCCTGTGAAGATACAATTATTAATCTCGATGTGGCTCTAATTCTCATACAAAAAGCCAAGCATGCACATAAATATGTATCTATTTGCTGTGATGCTAATTTTGTTTAAAAACATCAATAGTTGATCAGCTGAATGACGTGTGCAATTTTGAAAGGCTTTGAAAACATAGATGTCTGACTTGACCTTATGACTATTTTCTCCTTCAGGCAAACCAATATTATAACCAGAACAACACAAGAGGATGAACATTGTTGGGGAGTTGCTCACTGTGCCTGTCATACCCCGTTAATGCAACTTTGATTTGCCTTTGTTCTGACAGTAGCAAACAGCTGCTTGTAAATGAGCCACAGTCCCTGGGCTGCCTCCCATTATTCCACACTTTTGTTTGACAAGGTCACTTGCTGTGGGGATTTTGGGGAGAAAGAGTGTGCAGCCTATAGAATTAGAGTCAAACCACAGGCAACCCAGCTTGAATGCTCTTATTATTTTTTTTTTTCATAGCACCAGCAAAGCAAAAATAACAAAGAGAAAATCTTTTACCCTGTGAGCAAGTAAAACTTTTCTTTTTCCCAGTGTTCATTTCATAATCCTAAAACTATCTTATAAAAGGCAAGTCATGTTTCCATAAATCCCCTTTCATTCAAATCTTAACAGGATTTATATGAAAGATGTATTTAATTACAAAACAGGATTAACAAAAACAGATTAATATTGTTTTGTTCATCCGCTGCTACAATTCATCAAGAGACAATACCGAGCTATAGCTAGCAGCAACTCTGACAAACACTGCACAAACATGAAGAAACAATCTGATTTAGGCCAGTTTCCACAGGAAATTGATTTATTTTTGATTGGAACTGAGACATGTTAGTCTTCCAGAAAGAAAAGCATCTCATAAGCAAATTACTGCTATGACAGTTGTCCACTTAAGGACAAGCAGACATTTCTTTGACTAGGAAGTTTTACAGCGTTGAATTAAACTGTAAGATCAGTTTACGAAGACATTAGTATAGTATCTGGTGCTATCAAACCACCCCTAAACCTTCACTCTGCAATTTGACCTGTGATCTTAAAGGCAGTGAAAGCTGTCATTTAGGATAGCCTGTTTCTTTGTGACAACTCTTGCTTTTGAAGTCACATATAAACAAGGAACAGGTAGCAAATATTCAAAGGCATGGCTGATGCTATGGGAGGAGACAGCCAGTGGCAGTCTGCAAACATAGATGAATCACAGCAGAGTGCTTTCAAAACTTACAAGTGAAGAAAGAAGAGGTTTAAAAACATCTTTCAGACTCTTCAAGGAGGGTCACTGAAAACAATGAATGGAAATCAGTCCAAAAATCTCCCCCAGCAGCCAACTGTGCTATTCCGAAGGGACAGTCCAGATTGTTCAGACTTTTATCTCATCGGCCCAAAAAGCGACTGAGCTCTTCCTGCTCTGAATCATCTGCTTCCTAGTTTTTTGTTAGGCCACTGGAAGAAATGTCTTCATCACAAAGACCTCCCCTACAACCACATTAAAATAAAAACTTACAGACATTTCTGTAATCTTTGATTTAACTTCCGAGTCTCCTGGTGTTCTCAACAGAAAAGCAGAGATGACTGTTCAACAAGTTTACACATCTTCCCTGGACTCCCTGAAAACTCTTGACTGAGCTTGGAAGATTAGATTTATGACAACAGGATTGGGATAGGCAAACTTCTACTCTCTTCCCTCTTTCAGCTAATTCAGATTAGATCTCACCCTCCACTAGGAATCTATCAACAGGCAGTTAAGAGACATCTTCCCAAATTTCAGCTGGAAGTAGTTTTCCTTGTCAAATGCAGGTTGCAAGATAGGTAGTTAGTAGCATACCTGAAACAATCTAACTGAATTACACTTGAATTATCCACTGCTAACAAGCAGTCATCAACAACAACAAAGTCTAATGATAATTCATGATGACAACACTCACTTTCCAATAAAGCACGCTGAAAACACTCTGGTAGTTGACTGCCAGAGTGCAGGACGGGAGGTTGTTAGTCTCATTTGTATTCAAAGGCAGGCAAATCACTAAAACTCATTTACATCCTTCCATCTTTCTTAGTGCATGTCAACAGCAGGTGGTCTATCGATACTACCTTTGAAATAAGTAGGTGGTTTAAATTGCCTTCAAATTTCAGTAAAAACCCTGAATTATAGAATAGACCTCGAGTCTTAACTTTCCTGTTTTCTTTGTGTGGGCTGTAATAGAACATGAATAAGTACAGCATGCACTTTGTTCACATTTTAATCTACATTAAAAAATAAGTTTCACACATAAATCTAGGCACCTTAATCTTGAGCATTAGCAGACAGTAGCAGACACAACCATCTATGATCTCAGCAAAGCAAGTTACAGAAGTTTATTTGCAAAGGTTTGAGTAAAATCCGCAACAGATTATGAGACACTTGTATAGATGATTCTTTTTCCTTTTTTAAAGCACACATTTTTAGGATAAACAGATGAAGACTGACTCTTGAATCCTTCGATGCATGTGTTTAAGTTTCCCTGCTGCTAGCCCACTGGGAACTACTCCTCTGAATAGATTACATTCACTACACACTTCTAGGGACATATGTCTCCTATTTTTCTTTGTGGCATTGTGACTATTTCTAACAGTCAGTTTAAAAACACAAATGTCTGTTGTCAATCAGAACCAATTTCTGATGAAGTGAGAAGAAACACTGCCTGAGACAGGAATCAAGGACATCTTCATGCCCAAAAGAGTACACAGCCAGCAGTAAGCAACATCACAAATGTGTTACATAAAACCAGAATAGATTAAAGTAACTAAAACCATAATTTGGTTGCTTTTCCTCTGTGATGTTTGCCTTCACATTTTGACAACTCCCTCAGAATTTGTGTAAAATTCATTGTCCGCCAAAATTTATACTTTGATGTCTGGCTTCGAACTTCCAGAAAGAGCAGTGCCTTTTGAAACACACAGGTCAGTAATAACTCGACAGACTCTGCAGATTATGCTAAATTAGCTCCCATATTTTGGTCAGCAGGTGAAGAAAGCACAGTACACCGTACAGGTATCCTTGAAAGCCAAAGCTGGTGTCAATACCCACAAACCCATGGCAATGTCAGAGGCTTTGTTTACTACCCTGTCTGGCCTCGGTTAAGCACTACTGAAAACTGACATACAGGTAAAAACTGACATGCATTTAAAGATTTGAGCAAGGTTTTGTTGCTAATAAATACAGGTATTTGTTTATACAATTGGGATTCTTCTATGTGAAAAGTGGTCAGGATGCTGAAGGTGTCCCCTGAGCCACTAAGTGTAAGGAAGCCTGTACTTCACAATGAGTTAAAGATTGCTTAAAGACCAGGGCAGTCATTAAGCTGTATTTACTGTCTAGACAGGAATAGCTCCACCTAACCATTCCCAAAGGTTGTTAGCATTTCTAAAAATTAAGCAGCAGCAGGAAAAGGTTAAGATCAACTTACTAATTAAGTTACACTCACAGAAATCTGGAGAGGGGAAGGGAATGTAAATATGAATAGCATCCCCCAGTCTGACTTTCAATCCTTAAATACAGGTCTTCCTCCACGCAGGGAAACCTTAGGACTGAGCATCTGTGTGCAAGGTTGATATCCAGGCATGGAGCTGCACAAGAGCCCATTATCTTGAGACAGATAAAAGAAACCTCTAGGAGTTTATCTAAGTTACTGGTAGACAAAAGCAGTGTTTTCCTTTTATTTCCCTACTGCAAATCTGCAGTCTACTGGTAAGTACATTCCCCAGTTTTTTTTAGCTTTTGGTGTTAAAAGGTGAATTCAAGATAACCGACAAACAATGAGGAATGTTCCAAGCATAACTTATGATGCTAACTGCATGATAAAAGCAGGTATTTAGGTCACTTCCATGGTGCTTAGCAAATTCCCAAGGGCACTTGACAGGAAAACAGAACTCCTCCAGCGAGGTCCATTGGCAGCAACCGAGATAAAAGAGATCCCTTCTGGTGACAAGCATTACTCAGAAATTCCTTAGCAAGTGGAGAGACAGGATTGTCTGAGAGATCCCTCAGACTCCCAGGAGGGACAGAAGCTCTGCTCTACAAGTTCATGTAGGTGAAACCCTAAGTAAAGCTCAGAGAGCTCTTTGGTTTCCTTGCCCCACAGCTCTTCTATGTAGGATATGCAGTATCGTTTGTGCTTCTTTACATAACTGGAGATGAGAAGTCTGTTGATGCAAGAAAAATAATTAAACCCTAATCCAAGGAATAACTGCATAAGTGGGTGGCATACAGAGCCAGTGCCATCCATACCTCTGGAAACAGAAAGGATGAATGTAAATCAAACTGTTTAGAATCACTGAAATTGCTGTTTAAATCAAAGTTCAATTATTTAAATTGTCAGAAACTTAGAGAATCAATTTCTCCTTATTTACATCTGTATTTTTTATAAAAGAAAGGGTAATTCAGTGATTGCTAACAAAACATATTGATTAACATCGATTTTAAACAGGATTTGCACTTCCATTTGTCAATTTGTAGATCTACCTCAAGGATATTTCAATGGATATTTTTACATTCTTCCTCTGTTCTTATATGGAAAAGGATAAATAAGTACTATTTTATTTAATTAAATGAGTATCAAATCTTATTTCTGTTGGACCTTTTGAGGAGGGAGCAGGGAAGAGACTGGAATTCAACTAAATACACATCTCTTTAAATCTTCCAGACTAGTGCCATGCAAATGAAGTTATCCAACTTGTTTACATTACAAATGGACATAATTAAAAAGTACATTTTCTGAAATGAAAAATTGAATTGTTTGGATTTGGTGAGCAGGTCACACAAAATTTTAAAATCAGTTTAGTCCCATCCTCTTACATCAAAAAAATTAGTTGCAGATTGGAAGAAAATAAAAGATTTTTCTGCTTCCACTGTTCCTAGATAGCTGCTAACAAAGTTGCCACAGAAGTAAAATGAACAGAATAAATGTAAGTTAAAAGTAAACCCCTAAGTATTTCTACACCTGCAGAGGACAGCACTCCTGCCTAAAGCTAATTTAGCACCTCCCAGTCTTTTGTTCCAGACCAAATCCATGCTTTCACCATTCCTCTTTCTTTGAGGAAGCAAACCGGTAGGGCTTGAATACTGTTTATTAAATGTAACCCAAGAAGTGCCTGGAAGGGAACTGCAGCACCTGCAGGCGCCCAGGGCTGTGCCCGCCCACCCCTCCCTGGCCTCCCCCTGCCCTTGCCCGCCTGCCCAGGCACTGCCAGGTGAATAAAACCAGCTCTGACTCCCGTCATCACTACTGCTAAGCAAACAGTAGCGACTTTTTGTGATTTTTTTCCTTTCTCCTACTTCCCCGTGGGCAGGAGTTGATAATAAACTCTGTGCATGGCACTGCCACTCTTACTGGGGAGAAATAATAAACTCTGCGATTCCACCTCTTCCCTGCCCATCTCTCTGGGAGAGTGGAATAATGGCAATGCCTACATTTTGTTCTCCACCTCCCTCAGACAAAAGGTTAATAAAGCACTCAGTATTTGCTTTTCCTGGAAATAGTATGTGTGGATTAATTAGCATTTCCCAGGTAACACAAAAATACTATTGTGCGTGCTCAATACCAGGTTGTTCCAGAAACCTCTCATAAAATTGTAACCCAAAAGCAGTTGAGAATTCATTCATTTTAGGACAGAATAAACAGTTCTGGCTACAACTGCAGCTGTAACTTGGCCTAAAACTGAGAAAGGACAGACTATTGCATCAGAGCAGAAGCATGAACAGAGCTGAGTGACCTGTTAGAAGCGTCTACTCTCTTTTGAGATCACTAACAGCAGGCTTTTGTGCTTTAGGACCATTTATACTTGACCAAAGTCGGAGGACACATATCTAACATGAGCACTGGGCTATTCTAGAACCTGCATATTACAGGGTTTCTTGTACCTTCTCCAAGCAAACTACTGACAGAAGGAGCAGGTAGACAGACCCTTCAACCTGAAGCTTAGGGTGGCCTCAGAAGAGACAAATGTTCATCTCCCGTCAAGCACAGAAGACACTCTCCAAGTTTCCAGCTCCCTGAGTGAGTGCACGTTCCTGGGAGTATTTTTGTGTAAAAGGCGGGAGATGGCATCATCAGCCAAACCAGAACCATGCCTGGCAGGTTCACATCTATTCACTTCCACATCACAAGTGTTCACTTCCAGATCTCCCATGCAAGGAGATGCCTGCAAGTAGTTCTAAGCGCTAACTCCGACCTAAGACCCAGAAAAATTCATTTTCTATGGACTAGCAGTGGACAACTCCAAGTCAGACCACTTGCAACTTTAGATCCTACTTGGGGGTACCACCAAAGGTACAAGGGCCACAGTGATCTTACAAGTATGGGACCACGTACCTAATGTTAAGCCAGACCAAGGCTGAATGTCTAATCTCTAAAGCTTCCATACCAGTTTTACAAATGTCTAAAGATTACTGCTTCCAGAATTAGCAATTATTGATAAAAATTGATACTGAAAAGAAAAAATGCAAAGAGCAGCTATGTACATAAATATGCCAAAAAAAAAAAATAGGCCAAAACTAAAATCAAACTGAATAGAGTATCTCAATTGATCTGTACAGTCCCTTTTGTATGGCTTGATTCTTTTTCCAGGAAGGCATCACACAGTTTCAGAGCAAGGCATCTGCCAAACTACTGAGAGCCCAAGAGTCAAAACAAAAGCACAAATAAGTACTAAGACATCAAAAATCCCCAAACTGTTAAATAGACTCTACTGTCTAAAACTACAGGTGCTTAGGAAGAAATTATTTCTTAACTGTAACATAAACATTTACAAAAGATGATTTTTCTTCATCTGGTGTTCATCAGAAACTTTTGCTCAAGTCTCAAAGCAGAAGCCCACAATTTTTGCATCTTCCAGCACAAAAAATCCAAAGGGGCTGCCACTGGGGATGGGAAAAAGAAAACCTGGAAGAGCTGGCTCAGAGTAACTAAATACTTCAAATCCAAATTTTACTGACTTTAACATGTTTGGAAGCGATGCAGGTTGGCCAAGAGCCATCCACAACCCAACAAGTGTACCTCACCAGCTGGCATGACACAGACAAGAGCCCCCGACACCTCGGGAGGGAACAGTCGGGAACAGCTCGGGTGAATTAATGCGGCACTCCAGGTTGCGTGCCTGGGCAAAAGCATTTGTTCCTCAGCTCCAGTTTCAAAGTCAGTCAGTATTTAAACTGCTTATTCTTTAGCTCAAATTTCAAAATCAGTGTTTATGTTTTATTGTTTTACAGTTCAGCATGATCAAGCACAATTAGCTTGTAAAAAACTATACTGTCTGTCTTCAAGGTTGAGGGAGGGTGAGGAAGCACAACATACAGTGAGTTACACATTTAGGCACACTCAGTTTTATGCCACAGTGTCCTCAAGCAGCTGTTGAACTTAGGTGTAAACCAGGACAAATAAAACTGTGCAGTCAAGAGCAAAGTAACCCCTATTGGCAACTGCGAGGCCAGAGCCATTGAAATGCCACAATCCTGCTGCCCTGGGAAGAGCAAGACTGGGGAGAAGTGGAGCCAGCATTACGATTTTAATGAGGGAGAACAGAGTTTCAGGGGTGTCTTCTGCTGGGAACCCGTTTGGTTCTGAGGCTCCCAGGTTGTGTGTGGGAGGGGGTACAGGCTGCAGGGAGGGTCTGCAGGGAGAGAAGCTCCATGGGCAAAGCCCGACACCCCTCTGAGGAGAAACGTCTATTACATTACAGAAATGGCTCAGAATCTCTGAATTTCCATTACATGGGCTAAAAAATCAATCCAACAGAGGGTGAAGAGACGATTTATGCGTAAGTACCTATGGGAGAGAGAAGCTCAGTAGTAACTGCGCTCACAAACACAGGGCAGAAGCAAGCAGAACACAAAAGCCCTGAGGAGCTGGGCACATTTGAAAGCAGCACTCTCTAAAGCAAAGAGGAACATTTAATGCCCTCTGCACACAAAAAGCAGTTCCTTCTGACCAGTTCTGAAATTGGAATTGTACCCTGGACACATGCTATGACATATGCATGTATAATATAAATCCCTGAACTTCTGTACAGGACAAACAATCCAAATAGTCAGACTAGGATCTGAGAAGGTTAATTCTTGGGGAGGGAGTGTTTGACAGCCTCAGAGCTATTTCGTTAGTTTAAAAACAAAAAAAAACAAAGACTATCAGAATTTCCTCTCCTTATTTAACACATGAAATATTTTGGTACAGTCTGCAGCTACAGCTATGTAATTCAAACACTGCAAGTATTTTTAAAGGTACTAATCAGTGGTTCATAAATACTTATTGATACACTAGTGTTTTTTGGTTTAGGTTTGGGTTTTTTTTAATATGAATGAGAAAATTGTTATTCTACATTACTTTCCACAGAAAATGTGAATTTAGCCAGAGGCTATCAATTTTGAGAGAACACTACTTTTAGAAAGCTTAGTCACAAGTTCTATTTTATTCTAATTTTTTTTCAGTAGAAACAGACTTTATAAAAAGGATTACCTCAATTCCTGGCTCCAGACCTACAGGGAAAATCCACAAGTGCGTGCACACAGTTGTTTTGTAAGATCTCAGTTTATTTTCTAGTAGTTACTACTCACTACTTACAATGATGTATTACCAGATTACCCATTCCAATTGCTTATTAAAGTATGAGCAGGGTATCTCAAGTCTGTTATAGACATAATCCTGGGGGTGCCTTTTCTGTCTCTGGATGACAAGACACACATCCCAAAACATCAGTGCTACATTACCCTTTAAGTCGCATGAGGTGCCTTCCAGCTAATAGTCCAATTTATCACGAGGATGTACTTGAAAAGGAAGTGGAAATCTTATTGGGATAATGAAGTAGAGATTATAGGATGCCTAAGAAGAAACTGTGCCATATAAGCACAAATTGAATGTGTTCATTACAGCGGTACTATACACTTACTGCAACTTGAAAAAACAACAATTGACAAAATCTTAATTATCATTTTACATATTAACAACTACAGGTAAAAATGGATGTGGCTAGATGAAGGGGTCTGAGGGCTCTAATAGGCTCAAATTGTATGCTCTTGAGAATCCACACAAATTAGGGTTTTATTTATACTTATTAGCTCCAAAAAAATGCTAAAAAGAACAGCATCTTTTTTTTATATACACAGATTGGGTTGAAGAGGCTGAAAATGAAGAGGGAAAGGTCTTTCTGACTGAGGATAGAGCACATTTTAATATTACTGATCTAGAGTTGTTGAGCCTAAAAATATATTTTGCAGTCTCTCTTCAGAGTATCCTTGTACACTGAAGAATGTTTGAGTCCAGCTATGTGAGGCACTGGACTCTGATAGCTGGACAGGGGACATGTCCACCAGCTCATCCTGCTGTTGTGGATCTTAGATCCACATTACTTCTTCTAATAAGGTAAGGACTTCACAAACAAGGAGTAAAAAATAGTACTACTTGATTTTGCAGTGTGCATTTACACCCAGTCAAGTGGTAATTTGTTGCTTATTCCTACTGCTACCTTTTTAAACAATTTTTTAAACTATTCATTGGATTCAAAATAGTCAATCCTCTTTATGTAGCTTCTCTGAATTTAATTTCCAATACAAAAGTATCTGTATTCCAGGTACTTCAGTTATTCTAGTTATAATTGTCTCTACTTCAGTATTTCACCTATTGCATGAAACTGGTATTAGAATCATTAAAATGGGAGAATACAGAGGATTTTTTTTTTCCTGTTCAGGCAGTGAACAGTCCCAATCATATAGAAAACTTGTCTTATTATAATTTTAAGCATTCACCCCTCATTACTACCACATTGGGTTTACATACATGAATCAAACTTTCAAAACCACTACTGAGAGTGATGAACACTGGATACCTTTTTCATATGACGCAATGAAAACCTACTGTAACTCTGGCTAAAGCCACTGTGCTACTGAGTAATCAAGACAACAGCTCGACCTTTTCTGTGCTGTTATCCAATTCATGAATAAAGAGCATTAAAAGAGATTACAGAAAAGCCTTAAAGTACCCAGAATTATACCTGTTTATGTTTCTGTTAGCTCTGAACATACAGAGGGAGGCATTAGTGGAGGCACTACATGCTTGTCAATTCTAGGGTTGATATGTATATTTTCAGACTCTGAGGAAAACAAAAGAGATTTACACAAATCATAAAAGTCATAGAACCAAATCTTAATAAGAGAAGGGGAGTACTAAATTCATGGCTAGTGACGGCATCACAATTTAACTTGTTCTCGTTTAATGAGGACCTGTTCTGAAACGTCTCACCTGCAGGAATAAAACAACTACCATCATGTTTTAATTTTATGATTTTAGCTTAATTTAATTTCAGGTTTTTTTTTTTTTTTTTTAAGGAAACAAAACCTTACAAACTCAGATCTATTAAACCACCTAAAAAGGGCATTGGACTACTTAAAAGGGCACCAGATTCTGCACTCACGTATAGTCTCACATAGGCTGGTAGGCTCTACTTTCATGGATAAGCACATCCTAAAGAGATTACAACATCTTAGGCAAAAGGCTATTGAATTACAGTGTGGATTAAATTACAGAATTTGGTAAGTGTGTAGTATCATATATCAGCACATCCACCAGTTTAGTTCAGGAGATAAGTTACTAAGACTATGCAAGAAACTGAATAGCCTCTTACGACAATTTGATGCATTATTGATTTTTTCCCCATTTTTATTTCCAAAACAAATTTCATTTAATTTTCGTTATTTAATTCCCATCAATTGAGGCAATTCACAGACCTTTTTGGCCGTTGAATGTCTCTGTGCAGAACACACAAATAACTGAGTGGAAAATTCTGTCATAACCACACTTTTTCCTGCTAACTATTGGCAACTGCTGTCCTAGTCCGCTGTCAGAATTACAGCCAACTTAGGTTTCATATATCAAGACTGGAGGAAAAAAAATTACAGGAACACTGACAGTTATCAGTACTCAAGCATTCCAGGTTACTACTCATCCAAAGCAATAATTATCCCCTGATTCAGCTTACCATGAAGTCACATACTGAATTTTTTCCCTTTTGTTTTAACAAAGGTTTTGTTTAACAAAGGTTTTATAATACAAATTTTACCTTTTCATTTCAGTTGCATACACAAGCTACTAGAATGCTAAAATAAAATGATCTACATTAGATCTGCCAAAAGGCTCATTATTCATACTTTAGGCAAGCAAAGCAAAGAAGGTAACTCTTTCAGGCACTTGGTCCTGTTAATTCTTAATAATAAAAATAATATGTCTAGGATATTTGTACGCTACAGTGTAATATGAAGCAAGCCAAACTATAATAAAGAAGAATAACCAATTTAAGTATTTACAAAAATGTCTTTTTATGGGAACTGTTTAAACTTAACCCAAAAAGAAACAACTACATTCAGCCTCTGGGAACTTTTGCTAGACACATTGTTTTACATTTATATTAGAACATAAAACATAATTGATATTTCCAGAAAAAAAATGTTTAAATTAGATGAGAAAAAGCTGCTTCAGCAGTAACTTCAAGCTGTTCCACCAGAATGCAATACTGTCACTTATATATATATATATTTCATATTTGGAAAAAGCAGATTATTTCATACAACCAAAATCAAACTGCTAGCAAAAAAGGAAACTAGCATAACTAGCACAAAATTATTCCTTGTAAGAATATAAAGTTATGAGTGTATTTCAAAATATAAAATCTGGCAAAACAGTGATAATATTTCTTGCCTGTTAAGAGAACATAATGCAAAATATCTTTTACCAGTCCATGTGGCCTGGGGGGCTGCAAGTTGTACAATGATCAGGCCTGACTGTATAATAGCACGGAAGAATTTGGGATCCCAAGATTTCTTTCTACCTGTAATAAACTATTGTTCAGTTCATTCAATAATGGAATATTCTACTTGGGTCAACGATGGCAGCTCAGGCAAACAAAAGAAGCCTTTATGCTCCATCTAGACGTTGCAAGGTGCTTATTCAATTTCTTCTGCATCAGGGGCACTGTTCCTTACCTAATATGTATACATTTGCTGAGTGTTATTCAGCCTTTGTTGCTTCTGACCCTCACTTGGCATTTAATTCCCAGTCCACCAGGGTATTCATGCTTGATGGCACTGATGCACACACTGAATGCTTTATTTATTTAATGGTACATGGAATGAAGCTATAAACTGCATTAGACAATATCCTGTTTAAGGATGCCAATGGTCGGTGTCACAGCATTACTAACGCATGTCTATAGTGGTGAATATGTCACTGAAATTTAGAGGACAGTATGTACTGATTACACATCAACATCGCAATAAGGAAAGAATAGAGTTCCAAGTCAAAATTCCATTTAACATTTTTCAGGAATATAGTATTTTCAGGAACGTAGTATTGCAAATGCTATGCATGTTTTATGTTCTCTATTTCTTAAAGTTGCACATTAATCTTCACTGCCAGTGGCAAAGAAATTTTCCTCCAAATACTACAGTCCCTAGTATAAACTGCTGATACTACAATGAAATTTCAGATATGTCCCTGTGTACCTATGCAAAATTGTTTTAAAGCATGGTTCTCTGTGCTAAAAGCAGTGGAGAGCTGATTGTAAACAACTCGCGTAAAATTTGATAACTAGTGAAAAAAATACTGACCTTCAGTAAGTTGAACAACTTTGTTATTTGTAACAATAAAAGTAACTTCACCTACACTGGTAAGGTACAGTCTTTAGTTAAGGTAAGGTTTTCAAAACAGCAAAACTCATGAAGGTTATTAAAATATTCTCTCAAAAGGTCTATTATCCAAAACCAGCCAAATGATATTTAATCAAAATAATATGGAAGTGACCAACACAGTTGCAACTTACTGACATCTCCCCATTCCAATATACTGACTAAAGTGAAATATCACACAAATGCTAATAGGCATCCACAGCAAGAGGTATTTTAGAGGAACTTACAATTATTCTGGAACCCTGGGACCGAAGATCCATAACAGTCTATATCATCCGTTGTTTTTAATTATGTCTTTTAAAAAAGCTCCCCTGCTGTGTTTCTGAAATACTAAATGGCCTCCACAGCTACTTGGCATAACTCATTCTAATTCATGATTACAAGATGATATTTTCAGACTATTCCCTCATTCCCAGCAAATACTTAAATGGGGGGAAAAAAGATCATTTTGTCTTAATTCCTATTTAAGCCATCCATTTGAGGCATAAAATTTGAAAAGTAATAAATGCCAAGCCACAGTACATAACATTTACATTACCTTTCTGTAGAATTCGTATCTAAAAGAAATTTTAAAATAAGCACGCTCATTTTAATATTTGCTTTCAGGAAAAAAAATCACATGGTAAGTTTTACTCGTCAGCTGAGGAAGGTTTGGTTTTTATTCTTCTGTGCAAGATACAGAATTTTAAGATTAGAATCATATACACTGAAAGTAAAATGTTCTGCTCGTTACAGTAGACGTCACATTTCCTAACTGCACTTCCATGTTCAAATGCCAAAGGTTGATATGCATATTTATCCTAAAAGCTGTGACTTCAACTATTATTTCTAAGAAGGTTATGCTCTTAATTTTCAAACAAAACGCACTGGAAGACACAGCTAAAAGGAAAGAATTCAACCACTTTGTGTGACCTGTCCTCTGCAGGATTACTCCCATAAACACTGAGAGCTTTATTCTTTCATTACCTCTTCTTATTCCTATAATACTACCGAGTCTTTTTAAAGAATACTGCCTTTAAGAATTGTATCATTTGCATAGGAGAATTACCGTTGTTATCTCCCTGAAAAAAGAAGCACAAGGTAATGGAAAGGGAAGGGAGTAACTGAACGCTTGGGGTCATAAGGACTAAGCCTTAAACAAAGAGAGAATACAAAGTATTCATGAATTTGCAACTAGTCAAAATGTGCCAAGGACTGTGTTTCCTCTCTGTAAGCTCTTTTGTGCTGTGTGTAAGCAAAAGTCAAGCCAACCTCGAAAGAAGCAGTATCTGATTTTCTGGACAGTTTCTCTGATAGGATGTAGCTTGGGCTCTGTTTATCTGAAATAATGCTTGACAGCTGCATCCCCCAAGCACATGCTCTGATACAACATCCCAAGATGGGTGAAGCATGTATAACAAAATGAAACCTAAAGCAAGACAGCCGAGTCAGAGTAAATCCCTGTTTCATTGAGTTCTTTCTTGACTGAATGACATGGAGACTGTCTCTTGGTAACTTACAGAGGAACCAGAAGGTCTGGGGGGGAACATAGTGCCATTCTTTGCCTTTTTCTTTTTTTTTTAAACATTGATTTTGAACAGCACATTAGAAAGAAGGATGACAGAATCAATAGAATTTAAGATGCTCTTGTAATCTGGGTTTAACTTCATAGTAACACCTCTAATCAAAGGCTGGGAACCCTTTGTAGCATTTTGACATCTACATCTATCATGTGGATATGGCTTTTATTGAGCTGAATTAACAACTTTACTCAAATAATTAAAATCTAGCCGCCCAAAATGTCAGAGTAAAAGTAGTTTAACACTTCATCATTCTTTTAAAAGTGTAATTTTCATCTGTGCATTATGCCAGCTGTTTTGTGGGTTTACAATAAAAGTAATCAAGCAGTAGAACAGAAAAAGAAATTGTAAAACAGCAAAAGAAATAACATTACAGTAGCCTGCCACATGTTGAAATTAGCACTGATTTTACTCCATGGAAATTAAATCCACCTATAAAACTGATAATACCTCAAAACAGTAAGCAAGGGAATACTTTCAGCATCAAATCCAACCTGGGTTCTATTTTTCTCCTTAAATAAAAAGAGTCATAAAAACCTCTCATTTTCTCCCAGAAGTGGAAGTAAAAAACATCATGGGTTCTATCCTTCAATTTGTCTTCTCATTTCCCATTGTATTGGAAAAATCTGACTACAAACTGAGTTTAAAAAGACTAAGGCTGCCTTTTCAAATGCATAAGTAAGCATCACCTAGAAAAAAAAAAAGGGGAGAAAAAGAGTTTGGCTTTCATCTTTGCTGCTCCTCCCTTGTTTAGGTTAGGTGTTTTGTGGTGTGTGCTTGGCTTTTTTTTTTTTTTTCCCCCAGTGCAAGTGGATCACCCATGCTGCATAACTGAGCAGGGTTCAGACCACATGTCTGTAGGGGTAACCTAAAGTTGGAAACAGGTCCCAGGGGTGGGGAGCAGGGTAGAATGCTTTTTTAAGTGGTCACACTGGCTTATTTCAATCATAAATGAGAATAATCTCAAAAATTAATATTATCTATTACACTCAGTCATTGAAGGATTTGTTCATTTAATTAATAATTACTAAAATATAGACAAGGCAACACATATTGATAATTCTCCATATTAAAGATTACTTTGCCTTTCCCTTCTATTACTTATACTGGCATACAAGACCATTTACACTAACAGATATGACCTTTTCAAAACGATGGAATAAGTGCGAGACAGGGAAGGGAAAGGAGATGAAAGATGATGCCGGTGCCGCAGTCATTTTATGTTAAAGGCTCTGGTTATATGTGTAATTCATACCACTGAAGTCAGAATAATTTGAGAGCTGAGTTTTCAACAGCCTTTATAAATTACGTGTTTTGTTTCAGGAAATGTCGTCTTCACTGAAATGCTGGTAACATGTATATAATTATGTCAAAATAAAAACCACAGTTTTTAAAAAACTTCAAAGCCTTAATTTTAAAAATAAGCTACATCTCAGTGACTCTTTTATTACCTTGATGCGAATTATTTTGAATTTTACTGATATATATCTTTGTTTTAGCCAGGTTCTTTCCTTACTAATTGCATTAACAATGTTAACGAGAGAACCACATTTTCCATACAGATGAAAAAAAAACCCCTTCATAGTTATGTCTTTTTTTTTCCCCCAGTTCTCTAACAGTTTGAAATGCAGAATATGTATTTCAAGTTATGAGACTTGTACCACAGCAGTAAAGACCCTACAGCAAAACACTTCCAAAGGGCCATGCACTGTCCCCAGATGCACAGCATGGTTTATTTATTTCAGAGGGAGTCTAAGATGGGCAGGGAAGGCAAAACCTAACAAGCACCTGGGGAGCGGATTAAGTTTAAGCAATAAGAAAAAAATATACCTAAAGACTTCTCATTTTGGGAAGGTGCTGACACGCTTCTCACCTCTGTAAAGGGAAGACTAATGAGACAACTTAATTCTTTCATATTTTGATAGTGCTAGCTATGCCTAGAAATTGCAGTTAAAATTTCTGGCAAGAAATTTTCGTTCCTGTGACTTGGATCCAAGTCCCAACAAGCACCTAGGCTGATAGAGCTGAGATAACTCACAGATCAAGTTTCTAGGTTAAATTAATACATCCCTCTAGTTTTCACTTTAGGCTAAGGTGAACTGAATTTCATTAAGAAAATCTGGAAAGTGCTGTTTGAATTGGCAAGGAAATAGAGAATTATGGTGGGAGGCAGAGACTAGCAGCTGAACACATCTGTAGCCTAAACTCCAAACCTTTCTAGAAATCCACAATCCTACTGGGTGAAATGGGACAAGAAAAGATACAAGAACATACACTAAAGAATGCTTTTTTATCCAGACTGGCCACTAAAACAACATTAACTTGAATGTTTTGATGCTTCTGGGAGATTAAGAATTGCCCCAAAGGGAAACACTGCAAAAGAAACAGATTAACAAGATGTGAGTTCTAAAAACTTTTTTTTTTTTAATTGCCAACAAGCCAGCAATAGAGAACAACAGCTGAAGGGGAAATTAGAGAGAAAATGAAAATCCTGCAGACAATGAGGAATTGAGAGGGATCTGATCTTTCCCGAGATCATCACAGCTAACAACCCAGTTCAGAGAGATGCAAGATACATGGTAACATTTTACATACATACCACCTGCCCCTTCAGAGCACCAACAATGCAGAAAATAAACATTACAAATATTTTAATTGTAGTGCTAATTCAGTTGTTTTTACTCTTTATTTAAAAGTATATTGTGTTCGTATTGCTAAATGTGTATGTTTGTTTTGCATCAACCCCGCTCAAGCACACCACTGTGGAGAAACCTGGAGCGGGTGACCGAAGGCTTTTCTCTGTCCGACACCTTCCAAATATTCCAAAACTCACAAAAACGAACTAGAAAAACTGCACAATATTTGTTTTTCACTATTTTGGTGCTCCATGTTACTCATTACAATTATTTGGACTGAGAGGCTGCAGCTTTTCCTGCATCAGAAGTCTTTTCTTCCTCCCATCCCGCAGGAACACCTTGCCCTGCTGCAATCTGCCTCTTGCCAAATGGGGCCTGTGGGGGTCACCTGGGGGAGCATCTTCCTCCAGCCTGACACTCCCAATCCCACTTGCCAGGCTGATGTTAGCAATTTACCAGGAGATGTATCCCACTGCTGTGGGTCCCATGTCCGGGACACTCCCTCTACGTGTTAGGCAAGAAAGCATTTTAAAAGCTATGAAGTGTGAAAGGGTCACATTCTTGACTAGAAAACTGGAAAGAGTTAAGTAAATTACGAAAGCAAAAATGTAGAGCTTGCTTCCCAAAGAAACCCTTCCCAGCTCTTGCACTGTCTTGGTTCACTTGCAGGTTTTTGAGCTCCTCCTTTACCCAAAGCTAAGTTGCTTCAGAGAGTTACTAGCAGCTACATTTCCTCTGTTCCTTTGTTAAAGATGGAGTCCCCCCAGGGCTGCTCACAGCACTTGCTTAGGGCTACTTTCCTCTTCCTTCCATCAAAACTCTCCTATTAGGCATCTCTGCCTTTCACAATTTCCAGCACTAGTCATATCAAATACAGCTGTGGAAATTTGTGTTTTTCCCTTCTGCTTTCTGGAGTAAAAATTTATTTAAAAAAATGCAATTAAGTAGGACACCACTCTTCTCAAACTAGGGCAACATGTTTCATTCAAATGAGATTCAATATTTACTATAATGTACAACTCCAGATTATAAATCTCATACAATTATTCAGCATATACATAACTTACTTATTACCTAATGCCTCTTCTTAGTGCTTTGGCTAGCATCTACAATGCCTTCCATTACTGTTTCCTATCAGTTTGAAAGCCTTGTCACTAAACCATGCAGTTTCCTCCACCTGAAACTAAAGTGAAAACAGTAAACAACACAAATCTGCAATTCTGCTACAGTTGCAACACCCAATTCTTTGTTCAGATTCAGATCCATTAAGTTCCAACAACAGAAAAGACGCCATATTAAAAGGTGAAAGAACACAGTCTGTGTTTCTTAAAATAGCAAGATCTATTGCCTTCTGCGTGTATCGAGCCTCTTCCCCGTTGTACAGCGCAACCTGCACATCGAAAGTGCCATGCCTTGGCACCAACTGCCTGCCATATGAATAATGAAATTGCAAGAAAATACTTGAGAACAGTGACAACTGTATTTTGAAATAAAATTGAACGGCACACTAAAGTGCTTAAATACTCCTTGGTTGTTGACAGAACAAAGGAGATTACATACTGAGAACAGGAAATACCAGTATGATGAAAACAATGGACGAGTTTATTTCTGCAGCTCAACCTCTATCTCTCTCTATATATTCTTCAAAATAGTCTTAATGATATAAAGCTGAAGACCAAAAAGAAAGTACAAAGCCAAAAGAAACACACATTGCAGCAAAAAAATTGGAAAAAAAACAAAATCATCTTTCAAATAATCATTATATTGCAGTTAGAAGATATAACATAGTATAGTTCTAAAGACAGATAGTAAATTTAAATTACAGGATATAGAAACTGAATTTGCTCAACATGATGAGATTGAAATTTTATTTAATATTTTTCTTAAGAGCAACTTTTAAATATATGATGTCATAAACACTACTCTTAAAATCACTTCCTCTTTTTCCAATATAAAATATTTCACTATGAATATTTCCCATTTATTCAATTTAGAGGCACTTTTTTGAATTACGAGTTTTGGAAAGGAGTGAAACACTTGTAGTTTTGTGAAAGAGCCCACTTTTTCCTGAATTCAGTTTGTTTCTACATGATCAATCCCTGCTGAGTTCATAAATCTCACAGTAAAACTTACGAAACTGCTGCAACAAATATCAGACAGAGGAGATATGAGAAACAAAGGGCTGATCTGACTTTCTGTTCAGGCTATTTCAGGATGAATAGATCAGCTTCCCAGATGTCTATTCATGCCTGGACTGGGAAAGCCATTATAATGAAAATCAGAGTTAAAATACCTGAGGCCTTACCTGGCCTGGAGGTATTCTCTGAAAAACCTGTTTTTCCTGGTATAGGAGTCATCTAAAGAACTGACCCCTTGAACAAGGTAAATGAGTTTTTCAGAGGCCTGGAATAAATTCCAGGGCTCAAGGTACCATTTGGTCTTTGCTGTTTACCCATCTCCTTTGGGCTGATGCACTTCAGCAGAAACAAAAGCTGGAAAACCCCACTGTTGTAGTCTCTCACAACTATGCTTTAGGCACCTAAAATGCAAATACAATGCCTAATAGCATCCATAAATTCACTGTCCGTAACACCTAAGAACCTACAGCATGCACCTGCAATGAAGCAGCTGCCTCCTTCTCTAAGCATATCCACACTTTCAAAGTACATGCTCTTAGGACAGAAAACCGAAGCTCTGTAAAAACTAGGACATTGATGAGAGATTGAGGAAATAATATGATCCATCATAAAACTGCAATGCCACAGAGAAGGGTAGCCCTCTATTGGCCTTCATGTCCCCATCAATGCCCAGCCAGTTGTGCCACTCCCAGCGACCCAGACCCATGCTGTGATGAGGGTCAAGTTCCAGCTCCCATCAGCACAAGACCACAGGGCTGACTCTGCCCATTGTGGGGGGCAGATCCAGGAGTCAGGGCTGAGGCAAAGGAGGAGCATCCCTGTTCCAGAGCAGGTTAAAGCGCTGCTGGGACTGAACCCACTGAGAAACCAGGACACTGTAAGCCTTCCAAGCACACAAAGCAAACTGACCTGTGCACAGAAACATGCGTGTGCAGAAGTTCAGATATGAAAAGAGAAGCGTAAGGTCTACTTCATGATACAAAAATCCATACACTGATTTTTAAGGCAGCCTAATTTGCATAGAGCAACTGCATGCTCAGATATTTTTCCAGCCTCGTTCCATTTGGGACTACAGATTTAGGATAGTTTCCCACCTGTAAGATACAAAAAGGTATGCATATATATTTATAACTACCTTTTTGGTATCTGCTGAGTTTTTAGTCAAAATTCTCCAACTATGAATATATATTTTAAGCAGCAAACGCCAGAGGAAATGGCTTGACTGTGAATTAATTTGTTTTTTAAAATAAGGTTTCCTTTAGTATCCTTAGTCTGAGAGGAAAGGACCTCTGGATGCTCATTGGGAGTTTCCAGTGTTTACTCCCTCTGTATTTTAGGGCAATTAACTTGACTTTTCATTACGTGATTTATCCCTTTACAAAATGAAGAAATGTTAACACAACAGCACTGGAAGTTAACTGTTCATGCAATGCTCTGAGCGGTACTGCACTCTACTGTACATCTTTTGTTAAATGTTCTGCCATTTTTACTTCTCCCCTGACCCCCTCCCACCAATCACAAAATTTACCTGGTTTGCTCATACAAAACCAGGCTTTAGTAGGAGGTGGATAAAACTCAATGGATGCACATAGCTATCTTCTTCCACTATCAAAATTACATGTTCTTCTCCAGAAACTTATGCAAAAGACAGGGGAGCAGGAAAGAGGAATATAGCAGCTAATGGGCCTGCAGGAACGAGCGGGAAGGTTTCTGAGCTCCAAGTTCCCGTGCCACTCAGTTAACCTGCTCAGTTCGCTTGGCAGGGTCAAGTCCCAGTACAGCCAACCCGATCCTGCAGCAAGCTGTCCCTGCTCAGCCCAACAGCCCTCCAAGGCTAGCACGAGGACGTGCAGAAGAATAGCAGGGCACAAACACAGCCAAGGCAACAGTGAAAGAAAACAATGATTAATTCAGTGTAATCTGTACATGAAATAGATGTGACCCAACTTTGATAAGTGTTCCTAATCTAAACAAAGGCAGAGAGAAACTCAGCCATTTATGAGGAAGCATTTCTCAGGTAAGTGAGAATTCTTATCAAGGGCTGTATTTTTTAAGGTTGTTAAAGCACCTTATTTTCCCTGATGGAAACAGAAGTTAGGCACCTAACATAGTCAGAAATACACACAACTGTCAGCTTTGCCTCATGTATTAGCTGAAGTTATTACCTTGATCAATTTTACTCCTACCCAAAGTGATAATGAAATGGCAATTTTTTCTAGCTGTTGAAATATAATCTCCTCGTTTTCTTGCAGTAACACTGCAAACCAAACAGGTTACAGAAGAAATGAAAGAGATGAAGACAGAGATACGCATGTATTTGTTTTCACAGAACCATACAGGAATTAACCTTGGAAATAACGTGAGATCCTTTAAAGCAGGCTTTGGGATCAATACTGATATTTTTTGAATACAAATTATCATACAGCAGGATGAGCTCAACATGAGTACATCAAGAGATAGTAGGAGACATTTTCAAGCTAGATAAAAAAATCCTGTTGATTTGCTGCAAATATCAATTAACTATGTATTAAAATATTTATTAACTCTTCATGTCTGGTTTTAAAAAGTGCATCGTTAGTAACTAAATCTTCTTGATCAAGATTCCAAACTCTCATACTGCCATCGATCAGGCAATTTTTTTCCCTTTGGATTGGATTTTGTGGGCTTTTTTCAGTTGGTTTTGTTTGTTAGGTGTGGGATGCCTTTTTTAATTAACAAGTTGCTATATAACACCTCCTGAGTGCTAGTAAATACTAACTTGCAGGCTAGAGGCACAAAATAAAACAAGTGTGAAGGTGCAATTGCTAATAAAATTGTACTGGGCATATATCTACATCTATATACACACACAAAACTTGAGACGCTCAAGTGAACATCATGAATTTTAGACTGTATAAAATGTTCGAGAATGAAAACTGAAAGTTTATGAGAAGTGTGGAAAAATTCAAGGGGAAATAAAGAAACAGATCTTGCACTTACTCATAGTAAGGAATGTATCTGTTCTATAGAGCATTGAAGAAATCTAAAAGGGCAATTCGATGACATCAACACTTCTGAAGTTTATTTGGATTCATTTTAATAAATACCAGGTAAAGGGCGGCATAATTTAGCTGTGTGAATTGCTGGATTATGAATTAAATGGTTCCTTTTACCACTCTGCACTTAAACCACAGCCCTATTAAGCATAAGACTGTAATGTGAATTTTTAAAGAATGAGAAAATACTATCAGTTCTGCAAGTGATTAAGTCTAGCCCAAAAGAACATTTAAGGCAAATGCTTCAGAAAGCCTGTCTTTTTGTATAAATGACAGATCAAAGTGTTATTAGTAAAATGATATAATCCTGTTAAACTGGATCCTGGAACAGGAGTACTGAAAGACAATTTAGACTCTGCGCTTCCTTAAACCACCACATTTTATTTATTTTAACTTGCAGGTCCTTGCAACACTCTTACTGGCATGCACATACTTTTCTTTCCACTGAAATCACAAGACAGGACAATCAGGTTTGTTATCAAAAAAACCTCAAACATAACAAACATGCACACATTTTTCTTGGGCTACAGAACAGCAGCCTCCTGCTTTCACAGTGACAAATTTTATAAGGACAGAAAAATTCTTGCAAATTTGTCTTCTGTTCTTCACTGAAAATTTACAGAGAGAAAAAAACCATACATAGATGGATGGAGATTTCTTACATGTTCTGCACCCTGTTTTGTCATCACAAGACCACCTGCAATCTTGCACTGTCCAGATAGGTGTTCTCAAAAACACCTGGGTAAGCTGTTTGCCCAAGGACTATGTATTGCAGATAAGAGGTAATTAGCAAATGAAACTATTCCTAGCACTCCTCCTTCAACATTAAGTGCAGAGCTGCAGCAGCAAGCTGGCACCTGGTACAGGGAAATGCTAGATGTGATCATTTCAATTTACACATTCAGCAGTACGTCCCATATGCTTGTCAATGTGAAAGTGTCAGTGATAACAGAGATACCCTAAGAAAACGCTCTGTTGAAATGCTGACATGAAGTTTTTATGTATGAAACAGACCCTCTCCTCTGGACCATCTGTAACTTCTTCCTTTTCTCATGGGGCATGTGTTGGCCATAAAATCTTTTCATTAAAAAAACATATAAAAATTAAGTTTGAGTTTAAAGAGAAAATTATAAGCCCTTAAACATCCATAAACCAAGTTTATGTATCTAAGTATTATTCATATAAACACACTACTTGCTCAGCAAGAAGTAAAAACTGCTGAGAGCAGAAAAGGTTTGCTGCAATTAGATATAGCAAAATTTATAACTGTGCTACAAAATTAAAGGAAAGTATCTGGCACTATGAGTTCTATCACTATATAAAGTTAAACGAACTGGCAAAATATGACCGGTTTTGTCACCTCACCCTGTAGTATGTTTTTCCAAGCCCATGTTATGTGCACATCTTAAACTCACACATGTTTTTTTCCAAAATGCTTTCCAATGACTTCATAGCCAGAAATTTCTTAAGTACAACAAAAGTAGGAAGCTCCTTTTGTGTGAGAAGTGACGAGTTTGCTGCATTAAGTGACCCATTAAGGCTAAGAAAGACAATGCAGAGAACCTGAATGATTTCCTCTGCACAGTCGAGGTTTGTGAGGTGACCTTGATCACCAGAAAAGGAACATGGAGAGGGTGGAGGGAGAGAAACAGAATGACAAAGTTTACAAGAACAGTAGTATTACTCATTATATTCTGCAAATCATCAGGCAGTGGGGTGAAAAGCAAGAGATGGAGAAATACACTCTATGATAATGTCTTTGAAAAGGAAAGTTGACAAAAGACAGGGAGATTTATGGCCACAGTACTGTACAACAAAACCTAAAAATGTAACTTAGTTAAACACTCTTTTAATATCCCATGCAATGATTCCAGAAATATCTACCAGTACTTAATGACAGTAGATAAGTAAGAAATGTCCATTACAAGCAGGCTGCTTTGTGCATGTAAGTATTTTGGCACCTTCCTCTGAAGCTTCCAGTATTGACTATCAGTGAAAGAAAAAAATCTGAAGGACCACGATATAATGACGCGATTTCCATTCCTGTAAAAGTATATCCACTCCTAAAATCCCTAAACTACCTTGAAAGGGCTAGTTTATCTGGGAAACGAAACCTTTGGAAAAATCTTATTCCCCTCTTCAGGACAGAAATCAGATGCAACTCTGACATCTACCCAACCACATCTTTATAAAGACACAAAGACAGTCTTCATATTTGCACCTGTAAAACCCTGCAGGCAACTTGGGATACCCTTCATCATCTTCGTAACTAAATCAAGGAGAGTAGATTCTCTGACTTTAGATGACAGGGTCCCACAAAGGAACATTATTCACACTAAGCATCAAACTAGTTCTAAATTCTGACAAAGAATGACACTTTTTAGACCTGTTTTCCCTCTTTGAAAGACAATGCCCACTCAACTGGCACAGTGGTTTCCCAAGCTTCAGTGGATGCACAGATATCACTATTTTTTTTTTTTCAACTATTTCAGGGTGAAGCACTCTGACAGCTCCACCATGACCCTCCTCTCTCCCACTTGTCCAATACCCAGGTGACATGGTTCAGGGAGGTGACTGGGGGAAACTTCTTCCTAAAAAAAGAAAGACTGTCTTCTGCCAGTCCTCGTCCCAGTATCAGTCCACTGCAGGGCCACCACAGGGGTGCCAGAACAAGCACCCCTGGCAGGTGCAAATGTCCTCCTGCCCAGGTGCATGGAGGGCACCTGCAGCCTTGCCCTTGACAGTCTTTGCAAGGTACTCTACCTACTGCAAACATCTTATGATAATTAAATCTTAATACTTTCGCTTTGCAAAGCAAACACCAGACACGGAGAAGCTGTACACGTCTCCACATGCTCCAGAGACATTCCTAAATAACTTGTCAGCAGTACTAATTGAAAGTGTGTAGCATTAATATGTTAACAGCAGACATATGATCAAAAATATGTACTTTCCATAGAAAAATGAAATTTGTCAAGGGGGAGGAAAGAGATATACGTGGAGCTATTATTGTGTATTTTTAAGCATTTATTTGGGATCTAATTTAGAAATTCCTGTTACACATTTTAACCATATGCTTTGTAGGTGGGTTTTTTCCTCCCTTTAAACAGCATCAAAGCCTTACATTGTCCTCATCAGAGGTACTTCAAGTTCTGATCTCCTAAATACAACACAGAAAACAACTGCAGTGCTTCTCTTGAAGTATCTGACTATAAGGGCTAAGTGTATATTCAAGTGACACTGGCAAAGCTGACAGCTCTAAAAACAGACTTAATAGTTTAGGTTGCAGACATGCTATTGTGTTGTCAGCAGAAAAAGCATTCTTGTAACCTTCAACACTCTGGATGAGGAAACCAAAAAAAGTTGTGCTTGAAAAACAGAGAAAACACAAAATTAAGTATTCTATGTCTAAGGAAGTTAGTCTACTATCATCAAAAGAAGATACCTTCCTATGCTGCAGATCTGATATAGGAGGTATGACTTTACAAATGCTCAAAGAATAAAAATGAAATTTTAGCTGAGCATATATGTACACACTGTCAAAATACATATCTATAAGAATAAAAATACCGGGGTTTAAGCTCAAACTATGCAAGTGATTTGTTCAAAAATTCATTCTTAATGAAGGGTATATATTTGTGTAGGTAATACAAATGGGAATTGATTCCAGAGGTTTTTATTCCAATACCTCCTTCACGTCTAATTCTCCCACGTTATCTTAAGAATGTAGCATAACTGAGAACTATTTTCATAGAACAGCAATTCTAAATAAACAGGATACTGGAGATGAGAGCTGTATGTCTAAACATGCTTCCATGTCTAAAACATGAAATATCATGCAGTAAACATAGCACCTTTAGCCCATTTAAATAGTTAACTGGCATAAATAAATATGAAAAAGTCTTTTTAGTAAAAAATTTTTTAGTTAACAAGCTTCTAAGTAAAAGCCACCTCATGCAGACCAAACCAAGGTACGAAGAAAAGTGCAGTGTCTTTTTACAGAGCTATTGTTAATACTCATGAGAATCGCTTATGAGTGGTTAACTAACACCATACCATGCTGCAAAAAATTCTCAAAATCTTCAACAATGAGATTTCCTTGTGTTATTTCTTCATAGTGTCATTGGTAACAATTCATTGGCCCTTATCAGACGAGAGTTCCCATTTTCTATCATTCCATTTTAACCTGCCTAATCACTTGAACAAAAGTACTTTATGTAAAATGATTCCTTTAGTTGCCTTAGCTACAAATCCCTGCAGTATTGTATAATTGAAATCTACTCACGTAAGTTAGGAATAATTAGGACCCAAAATTAAGCCAAACACAAAGTTAATTCAAATAGTCAGCTGCTGTCATTTAAATGGTTACAGAGTTTTATTGTTGCTTAACATTTTTGAATGCTTCTAAACGCACCTTTTCTTTTCTGTTAGGATCTGATCCCTTATTCCACATGGAAATAGGATCGAGGGAATAAATTTTGGTTAGGTCACAATCAACCATACCTTGACTAAAGGTTTTCTTTACTTAAGTTTTTCCGTGTTATTGTCACTAGATTTTTCTATTTTAATTTTTAATGAACCACATTAAAATAAAAATAAAAAGAACCAAAACAGATGAAACTCTGAGGTAAATAAAGTCAGAATTATTGAATCTGTTACAAACTGCATTAATATAATGACAAATTTCTAATAGCAAATATTCAGAAAATCTCTCTTCCTACTTCAAAAACCTTTTGTAAAAAGAAGGCAGTATAGAAATACAGTTAAAATGGACATATGACAAATCCAAAAGCTAGAAAATAATGCATCAAAGAGATGAGGTCGAATATCATAACTGGAGTTGTTGTCAGGACTGAGTTAGGACTCCGTTGATTTAACAGTGTGAAATTCAAAATAATTTATACAGCAAATTAATTGTTATACTGTAATATATAAAACATATAACAAAATAATTGCTATATTACTAGATTATAGTGTAAGTGGTAAAGGAAAGACTGCTGGTTAGATGTCTTTCTCATCAGTTTTCTGTCGGCACTTAGTTTACACTGCAGAACAAAACACTGTGTACCATAAATCCTTCAAGACAGTTTTTATATGGATGACTTCCAGACTTCTGTATTGTGAATTTTTAAAAATGTACAGATGCTTTTTATAGATATGAAGATATACATATATATATATCTTTACACTAGCATAAAGATAGAGAAGATTTAATGTGTGTTACTGATCAGGATTTGAACCGAAGGCCTAAACCAAACAATTTATGCATGATATGCAATCCTGATATGGGTTGATTCTTTTTCCAGCTGGTGCATTAATACATGAAGTGATGTTTTGTGGACTCTATCCATCTTTATGGGTAATAATCCACATCACAAACCACCCATTTGCCCTCTAGTACTTTCTATGCTTCACTCTCCACGCATGCCAGTTTCATCTGTTGCAAATTAAATGATGCAAAAGCGTAAGCAGCAAACTGTTCAGTTGTTTACTAGAAGTATATTCATCTTAATCCACTAGAAAGCATGATCAGTTCTCAGCCACAAATCCACATTTTTCCAATAGACTTTCAACGGTAAATGTTACAATGCTGCAGAATAAATCCCAACCTAATTCTTTAACATTTTGTAATTATTTAAAAAAAAAAAGGGGGGGGGGCAAAATATTAAAGGTAATCCACAAGCCTGAGTTAGAGAAAATAACTAGGGCAGCTCAATAAGAGAAATTAATGTGAAATACTGTGGAAAGTAGATCAAGTCACATGCACAGACAAACAGGATCAGCAGCAAGCAGGCAAATCCGACTGAAGCTCATTGGAAAGATGGTTAAAACAGAAGTAGTATGAAATAGCACTGAAGTCTATAGAAGACAAACATTTGTCATTTGGCTTTTACAGCCAAAAATGCAGCACAGAGACTAATCTGGTTTCAGTGTCAACTTCCTCTCAGGTTTCCTAAATTAATTACTGAATTCAAATTTAACAGGGCAATTGCTCAAACAGCACCTTGCATTAATTGTATTTTCTGCTGGAAGAGAACAGATCTACCTAACTCCTGAGAGAGATATCACAATTCCTGACAAGGGAGAACACAAAAGCCAGCTTTCCTTCCATCATCAAGATCCCTCATAAAACTCACTGAGTGCTGTATCCAACAACTGAAAGTTATGTGGTCCCCCTGGGTTTCTCACATGTGTGGGTTGCTCAGGCAACAGATGAAAAAAAAATTCATTTTGCTTCCCAACTACTCTCCCACACACATCTTTTATACACCAAGAAAACATCAGGGATTATTGTACTCGTATAAATAGGGAAAACAAAAAGAATTAAACATTCCTGATCACCTGAACTGGTCCAAACTCAGAAGGAACAGCCAAGGAATCTCCCCTACCACCACCAACACCCTCACACACATTTATATGGGGTGCCTTAATGTCACTGGGACACGGATGAATTGTCTCCCTGACTAAAAGAAGAAGCCATAAACTGAGCTAACATTTGTACAACTCTATTTCTTTATACTTCAAAAGAAAGTGAGGAGATAGAGATTACAGAAACACAAAGAGTTCCAGCACAATTGGGTTTTGAAAGCCAGTGAAGTAGTTCAAGACTCTTTCTGAAAGGGCAGAAATTTGGGACAACTTAAGCAAAAGGATTTTTTCAGCTCCTACCTATAAGAACTGCATATTCAATTTATCATACTATGTCTGTGGATTTCAGGTACAGCTCATTTAAAGAGTCACCCATGCAAAATATATCCTGTGTTAAAAATGTAAAAAATGCAGTATTCCTGAAAAAAACCTGAATTATGATTGGAAAAGTATCCAGCATTCATGAGTCTCACTTGAAATGCCAATCCAAACATAATAAATAACAAAAACAAACAAACAAAAAATCAGAAGGGGCAACTATAAATACTCTTCTAAATAACCAATGTTAATGAGTAAATATGACACTAATTAACCACTGAAAAAGGCCAGTTTTTAAGCATCTCTTCCACACTGTAAGGAGCTCCTAGACTATTAAGTGCATTTATAATGGGAGTATGGGTGGATAAGCCAAGGACATTTCTCTGTGATTCGTTTTATCTCCTCTTCCTCTCGTAACAATCTGGAACGCTCTCACAAACACGGACGCGGGCACATACATGAAACATGGACCAGAGCTGTTTGCGTCAGGCCTTTTTCTGTAGAGCTTTCATTCTACATACGCTTCCTGCTATCAAGACACCTGTACAATACACAATTAGCACAAACGGTATTACTTTCTGTGCCATTTACTCACAGAGGTAGACCATGAGCATCAGCGATCTGCTTGCAAGTATAAAACCCATTATGTGCTTGTAGAACTTGGCAACAAATATTAAATCTAAAATCATTATACTTTATGATAATTTTTATAATCTGATCATAAGGACACTAAATGCAATAAGAAAGCCAGTGCTAAGGAATTCATTGATATCAGATGCTTCAGGCAGTTATATTTCCATTTTACGCTATGACCTGAAAGTACAATATAATGTTGTTAAAACTATATAAAAATCCTTGTTACTAAGACAAACAGTATTCCTCCACTCGACAAAAAATAGAAATGAAAAATAAACATTTTTAAAACACAACTCTTAGTAAAAAATATTTTTTTTTCTCATATGTACTAACAAAATACGTTTTGTTTTTTTTAAAAAGACATGTACGTCCAACTTCTACTATTGTGTTCTTGGAAAGGTAATCATAGTAAACAAATCTAAAATATACCCCAATTTATATTTAACAAAAGAAAAGCTCCTTAGGCAATGATGTCAGCGAAGCTGAAGGTTAAGTCCATCCCCTCTCACTGCAGTGGTCACCCGTATGGTTCACCTTGCCCACTTAGACCTATCAAGGTTAGAGCAACGAAAGACAGTAAACTCAAGGAGCAGCATTAGAAGGCTCTGAAAATACAGCATCTGCCCCTAGCACAACACACTTCATTTCTATCACTTTACACATTACAGGGTTCTCTTCTTCTTTTGAATACAGAGCTCAGGAATATGCAAAATCTCCACTCATAAAGGAGAATGTTTTTCAGTAACTGAGAAGACAGCATACCAGAAGAGTAATACTACTACTCATCTCATAGTAACTATGCATTTATAATCTTTTTTTTTGCTTAAAATTTAAGACTCTTACATTAACACTTCCTAGCAAATTCTCATTTAAATGTTAGTACAGGATTTAAAATGGTTATTCATGCACTCATCTACATGGTGGTTCTTCTACATTTTAAAATAGTGGTGGTTTGTTTTGGTTTCAAAACTGTAATGTTACAGTACAGAATCCTGCAGACCTCACTGCTCTGGGAATATATAAAAGGATATTCACTGCCAGCATGTTAAAGTATCTTTGGATTTTCCAGGCAGTCTGTCAATCTCTATTACCTGGAAATGCAATTGAAAACCTTAGCAGACATTCTTTTTTAAGAAAAAGTTTGGTCTTGCCATTTAGACCCATTTCCTTTTTAGAAAATATGCCGGACCTACATCTCCCTCAGTAAAGGAAAGAGATGTCCCAGATAAGTATGCACCAGAATATCCCTCTGAAAAATGGCATGACCTTCCAGGACAGAAAACAGGACAGGTAATAACTGTTTGGCCTTAGCACGCAGGGTGTGCTTATGGATGCTTTGCAAACTCTGTAAACCAAGTAGTTTCCATGAACTGGGGTGTTTCACAGAGCTCCCACCGTGATAAATTTCCAGGGTAGAAATTAAATTAGTTCTCCTATTTGCTCTTGCGTGACTCCATAATGGATTTCGCTCTTTGTAGAGCCTATGTCCACTAATTAACAGAAGTTGATTTCTACTCAAGTCCAGAGTACAAGTCTGGGTTCTTTTGTTTTTATACTGAGCAAAATCCTAGTAATACCTCCTAGTAAACGTGCAGGAAAACTGACATGCTTTCACAGTTTGTTCAGTACCTGTGCCATATGCCTTAGACACTCCATGTCTGAGTGGCTTGACAGGAGGCTGAAGATTTGTAGCCATACATTAAAATAGCAAATATCTTTGTAGTGGTCCAACGTACTTTATCTGTATTTATTATGTCTCTTCTTTAGTAAATGCACTAACATTGAATAAGCACTTAAAACTGCTTCCAATTTAACACTCAGCTCTCTGGCTGGCATAACTGAAATTCATAAGAAAATATCTTTCTCAGTGTAATGTTCATTAAAACAAACATTCAGAAGCACAGACAGGCTGGATTTCTTTAAAAAACATTAATTCCATTTAGGAAAACGGAATTAAATAGATAATGAAAGCATGATGCTCCTTCCTTTGTACAAAGCATAGATAATAATTCATAAGAAAATGAATTAAAATTGTATTAAGGCTTGATTAAAATAGAATGTAAGCAAAGAAAATTATTTCAGTGCTTCCCAAGCATTTGTGCTTTTCAAGCAGCAGGAGAGAATAAAAACAAACAGCATCAAAAGCTAGTCAAAAAGGTGGACTTTGTAAGCAGGATAAAGCTTAAAAAAATCAAACCTACACAGTCCAAAAACCAATCTTCACCAGAATGTTTAGCTCTGACATCTTTTTTTTCATATGCATATTAGTGTATCTGTCTTAACTTGCTTGAAGAGAAACCAATAATATGTATAGCAAGCTTTTTACTCTGCTTTGCTATGGAAACAAGGCATGTGTGATCTCACTCTGACTTTCTGTATTTTCTCAGATAATTTTTAACTTGTTGGATGATTTCACCTAATTAGGAAGGGGGGAAAAAAAAAAGAAAACAGAGGTGGTGTCAAAAGTAATTAATTTCCTGGAGTTCATATTAAACAGGTAAGTAAAGGTGTGGGACTCAACTGCATGGGACTAGCAGGAGTACGAAGCCCCTCCTTCTGTGAGACCAGAGAGCCGTGATGGTGATGGCAATGGGCTCTGGCAAAGCCGCAGAGGGAGCTCTGTCTTTCCCCAGGCACGAGGCCAGGACTCACACAGCTGCCTGCCCAAATCTGAACCAAACTACTTTCCAAGGTAGTCCTTTCAGTCTGCCTTTTTCAGTAGAACTACAGTTTTAAAGACATGCATATAGTAGAATATGCTAGAAAAAGGGGCAGAAAAATACTTTTAGAAATGACATTAATATTCACGCTCATGACTTCAGCTTTTCATTCCATTTTCTGACCTTTCATCTTTTCCTTATTTAGGGCTGCAATGCTCACTGTTGATGGCAATAACGATATTTTTCAAACCCCTACACAGCAATATTGACCTGCTGTTGATCAAATGTATCAGCAGTGTGTAGTAACTTGGTGTGGTTTTCCCATCCAGCTGCCGGCACTTGTCTGTTCCAGGTGCATTTTAACTGAAGGAAGGGACTGCTTCAAAAGCAATCCCATCTGGACAGCATAGCCAGGAAAAACAAAGCAAACCCAAGACCTTCTTAACTGAAAATATTATTCCTGTTTGGATAGGCAACACTAAAATAAAATTACAGCCTTTGTGAAACTGTGCCTGCTTGCTAATTCCCGGGTGAGTTAAAGTTAAGGCACTGTGAGAGTAATGAAGCCTTTTCTTGATTGGAAAATGTTTCATTATATGAACAAATGAATCACTCGTCCACACCCAGGATCTTTTCCCCCCACTCCCCCCTCCGCTTTCTCTCCATTTAACTGTACGGAAGCATTAAAATGTAAGAGCAGGGAATTCAGCCAGGTTTTATCTCCTCCACTAACTGCAATAACCTGCACGTACACATAAGATTTCTAAAAAAAACCTTAGGTTCCAAGCAAGAGAATGAAAGATTTTCTTATTTCTACCAAAAGTTAGATGCTCTTATTTTAACCTTTGTTCATGTTCATACTTCCAGGCATGAAGTGCTACTAAAGCATGTTATACTTGGCATCCCTTATTACTGAAGCAGAAGGCAATGTAATCTTGTGAGAAAGTGTAATAATGCGGTATTCATTTTGCTTCTGTGGCTGGAAGCCAACTCTATATTAATATTCATTTCCAGTATACAGAGCCACAGTATTTCATTTATTTTAAGAATTTACAATTAATTTGGTATGATTCTGTTATCTGCTCCCAATTTCCTTTCCTGTTTCTTTTAGCTGAAAAAGCAGCTCTTGTATAGACTTTAAAAAAGTAAATTCACAACTGAAGCATCAAAAGATTGCTACTGGCTACTAAAAGTAAGAAAAACAGGGACAGAACAGAATGAACTTGAAATATTACAGATGACAATGAAAATTAACTTCCTGCAAATAGTAAAAATTCAATCTGCAGAGGTTCTCAGTTGAGACGTCTTTCCTTTCCAAACTCAGCAGATAGAACACCCTCTTACAGCATGCTGCTTGTAACTGTAACCAAATCACAGAAAGTTGTTTGTCCATTTTTCCATTATGCTTTCAAATGTTTTCAACCACCACATAGCACTAAACTGTGAGTACCTGAATCTCTGTAACATGCACTAGATATAGGGATTTGAAACAATTGCAATAATTTAAAAAACTCCTTAGTATTTTAAAACTCCAGAAAAATCCCCAGATGTCTCTACTACATAGATGTCTACGCCTTTGGTTTCAACTAGTGCAACCACTTTTGCAATGTAAGTGCATTTATAATTAACACCATTTATTACCAAACCAGCCAGTCATAAGGTTTATAATTCCAATCTCCTAATCTGCATTTACCTTTCTTACCTGTGAGAGAGGCTGAAAAGCATTTTACCTTCCAGCTGTTCGTACTTACTTTTCTACAAAAATAAGATTATACCCCAGTCTGCAGACTCAACAGACACCAAGAGAGCAGTCAGTACAACAGCCAGACCAGAAATCCCATCAAGAAACCATCCAAGATTTGCAGGGCACTGTGGGAAATGCCAGTTTTCTAATATATCCTGGCAATATTTAAGAAGAAAGAGGGGAGGAACGGGAAACTGACTGTGAAAGCTATTTAAGTTAAATGAGATTTGCCCATGTTCAGAAACCTTTGTGAAGACTCTGAGGACACACTCCCTGAGAGATGTGTACGTTCACACATGCAGATGAACAACTTATTTCAGCAGAGCTCGTCTGTCAGTACAGCACACAACCCAAGCCATGTTAGTCTAGAATAAAAGCTTAGAAAATTATGCAGTGAGCATGGAAGAGCATGTACAATATTTAAATTTTTAATCTTGGGTTTTGCTATTTTTGGGGACTCGTTATTTATATAATAGATCCCTTTTATTTATACAGATCTCGAAAAGAAGAGAGGGGGAAGCAGAGTAACTTTCCTGCAGTATTTCTGAAATTTAGCCTTAAAAATTCAAAGACTTTTGACAGGGTAAGGTATGTATCTGCTTTAAAAGCTGTTGAGTTCACGCCACAGATGCACCAAGAAATGCCACATATTACATACCGATTACTGAATAATGTGAGATGCTATTTTATTACTAAACCAATCTTTTCACCTGCAATCAAATCAAAATACTTGCATTCAAATCACCTCAGTTCTATATGAATTTTTGTAATTAAGAATTTACAGACCATCATGTTTTCCTGTTCTTTCTGTTTATTAAAACAGAATATCCTGTGTTTCTGTTTATTAAAAGGGCCACAAGAACAGCTGGGGAGATAGACTAACTAGATAAAGTAAAATTTATGAAGAAAGATAAAGAATAGATCATGCAACTTTTTAAAAAATCTTTTTCCTTCCTCATCTCTTTGATTTAAGAGCTATTTTAAAACCCTTTGATAGTAGTGAAGTATTTTTCCCTTTTCTAAAAAAAGCAAAAATATTTTCAAGTAGATGCTATTTCTGTATGAACTTTGAGTTTTATTTCCTGAAATTTAACTTGCATAGTTCTAATATTAATGAAGTGTTTGCCATTTCATTTTCAGGAGGTCAAAATAGAAAAGTAAACCAGCTACTTAATTTCCACCATTTAGTTGTTTTATATCACATTTAACGTATCTATAAAGTCCTTCTAAATGGTTGTGCAATGACAAGAGAAAAAGGAAGAATAAATAGGAAAAATCCAAAAATAAGGCACCTACCAATCAAGGATATTAATACTGTCACTTGAGTTGCCTGAACATTCAGTTTAAACATATGACACTATCAAAATCAAAAAATAAATTTTCCTCTTTTTTTCATTAAACCTAGAATAAGCTATAGATACATTTAGTTTGACATCCTCAAACTTCAAGTCATCTTAACAGAAATGAATGTACAGTCCATTTAACTCATCTGCAAACTCAAATAAAAAATAAACTAAAGCTTACCTTCAGTACACTGCAGGAAGCTGATAATGAGCAGAAACCAAAAACTTTGCATTCTGCAGCCAGAAGACACCATTATTGATCCCTGTAAGAATTTTCTTTGTATTCCTTAATGAATCCAGTTATAAAAGCCCAGCATCATCGGAACCAGTGGTCTGCATTATTCGTCTTCATACCTGGAGTAGCAGAGGATTTGAAAGAAAAGGAGAAAAAAAAAAATCCATCAATAACTGAACACCAATAATTTGGAATAACAAATTTTACTTGACATGAACTGGAAACTTTTACTAAAAATTGACGGTACACCTGCACTGTAGCTGGGAATTTGGCAGGTTTGTGGGATGTAATCTCTCAAGGTCAATGAACGCTAAACAGAATGCCAAATGATGATACACGTTAAAGTTGAAAGTATGAATGTTATTCATGTACTTGCACTAAGACACATAAAAAAACAAAACCAACAGGAGAACATTTTCTCTTAATATAAGAAATGGGATGTGCAGGTGAGTAAGCTAAGCTTTTGCTACTCCCCAAATCTGACACAACCTGCACTTCTCTACCTCAAAGAACCACAGTAAAATTAATTCTAGGGCACTGTCATACTTCTTAGGGATTTGAAATATGGAGTGGCTCAGAACAACAGAGCAACTCCCCTCAAAAGTAAGGTTGTGCAGGTCTGCTCCCTGCCATGGTTCCGGCATTCCCTTCATCCTACATGCTCTCCTTGGGTCAGAGAGGCAGTAATAGCAACTCTGCTCACAAGATATCCTGTTTCATGGGGAAGCCTCTTCATGTGACTTTACAGTTAGCTGTATTACTACCCAATAAAAACTTTCAGAGATAAGGGAATAAACAGAATGGATCAGACTCTTCTGTCCATAGCCTTGAACAAGATTTGTCTCCTACTAGAAATATAAACCAAACTGTTCCCGTAAACAATGTACTAAAGGAAGAAAGCTATCATTTGCATTTGAAAAATATAATTACAGTGATAGAGTGCAGTAGCTGTGATAGAAGATTTGACAGCAGAGTGCTCCCTTTCACTAATGACTCCATTCTATCACCAGCCAACTGAGTAACTACGTACACCCTCTTCCATCTCTCACTGTATGAAGCTAGGTCATGCTTCAGTCCCAACTATTAGAGTTCGGGAAGCTAGAGAAAAATTAACATCCACAGAAAAACAAATTATTTTTAAGTAGAAAGCTGGGTCTACTTATTACAGATACATGAAACAACTCTGGAGAATGGCTTTCTGAACACTGCAGCAATAATAGATGCAAAAGGCTGAGCCCAGCATCACGTTGGCTTGGTGTCTCCAAGAAGAATGAACAGGGCTCTGTGGATGTATGGCTCAGATACCTGAAATTAATGTTACTTTAAAACTATGTAACAATGACTACATAAAAATTTAAATGGTAGGATCCAAGGGCCACTTTTGATTCTCACGAATACTGGAGCACGTTAAGGGCTTTAAAAATACATTTACCCTTTTTGGTAAGGAGAACTGGAAAGGATGAAGGGCACAAAATGCCAGATAAAGAAATGCTATGAATTGTAGATCGTTTTCAGAAGTAGGAAGTGTAACATATTTTATACTAGTCAATGTTAATCTTAATCAATGATAAATTTGTTCCCTGAGCACACAACCAGCAACAAGACTGACACTCACTATTTTCCCATAGGAGAGAAGGATGGGAATTAACAGAAAACATTACGGAACAATTTCTCTGGCTCTGAATGAACGTAACTGTGGAGATTACTAAACAGGCAAGTAGGCTTCTTTACTTGGCTCCTCTTTAAGAGAAGTGGAGGCATCCCTCTCACAACACTGACATGTCTGTGATTCCTCATACAGCAAAATGAAAGAAAATTGATATCTGAGGCTGAGTGATTTTATGTTTATTTATACATAAAAATGAGCCCTTTTTCCAATTTCCAACTACAGACAGGTGCTCTTCAATCGCAGGCACTTTTATCCGCACATATTTCAGCAAGGAGCACGCAATAGCAAACAGCTCCAGCGCAGGACAGCCAGGCTGTGGCTCTCCCTGGCACACACCCGTGTGCCCAGAGGTAAAAGGTGTGCCTCAATTTAGATGGTGATACACTCGCTGCTACAGGACAACCCAGAAGCAGTTATGAAGAGAAAGTTGCATTGTATCTCTCTATCTTTTACACTGGGCTGAGAGCGTTTTGCAACTAAAAGAAAATAAATCTAAAAATCCACAAAGGATGCACTGTATTCAGCAGAAATTACAATTGCAAAGGAGCTCCTGCTGAGTAAAGAAAAAAAATTGCCACCATGGTATCTCCAAAAAAAACCCTGGAGATAGTTCAGCTAAAAGCTGGGGAAGAGTTTAGATTAATTTTTCACCTGTAGCACCCAAAGGAAAAATCATAAAACTATTTCACACACACTGCAGACTAATCAGCATAATTTCAGAAAGTAATCAGAATAATCCAAGAGAACAGATGACAAACAATAATGGCTAAAAGTGAAATTAAGTCAGCCTTCTGATTGCTCCCAGTCCGTCCAGAAGATTTTGACTTCCTGAGACTCGAGTTTTGTTGTTATTTCCATAACACATGACTGCATCTCCAGATTCTGAGACATCTTACTTCAGCATCCAGTGGATAGTGACATACCTCTGCTTTGTCACCTTCAAACTCATTACTCTCTTGTGGGCCTTTTATCAGTTGGAGGGGGAAGGAAAGAGTTATGCTAAAAACAAAAACAATAACCAAAGTACCACTTGCGGTGAGACCCAACATTTCCCTAGAAAATAGCTGCAAAATGTATGCCAAATACTTTTCCCTTTTACTTTTTTTTTTTTAATTTCTTGACCTTGTAGACTGACTTAGCTATTTTAATACCAAACCACAGTTTCTGAAAGGATATTGATGTTTTTTTGATACAAAAACTACAGAAAGTATTCTATTAAGAATAAATGCAGAATATTTTAAAGGACAAATTTAAGTGTTTTGTGCAACTTATTGTTCTCTTTAGATTGCTGCTGCCTACAGACATAGCATTTAACTCAGTGTGCTGCTGCAAAAGGAATTCAAAATAAACTAACCAGCCCCTACCAAATTATTAGTAACACACGTTCTTCTAAAAACCCAAGAAAAAATGAAACAGTGTTTGAAAACTGATGCAATAGGCTTTGGTTTTGCTTCTTTTCTTCAGAATAATAATTAACATCTTCACAGCAAACAATTTTTAATGTAACCTCTGTATTTGAGAAACTCTGCGTGGCTCCAAGTAAAAGAATGGTGCAGCTCTGAACCAACCATTCATCAGCATAACAAAAGCTAAACCTGAAAAAGGCATCCAGACAGGAGCTGGAGCCAGAGAGCACTAGGACTATAGACAATGCTGTCAGCCACTCCTGGCCATCCATCTATCAGTGATACAGAGACTGTCAGTGGCATCTCAAAACAACAACAAATCCCAAACCAAACACGTAGGACCAGGAAAAGCTGCATTATGTTACTTCTCTGTAAACATTAAAAGGAGACCACAGCGAGCGGCTGTCCTGCGCAAATAAGTTATTTCCCCTCAGACCTTAATAAACCTTTTCTTTGGATCACTGACTGCTTTGGCTTGTGGGTGGGGCAGAGAGAAACTCCCTAGAGCAAAAGGTTGCTTGAATTTCAGAGTGCAATAAAAGCTGCTCAGAAAATTCCAGTTGTAACTTAAATCCCTACCTCTGGGCCATACTGCAGTCTCCCATAGGAAAAAAACCAACCCTCTGCTGGAAGTAGAGTGGTTCACCCTGTTAAGTTTCTTCTCATATATGCTGTTAAAGAAGGCTAGATCAGGAATAGAAATGTTAATGTTCAAACCCGTACAGTGCAAAGGTACTGGGCATCTCTTCATACTGTATTCATAACCTGTGCTCCAAGTCCCGAATATCTTAGTGCCCCTGCCTTGCTTCGTTGTTCTTCTGTGCTTCTGAAACTTCTTACAGACAGAACACGACCGCTGCAGAATACATGCCACTGTTGGCCATCCCTCTCCCCGCAACATTGCTCAAGAGCACCCCAGAGATAAGAGAAAGCTGCTCCAAGCATTGAAATACTTTTATCTTTGAAGAGAAAGACCTCTAAAGGACTGCTGCATCCCAACTCTACTCTGTTTAACCTTTCCAAGGTTTTATTTTCAAAAGCCAAAAACGGTCTTTTAAGAGCTTCCGGACAACTGACACAGCATGCTCAAAAGCTGCCTTTTCCCTCCTGTTTTATCCAGCTTTGCAGGCAATTAAGACAAAGAGGAACACAGAGATCTTTCCAGCTAAGCAAGGATGTTTTTCTTTAGCTAGAAGTCTCTCAGACTAACGCTGATGTATTTTAGAGTATAGTGCTTAATTTTCCAAATCTTCTTAGAAACACTGCAGAGCACTTGCAACCTCAGTCAAGTTTTAACATCCCTATTACAGAAATAAAATTTATTCTAGCTTTACAGATGATGAGGCACAGAGAGGTAAGGAACACCAGCCATAGCTGCACAGCTCGTATGTGCCAAGGAACTAGCAGGACCCAGGCAGTCCTTCTTATAAATCCTGTGTGACCTACCTTGCCACACATGCAGCACTCCCACTGTCTTTCATAACCCAGTTTATGAAACTAAGTAATTCTGTAATATCTCTGAGACACTCTGCAGAGGAAAGGAGGGGGAAAAGGAGGCAAGAGTGAGTAGATATATATATATATATTCATACAATATAATAGACTACTTAGTCTCCTGAGAAATCATGTGTCCATGTGCTTTCCCATCATGAGCTTTCCCAATTTAAAAAAAAAAAGTTAAACTTCCTATAATCTGTAACATAAGAATTTAATTAGTGCAGTGTGATTAGTAAAACTAACTCACGTTAGTAAGATACCAGAAACAGACTAACACTATTTATGATCCAAGAGCTACAGTTTTCCACATATCTGCAATGAGATCCAGCTCTAGTTTTCGACACTGAACTTATCTTCACATGCATTCAATATGAATTACTCCCTAAGTTTTCAATATGCTTATTCAAAAATTGATTTATGTTAATAATATTGTTAGCATTAGTGCTACCATACCAGATTGTAGAAAATCTGGTTATGAGACCTTACAAAAAACCACTGAAGACAAGCAATCCATGCTGATCTAGCTAGTCTCATTCTCCTACCTATGGCAAACAATTGATGCCTGATCTGCTCCAATTAAACTGCATATTGCAAAGAGAAAGAAAAGGCTAACCCTGCTCTGTCTAAAATGATTAACAAAAACTTTGTTTCCATTAAAAGCAATTTAATGCTCAAAATATAGAAGGGAGTCTTATCTACCATTTTGTATTCAACAGTCCCTATTAATTGTCACCTTGAACACTGTATTTCTAACCCAAAACATCTCTTCCCAAGTTGCACGGAAAGAATACAGTATCAGGGAAGGGAATAATACAGGACGAACAAAACTTGACCAAGGTCATCCAGTCTTGCAACAAAAAAAAATTACTTCAATGCATTCAGCTGTGTTGTGCTCTGAAGTGACATGCCCATGCCTGAGGAATGCCTGGAACAGTGCACAATAAATGTGTACCCTAAATTGTGGCAGACCACAGAAACGCCCACCCCGCACCAGCCTGAGTTCCCAGCTCATCAGTGCAACAGATCACCCAAAATACCCAATCTACCTATGCAAGACGTGACACTAAACAGTGCACTGATACTTTGACAACATCACAATTTACTCCATCAGTCCCCAGCACCTCAGTGGTCTACCGCAATCATTCACAGAGAAAATAAATAGGATTTGAGAGCAAAAGACAAAGATTTTCTTTTCTCATCAGCACTCTAGTTCAGCTTGGACTCACTCTCGTTTTACAGACACGTTACACGGCGGTCCGTTCCCGACAAGCCAGCTTTGCCCCTTCTTGTTAACACAGGATAAAGCCTGGACACTCTAGGGAGTTTTCATTCAATAAGCCAGCAAAGTAAACCTTTGCTAGCGCTAATAAGAATGGCTTTTTTTGGCTCCAGGCACTCTCCTTTTGCCAAGTCGGAATTTCTCTTTTTCCTTTTGATAAACGCTCAGAATCAAGGGGGGCGCGGGCAGGGGGTGTCACTCAATCCTCACTGCAAATTCCCTCTATTTCACCTGAATCGACACCGTGCCGCTACATGAGACCACCTCCACTCGAGCAGTGCCAGTAAAACCTTTCTACCACTTCTGCCCTCTGTGTCACTACAGCTTCCTGGGGACTCAAAGATAAATCCCCATCATCCAAAGAAGGGGGGAGGGAAAGGGATGCCGTAAGTCAATTACAAGCATTATCAGCTGTAATATCTTAGTGTCATGCTGAGCATGTTAAATATGCTGATCACTGTGGACACCAGAGGCACAGTCTGAGGCTGTTTGCCATTCTCTTCATTAAACTGCAAAACAAATAGCTCTCATTTTCAAACCTATGTAGGACAGATTTTATGAACATCAAAAATAAACAAGAAAATTATGAGTATTTGTAAAACACATTGAGAACCGTACGACAAACCCAAAGAAGCGATTGTAACAGTTGAAGAAAATTCAAAGGCTTTTCAAACTTCTCAGAGAAATCCTAAAAATAATCTGTTTATATTAAAGATCTCATTTCTCTCTCTCAGGAAAAAAAAAAAAAAATCACCAGATTAACATCAACCAAAGACACAGCAGTCTTGTAAGACAGGAAACTGTTTGTTGACAGCCTTGACAAGGTTTTGCAGAGGCCCATATTTCTCAAGGCTGTTATGCCACTTAGCTGATCTTTTTTTTTTTTTTTTTCTTCCCATCCACTGTTTTTCACAGCTGAGAACTTGTTTGAAGTGGAAGTAGACTGAAAAACAAAACAAACAGAACTGAGTCCTGGGACTGTGGTCAGACATGTCAGTACCTGTGAAGCGACCTGGTGTTTCTCTAACTGACAGCAAGGATTTCAACACAGCTGATCTGTTTTATGGCCACTCATCACTGGGCTTAAGCAGGGAAATTAGTTCTGATATTGAGTACTGAATCCATCTCTGGAGCCCCCAAGATAAGAAATGCGTGAACCTGCTGGAGCAGGTCCAGAGAAGGCCATAAAAATGTTCAGAGGGATGAAGCACCTTTCCGACGCAGACAGGCTGAAGAGAGCTGGGACTGTTCAGCCTGGAGAAGGTTCTGGGGAGAACTTATAGTAGTGTTCTAGTACCTAAGGAAACTACATGAGAGTTGGAGAGGGACTTTTCACAAGCGCCTGTAGTGGTAGGACAAGGTGGAATGGCTTTAAACTGAAAGAGGGTAAATATAGATTAGATATTTGGAAGAGTTTCTTCTCGATGAGAGTGGTGAGGCACTGGAACAGGACTGCCCGATGCCACACCCTTGGATGTGTTTAAGGCAAGGTTGGATGCGGCTTTGAGCAACCTGGTCTAGCAGCAGGTGTCCCTGCCCAGGGAAGGGGGTTGAGAACTAGATGATAATTTAAAGTCCCTCTCATTCCAAACTGTTCTATGATGATATGGCTTTTCCAGCTGACACACTGAAGAAAGACAACTCCATAGACCATCACGGAGCCAGAAAAACACCCACGAGTTACTAACTTCCAAAATAATAAATCAAATCAAAATCAAGTTACAGGCGAGAGCAGACAAGAACACATTTTTTTTCCATGCATTTACAGCACTTCTACCCATGTTATTATCGGCTTGATGGGGACTGTACAGCCCCAATACACTGGACCTGCCAGGGGATGGCTGAGATGCAGCCTCAGCATCTGATACTCATGGACAAACCTCATTTTGGCAGCACCCATTCCCTGGAAACTACTGTACTGAAAACTCCTTTTCTAGGCATGTGCCAAGGAATATTATCAAAAAGATTCATGAAGGTGCTGGTTTAGCATCCATTTTAAAGCAATCATTTTTTATCAGTTGCACTTAGGATCATATTATGTGGTCTGTATTCAATATAAATTATATGGTTCAAGTTTCAAGAACAAGCTTGAGCGTGCAGCAAAATCACTTTGATTATTTTAAAAAATTTCATCAAAAACCTTTGTTGTTACCAGAGAAATACCGGCTCTTTATAAGCAACTAAAAATATTTATCGTTTAAAAAAAAATCTGAAGCAGTAGGCACATACTCACCACGCAATGGGTGTAGCTTGTGTCAGATCTTTGCTTAGAGAGGACTATGGTTCTAACATTAAAATCTGTGAGACTGTGGCCTAATCATTGTGCAGTGAAATATGAAACAAAATCAATGGTGGCACCTAAGATGTAATCTCTGCTGTGTTTGGCTCACTGCACTGAATCCTTGACTCATAAATCATTGTTACTAGCCATTCAGTGAAATCAATATTCAGATTCCCTCTTGGTCTATACATATGACCACTAAATGAAATAATAATGACCAAAATCTGTCACATATTAGGTTATCAATATTACCAAAAGGGATTTCTGGGGAGCAATGAGGTAATCTAGGATAAAATACATCAGATGAGCATAGGAAAAACCTGTGATTATGTACAGACAGCAGGAGAGTTATTTTTAAATATCTCTTCTTCCATCATATCTTCAATTATTAAAATGTATTATAGCTTCACAAAAATGAAAGATCATTTCAATAATGCACGCTTTTAATTATGTTTTAAAACATGCTGTACTTTTTCTTCTTTCAAATACTCCCTTCTTAAGTTATTCCTACCTTTATTTCTTTTCTTTGAAACACAATTAATATTACAATGACCAGAGAGTAGTGCTTTTTTTTTTTTTTTTACCAGCAGCCTGATAGTCAGGACATTCAGAAGACCACATTTTAGTTCCACTAAAAATCACCACCAAACAAACTTCTGAGAGTAATTCCATAAAGCTGCATTTTCCAAACCATTTAGCTCTTAAAAGGTAGTGGATCATGTCTTGCAGAGAAACCTGAGAAGTTCAGTGTGCTACCATCCCATACTTGTCCATAAGCCACAACAAAATTAGTAATTTTGACAAGAGAAAAAGGGAAGAAGTCTTCAACTACTTTCTAAGAATATAAGAGATTCTCCAGGCAAGTACGACTTAGAGGTAGAAATTCCACTGAGTTCACATAAGCCTTTGGAGGACTTCGTGTGTACTTCAAACATACCAAAAAAAAAAAAAAAGCAGACAGTGACAGAAGATACATCTTTCAGGTTCACCACTTGTACATACCAGTAGCACTTAGAAGGCTGAAAACTCTAAAACCATGAAATAAAAATCAACAAACTCCCTATTTTTCTCCCCTCACAAAAAGAACTCCAGGGTGAGAAACCATGCATGACATTACTGCACAGACTGCACTTTCTTCCTTGCACCTACACACAAATATACTACTGAATTACGTAACTATTGCTTGCACATCATCAAGAATGTGAGAAACACATGCAATAAAGATGGCAAATAAATATTCAGGATCTGTTCAGCAAGGGTCTGATTCTGCAATCAAACAAAGGATTCGATTCTGTTACTGGATGATGGACTCTGTAAAGAAAGGGTTGCCCAGGCATCTAGTGGTGCAACTACAGCTTAAGAGTATTTTCTTGTACAATTTAATAAGCAATGAACATTCAGGTGACTGTTCTTAACTGTGCAAGGCAGCTGAATGACTACCAGTCATTCACCAAAGTTGTAACATTCCTTCAGTTTGGGTAAACTGTGGGCCTTCTTATCTATTCAAACTATAACAGAAAAATAGAAATTGTTTCAGTTAATTTTTTATTCCTTTTGTAGAAAGTTTGTCAGGAAACTATAATGATTACATCGGGAGAACTTAGGAGCAAGAAGAGCTCTAAATTAAATCATAATTCCACAGAAAGGCTGGTTCTACTCACTTGTGCCACTGTTTAAAACTCTTCTCCCTAGCAGCCTACATAACATTTTCTCTTCTGCAGAGAGGGAGAAAGAAAGAAAAAAAAAAGTATTGTGTCAACAGTGAAGATCTTTTCTATGCATGGTGAAAAAAGAAGTGTGAAGTGATATCTTTTAAATATTAAACAAAATGGAATATGGGTTATCTCCAGCACTGCCAAGCCAGCCACTGTGAGCACTTGAGGAGAAAGTATCCTGAAGTTGTTTTCATGCAAAGGATTTTTAAAAAGAATGAATTCAAGAGAATGAACTCCTTCCACTGGAGTGACTGAAAACATTATATTTGCCATACATTTTAATTTTTTTTAAATCATCCGTACAGCACAGATGAAATTTAAGATATATTTTTAACACATTTTTCAGCAGCAATGTGACCTCTGATATTCTGTGGTTTCACTGAGCAGACCAAGAACTCTGTGTCACACATTTACAATTTCTTTTAAGTAGTATAGGTCTTGGTGGCTCAATGTGACAATGACAGTGCTACTTCTGAAAAAAAAAAGAAAAAAAGGTATTTTTCTTTAATTAGATTGTGTTATGATTTTAAATGGCAATTTATTTAGTCTTTCATGATTACAAATACTTATTGACTTTTATTTTGTATTCTTTTACTAGAAATTAAAGTGAATCAGTTTTTTATTAAAACCTTGCTCTTCAGACATTCTGCCGCAGTTCATGAACTGTATGAGCAACTAAAGAAAAAAATAAGTCTACATTTGTCTATCAACAGTATTTATAAGTGAGAAAGTGGAAAGATTACAAAATTTTAATAAGAGCATTATATTATAGTAGCAATAATCTAGGTGTTTTACTGGGAAGTGAAGTGGATTACCGTAAATGAAATTTTAAATGTCCTTTCCATTTTATAGATAACACAAAATGACTCTTTTCATGTCTCCAGCGATAAGGATACATGTGCCACACATTTAAATAGTGCCTTCACCCTATCCAACCCTGCTCATGAATTAATAATTCAGTGACATTAATACAAGAAGATAAATGATAAAGAGGTTACAGCAAAAGGGCCAGTGGTACACATATACTTCTTTTAAAACAGCTAATACCTCTCTGCCAATTACAGTTAGAACTTTGTAACAGTTTTCAATGGCATTTTTACAATCTAAATAGCAGCTTATGCACACACAATTTCACACAACTCAAGCTTAATAAATCTCCTGCTGCTACCAAACAATCATTCTGGGGGATTAAAGTGCAACATCTGCTAACATTAATAAGCATTTTACATAGCAATATGTATAAAAGCAGTTGCTATCAGTCTTCTGAAAAAGCTTCCAGACTGGTTTGGCATAAATTATACCTTTATCGTTCAACTGGTAACTTCAGCTTACGGCTACAATAAGGTAGCTATAATGGTATCTAGCAGGAAAACCCAACAAAATTATATACTGACTGCAATTATTATGTGCAGTGGAACAATTCTCAAAATACTTGAAAAATAAAAAAAATGCATGTATACAAAGAATTTCAGGTAAGAACCTGGTAGAGTTACAAAATTTCAATACTTAGAGGAAACCAAAGCTACCAATCTGTTTGCGAGAGACAATTTCCTTTCCAATACCATTGCAACTTTCTAATTCACCTTGGGCTTTTTAAATTTTTATTTGTATTTCTACCAAAGAGCATCTACTGTGAAAGAAGGCACGCCTTTCCAAGGAATAAAATAAATATCAAGGGGTTTATTTAATTAGGAATTCCAGCATACATTTTTAGGTAGAATTTGGCAAGTGAGCACGCTTTGGAGTCGAGAGACGTGTAACATCAGCCTGAGCCAAGAACACAGTTGGCAAAAACGGCCCAAACTTTTACGTGCAGCCCTGCCAAGGAAACTCAAGCCCTGCAGTTCAGCTGTGGACAGGCAATGCCAGAGCCTGCCAATCACCCCTTCTCTGTAGTGAATAAAATGAACAAAGTCATATTCTAGATGCTGTTACCATTTTATTAGAAGGCGGTTTTTAAAATGCTTAAATAAACCCAGGTAAAATATTTCAGGCTTTTACTGCATAAGCCCTATGACCCTAGTATATTTAAGAAACTGAAAAGAGTCAGTAATCAACTTTACAATGATAGAGATTGTAACATTTAGAATATTTTTGCATAGCGCTCCAAGACAATTTTATTGTGTGGATACATGTGGGCCAGTATCTGCAAGCTTATTTCTTTATGAAATAAGAAATTCTTATAAAAAATACCCATATACATAAAAGAACAGACAACTGGATCAAATGCATATGTAAAAAATATTTAATATACTTTTTTAAATTATTAATTAATTTCCCCTGATTTTTTCATCATGATTTGCTTGAACATGATTGTTTTAACATTACTTTTTAAGTCAAAACAGTGCTTTAAAAATTACTATTATCATATTCTCCTGACATCGCCCACATTCTTATTTGACACATTTTGAGAGAGATGAAAAAAATCAAAGTAATAAGATAATAAAAGATTCCAGCAATGCCAGTGCTTGACAACTAACACTCGGGACCTTTTGATGATATCAGGCTTTAAAAGTACTCAGAACTAGGGCTGAAGCCAGGCTTAGCTGAGAAAAAAATCAGTCATTTAATGACAGAAGGAAAAAGCTTAAAAACAAAAGCTAAGCATATTTAGTATCTGCATTTTCCTCAAACTGATGGTTTTGCAAGGCTGAAGTCTGGACCTGAAGTTCCCATCTATATTGCAAAGATTGGAATCACTGCTGCCAGAGGAAGCACATGAGGATTAAGAACTCAGATGCCTCAGTGCCACAGTCTTTCTTAAATGCTTGAATTTTAGATTACTATTTTAAAATATTTTTTTATTAAGTACACTGCCTGTAAAAACACAGTTTATGTTAAAGTGACAAATTCTTACCTTTTTTTAGTTTAGAATAAAATGCTATTGGCACATGACTTTCTTTTCAGGCTATTCCTCCACCCGCACTCTGATTCTCACATCAGAATACCCCTGCCATGTGCTAGTCTTACATGTTCTGGAAGATTTACTGCTGCTGTGATAGTCTCATGGCTATTTCAAATCCAGGTCACAACTTTTCACAGTTACTTAGATTAACATTTGCAATTTAATCTATTTTAACACAAGAATTCGACAGTGCTGAGACAAAACCGAGGTGACTTTCTTTCTCAAAGATGACTGAATATTAAATATGAAATTTAACAGGTTGTAATCATAACAGTTTGTAAACACTGTAATATATATGTCTGCCCTAATTTAGCAAGATGGAATTCTCACATAACACTCATCAAACTGAGCACAAAAAAATTGTTCTGGCATTTCACTAAATTAAAATCTTCAGTCCCCACAGCCAGAATGCACAAATTTAGATTTTATTAATACCTTAAATCAAACTCACTTTTATGAAAGGCAATTTACAAGTCATCTTCTTTTGCAACAGCCAAAAACAGAACAGGGTCTTAAGCATAATTTTACAGACACTGATGATAGTCTAACCTTTTGGTCTGATTGCTACTTTTAACAAAAATAGCATTTTCTTTGAAATCCAGCAAACTTGTTTTCATGAATATAGCTTTAAGCCTTCAGTGACACGAGTGGGTGACAGCTCAACAGATAGAAAGCAAATTTAAGAGACGCTATCCCTGTTAAGCAAATGCATGCCATTTTACCAGCTTCTCATTCAGCGATGTGAAAAACTCCAAATTTAATCTAGATCACCGTATTTCAATATCTTGCCTGAAGATACTGCATTGTACCAAACCTTCACGCTCCCAAAACCATGCAAGTTATACACAAGGTCAGCAAGCCACCTTGATTTAACTGGTGCTCTGTGTACTTTCGTATTTTAGATTTCTAACACTAAATAACACCGTCAGCTTTCAACGTTACAGGCACTTCTGCAACAGATTACAAATCAGATGCACAATGAAAGATCATAATCAGGTAGACTCCCCTGTGCTGCCAGTTACTCACCAGAAATCAGTGAGAGTCACACCCTGGGGACAGGAGAGAGAGAAAAAAAGAAAGAAAAAAAAAAGAGAGAGAGAAGGAAAAAAATAAAAAGCTAAGTGAGCAGGCAGAGCAGAAAGCCGGTGTTCCCCCCAGCCAGTTTTGAGTGCAGAGGAAGCGGGAATGCCCTTGGGTAGGGTGTAGAAGGAAGGCAAGCAGATGGAAAAGGGAAAGCCTAAGGACAGACGGCCACAGCAGTGCGGGCAGGTGACCCTGGCAGGCCATGGGTGGACAGGGTGGTGAGCCTGAGCGAAATAAAGAGGCAAATGAACGAGTGAGGGAAGACTGACAATGAAGGAATGCAAGTCAACAGGGATCAGGAAACATGCAGCAGCACAGAGAGAAGGGAAAGACTTTGCTAGCATGAAATATCCGAGTGTAATTTTATTTCCTTCCAGCAGACTGCCAGCATTTAGGATCAGCTGCCACACTCATAACCCAACGGACAGAACTCACTCCTCTCCAGGACACAATTGCAAGCTACACAGACTGCAATTATTCATTTTGTAATTCATATGAAAGGCCCACCAATGCACATCAGAATCCATGAAAGTGTCTGAAGAATGAGTCAAGGCTGCAATAAATGAGGAGACAGAGAAAGACACCACGGGCACTTGATGCCACAAGAGGGACCAGCACGCACGTGCAATGAGATGCACATCTGCATGTATACCTGCACAGAATTATGTAGAAGCACTTGCTATTCTGCAAGCAATCATATTCTATGACTGATGATTTTACAGTGTTGTAACAATATTCTATAAATGACTGATGATTTCACAATGCCATAATAATAATATTAACTAAAAAAAAACCCTGACCACAATTTCACAATCTATTGCCCATTCTGGGCCTTTTTGTTTGTTTGTTTTGGGAGTTTCGTTTGTTTAAAAATCAAATCCAGAAGAGGTGGTGACAGTAATAACCGTAGAGGTCTTTTATGGGACACTACTGGGCTAAGAATTTATTTCTGAAAGAAGAGAAAAAGAAAGACAGGATGATGAATAATACAGACAAAAATGGAATGGAAAAAGACAAGTCAAACTAAAGGTCCATCTTCTCAGATATGTTAAGAAGTGACAGATGGAGGCACGACAGAACACTTCACCTGACACTACCCAGTTATCAACATACTCTCCAAAAGTTACTCAGTTTTATTTTAATATCTCTTCAGTCAAAAGGTGATTTGACATTTTTTACCTAAAAATAGCAGCTTTACAGACCTTTAAAAAGTAAAATTATCTAACTCAAATCTACCATGGTGTACTATACAAGAAGAGCTTGCAGAAAGCACAGTGTAAGTTTTCAACAGCTAGACGTGTCACTCCAATGATTTCTTGTCTCCGAAATAAAGAACAAATTCACTGTGACAGTATTATTTTAAAACAGTTAAGAAAATGGCAGTTTTTAGCTTTTCCACAGTGTTATTTACTAACTAGAACAGGTAGCTGTACAGTCCAGCTGACTGAGAACAGAAGGAAGGAAAACAGGCTCTTCCTGGCTAGAAGCAACCTTCATTCGTGATTCTGGACAGGCATTTCTTCTCCTGATCTGTCTCACAATTTTATCACATAATGAACTGGACAAATTTTATCTTTAAATACCATTTTAATAAAGACACAGACATATGTGTACTTAACTATACACAAGTTCATGAGCAGATATTCATTTACTATTTCTCAACCTGTGTTACTATTTCATTCACTTCCAAAAATATTTATAAACAATGTGGTCTGTAAGAATAGCTTAAGATAGCTAAAACCAAAACTATATTCATCTAAATACTTTCAAATACTTAAACATGCTAAATTTAAATTGCATTCCTCTTTAGGAAGGTATTTTTCTTGCAATGACCACTAACAGCTCTAACTTCCAAACAGCAAGTACTGATCACTTTAACATTCACAAAGCAATAATTTCTTAAAGCCTGAACTTGCAAAGAAGTGCATGTCCCACTTTTCAATTTGAGCCTCATTCAATAAGCTATAATTATGATGATTTTTTTGTGTGTGTGTGTGTGTTGTTATTCTATTACAGGTACTGGAGTACAACTCATTAAACTGACGTTGAACAGGCTGTGGTATGGGAGGAAAAGTACCACTGCTCTTTACTAAGGACCAAAACATCAATAATTCAAGCTGATTGGGAAACACTATTCAACAAGACAATTAATTTTTAAGAATGTGGCAGGGATAGTAACTACCACTGCAAAACAATTTTAAATTTTACAAGACTCATTAACAAAGCTTACAAATATGAAGCTTTTGAAAGGAAAAAAAACCTACGTCTCTTCTTGTTCCAGGTTAAAGAAAAATGGACTCCAGGAAACATTCTGGAGTCCAGCCAGCAAAACCAGGAGCACCGCTTGTGACCCAGCTGCCACGCAGGGGGGTACTCTGCTGCTCCAACAGAGGTTCCCCTGCCAGAAGGAAGCACTCAGTAAAACTGAACATCAGAGAGCACACCTGAGAATGCAACACATTAAAAGAAAAAAAGAAAATAACCTATCAGGTAAAAATGAAAAATGCGAAATACAACTGTCCTCTAAGGAGGCTCCATTTCCTACACGCTCATAAAACCGCACGGACTCCAGACACGCCACTGCTCGGGGCGCTCCCCCAAGCTTCCCAGGGTGCCCCCGCCGTTCACCTGCAGCACTGGACAGAGAGCACGGCCACAGCCTCAGCACACGTGTGCGCCCTTTCCGGGAAGGGAGATAAGTAAATCAGTGTTTCCCATGGAGCAGAGGATGAACCTTTCTGCTCATAAGTGCTCTTACGGTTTCCATAGTAAACGTCATTTACACGAAGGCATTATAAAGGTTCCCACATGAAAATGCATCTCTGGCATAATTACATTCTTTCAAGTTACTTTTCCTCCCACTTTTTATAGTTCTTAGGTGAAAGGAAAATATTGACAAAAACAGGACATAAGGGGGACAAAAGATAACCACAGACTGAAAACCATTAAAAAGTTAAGACATTTACAATTCTTTTTTTTTTTTTAACTCCTCATGGCGACTGGGCAGCCCGAGATCAACTACACAGGGTAAAACACTTTAATTTATAGCCTAAGGGCTCTTCCATGTTTAAGAGGAAGGCACACGTAAAGAAATACAATATCTTTCTCAGCCCGTCTGTTCTTTGAAATGTCTTCATTAAAATGGAGATTTTGACTTTTTGACTGTGAATAACAGAAAAAGGACAAACCTGGTTTCCAAGGATCTTCATCTGTAGACAGAACACACAGTGCTCCCCCTTCACTCTCACAACGACCACACTTATGTCTCACAGGCAGTTTTTCAAGGTGAAGGGCAGATGGCACCACCTCCAGTTCATGATGATTAGCTAAATTAATCCTAATTACACCTCTGTTTTATCATGAAGCAACTGAAAGAATATAGCTAAGAATGTGGACCCGCAGGACAGGACTCCTGCTTTTGCAGACGTGAGTGGCAGCCATGACAGAGAGCACCACTGCATACAGGCTGACGACAGCTACGCATCAGCCTCCAAACAGGTCCAAATCACGAGCCCACAGTAAAAAGCTGTTCCCCTATTCCTTTTTTTTATTCTGGTGGAGAGTGGGGTGGCGTGGAAATCTCTTGCATACGTCGCCATTCACAGTGTTTCACCAACGCTGCAGTAAAAACACAACTTGTTCGATGGTCAGATGGACTTGAGTGAAATTTAGAGCACAATACCAGGAGCTACTTCTTTGCACCATTTGTGAGCCTCGATAAAACTGCACCAAGCATCTTTGCTAATTTGGTTTCGCAGCAGCTAATACTTCCTATATGCACAATACCTGAACAGCTTTCTTTCAGGTAACTTAAATAATGGCTGTAATTAAATGGAGAGTAAGGATATATTAATCCTGTCTCTCATGTGTGCAGAAGTTGTGAACACGGTTGTGCAAACTCCTTAACCACTCCTTAAGCATGGAAACAACAGCAAATTCTCCCACTGCCCCACCCATTTTTTAAAAATCCTTACCATTTAGTTTCAATAATCTGTTACGGCTGCAGCTTTATTTGGTGTATTCATTATGTATCTATTTAAAATACAAACAGAAATAATTTACTGGATAGCTTCCTGTAGACCTACTAAAAATTTTCATTTATATGACTTTGATTCAATTAACATTAGGACCTTAGTAACTTTTTTAAAAAATATATAAAAGTGCATTGAACAAAAAGAATTTTTTAAAATAATTGTTTCATATATTAAATGATTTTCTGTGGAGAATATGTAAAAACTAAGACATCTATTGGTCACAGAACCTTACCAATGTATCACGTACAAAGATCAGTCAATCCTGGAGAAAAAATTAAGCTAGATATAATTTTAAAATAACCGAAATTTTTCAACTGGCTGTTAATTAGATAGATAATAGATACTGATTTCACTGTAAGTCACTATATATATTTTTATAATTAAAATCTAAGGGACCATATGTTCATAAACAGGCTGAAAGCACTACTTGCTTATCATGCCATTGTCTAAACACTGCTGTTAACATCACTGTAATCAGAAATAGCGTTATTAGAAGTGAAGAGGAAGTAAGGATTTATGAATTCTGTATAGCTGACAGAAGTATAAGAAAGAGCTTTATTCACAGGTATAAATGAAAGATTATACTGGTTTATTTGCTCTGTTCTGCAGATTTTTCAGTCATGAGCCAAGAACTGCTGATTGCCAAATACAAAAGCTCTATTAGTCATAACAGCAAGGCTGTTTCAAACACACAGAGATACAAATAATAAAAAAAGATAGAACAAGGAAAAGACTTGCCCCTTCTTCAGCATTAGTTGTCTGTGGGCAGTTACGTATGACAGTGTGGCTTCATTTTTAATGCACACTACAAGTAAAGTGACTATAGTGTAGATTTATGTCTTGAATTGATTCTTGCAAACACAAGAATACCGATTTTAAGAAGCCATTCAATATGGCATTTGTACAAAAAGAAAAATGGTTAATCTTCATCTTAGTTATATATACATATTCCAAAAATGCTTCAGGAGAGCACATAAGGCTAACAATTTGGTAAGAATATTTCTGCATATATTTTTCTCTTTCAATTGTAGAAACTGCCTTCTAAAACATTAGACAACTATTTAATTATATATATGTGTAAAACGAATCCACTGCACTGCAATATATTTTAATACTTTGAAAATTATTTACAAATAATTGTAGCATTAAAGCATGGATAAGATGTTTTAACTCTTTCTTAATTTTATACATTATTCACCGTTTTATTCTAAGTACTGGTTTCTTCTCAGCTAGGGTGTAACAAGCCAAGCGCTGCCCTCAACAATGCAGTCACAGTTCACGCTCTTAAATCGGTTGGAGCTCCACATTCACCGGGGGTAACATTCATCCTTTTGTGTTTTCTTCTGATTTACAGACAAAAGATACGATCGTTTTCCACAGTTCAAAATGAATGAAATGTGAAGCCAATCTAAGAACCTACAGGGGTTTGTCTAAAATAGAAAATGTTATTCTACAGGTCATTATTCTTCTGAACGCAAAACTAAAGACAAAGTTCCAGAATTCTGCACTAGATACAACATGCATGAGCTACTGGTTACAGATGAAGACATACATTTCTATCACAGTTACAAAAATAATGAAGTTTTAAATATTCAGTTTGATACAGTTTTGAGGTCACAGTTATCGTTTAGTAATCCACCCCAAAAAAAAGAAAAAAAAATAATTAAGCCTTTGTGCAACTTCTACTGCACATTTTCAGAAGTGGAATATTTCCTGTCAAAAGAAACATGTATATCTTTCCTTTGGCTTCCAGTAATCAATAACAATTTAAAACAGATGGGTACAGGATTTTTCTATATAAAGTCCTATACACTGAATTAATGCAGGACATCCAGGAAATGCCATGTCTTACAAATTTAACCAATACTGCTAATGCATGTGCACAATATATGGAACATGTATTGGAAATTTCTTATACAATAAGAATTGTCATCTATATAATTTCTTAATTTGCAATGACCTCTACCATACTACTATAGTAAATTAGGGAAAGATTTTTTTTTTGTTTAAACACTCATTATTTCAGTATGTACTAATTATAGCTCAAGATATCTTAAAATATGTGGCTGTTTCATCACACTCTTCCATGCAGACTGTTGTGCTACTCAATGCAGTTATTCATAAATGACTACATAACCTAATGCATTTTGTTCAATTAGTCCCCATGAGTTTTTTATTGACAAAACCTAATTTAGTTTTATTAAATGTGACTGCTACATTGCTTCTGCCAAATAATTGAGTATTAATGTCTCACTTTTTTGGTTTTTCTTAAAAACAGATGGAAAATTTTAAGAATTAAGGAACAGCTTGAATGTCACTTACATGAAAATTGTACAAATATGACATTACTGTCACTTTTGTTTCTTGCAGTAATTTAAAAAAGTATCCAAGTTACTTATCACCATAAAAACTTGGTGCTAATGAAAGAGAAAACATGTTACGCTACAACTAAAAAGTAAAAAAGTAACATGATTTCACTGAAGTAGACTCTTCCAATGTAGCAAGTAAATTACCATTGTTCCACCCTCAAACTACAAAATGTATCTAAATCCCAACAACATTATCCTCACAAGAGAACTAAAGTTACACACACATCTTGATTTTCATACTGTATGACAACCTCCACTGAATGGAACTTGTGAAATATCCTTACCTCACCACGAAAGAAAAAGACATACTGTGTAACAAAAGATTATGTCCACTGCCTCCCCATAATTCCTCAACAAGATTAAATTAACAAACCTCTCTCTCTTCATCATGACTGGTACATCAGTATTTTCCCATGCAAAACCGATGGTACAACTTCTGAACTCCTAACACCTATCAAAATCTCTACGAAATACATCATTTATATATTTTCTGTAAATCTTACCATTATAATCCTATTGGAGTGTAATTGCTGTGGCTAATATTCTTACCCGGTTATGAAAATGCTCAACATAAGTGTGGCACTGAGTTGTTAAGATAATACATGATCATGCTGTGAGAGGGTAATACCTATACAATAGCCCTTGCCAATACCATAAATCTCTTTATTAGACAACAACCTATTACAGGAGATCTACTTAACTGTTTCCCTACTTAGAGGGCCATTTGGTGTTACAATAACAAGCTGACTTTTCACATTAGCAAGGATTAGCCAGTATAAATAATAAATCGACACAGAGTTGCTGCACTTTTGGATATGGTAAACCTTCCTTGGTGTTTAAAAAGAGAATCCAAACTAAAAGCCTAAGACCACATTAGGCTGAACATATGTCAAGTTTAAAGTTCTGTTAGTTTAACAAAAAACCTCCAAAACATCAACTCAAACCAACTTATGCCACAGATTTATTACAGGAGAGCATGTTACAGAGAGCTGTTTCTGTTTTATGGAATGTGTATGCATACTGTTTTATTTCCTAACAGTATCATAACAAATCATCCTTAAATTTACTGAAATATTTTAAAGTAAAATGATTGCCACCATTTTTCCAGAGATAAACAGTGCAGAATTCATCTAAGTACCATCCATTATGCTTCTTGCTCAGCAAACAAAACTGTATTATAAATGAATTATTTTCTTCTCTGAAGTCATAATTTTTTTAAAGGATAACACACCTTCATCACGTAGATAACTACAACACAAATTATAAAGTCTCAATGCAACACATAATTTCTTTCATTGTGCTAGATTAAGGAAATATTACTATTTAAAATACATACTTCTGATTCTTCAAGCTAATTTTTAAGTTACAATTTACAAATGAACTTCAGTTATGACATTTCTTGCTCTTTCTTGTCAGTACTTACTAAAGCTTAAGAGAGAAATCCTTACCAATGTTGGTTTGCTTTCGCAATTCATCCATTATATTTGGATAAAACTCATTCACCTTTTTATATTTTAAAAAGAGAAAAATCAAAATTAAGAGTCAGCCTTGCATCTGCAGTCACCTTGATTATGATTCATAACACTGCTTGCATAAATAGAAAAGACTTACCTATTGCTTTTTGCTAGCACACTACACTGCACGGGATGTACTGAAGACCTGAAAGTACGGTGCTGCCTCTCTCATGCTGACATGACATTTTTAAAATCTGAGAAGACAGTTTATGAAAGAAAAATCTGCTTCCCATCATATCAAGTACCAAAACTGTCCTCTTGTACCTCAACAGGCAAGAACTGTTTTCCTCTGTTGCTTCTTAAATCTTTTATAAAAAGACACTTCTTTGAAATACGAAGTATTTTTAAAGCCAGTTTTTGCTTACTAATGTTTTTAAATTTTTGCTCACTGTTATTTACTGTGACTGATGGACAGCCTTTTTAAAAGCTGTCTTGCAGAGCCTTTCTGCTGTGTGAAATAAAATTGTACTTACTGGAAACAATTCAGCTCTGAATGCCTTGATTACTCTGATTATCTCATATACAAGCTCCCTCTGCAGGTAATAATAAGAATGAGCAAAAATATGTAAAAAATGTGGGTAACAGCCGGCATAGGAAACCAAATAATCAGTCATCATTTTAAAGAAACTCCCCCAGAAATCCTTCTCTAGTGTTACCCAATATAAGGGGTTAAGACAGAAAGCATTCTTTTTATTATTCCTAGCTCTGTGTCTCTTCTTGTCCCTTCAGAAAAGACAAATATTCAGCTTTAGTCTTTCCTATATCAAAACACACAAATTTCTTCCTCTAATTCAACCAAATGCTCTCAGTCCGGAGAGAAAGGAGGAAAAAAACCCAAAAAAAAAAAAACCAGAGCGAGCGAGAGGAGAAGAAAGAAAACAAAAGGAAAAAAATTGCTCTGCTTATCCAGAACTGAATAGAAATGGAAGACCACCCCAAAGAAGACAACAAATTCATCCTATCTGATGCATCTCCCTAACACAAAATCAAACAAAGAGCAGCATCCCTCAGCATATTTACTGTTGGGAAATAAAACCCAATGCCACTTTTGGATACAATTACACGTGCAGTTTACCAAAGTTTAAAATGCAATTAAACTGAATGGTAAGTTATCTTGAAAATTAGAAAAAAAAAAAAAAGCCCCTATCAACTCATATCAAATCACGAAGGAACAATGTAGTTTTCATCCAACTGGAGGCAAATGTTTTTCTTCCAAAAGACATTACCCTTACCTTAAAATGTCTTAAATTTGTTCACCATAAGAGCATGAGCCTTATAGACAAAAATCCCTTCAGCACAAATGGGAAAAAGCTTCAATGAATGACACTATAAATATTAAGTACATCATAATTAAGCCTTCATCCTACCTAACCTTTAGCACACAGAAAAAACTGGGAAGCCATAAGAATATTAACTTCTCTTCTAAAATGGAAAAAATTAATGTACGCCCGTAGTTTTGTTTCTCTTGCAGAGTCAAATCTTACCTTCTGAAACTAATGCTACTAGACTCATGAAGAATACCCACAAAATAAATGCATATGCATAGGGCATAAAGTCACATATGCGCTGTGTCACTTTAATTTTCACTGGAAAAAAACTCAAAAATACAACCTTTCAAGGCTTCAGAGTCAGCTTTAAAAAAAATAATGATATTCTAGTATGGCTACAGCCATACGTGGGATAAATGTAGGACAAATTTGGGGTGTTCACTTCAAGATGATGAGACTGCTGTACATAGAGTTCTTCTTTGCTGCTGGAATGTCTTTAACAGTTGGATCTACAACCAGTTACTATCAGATACTATTATACACCTCCTCAAATGAGGGAGAGAATAAGTGAAGAAAGCAGGAAAAAAAAAGAACTATATTTTGGAGAGATGATGCTCTAATCAAGCATGAGTAAGATGACTGCCTGAAGGGCAAAAGGATTTCTTCTCACTTTCAAATTATGTCAGCCCTCACCTCCCCTCCCTCTTCAAAACAACTCCCAGCCTCAGCCCATTCCCCTGGCACAGCAGCTTAGACAGAAATACACCACTGCTCAGGCACCTCCTCTCCTTTAAGCACTTTATACTGATTTTCACAAGAATCTGCTTCACCAATTGACACTCTGCGTTTAAGAAATACCTACTAGGCCGAAGTAAATAAAACTGCTGGAGGCACTGCCCTGCAATGTTTAAATGACAAATTTACCAACAAAACAGTTATGAATTGGTCTTCAGTCATTTGTTCGAAAGGAAGATGCAATCCTTACTCATTCTGGGAAAGCAAGGTTTTCCAAAGCGGTCATTTCACAGAGGAAGTCTAAAAAGTAGTCTAATAGCCTAATGAAATGATGCCGGGATCAGATGGAAAAGAATTCTGCCTACCATCAACACAGGCATAAGGAATTTGCCAGAGAAATGCAGAGTCAACAGTGTTTTCAGAAATATTTTCTTAAAATGTCACTTTATTTAGAAGCAATGCTGCCTACTGCAAGGGAATTGTTTCTCAACACTCTCCCCCTCCCAGTGTAGACTGCTACGCTGTAAAAAAAAAAAACACAAATATGATACTGTAAGAGACTATATAGAAAAGTGAATTGCGGTCTCCTTCTGCTATGTGATCGCTCTCCATCACTGCAGCACTGATCTCACGGTAAGGCGCTCTAAGTGCACCAGAGCCCATCAACAGCAAAGCAAGTACGATAGTCAGGAACAAGGTCGGTCATCCCCTCCCCAGCTGCCAGAAACAACTCTTAACAGTAATCGGCATTATTATTCTGTCACCTAGATTCAGAGCAGTAATCAGTGTGAGATGCCAACTGACAGGAAAATACCAACAGAGGGCACAAAGGAAAGAGCAGCAGCCTAACTTAAAATGAGAGATTGGGTTTTTTATCACATCCAGAGGCAACCGAAAAAAAACAGAGGCAGTCTAATATTTAAAGCATAATTGTCCCGTGATAAATTGTTTTGCTGCTACTTTGCTGATACTATCTGTTTTCTCAAGAGCTGCAGACACAAATCTAACCACACACGAAGGAGCTGCACCTCTGTAGCAGCGGTGAATACTGAGGGCTCGGCTGCTCCCACACTGTCCACACCACAGGAAGCAGCAAAGAAGCCCAAGAAATAGGAAAATTCCCCTCTTTGCCATAAAAGGTATGAACACTCCCACACATACCTATGCATCAAGACATCCCAAATTTAAGTATTAACATATTCAACAAACTTCTATTTGTACAGTATCAGAACTCGTGATCTTAAATAGCACTCTTCATTCCTGTTATTTCATTCCAGCTTTTGTAGCTCGTTGTGGCCAAGTAACACACCATTAACATAGTATAAAAACACTCATATACATTGATCAGTGTCAAGTCAATCTGTGTTATGTTTTAAAAACTATTCCCCATTTTCCCCGTATTGCCAGTTTTGAAAAAGGAAGTATTTTTCTTGGTTGATAAACACATTGTAAAACACTGTGAAAGCAAAAAGACAGTCATTTCAGAGTGAGTTAGTACACCAAGGGACAAAACAGGCAGACCTAGACTCTCCTGTATTTGTATGAGGAAATGGCATAAGATAAATCTCCTCTGACAAAAAACTGTGTTATGGTAAAAGGAAAATATTACTAATATTGCATCTGCGTAAGAGACACAAGTAGCTTCTTACTAGCTCTAACTAGATTTTCTCTGAAGATAGCTACACTCACTACTGAAACACAGACATTGATAGTTAAATCTTTCTGTGTAAATGTTAGTGTTTATAATGTGCTCCTAAGAGATTAAGATTAGAAAAAAAAATAACCACACAACCAAGACAGGCCCTATTTTTCTCAGCCCATGATCACTTGTCAAGCCATGATTAATGCTGTGCTCTGTAGAGGGAGACATTACATCTAGGCTACAACAGACCTAAATTTTACCCTAAGGCAGAAGTCTGATTTAAACATCTCTATTCAAAGTGACATTTGTCCTCTCTTTTCAACCAGTTTCCTCTGAAATTCCAGTAAACTGACTTTGTGACCTACAAATGGTCCATTGATTCTAACTTGTCGTGTTGCCTGTCCTTGTAGCAAAGTTAGTTTTGGTGACTGAATGAAGCAAGATGTTATGCATTCAAGAAAAATACAGGAGCAGAGTCCATTAGGTGCTCTATTAAATGCTCGGTTGGATAACAGTGACTAGAATTTATGGCTATAAGGATTCCGTCTTACACAGAAGAGCCAAAGATGAATACTGAGGTCAACATTAAAAATCAGAAAATATTTTTATATTCAGAAGTAACAATGGTCTTCATATTCCGAGGTGATGAGCAAAGATATTTTTTTGTATTACAGACAAGAACATGGGCCTCGTCAGAGCCACCCTGAAAAGTAATTACATTTTATCTCTTGCCTTTCACTCTGAAATGTCTGCTAAGGTATTTACATTTGTCTGTTACAAGAACAACAAGAGAAAAAACTACTTGTTATCACTTATCTCAAGTAAATACTATTTCTCCAGTGAATGGCATTATTCCATGTATTTTATAAAGTTATTGTTAGATCCTCTGATTTATCTGTAACTGCTATTGAAGGAATAAAAATAAGACATGCTTATACCTTATAAAGAAATAGACAAATAGCAAACCTGGACATGTAGAATAGTCAATATCCTTCTTACTGAACATGAAAAATGGCAACATTTGATAATATTAAGCAATTTAGACAGTGCTGGCAAGTTCCTACTGGCCAAAGCAATCTTATTTCTGGTGCTTTTCAGGGTAAATTGATTTTTTTCACTCCTCTTAGCTGCTCTGATAATTGAACAAACGTATACAATTGTGATGGGATTTTACTTAGCAGACAACACAGAAAACATTCCCCAAACACGAAGTACTTTGCTCATAAAAACAATTTTTGTTCTAATTAAGCAAACTATATTTAAGTTTGCTTTATGCCAGGGTAACAATCAACAGCATTTTGCTAGAGACTGCACTCTACCTGCGGGTGTTAAGCACTGTGCTTGCTTCAGTCAGGCTGCAATGCTTTTTACTATTAACGCTTTCCTAAGTAATTTGGTTAATGGCAAGCTAGAGTTGGTTGAATCATTCCAGTACCTTATGAAAATCAAAAAGAAAGAATTTGTGACATATTCTTCTAAAACCCATAAAATACTCCATTTAATGTAACAATCTACAACCTGGACACACTACGATTCTACGATTCTGAATTTGAAGACTTTCTTCTTCCTAGGAATCAATTTCTGGTTAACTATCAGTTTGCATACAGAATGCTGTAAGACCACAGCACTCACTAAGTATATTTCTATAACTAAATCGCTGATATTTAGTGACACAATCTTCCCACTCTATGCTGTAGAAACACATCTCATACATTACAGGCCGAAAAAAAACACTAACTCCAAGAAAATTATCTACTGAAGAGGGCTTTAAGCCTGTCATCTTTCACCTTTTAAACAAAGAATATTAAAAAGAATCACATTTGTTAAAGACTAGAAGTATTTTCTACATCAGATATATATTCACATTAAATTGCAAGTTACCAATATTCCAGAGCCACCTGCTACTCTTATTTTAAAAACTGTTGGAAACAAAATGCAGCTATCTTTGAAAACTATTTAAATATTAAACACGATTGTTAAGAGTATTGAGAATGGCCTTAAAATAGCTTGCTGTTTTTCCAGTTTTTCTTGACATCCAATTACAACTGTGATGGTTTAAATCTTTTACTTGTTTCAAATTGAGGGGTTTTTAAAATAACAGACAGCTTTTAAATTTAAAAGCTGCACATAAATACTTAAAAAGGTGAAATTCTTGCAATTTCGAATCACTTTTGTACATCACAAACATCAATCCTAAAAAATGCTTCGAAAGAGTCTGTTTAACATGCCATCTCTAAATAACATGACTGACTATAAATTTCACCAGCCTGTGCTCTGAAGTATATTGCTTTATAACTGACTGCTTGTCTACCTATGCATGAGCACGATTTCCATTATACACCAGACACAGTTTAACTTCTTCACTTGCAGTTGACCAGGCAAAAATCACTAATTGTTACTTCCACTTCCTGTATAATCAGTCATCCACAGATATCCTTCAGCGGATATGCAGAGGAGACACAGTGCATTTTTTGATATAAAATATCTCCAACTGGTTACTGGTAGGTTATTCATTATTATCACACATGGTGCAATCCTCAGCAAGAGCCACACTTGTAAGTTAACAGTATTTTCTTACATATATGTCAATACAGGACGGGCAAGGCCTTGAAAATACAAAACTTTTAGTCTAAATTTCAGTAAAAACTTATGATTGTGTTTCTATACTTTCTAAACAGCAAACAATTCTTTCTACTGCATAGCTATTATTATTTATATGAATCTGTGATACATTATCAAGAAATGTATTTCAAATATAACTTTGATAAATCTTTTTCCTAACTAGGGACACCTCTCTCCAAAATCCTTAAGTGAAAATTATGGACCTTTCTAAAAAGCTATCATTCAAAACTGTAGCATTTTTTCTTCATCATAACTGTTCTCACTTTAAAAATACCTCAGTCAAAATGTCATGCCTACATATCACATTTTCAGAAATAAAACCAATCATATTATTACATACTATTAACTATAAAGAAGACAAACACCTAAGACTATAGTACCTTGCTTATTTAAATTTTAATCAGGTGCTTCCTTACTAGGGACTTAGAATTCCTGAGTAATCCCCTTTCCTGACTTTATGCATTAAAAGTAATAAGAAATAAATAAAACATAGAGAAAGCTTCTGAAGTGATCAAATAAGAACTAAGCAAACTTTGGTTTTTTTAAAGCTCTCCTCTTGCTCATTTTAAGAAGGGAAACACCCAGAAGCCTGGTGTTAATGTCTCTGCTGATTGTGAAAATTGCAGCAATAAAAACTCCAACTGCTTGTTTTAAATTAAGACTTGCAAGACTACATGTGAGATCTGTATCTTTACATTAGTTTTTATAACATTTGGAAGTTTAGTTGCCTGCTTTGATGTTGGTCTATTAATGAGTAGGGGAGCCAAAAGCCAGGAAAAAAATGTTTACTGGAAATTCTCAAGTCAAAACCTGAAGTAATTGGTTTGTTCTACCCCACATGATTCAACATCCTGATTCCCCCAACTACCAGCTCCCTGAGCTATCTGAATGTCCCTGCTTTCTTACTGTTGCCAACACATAGTAACCCACAGTGATTGAAAATGGCAGCTGAAGTGCTGCTGCAGCACATTAATTTTTCTCTAAGTGGTCCAATTTTGTCATCTGAATGTTGAAAATCTTCTTTCCACTAGTTTTTTTTACCTTCAGAGATTTGTCAAATTTGGGGTTGGCGTCGTTGTATAAACCGAAGTGCAACATTTTCAAGACAATTTTTTTATTATCCCTAATAGCTGAAAGGATAATGCGCTCTCTTTACAGCACTCTGCATTCAAAGCAGACTAGTTAACAGCAACTTAAGTGTGATAATGGCAATTGCATCAATATGTTCCTTTTACACCACCAAAAGGTACTACTTCAGACAGCTGAAGACATTAGGAAAATAAACTGCTGGAAATTACCTGAAAGTAATTATGTAATTTTAGGACCACTAAATACATCTGTTTACAAAATGCCCAAGTGGTCGTGTCCATCTAGGAATAACAGAAACCTATATAAATTATTTGATTAACTGCAGTGTTTTTCACCAAGATATACCCTATGTATTCAGTTCCTTCATGAAATTACAGGAAATTGAAGCATGAGTGAAGATAGCCTACTCAAAAGGCACATCACTTTCATGGCTTAAAAAGAGACATCCCTCAAATGGTAAACCAGAAGAAAAACAATATAAAACAAACACCAAACAGACCAAATGCTATATATCACACACTTAAATCAACTTTTAAAAAACACAAAATGTATGTTTTAGTATCTGTATCATTCAAGTAAAAGGTCTGGAAAGAAGCAATAGGCAAGGAAAGCATAGGAAGTTCTTTTTTTTGCCAGAGACATAAACCAGAATATAGTTCCCAAGAAACATCTGGTCCCTGGAAAAGGTCCCAACTTACTGATGGATAACTGGATTTTGCTTGGCTTTTGGGTTGTTGGATTATGAATATTGATTTGCAAAGATAATAAAAGGGTAGACCGGGCAGGCCACATCCCCTTCCAGACTCGAGGAAATAGTAACAAAAGAATAAAAAACTACAACTATGTAGTCACATAAAATAACTTGCAATGCGATAAATGTTCTACACAGCCACCAAAATAGCACTCCTGCCATAGCTGTTTTCAAATTATTTATTATAGGGTAGTACTAACCGCAAATTAGGTTATCTTAGTAAACACAGTATCACTGATTAAATGAGATTACGAGAATTACTCATTTTCACTTTTTCTAGAATGAAAAGAAAATGGAAGCATATGGCCAGTGGTGATCAAAACTTCTTTTAAAACTCTCCATAAAAATATCTATTATTCCAGCCTACCCACCCATTAAGGAGGGAAGCATATTTGTTTCAAAGGCCTGGAATCGAGAGGTCTTTTATTACAAGATTTCATTTGTTTTCTGAAGTAATTAGAAGGTGTTCCCCATTGAGCCTTGCCCGCAGTAACGTGTAGGCCATACCCAGAGCATGAGCGGTAGAAAGGGCTTTCTAAATCTCCCTCCCAGAGACACCAGAAACCACGCCACAGTGTCTATCATAAAAGGTCACTTTTTTTCTCTCGGAACAAACCATTAATCAATGGAGTGGAATTGTCCGAGCGTTCGCAAGAGCTCTGCAGCGGAGGGACCTTGTTTTTCAGTCGCATAATTGCAAAACAGCAAAAGTTCAGAAACACAACCCAAATCCACCTCCCCATTTTACCCCTTTACAATTCCCACTGCCCTTTGGGCCTCTTCTTGGAAGCAAATGGAAGACAAGCTGAAGTTTTCTCAATTGAGCCGGAGCTAAGAAACCTTTGATATGCTAATACCCTCCTTCAAACGGTAAGAATTCACACTTGCATTAATTCAAACAATTTCTGCAGAATGATGCGAAATGGCACCCCTTTTCGTGGCAAGCAACAAAAGGAGGGAGCAGGGGCGTCTGAGGAAGCCAAACAGCAGAACATTTGTTCCGCAGGACGCCTTCCGTCGCGCACAGGGGCATTTCTGGGCAAAGAAAACACACCTGAGCACCAGCAGAGCTCTTTACTTTCTGACAAACCGCGCTCAAATCCCACCAGGGCCGGCGCAGACTAACAACAAGATGTTATTTTTAGAGCCAGACACAGCAACGGTGCCTCATGACACACTGTTTTCTGTCTCCAGATGGCCCCAGATTTCTACATGTGAAAATAAATAGAAATAAAATAGAAAGGGGG